>CM059189.1:68991948-70191948 GCA_030323885.1 Branchipolynoe longqiensis
AAAGCATCGGATTGTAATTGGAGTTAGGACAGGGCGGGATGGCCTAATCGGTAGCGCGCGGGTCCCGCATGCGGAAGGTCGGGAGTTCAATTCCATGTCAAGTCAAACCAATAACTTTTCAAATTGAAACTTGTCGCTTCCTAGCCTGGTGCTCGGCATTAATAGGATAGGTCAAGGACTGGTTAGCTCAGTGTCAGGATAATGTGACTGAGTGTGATATCGGGTCATGGTGCCAGTGGCATGATTTCCCAGTGGGGTAGCACTATAAAGTCAACATTAGTGTGCACTGTCACAAGTCGGTACACATTCTGATATGACCTTACATATTGCCAGGATGTAAAACTCCAACAACCAACCAACTAGCTTCTACTTTTGGTGTCGCTTGGTCACGTGATACCCGAGCGTGGACCGGGGTGGAGGGGGGCGGATTGGAGGGGACTGTGAGGGGTGAGGTTATCACGCTCCAGTGTCCTCCTGTGTAGGTAGGTTATCACCCGTGAGGGTGCGCCTGCTGTATACCGCGTGGGTGATGGAGATGCCTTCCCCGGGCCGGGCTGCCCGGCTCCCCGAGGTGAGCTTCACGGCCGGCCGGCCCCGAGACCCGGCAGCCCCGCCGCCCCGCCACCCCGCCGCCCCGCCGCCCCGCCGCCCCGCCGCCCCGCCGCCCCGTGCACAACCTCAAACCCGGCCACTTCTCGCAGCAGAGATATTATTCGTCGGACTCAGGCTCCGGCCCGCATGTCCTGTCTCCCCTCCTCCCTCCACGTTCCTCCCCCTCCTCTCCTCTCCTCTATGCTCTCCCCTATCCTCTTTCCGCACTCCTCCCTCCTCCTACCTCCCTCTTCCCTCCTCCCTCCTCCATTTTCCCTCGTCCCTCCACCTCCTCTCTCCTCGCTCCTCCCCCTTCCTCTCTACGCCTCCCACATCCCTCCTTCCTCTTCTCTCCCCATCATCTCTCCTCTCTCCTCCTTCATCCCTCATCCCTCTTCCCTCAGCCCCCTCCCTCCCCCCCACATGTCTCCTCTCCCCTCCCTCCTGCTTCCATCCTCGTGCCTGCCTGCTCTCTCCTCTGCTCCCTCACCCCTCCTCTGCTCCCTCATTCCTCCTCACTCCTCCCTTCTCCCTCATCTATCCTCTCTCCCCACTCCTACCTCCTCCTCCCCCCTTTCTTTCCTCTCCCCTCCCCTTCCTCTCTCCCTCCCTCGTCCTCTCTCCCGCCCTTCTCCACCCTTCCTCAGGCCCTCTCCTCCCCCTATCTCTCCCCTCTCATCCGTCCCTCTCCTCCCTCCCCTCCCCCTCCCCCCCTCCTCTCTCCCTCCTCCTTCCAGTTCTTCCGCCTTCGTCCACCTTCCCTCAGCCCTCCACTCCTCCCATTATCTCCATCTCAATCCGTCCTCGTCCTACCCCCCCCCTCCTCCTCCCTCCTCCTCCCCCCTCTATTCCCCCTCCTGCCGTCCCCTCTCCTCCCTCCCCCTCCTCCTCCCTCCTGCCCCCCTCTATTTCCCGCTCCCTGCCGTCCCCTCTCCTCCCTCCCCCTCTCCTCCCTCCTCCTCCCCCGCTCTCCCCCTCCGCCTCCATGCGTCCCCTCTCCTCCCTCACCCCTCCTCCCTCCCTCCTCCTCCCCCTCTATTTCCCGCTCCCTGCCGTCCCCTCCCCTCCCTCCTCCCTCCTCCTCCCTCCTTCCTCCCCCCTCTATTTCCCGCTCCCTGCCGTCCCCTCCCCTCCCTCCCCCTCCTCCTCCCCCTCTCCCCCCTCAATTTTCCCCCCTGCCGGTCCCTCCCCTCCCTCACCCCTCCTCCCTCCTCCTTCCCCCTCTATTTTCCCGCTCCCTGCCGTGCCCTCCCTCCTCACCCTCCTTACCCCCTCCTCCTCCCCCCTCTAATTTCCCGCTCCCTGCCGTCCCCTCTCCTCCCTCCCCCTCCTCCCCCTCCTCCTCCCCCTTCTATTTACCGCTCCCTGCCGCCCCTCTGCGCCTCCCCCTCCTCCTCCCTCCTCCTCCCCACTCTATTTCCCGCTCTCTGCCGCCTCTCCTCCCTCACACTCCCTCACCCTCCTCCTCCCTCTCCTCCCCCCTTCTATTTCCCGCTCCCTGCTGCCCCTCTCCCCCCTCCCCCTCCCCCTCTCTCCTCCTCCACCCTCTATTTCCCGCTCCCCTGCTGTCCCCTCTCCTCCCTCACCCCTCCTCCTCCCTCCTCCTCCCCCCTCTAATTTCCCGCTCCTCCGACCCCCTCCTCCCTCAACCCTCCTCCTCCCTCCTCATCCACCCTCTATTTCCCGCTCCTGCCCGTCCCCTCTCCTCCCTCCCCCTCCTCCTCCCTCCTCCTCTCCCCCCCCTCTATTTCTCTACTCCCTGCCGTCCCCTCCCCTCTCCTCCCTCCCCCTCCTCCTCCCTCCCCTCCCCCCCCCCCCTATTTCCGCTCCCTGCCCGTCCCCTCCCTCCCTCACCCTCTCCTCACCCTCCTCCTCCCTTCTCCTCCCCACCTGCTAATTTCCCGCTCCCTGCTGTCCCCTCTCCTCCCCACCCCTCCCCCTCCCCCTCTCCTCCCCCCCTCTATTTCCCGCTCCCTGCGTCCCCCTCTCCTCCTCACCCTCCTCATCCCCCCCACCTCCTCCCTCCCTCTATTTCCCGCTCCCTGCCCGTCACCCTTCCTTTCCCTCCCTCCCCACCCTCCTCTCCCTCCTCATCCACCCTCTATTCCCGCTCCCTGCCGTCCCCTCTCCTCCCTCCCCCTCCTCCTCCCTCCTTCCTCGCTCCCCCCCTATTTCCCCTTCCCCGCTCGCCTGGCCGTCCCCTCTCCTCCTCACCCTCCCTCCCCCTCCTCCTCCCTCCTCCTCCCCCCTCTATTTCCCGCTCCCTGCTGCCCTCTCCTCCCTCTACCCTCCCCCTCCCTCCTCCCTCCTCCCTCCTCCACCCTTTATTTCCCCTCCCTGCTGTCCCCTCTCCCTCTCCTCCCTCACTCTCCTCCTCCCTCCTCCTGTCCCCCCTCCTTTACCCCGATCCCTGCCTCCCCTCTCCTCCCTCCACCCCCTCCTCCTCCCTCCTCCTCCCCCCTCTAATTCCCGATCCCTGCCTCCCCCTCTCCTCCCCACCCTCCTCCTCCCACCTCATCCACTCCTCTATTTCCCGCTCCCTGCGTCCCTCTCCATCCCTCACCCTCCCTCCTCCCTCCTCCTCCCACCCCCCTCTATTTCCCGCTCCCTGACTGTCCCTCTCCTCCCTCCCCCCCTCCCCCTCACCTCCCCTTCCCCCCTCTATTTCCGCTCCCTGCTGTCCCTCTCCTCTCCCTCACCCTCCTCCCCTCCCGTCCTCCTTCCCCGCCGCTATTTCCCTCTCCCGCTGTCCCCTCTCCTCCCTCCCCCTCCTCCTTCCCTCCTCCTCGCCCCCCCTATTTCCCGCTCCCTGGCCGTCCCCCTGTCTCCTCCCTCCCCCCTCCTTCCTCCCTCCTCCTCACCCTCCCCCGTCTCTCTCCCGCTCCCTGCCTCCCCTCCTCCTCCCCTCCCCCCTCCTCCTCACATCACCTCCTCCCCCCTATATTTTCCCGCTCTCCCTGCCGTCCCCCTCCTCCCTCCACTCCCCGCCTCCGCCACCCTCCTCCTCCCCCCTCATTTCCCGCTCCCTGCCGTCCCCTCTTCCTCCCTCCAACCCTCCTCCTCCCTCCTCTCCTCCCCCCCTCTATTTTCCCGATCCCCTGCGTCCCATCTCTCCTCCCTCCCTCCCCGCCGTCCTCCCATCGAACCCCCTCTATTTCCCCTCCCCTGGCCGGTCCCCTCTCCTCTCCTCCCTCCCCCTCCCTCCCCATCCTCCTCCCATCCTCCTCCCATTCCTTCCTCCCCCTCTATTTTTCCCGCGCCCTGCTGTCCCCTCTTCCTTCCCTCCCCTCCCCCTCCCTCTCCTCTCCCCCCTCTATTTCCCCGACTCCCTGCTGTCCCCTCATCCTCCCTCACCCCCTCCTCCACCCATCCTCCTCCCCCCCTCTATTTCCCGCTCCCTGCCGTCCCCTCGTCCTCCCTTCCCCCTCCTCCACCTCCCTCCTCCTCCCCCCTCTATTTTCCTTTCCCCTCCCTGCCGTCCCCTCTCCTCCCATCCTTCCCCTCTCCTGTCATCCCCCTTTCCCCCCTCCTCCACCCTCCTCCTCGCCGCCCTCTATTTACCGCTCCCTTGCCGTCCCCTTCCTCCTCTCTCCCCCTCTCTCCTCCCTTCCTCCTCCCCCCTCTATTTTCTCACCCCCTCTATTGGATGGCCCGGGGCGGGGTCCCCTGCCCTCCCCCTCCTTCCTCCCTCCCCCTCCTCCTCCCTCCTCCCTCCCCCTATATTTCCCGCTCCCTGGCCGTCCCCTCTCCCCCGTCTTCCTCCCTCCCCCCCCTCCACCCTCCTTCCCTCCCCCTCTATTTTTCCCGCTCCCGCCGTCCCCTCTCCTCCTCCCCCTCCTCCTTCCCTCCTCCTCCCCCCTCTATTTTTTCCTCCCGCTCCCTGCCGTCCCCTCTCCTCCTCTCCTCCCTCCCGCCTCCTCCCCCTCCTCCTCCCCCCCTCTATTTTCCCGCTCCCTGCCGTCCCCCTCTCCTTCTCCTCCCTCCCCTTCTCCTCCCCCTCCTCCTTCACCTCCTCCTCCCGCCCCCTCTATTTTCCCTCTCCCCCCTGCGTCCCCCCCCTCTCCTACCTCACCCTCCTCCTCCCTCCTCCTCGCTCCTCCTCCCCCCTCTATTTCCCGCTCCCGGCCAGCCCGTCCCCTCCTCCCTACCCCCAACCGTTCCTCCCCATCCAACCTCACACCCTCCTCCCTTGCCCCTCCCTCCTCCTCCACTCATCACCCTCTATTTCCCGCTCCCTGCCGTCCCCTCTCCCCCTCCCCCTCCTTCCTCCTCCTCCTCCCTCCCCCCTCTATTTTCCCGATCCCTGCCGTCGCCCTCTCCCTCCCACACACCTCCTCCTCTCTCTCCTCCTCATCCACCCCCATCTATTTCCCTTCCACGCCTCCTGCTGTCCCCTCGTCCTCCCTCACACCTCCTCCTCCCCTCCTCATCCTCCCCCCTCGATATTTTCCCGCTCCCGCCCCTGCTTTCCCCTCTCCTCCCTCAACCCCCCCCCCTCCCCCTCCTCCTCCACCCTTTATTTCCCGCTCCCCTGCTGTCCCCCTCATCCTCCCCTCAACGGGCCCTCATCCCTCACCCCTCCTCCTCCCTCCTCCTTTGCCTCTGCCCTCTATTTCCCGATCCCTGCCCGTCCCCTTCTCCTTCCCTTCACCCTCCTCAATATTTCCCTCCTCCCCCCCCATCTATTTCCGATCCCCGGCCGTTCCCCTCGTCCTCCCTCACCCCTCCTCCTCCCCTCCTCACTCCACCCTCTATCTCCCGGCTTCTCCTGCTTGTCCCTCTCCTGCCCCTCTCCTCCCTCACACCCTGCTCCTCCCTCCTCCTCCCCCTCTATTTCCCGCTCCCTGCACCCCCTCTCTTCCACACCCTCCCCCCTTCCCCTCCCCTCCTCCTGACCCCTCCCCCCTCTATTATTTTCCCGCTCCCTGCTGTCCCCCTCTCCTTCCCTCACACCTCTCCTCCTCCCTCCTCCTCCCCCCCCGGCTATTTCCCGCTCACCCTGCTGTCCCCTCTCCTCCCTCCCCCCTCCTCCTCCCTCCTCCTCGCGCCCCTCACCCCGCCGCTCCCGCCGTCTCCCTGACCCTCCCTCTCCTCTCCTCCTCCCTACCCACCCCCTCCTCCTCCCTCCTCCTCCACCCACCCCCTCTATTTCCGCTCTCCCTGCCTCCCCCTCCTCCTCCTCCCATTTCCAACCCCCTCCTTCCTCCCTCCCTCCTCCCTCCCCCCTTATATTTCCGCTAGCCCTGCCCGTCCCCCTCTCCTCCCTCCTCCCCCTGCCTCCCCCCTCCTTCCTCCCCCCTCCTATTTCCCGCTCCCTGGCCGTCCCCTCTCCTCTCCCCCACACCTCCTCCCCTCCCTCTTTCCCTCCGCTCCCTGCCGTCCCCCATCACCTGCTGTAACCTCTCCTCCCTCACCCTCACCCTCGCTCCTGCCCCCCCCCCCTCTAATTTCCCCGCTCCCCTGCCTCCCCCTCCCCTCCTCCTCTCCCTCCCCCTCCTCCTTCCTCCCTCGCGCCTCTCCCCCCCCTCTATTTCCGCTCCCTGCCCGTCCCCTCTCCCTGCCCCATCCTCCTCCCTCCTCCCCCCCCTCTATTTCCCGCTCCCCTGCCGTTTCCTCCCCCTCCTTCCCCCTCCTCCTCCCCCCTCCTCCTCCCCCCTCTATTTCCGCGCTCCCTCATCTGCCTGCCGTCCCCTCTTCCCTCTCTCATCCCCCCCTCCTCCCTCCTCCTCCTCCTTCCTCCTCCCTCCCCTCCCCCCTTCTATTTCCCCGCTCGCCCTGCCGATCCCCTCTCCTCCCTCACCCTCCTCCTCCCTCCTCCTCCCTCCCTCCTCCCCCCCTCTATTTCATTTCCCGCTCCTGCCGTCTCTCTCTTCCTCCCTCAACCCTCCTCCCCCTCCTCCTCCTCCTCCATTCCTCCCCCCCTCTATTTCCGCTCCCTGCTGCCCCCTTTCCTCTCCCCTACACCCTCCCCCTCCCTCCTCCTCCCCCCTCTATTCCCGCTTCCCTGCGTCCCCTCTCCTCCCTCACCCTCCTCCTCCCCCCCCTCCCCTCCCCCCTCTATTTCTCCCGGCTCCCAGTGAGCCGTCCCCTCTTCCTCCCTCAACCCCCTCCTCCTCCTCCTCTCACCACCCTCTAATTCCCGCTACCCCTGCCGTCCCCCTCTCCCCCTCCCCCTCCTCCTCTACCCCCCCCTCCTCCTCTCCCTCCCCCACTCAATCCCCCTCCTCCTTCTCCTCTCCTCCCTCCCCCCTCCCCCTCCTCCTCCCATCTAGCCTTCCCTCCTCCTAACCTCTCCTCTCTCCTCTATTTCCCGCTCTCCTGCTGTCCCCTTCTACGCCCTCACCTGGGGGTGTTCCGCCCCTTCCCTCCTCCTCCACCCTTTATTCCCCCCTCCCTGCGTCACCTCTCCTCCCTCACCCTCCTCCCTCCCTCCTCCTCCCCCCTCCATTCCCGATCCCTGCCGTCCCCCCCTCCCTCCCCTCCTCCTCCCTCCTCCTCCCCCCTCTATCTCCCGATCCCTGCCGTGCCCTCCCCTCCCTCCCCCTCCTCCTCCCTCCTCATCCACCCTCTATTCCCCGCTCCCTGCGTCCCCTCTCCTCCCTCCCCCTCCTCCTCCCTCCTCCTCCCCCCTCCTTTCCCGCTCCCTGCTGTCCCCTCTCCTCCCTCCCCCTCCCCCTCCCTCCTCCTCCCCCCCTATTCCCGCTCCCTGCTGTCCCCTCTCCTCCCCACCCTCCCTCCCCCCCCGCTATTCCCGCTCCCTGCTGTCCCCTCTCCTCCCTCCCCCTCCTCCTCCCTCCTCCTCGCCCCTCTATTTCCCGCTCCCTGCCGTCCCCTCTCCTCCCTCCCCCTCCTCCTCCCTCCTCCTCCCCCCTCTATTTCCCGATCCCTGCCTCCCCCTCCTCCTCCCTCCCCCTCCTCCTCCCTCCTCCTCCCCCCTATATTTCCCGCTCCCTGCCGTCCCCTCTCCTCCCTCACCCTCCTCCTCCCTCCTCCTCCCCCCTCTATTTCCCGCTCCCTGCTGTCCCCTCTCCTCCCTCACCCTCCTCCTCCCTCCTCCTCCCCCCTCTATTTCCCGCTCCCTGCCGTCCCCCTCTCCCTCCCCCTCCTCCTCCCTCCGCCTCCCCCCTCTATTTCCCGCTCCCTGCCGTCCCCTCCCCTCCCCACCTCCTCCTCCCTCCTCCCCCCTCTATTTCCCGCTCCCTCCCGTCCCCTCCTCCCTCCCCCTCCTCCTCCCTCCTCCTCCTCCTCCCTCCTCCTCCCCCCTCTATTTCCCGCTCCCTGCCGTCCCCTCTCCTCCCTCACCCTCCTCCTCCCTCCTCCTCCCTCCTCCTCCCCCCTCTATTTCCCGCTCCCTGCCGTCCCCTCCCCAGGACCCAATAATGTATTGAGCCGTCGTTGCAGCAACGTTAACAAAAAGTCACCTTATAAAATATATTATTTCACTTGTAAATTGTGACCTCAATTTTTATATAGTTTAATGTATGTTGTTAATGGCATTGCTAGCGTTACAACACTCAATAATATATAAATTCATGCTTATGAATATTGGGTTCCAAACATCCGCGAAAATAACTGTTAGTGTAGACAGTTTTAGTCTAACTCCACCAATATTGGATATGTATACACAGCCAACAGTCCATTTAGCATGACTCGGCAAATATTTCTGCCTAGTCCACAGTGCATTTGACAGCTTACCCTGAGCGATAATACGTGACTTGAGCACTAGGGAGCTGCTGCATTTTTGGTTTATGACACGCGTTCGCTGTCATGCAGAGTGGAATGTTGAATCGCAGATCAGCCAGCGTTATATATGATGGGAGGTGCACGGCGCGCACTGTGGCTGGGGCCCCTGCAGCCATGCACTTTACCAAGCATGTGAGTGAGTCCGTGATGGTTTGCACACCATCTCAATCTCCTCAAATCCCCCAACTAGATAACACTAATAATAACATCTAGTTTTATCCTTTATTTGTAGTGTTGCTATTGTTAAGATCAATGGGACAATTTTGTGTAGCATTATCACCTAATGCCAGTTTAAATATGGACCGAAACAAGACTGAACAAAAGAAATGCCCTTCACATAAAACTGTCCCCATTCTGCTGCTCCCTATCCTAATAATGCCAACTGTCAGACTAGTAGTTGTTTGTTTGGGTTTTCCATCCTAGCAACATGTAAAGTCCTTTCAAGATGAGTACTGACCTGTCACATGCTACATCATGTGAGCACTGGGAGACCAGGTCACCGGCACCATGACCCTACTCAGTCAAATTATCCTGGTACTGAGCTAACCAGTCCTTACCCTATCCTAGTAATACCGAATGCAAGGTTAGGTTGCGACAAGTATTAATGTTGTAAGTCATTGGTTTGACTCGACCTGGAATTGAACTCCCGACCTTCCGCACAAGAAGTAATAAAGCTTGCGCTCTCAGCATTCAGCCCGGCCGTAGTGGCCGAATCGGTAGAGCGCAGGCCTCCCATGCCTTCCAGGAGATCGGGAGTTCAAATCCCGGTCGAGTCAAACCAATGACTTACAAAGTTGATACTTGTCACTACCTAGCCTGGCACTCAGCATTAATAGGATAGGGCAAGGACTGGTTAACTCAGCATCAGGATAATGTGACTGAGTGGGATATCGGGTCCTGGTGCTGGCGGCCTGATTTCCCAGTGGTCTCTCATGATGTACCATGTGTACCATGTACTCATCTTGATATGACTTTACATGTTGCTAGGATCTAAAACTCAAACAAATATCTACCTAGCCCTATAAAGTTGCCATGAGTGCGCACTGTCAGAAGTCAGTATCCGTCCTGATATGACCTTAGATAATTGCTAGGATGTAAAACTCCAACAACCAACCAACTCAGCATTCAACCAACATCCGGTTAATTTAAGCGGTTAGCGGATGTGCGTTTAGGAGGACGGCGCATGTGCACACATGGGTGCCTACCACAGGTCCTGGCAGGAGACCACACAGAATATTCTCACCAGAGGTTATTGGTGGCAGCCCTCAGGTCACTCAGCATGGCGCCCGAACACGCCATGCCCAGGAGCGCTTTGCAGCCCGCAGTTTACAGAGGCAACACTTGTGAGCTGCTCCAGCCACAGCCAGCACACTTACCGCAGCTAATACTGGCAATGCACACATTATATATATATATATATATATATATATATATATATAAATGTGAGTTTGTGTGTGTGTGATGTACTAGAATTATGCGAGTATAAAGGTGCGTAAGGGAATGTTCCCTATATGATCACCCATATGTTGTGTACTACTTTATGGGTGACCCCTTTTCACAGTTGGGCCAGGTGGCGTCACCATCTCCAACCCTACCAATGGCGTGAAATACTGTCACTCGCGCGCACACACACACATATATATATATATATATATATATATATATATATATATATATATATGAACACACATAAATACACATACAGTATAACCTCGTTAAACCAAACTTATGGGGAGCCTAGAAATTTGTTTGGATTAAACGATCATTGGTTTAACCGTGCTTTGGCATTGGCTTTGGCAAAAATGCGGGTGCATTATGAATGTAATATACAATGTATGTGGACACTTTGATTAATGTTTTTAATGTATATATATATACAGTTTAACCCTGTTAAACTAAGCTCGGTTAAACCAAACAATCGGTTAATCCAAACTTTTTTTGGTGGACCGGCAAAAACTACCATTTATCATATAAAAAAAAGTCTCAGATGACCTTATAACCACATGAATGTTTGGTTTAACTGTACCGGAAGTGGCCCAGGGCCCGACAATTTTGTTTGGATTAACCGATAATTTGTATTAACCGACTTTGGTGTAACCAATTTTTTATATGATAACTGGTAATATTTTGCCGGGCCGCCGAAAAAAGTTTGGATTAACCGATCGTTTGGTTTAACTGAGCTTGGTTTATATATATATATATATATATATATATATATATATATATATATATATACAGTCTACTCTATCAATAACGGCCTCTGACAAATCTCTGTCAATAATGGCAAAGAGTGCTGGTCTCGTCATAGCACCCCTTTAATTTAATAGCATTGCCTCTGTGTCTAATGGTGACAATGAGCCGTTTTTTCACCTATTTGATCAATATTCTCTGTCAATGATGACATGCCATATAGTTACAATATAGTAGAAATGACTAATTGTATAAAGGACAAATTGTAGAAATGACTTTGTAAGGACCATCCTAGTCAGTCAAGTATAAAAGAAAATCATTGGTTTCAACCCATTCTGCCTATAACGGATCCCTCTATATAACTGCATCTTGCTCCAGTCCCATCGGTGTCCGTTATAGACAGTGTAGGCTGTATATGTATCCGCATATATATGCTGTATAAGAATTATACGAGTATAATAACACGGAATACTATACTATCCTAGCACCCACACACCAGTGATCGGGTGCTGGAGCCTCACCTACTCATCTACTGCTCATGCCTCAGCTCCGACGGTGGTGCCACCGCTCACCTGCTCACTGTCCTACTCACTTGCCGCTGAGATTTTTGTATTATACAAGTATTAATTGTAGGGGAACAATGGGTTGTTATTATTATTACTACTTATGCACTTTGGTGGAGTGCCCCACCCCATCTGTATTCCTGTGTGTGCACCTCACACACAGGAAGAATGCAGATACATACATATATAGGTATATCTCTATATGAGTCAGGATCACGAAAAGAGGCCAATTGGGGAAAGTTGTCGGCGTCTAGCATGGATGTCGGCATCGATCGGTATAATTATAATTTAGCATTGACAGAGGTGTTGGAAAGTACTTAAAGTTATCCTGAATGTAAAGGTCGAGAAAATATAACAACCTTATTTGTTTCTAGGATAATTTAATATAAAACAAAGAAATGCACTACACTTTAAGAATTGTGTCGCCGACATCTGCTAAAGTTATCGGCGTTGATCATTGGATGTCGGCGTCGATCGGTATAATTATAGTTTAGCATTGACAGAGGTGTTGGGAAGTCCTTAAATTTATCCTGAACGTAAAGGTCGAGAAAATACAACAACCCTATTTGTTTCTAGGATAATTTAATATGAAACAAAGAAATGCACTACACTTTTAAGAATTGTGATGCCGACATCTTCAATGTACCACTGATTGGCCCATTTTCGTGAGGCTGACTCATATATATAGCATATATTTGCTGAACTAACACAGAAAACACTGCGTGCAAGACCCATTTCATTCAGACAGAGTAATTGCCTTTATCTATTTCTGTTGTCTTCTCCATATCCAAAATTGGTTCAGAGTGAAACCTTTTAATGGTGCCGCGTATCTGTTAAGAGGGCATCCAATATGTCAAGCCAAGTATTATCATGTGGGCCAGAGTGGCTGATATTATTACTGGGTTTATAATAGTTAGCTGGCTTTGAAAGTTTGATAATTAAAAGGTGTCTGATATGGAAGTACCAGAGTTTGTTTTACTAATAAGCGATGGGTTTCTAATTGTGATTAAACCTCCTCCATTCCTCTAAAAATGAACAAAACAAAGAAAAACAGTTCTCTAATCGCAGCTAAGTGTCTAATTAGTGGTGTAACTCTAATGTTAATAATGCGCTGATTAAGCACATGGACTCTAATAAGTATTAAATCCTCAAAAACACCACATAGAGTGAAAAACCCCGCGCATGGGGTGGTGGTGGGGGGTAGAGTGAAGCATACCGGTACCCCGACACCCCCCACCCCCGAGGAGGAGCGGGAGGGGGGGAGCAGCCCTCTACCGACCTTATTAAATACCATAGCAGTCTTATCACTATATATATATATATATATATATATATATATACATGTGTAGTGGTCTGCACTGACCTCTCAGGCAAGTATCCACATAGACAGGTAGGCGTGGGTAGTGTGGTTATATCAGGGAGCCTAGGTGGTGTAATGGTTAGTACACTGGCCCGGAATGCAAAGAGATGTGGGTTCGAGTCCCGCTCTAGGCGCAATATTTCCCATTTTCATCACCCCCACGACACTGGTTGCCGTGACCATGATCCTGTACAAGCTACGCGCTGTATGGTTGTTGAACCTACCCTGTGTATGTATGTGTTAGTGCATTGCCTGTATGTATGTAATTGTAAGCATTACAAGACTTATAATTCCTGGGGGAAGAGTGTAGTGGTCTGCACTGACCTCTCAGGCAAGTATCCACATAGACAGGTAGGCATGGGTAGTGTGGTTATATCAGGGAGCCTAGGTGGTGAAATGGTTAGCACACTGGCCCGGAATGCAATATATATGGATAGTGATAAGAATTATGTCAGAATGAACCTATATTTGACGTCCAATAGCCGATGATAAAAATCAATGTGCTCTAGAGGCGTCGTTAAATGAAACAAACTGTTGTGACACTGCATGAAGCCCCTTAAAACCAGATGGGATGGCCGAATGAGTTAGAGCGTCCGTCTCTGGTGCTGGTAGATCTTGGTGTTGTGGGTTCGAACCCTGGTCAAGTCAAACCAATGACTTAAAAATTGATACTTGTTGCTTCCTAGCCAGGCGCTCGGCATTATTAGGACAGGGCAAGGACTGGTGTGCTCAGTGTCAGGATAATGTGACTGAGTGGGATACCAGGTCATGGTGCTGGTGGCCTGGTTTCCCAGTGGGACAGCACTATAAAGTCACCATGAGTGCGCACTGTCACAAGTTGGTACCCGTCCTGATATGACCTTAGATGCTGCTAGGACGTAAAACAACAACAAACAGACATGAAGCCCCTCAGGCTGCTCTCACTAATGGCAGTCTATTAAAGTAGTAGTATAGAGGCAGGAAATGAGGATTTGAAGCAGGCTCCTATCAGCCACCGTCTGTTCGAGGTTTGCAATGTCTTCCGATAACACCCGCCATCTTGGCAGAGATTACACACAAAGACTGCCCACACCCACACCCACACCACCCCCACACACCCACACTCACAACACCCCCCACACACACCCACACCTACACCAACTCACACCCAAACCAGCGCATTCCTTATCGATCTAATACAGTAAGCCTCTACAACAACAAAAGCAATCCACAAGCAGATTCAGATTGATTCTAACGCCGCCCTCTCCAATTGCCAGCCAGCCGGCCGGCTAAGCTGGCATCGGTTAAGCCCACGTCACACTGAACACAGAGATCGGTCGCAACCGATGCCGACCAGAAAGTCATGCTGTGCATTCATTTGAATCGTCGCCGAGTCTCGATTTTGAGGCGCTGTGCAGTGCAGGTGTATTAGTCTGGTGTTAATCGCAGTGTTGAGTTGAAGGTTCAGCCTACGATCAGTCGTGGCAGCAGTCGCCGACTGATTAAGACTAGTTAATTGCAGTGTGCGGTAGGATATTCAATAGTATCTAGAGTCAATCTAGGGCACAGCCAATGTTATGCAATCGACCAGACGGATGGCCCAATGAGTTGAACGTTTGTCTCTCGTTTTGGTAGGTCGTGGGATTCGAACCCACGGGTTCGAACCCTGGTCGAGTCAAAGCAATGACTTACAAATTGTTACTTGTTCCTTCATAGCTTGGCGCTCAGCATTAATAGGATACCGCCAAGGACTGGTTAGCTCAGTGTCAGGATAATGTGACTGAGTGAGATATTGGGTCATGGTGTTGGTGGCCTGATTTCCCAGTTGGGCAGCACTGTTAAAGTTGCCCTGAGTCTGCACTGTCACAAGTCGGTACCCATCCTGATATGGCCCTAGATGTTGCCAGGATGTGAAACCCCAACAAACAAACAAACTTAAACGCATTGTTCAGTTGAAGGCTCAGCCTGCGACCAGTCATGGCAGCAGTCGCCGACTCATTAAGACTGGTTAGTCGTAGTGTGTGGGGTAGGATATTCAATAGTGTGTTTAGAGAGTCAACCCAGGGCAAAGCCAATGTTATGTAATACATGGGGTTGGGATAAACCGACAGCCCTTCTTGTCGAATTAATTCACAACTGTAGAAAAAGTTACGTGGGAGGTGATGGGTTCGAGACCCGACTTAAGCAAACCAATAACTTACCAAATGTATAGGTGTCGCCACCTAGCCTGGCGCTCGGCATTACTGGAAGAGGGGAAGGACTGGATTGGTTAGTATGAGGATAATGTGACTGAATGGGATATTGTGTCGTGGTGCTGGGGGCCTGGTCTCCCAGTGGGGCCGCACTATAAAGTCGCCATGAGTGCGCACTGTCACAACCCGGTATCCATCCTGATATGCTCTTAGATGTTGCTAGGTCATAAAACTCCAACAAGCAATCATATACATACATATATATATTATAGTATATGAGAAAGATCATGGTGTCACAGCCCCATTGGCGTGATCTCTCAGTGGGGGCAACACTATAAAGTCGCCATGAGTGCGCACTGCCAGTGCCACAACAAGCAGTCACCCATCCTGAAATGACCTTAGAAATTTGGTAGAATACAAAGTCCAAGCAACAAACAATGACTTGAAAATTGATACTTTTCGCTTCCTGGCCAGGCGTTCATTTAACATTATTAGGATAGGGCAAGGAGCAGTGGAATGAGAAAGAACTTTCGTCCGTGATTGAAATTTCCCCTGCTTAACCACAGTTGGGATGGTCAAATGAGTTGAGCGACCGCCTCCCGTTTTGGTAGGTCGTGGGATTCAAGGTCACGGATTCGAATCCTGGTCGAGTCAATTGAATGACTTAAAAATGTATACTTGTCGCTTCCTAGCCAGGCACTCTACATTATTAGGACAGGACAAGGAGCAGTGGAATGAGGAAGACCAATCGTCTGCAATTGAAATTTCCCCCACATAATCAACTAATGTGCGTAATCGACAAACAAAAATCAACAAAGGCCAAATATTAAAAAAAGGCTGATCGTCCTTTTGAAATAAAAATCGGGGTCGGGCGGGCGGTTTTTATTTTTGTTTTTGTATTTTGGAAGTAGACGTAATAGGTAACCAGATGCCATGGCCAAATGAGTTGAGCCCCCGACTCCTGTTCTGTCAGGACATGGGATTCAAACGCCTGGGTTTGAACCCTGGCCGACTGAAACCAATGACTTATAAATTTATACAAAAACTGAATTGCTGCTAGCCTGACGGATTTGTTAACAGTTTAAAAAAAAAATCAAGAAATGAATTCAGGGGCGCCCGATTCTTTAGGCACGGGCGGGGACGATCACCAATTATTGTTTTATTTGCCCTAATATACAAAAGAACCCACCAAAAACCCAAACAATTCAATGTCACCTCGCCCACTGCCTATTGCCTATTGCCTATTTTGGCGGGTGTGGTCGGTGAACCGTGGAGGCAGCCTGTCTGGCGATGCGCATTGATCCGGTAATGCAGAGTCTAGGGGGGATTGAGGGCCCATGTTGCCGCCAGGCGGCGCCATAAGCCTTATCCGACTGTGTGCGCGCGCATGTCCTTCTGTGACTGTTCACAGACTTCGTATTTACACACAGTCGCCAGAGCCCATTGTATCCCACGCAGGCTGTTCGCGGGCACGGTTTGTATATTAGTCACTGTGCTCGGATCACCGCCAAGATCCCCCCACAATATGGGGGTGCGGCTTTCGGGGCTTGTAGCTTTTATGTGTATGTTATTTATGACGCGCAGTCTGCAGATTGAATGAGGTTTGATATACATATATATATATATATATATATATATATATGTACTATATAATTTATTATGTTGATTTGAATAATGGCACCCCCTTAGTGTTTCTCTCTACTCACCTTAACCTCCATGTTATTCACTACGGAACGGGCATTCTCTCCTCCCCGCCTCCTCTACACCGTGAGCCAACTGTCACTCTGCTCACTTTCAAAACATACATATATATACATATATATATATATATATATAATAACATTATATATATATATATAAATTATATAATAACATTATATATATATAGGTATCGGAGAAGAAGTCGTTTCAAGGTTGTATGAGTTCGGACCATGGCAGCGCGCATGCGCGTTGGCCGGCTCGGCTGGTGCCGGCTCGCTGCCGCCGCTGATATATATTCATATATAATGTATCATTATATATAAACAGTTGGCACCTCGTAAACAAATTAACAGACTGGAGTGGTTGAGAAAGAGTATTATATTCTGTGGCGGGATATATTAATTTCCCAAATTTATTATCTGACCGTCCGCGCAGGTCTGGGGGTTATAGTGGGTGTCCAGACACAGGTGGTATCAGGGTGGCCAGGAACAACTTGCAGGTGGCGCCGGTGTGGCAGAAGCAGGAATTAACTCTTTTTACATTATGATAATAAATAATAACTGATATAGAGAAGGGAACTGATTTGTGCTAGTGTTCTTGTTTATATTCCCATAATAGATTATAGAGCGCATATATATATATATATATATATATATATTCATTATGCTTTATATATATAAATTATAATAAATTATGTGTGGATAGAGATCTAGGCATCTACTGTTCCAGCCTAGTCAACCTCAGATCCGTTTGGGGGCGCCACCCATATGTGCACGCACCACTGGGCCCCACCGCCTACACTCACTGTGCCGCCGAAAATTTATATATCCATATATATGTATATATAATTAAGATATGCACACATGCACACATGTATAGACACATATACTCTCATACAATATAACTAATATTCACTGGAACCTAGTGTTTCTAGTTATTTCTGGACTTGGCAATTTGTGACAGGATATCAGAATTTCAATATGACCAAACGGAGAAACGACCATATCGGTTGAATATTGAAATAAATATTTGAGGCAATTATTGTGATTTAACCACTCACTCAACCAACCACCGAACTGAGACTGGCCCCAACCGGAAGTCACCAGATCCTCTCCTGTCCTAGTAATCTCAGCCCGTACTTACTGGGCGCGGTGGCCGAATCGGTAGAACACAGACCTTGCGTGCGGGAGATCAGGAGTTTGGTTCCCGGTCGAGTCAAACCAATGACTTATAAAATTGATAATTGTCGCTTCCTAGCCAGGTAGTCGGCATTAATAGGATCCGGACAAAACTGATTAGCTCAGTGTCAGGATAATGTGACTGAGTGGGATATCAAGTCATGGTGCCGGCAGCCTGATTTCGCAGTGGGGCAGTACTATAAAACACCATGAGTGTGTACTGTCACAAGTCGCTACCCGTCCTCAAATCACCTTAGATGTTGCCAGGATGTAAAACTCAAACAACCATCCAACCACCCGCCCTTACTTCCGCTTGATGCAGTGTTCCCTTGTCATTATCCCGTTGTGTTGATCAGTGTGTCCTTCTTTCCTTCCTCGCCCCACTCTACCCCCCCCCCCCCCCACCCCTCTCCCATCCCTCTCTACGCACGTGCATGCCGCATGCCAGCAGCTGTTAGATGTGTCGTCATGTACCGCGCATGGCAACAGCCCTCACTTCCGGAACCAGGCCAAGGTCAAAAGGGTCACCTTCTCTCTTCCGGTCCTGAAGCTACCGACCGTGCGCCGGAAGACGCTGCTCACCAAGCAGAAGTCGCTGTCGTCGGCAGGTAAGTGTGTCGTGTGTTGTGCGCACTCACGTGCACCGGAACCAGCGGAGGGGGGGGGGGAGTCGCGCTCTAATTGGGATGGGTTGCACTTCCGGTTGTTGCTCCTTTGACCTTCATACGGGTTCTTGTCCACGTGAGAGCGCATATATATGTGTATGTAAGTATGTATATATATATATATATATATATATATATATATAACTATGTATGTATGGTATATAATTTAACATGTGAACATAAATAACAAAGGTACATATATATCATATATGTTGTATATGTGGTATATATAGTATATATAGTATGTATAGTATATGTGATGTATTTCTTAACATATTATCCAGTCTTTCTGACAGAGACAAATATTCTCAGCTCATTACTTTGTGAATACATGCTCGACTGGGTGATTTATATTTTAATATATTTATTAATGATTACTTGCTACAAAGATGTATCATTTCAGTCATTCTTTGTGGGTTTTGGGGTGTTTTCTTTTGGTACATTAGTTGTTTAAGCAGGGGAAATGTCAATCGCATACAATTGTTCTTCCTCATTCCAGTGCTCCTTGCCCTATCCTAATAATGCCGAGTGCCTGGCTAGGAAGCGACAAGTATCAATTTTTAAGTCATTGGTTTGACTCGACCATGGTTCGACCCCACGATCCCACGGTCTACCAACACGGTGTTCTCGGTGCTTTTACCACCCAATAGCCGATGTCCACTGTTTGTGCTAGAGGTCGTTAAAAAGACATGGGTGTTTTTAGTCTGAATATTTTACTAAGTATCACATTGATGACGTCATATTGGCGACTCTCCTGCCATCCAGTTATTTGTGTTTGAAAGACTGGACATTGCAGATAATACTAATCTCTTCTCGGCGCCTTTGTTTCATGATGTGGTTTTTTTCCGATCTTGTTTTCATGTCGCTATTAAAGTATTATATGCTTGTATAAGTGCTGATTTATATGGTGTTTAAAGCTGCATAATCTGATGAAGAGATAACATTTTTTAAACCAATACAATTTCTTAGATTTTATCCTACATATGCAACTTAAATACTGGCGCACTTCCGTCCTAATATGGCCTTAAATGTTGCAAGGAGGTGAAACTCCAACAACAACCCAACTGGCGCACTTTTTAAGCATGTATTGGTGCATAGTTGAAATGATAAGTCCTTTTAATAGAATTTGTCAATTTAATAGAATCCTATTGATGCCCGTCATTTTTATGTGGACTTTTATGTTCGAACCCAGGACCTCACGCACAAGAAGCCAGTCAGCGCTCTTATCTAGTCCAGTGGCTCAATCAGAAGACCTTGCAATGTCTCCCTACAAGCGGTGGGTGTGAACTTCAAACCGGCTTGGCTTTTTCATAATCCAAGATGGCAGATAAAATGGCCACCAAAACACTAGAAATGCAACACCTCTGGGATCTAGACAGAGGTTTTTGGGGGCAAGGAATCTCTTTCTGTTGTTACTTTGATGCTTCATTGTAGGGCTAGGCATAAACATTCAAAATGGCTGCCAAAATGCCATTAATCCTTAATATTGTGATCACAAGAGAGTGATGAAGTTAGTCTCAAAACTGTCGCATGGAATGCCACTGTCTCACCATGCTGGTCCCTCAAACTGAGACCAAAGCTGATAAGATCCCTCGGTTAGTGAAGCACCAACTGTCTCAACTGATTCACAGTGACATCCCTGTTGTAGAATACACTGGACCGAAAAAACGGCCAATGCCACTAGCTGCCACTATGAAATTCGAGCCATCACAACAAATCCAAAATGTTGCTTCTGTCTCTCATGCCAGATCTCGTGAGATTGATTTTCAGTTCATGCACAGTATATTGTACATCAAAGACCCACCAGACACAGTGGCTACAATACTTGCCTTTGCAGGGAGGCAGGCATGTCACCAGCACCCAAATCAGCAGTGTGCTACTTACCTCTGATCAATGTGACTCCAAGTGATCCAGACTGTATCAATACAGAGATGACATATGGGTTCAAAATCACCAAAGATGCGAACGAAGACATCATGGTAATGACCTATGATCAACAGCTCTACAGGGTCATTGTCCATATCATATTCCACACAGCAGATCTTGTCAATACAGTTGTCCAACCTCCAGTGTGGCTTCAGACGGGGCTGCAGCACCCAAGACCATTTGGTGCGCATGGAGACCTTCATACGAGATGCTTTCCTTAAGAAGAAGCACCTTGTGGCTGTCTTTTCCACCACATGGCAGGAGGGCATCATGGAAGATCTCCATGTGATTGACCTTCGTGGTCACCTGCCAATTTTCATCAGGAACTTTCTAGCCTTCAGCCATTTCCGCGTCCGCATCAAGACTACCTATTCCAGCCTACACTCACAGGAACTAGGAGTACCTCAAGGCAGCATACTGGCCGTGAACCTTATCAGGGTCAAGGTCAATGGTATTGCTGCTGCTGTAAAGCAGGGGATCTCCTGTAGTCTTTTCGTGGTGCTAACATGAATGTCATAGAGAGACAGGTACAACTAAGCATAAATGGGATCCATCGATGGTCAGTTCTGAACGGATTCAAATTTTCCAAGACCAAAACAGTCTGCATGCACTTCTGCCTGCTGCGTAGAATGCATGCGGAACCGGAGCTGACCCTTGATGGGGATCCCATTAAAGTCGTTGAGGAAACCAGATTTCTGGGCCTCATTTTCTAAATAAAATGTCTTTCGTGCCACATATAAAGTACCTGAAAACAAGATGCCTGAAAGCGCTAGATATTCTGAGGATGCTGTCCAGCTCAGAGTGGGGAGCGGACAGAGATGTTCTGCTCTCCGTGTACCGAACCTTGGTTCGGGCATGAGTGGATTACGGCAGCATAGTATACGGTTCCGCAAGAAAATTGTATATTGGGCTGCTAGACACTGTCCACCCACGAGACATGGCCCAGATGGAGTCATCGCTGACACCCAAAATGATCAAGCAATGGCATAGTAGGAATGCTGTGCAGACATGCTCCAATGATCTGCGGAGAATGTCTGGCGATTTTGATTCAGGGCAGATGACACACAAGGAGAAGACAGATGCTCAATATGCAAAACCCTCGAAACCTGCATTAATCCGATGGATCCTAATTCACATGAAGCTGGATCTCTACTTAATATCTCAACAGGACAAATTTCACAGCCTGCAGTTAACGTTGACTGCTCAGTAGATATCGGCAAGGAGCAGCTTAAGCAGTTTGAGAGCACCTGGCCAGAGGGATTTTATGAAAAGCTCTCCAAGCATGTGGTGACCTTCGCTTCCCAGAAGAAACATCTTCTTGTTGGAGAGTACAAAGTTTTGGACCAGGAGGCCATATATGCCAGAGTCATAGGTCTTCTAGTCAGTACTAGAGATCTGAACCTACCACAAGTGCTCTCAACCGAGCTGGCAGTCTAGCCTTCCTCTATGTTCCATCCAGATGGCACTGGCAAATCCATGCTTAAGAAAAACAGTGCTGTTGAAGTGCCCTTAAGGACTTGGGGCTCCCCGACTGCTGTGATCATTGATGTATCGGCTGCTCTCTGGACAATTGCTTGCCCTAAGATGGGCAGAGTCCAGACGTTTGTTCAAGGCTGCAAAGTCTGATTGTCCTCCAAGCTGTTTGCATGTGATGTGTACCTGGCATTTGACAGATACATGGACTACTCATCCAAGAGTAGCACTCAAGAAGTTCGAGAAACTATGTCTTCAAGGGTCCATAAACTCAACCTAAATTCAGCACTTCCAGCCTGTGATTCAGTACTCAAATGTACACAGAACAAGGTGCCGTTGAATCACTTGCTATGTGATCAAATCTTGAATGATAATGAGTTCCTCAACAATGTAACACAGAACCATCGCCTCGTAGCCACCGGAGATGAGGAAGTTCCAACTGAAATGTTCAAAGCTCGAAAACAATCTCACATGCAGCTAGCCTCATTGCCCAGCAGGCCATTTTCGTTGGCCAAAATCCACAGGCTAGAGTCTCCATTGTTGCTGATGACACAGATATTTTTGCATTACTTCTGCACCATTATGCTGCGCAATACCTGCAGTGTCCCATGATAATACAATCTCCTATCCATGGTTGAACATGTGTTGACATCCTAGCAACAGTAAAAACCCACTCCGATATCATCTCACATGTTCTTGCCCTGCATGCCATAAACGGATGTGATACTGTGGCCGCCACCTAAGGAGTTGGAAAGGGAACAGCAATATCAGTGCAGTGGTAAAGAGGGGATTAACTGGACATGATTGGCAAAGTTCATGATGATATAAAACAAATTGAGAAGGAGGCCACAGCATTTATGGTTGCATGTTATGGTAATAATCTAAAATGCAACTCCATGATGGAGTGCTGTCAGCACATGTGGGGACTCAAAACTGGAAAGAGTTCTACCTCTGCCCCCAAGCTATGCTCTCTCCCACCAACAATTGAGACATTTTCCCAGAATGTTTTAAGATTTCACTATCAGCTCGCACAATGGTATGGGGCCCTAGAATCAGAACCCCCTGTCATGAATCCCGGAGAGTTTGGATGGGAGGCAGACCATGCCAACAAAGCTCTATCTCCTCGCACTGTTCTTGGTAAGGTACCCCTAGCCCGTGAGTCTGTGCTTAAGCTTATTCGCTGTGGCTGTGAGTTGAAGCAAGCCTGCAAAGGCAATCACTGTGGATGCACTAGTCACCAAGTGTCATGCAGCATATTTTTTGTCGGTATGGGTGGAATTGAATGCAACAACCCATTCAATAAGAAAATCTCTGCCGAAGAAGATGATGAAGATGTGTCCGATGACAACATGGATGCCATTGATGAGGCTATTGAGTAATTGGGTCCATGTGTTAATGGGTGATAGAGGGATTATGTTATATTTTGTGGTATGATCTGTCCAGTTTATTTAATATCTGATACTTGTATTGTACTTGATTACCTGATGAGCTCTAAGTCGAGGTAATATTTTACTGGCTGCATCTGTCCAATATTTAGTCACAGTCACTGACATTTATTTGTTCTAAGTCCAGGTAATATCTTAATGTTTGCATATGTTTAGTACCTACATTGATGTGCTCTAAGTCAATGTAATATTTTAATGGTGGCATCTATTCAATATGTAGTCACAGTCACTGACATTTATTTGTTCTAAGTCAAGATAATATGTTAATGTTTGCATCTGTGCAATACTTAGTCACAATCACTGACATTGACGTGTTTTAAGTCAATGCAATTTATTGATGTCTTTATTTTATTGTGTTTTGATTTACATGTTTGCTGACAAATTGTTGATGAGTTCATAAGACTATTTGTTTCATATATGCCAGTTTCAATTTGTTCTTTCATCGATAATTACCAAAAATACATGTAGTTCTTCAGTTCTTGTCCTTAATACATCCATTTTGGAGAACATAATCATCTCACATCGTAATTGATAATAGAATCGAAAATCCCCATACATCAGAAATATGCAGACACTAATACCATCACTCTGTGTTAATTGGCACAGGCATTTTGGTGGTCATATTGGTTGATTCTTCAACATATGCTCAATCAATCTTGTTGAAAATCATGGAAATGGATTCCTTGACCAAAAATACATGTGCCTAGATTACAAGATCACCCTCTTAAGTCAATTCGTTCAGAATTTATGGCTTTTCTAATAGTTTGGCAGCCATTTGGTGGCCATTTTGGATGTTCATGCCTAGCACTGCATTGAAGCATCACAGTTATGACAGAAACAGATTCCTTGGCCACAAAAACCTATATCTAGACCCCAAAATCACCTTCCTACGTCTGCTTGTTCAGACGTTATGGCATTTCTAGCATTTTGGTGGCCATTTTGTCTGCCATCTTGGATTATGAAAAAGCCTAGCCGGGGTGAAGTTCACACCCACTGGATTATGTTTCTAGATGGCATGGATCAATCAAAAATGCAGAGAACTGCTTGTAGGGAAACATTGCAAGCTTTTGGGAAACTATGGGGTTCTGCCTGCCACTGGACTATTAGTGATTTGGCCTAAGTGTTCAGTATGATGTCTGTTAGTTTCTTAAAGCTGCACAGTATGATGAAGCATCAAATTTCCAGAATCCAAATGATGATCTAGATAATTTTTATTCTACATATCTAACTTAGTTAGATGCTGATGCATTTATTAAGCATTTGTTGCCACATAGAAGAGAATAGTGAGTCGAAGAACTTGGTACTGCAGAAGCCTGTGTTGTTAGAGTTTTGGCGTGCTTGCCAAAATTAATTTGACATGATTGCACTTAAAATATTATCAGTCATTTAAAATAAAAGTTACTTCAAATTAAAGTACCGGTAATGTAGATTATAACAATTAACTTAATATATTTATCAAAGAAAAATGACAGAAACTTAAAGCCGTCAGATTATCCAACTTTAATTAGTTATAATTTCAGTCGTGGAATGTGCCTCAAACTGCAAGTTATCACTGTTTATTGCATCAACACTACCGGTTGTCAGTCTGGAAGCGTTGAGGTGTTCAGCTGGAACATTTGCGATGTTCTTTAGGTTAGAACTGCTGCAGTGTATATAGACAGTCCTATTCACCAGCATCGGTTGTCTTACCTACACTGCTTTAGCCATATTGCAAAACTAGCCATGGGTGTCGAATCTGTAGGCTTCCCGTGTGGAAGGTATGGAGTTCAATCCCCGGTCGAGTCAAACCAATGACTTACAAATTGAACACTTGTGGTTACATAGCCTGTCACTCACCATTAGTGAGATAGGGTAAGGACTGGTTAGCTCAGTATCAGGATAATGTGACTGAGTGGGATATCGGGTCATGGTGCTGGCAGTCTGGTCTACCAGTGGGGCAGCACTATAAAGTCACCATGAATGCTCACTGTCATAAGTCAGTACCCATCCTGATGTGACCTTGCATGTTGACAGGACATAAAACTCCAACAAACAAATAAGCTCCAAATGGCCGTCAGTGCTCTGCCATACTTGGCAGTGAGACGTGAGTAGTATACAGAAGTGATGCCTTGGCGCTGGCACGTTGGTGCCCAGCAGGAACCAACCAACCAACCGATCAGCATCCAGCATACAAAGAGGCTGATCAACGGCATTCAAGTTCTGCCAGAGTGTTCAACATAGCCGAGCACATACTAGCAATGATCGTCATTATTTGTAAACAAACCAGAATTGGCACCCTGGCTCAGGTATATTGGAGAGTTCGGAAATTTCGGAAATTCAAAACAGGTCCAGTCCCAAGCATTTCGGATAAAAGATTGGGGACCTGCAATACTATCTTACATTGAAAATGGCTCACTGGGTTGTTTCTGGAAGTTGTGCTCACTTCACAAGCACAGACTGAACAAACGCGCGCTATTTGGGTCTTCCTAATTGCTGAATTTATTATGCGTATGGTAATTTAAAAGAATTTAATACTGACATGCCCCCCCCCCCCTAGCGACTAACTATCCGAGTTGCAGGTCCCTTCAGCCGGCCTTGTACTTGTTTGTTTGTTGGTTTACATCCTAGCAACATCTAAGGTCGTATCAGGACGGGTACCAACTTGTGACTGCGTATTCATGGCGACTTTATAGTGCTGCCCCACTGGGAGACCAGGCCACTGGCACCATGACCGAATATCGCACACAGTCACATTATGCTGATACTGTGCTATCCAGTTCGTGTCCTATCCTATTACTGCCAAGCGCCAGGCTATGTAGCAACAAGTATCAATTTTATAAGTCATTGGTTTGACTCGACTGGGATTCCAACTCGCGACCTTCTGCCCGGGACCGGACGGTGGGCCGAATGAGGTACAGCGTCCGTCTCCCATGTTGGTAGACCATGGGATCGTGGGTTCGAAACCGGGTCGAGTCAAACCAATGACTTAAAAATTTATACTTGTTGCTTCCTAGTTAGGCGCTCGGCATTATTAGGATAGGGCAAGGACTGGTTGGCTCAGTGTCAGGATAATGTGACTGAGTGGGATATCAGGGCATGGTGCTGGGGGCCTGGTCTCCCAGTGGGGCAGCACTATAAGGTCGCCATGAGTTAGCACTCTCACAAGTCGGTACCCGTCGTGATATGACGTTAGATGTTGCTAGGACGTAAAACAACAACAAACAAAACAAAACCTTCCGCCCGGGAAGCCAGCACTCTGCCGATTCGGCCATCAGACAGTTCAACGTCACCCAGTCTTTATCAATGCAGGTCAGCCCTGAGTGGCCATTGAGATACTGGAGAGGCCAAGCTTGAAGTGCTGCTTTACATTCTCATACAATCCAGATGGGGCTGTTTGTTCTAACGATAAGCCTATCTGCTTCCACTGCAGAAGAGACTCTAAAATTGGCACTTGTTGACATCTCTCGTCCACCACTGCGAAGTAATAGTACAGTGTATGGATTGGTTAGCTCAGTGTCAGGATAATGTCACTGAGTGGGATATCAGGTCATGGTACTGGCAGCCTGGTCTCCCAGTGGGGCAGCACTGTAACGTCCTCATGAGTGTGCACTGTCACAAGTCGGTATCCGTCCTTATATGACCTTGGATGTTGCAAAGGCATACATCCCCATACAAACAAGTGCGCTGTCACAAGTTGTTATCCGCCCTTATTATGACCTTAGATCTTGCTAGGACCTAAAGCCCCAACTAACAAATCAGAGCCTATTTTAGCTTCTTTCGCTAGTAGTTGGCGGCTTGGTATAGGCCTAATTATTTGAAAGCGCTAAATATAGACTGTTAAGTATGTTAGTCTGACCAACTGCCAGTTTGAATATTCAAATATGTCATATTTCGGCTTGACATCATCTGCCATAAGCTTGTCGCGATTTCGCTAGAGTCCTAAATATAGTCTTTGGATATGTTTGTCCAGGTCAATTACCCCATTTGAATAGTCGAAGAACTAACTGTGTGATGTGGTTGACAACAAGGCCTATTGGTACTGTGACGTCGTGTCTACGATGGCGGCAACAAGAAGGCTTCAGCCATGTGCCTTCTAGATCTTGCTTTGAGAGTAAAGTAAAAGTAGTGATTGTGCTTACCACACTGGAATGTGTAGTGGAGAGGGCAACTGAGGGATGAGGCCATCCATGGGAGTCAGAGGATGGGAAGCAGAAGGGGGGGGGCAGCAAATGATGTCAACCTTATAGGATTTAGGTCACGCGGAACCATACAAGGTGAAAGTATAGGCCAAATTTTAGCTACCTTTTTCATTTTTTTAGATTTGCTGACATTCCATTTCAGGCATTGCGAGTCAGATTTTTGACTCAATAATGTTAAATCATATCTTTTCAATTTTATTTTATTCAGATGAATGAGGTGCATGCAATTCAATTTTTGAAAAATAAAAATAAATATTTTAAAATTTACTTTTGCAAACACCATTACCATCTGCTGAAAGGACATCAAATTAGATTTTTTAATTTAAAAAAAAAGAATAAACAAAAGCCTTTTTCCTAAGCTCTATTTTTCTAAATTTCCTTTGCAGTTTTCTCTTCATGCTCTCAGTAAGAATGTCTCGTGGATTCAACTCCCCCTCCCCTCCACCCCCCCCCCCCACTCCAACATCTCGGGTTGGGCCCCCCCCCCCTTTTTACCCTCCTGCCTCCAGGGTCCAATGCGAGGGTGTGGTGGTGAGCGATAATCGGGGGAGCTCCGGGAAGCATTACTGCCCTTGATATGGCGATGACACACTGCCGTGCATTCCAACTACCCGCGGAATGGTGATACTGGTGATCGAGGGTTTCAGGTACTCCTCAGTGTCCGTTTTCCTTCTCGACTGAGCAACAACTAAAAACAGCCTCGAGCCTTCATGTCCTCACTGCCTCTGCAATACTAGCCAAACCACTTCAGCTCGCTTAACACCACAATTATTTATTTCGATCTCAAATGTAGAATTGAGTAAGTCAGCTCGAAAAAAATGGATATATCGATGGAGAAAATCGAAAACTGTTTATTATGGAATTACCTAACCTTAGACTATTTGCTGAAGGTCTTCTGTCTAAAAATAATAGAAAATGCCAGTATCAATACGGAATTGGTATTGATCCCTGAATTGCCAGGGATGATATTTTTCCGTTTTTTCTTTTCACAGCCTGGTGACATTTTTGATAGAGGTGTAAATTTGAAGAGAAATAAAAATGATGGGAGCTAGCCTCTAGGTGCAGAGGATCGCACCATTACGGGGTCTGCCTGGGGAGCATTCTGCTGTCATTAATGTGACTGTATTGCCACTATGGCCCACCCCACCGTCGATTTCCGCTTTTTTTCCCTCCCGCATCACTATCATCCCTGATTGCGCCATAAACCCTGTTGCATATATGTTCGGTTAGTGAATCTCTTCCCGCCAACATACACATGCACATAGAGAACATTGGTTCCATGACCCGGAATGCAGTTGTACTCGGTCGGGACTTTCCTTCAACATTGAGGATGAATGATACTTTTGCATAGTCCGATGGTTTTGAGTTTATGTAAGTTTTCTGATATATATATATATTAGGTTCATCATTATAATCTACATTACTTTAGTTTGTGGTAACTATTATTTTTAATGGCTAAGTTTTGATATATTTGAAGTGCAAATGTGCTAAATTAATTTTGGCAAGCACACCAAAACTCTGACACAATAGGCTTCTGCAGTAACAGGTTCTATTAAACTGACCTTAAATGTATTCCCTTACATGTGATGACAAATGCTTAATAAGAACACCAGTATCTAAGTTAGATATGTAGAATAAAATCTAGATAATTGTTTTAGTTTTGAAAATTTGATCTTTTCATCGGACTATGCAACTTTAAACTAGTCTATAATGAAGCATGCCATTCTTTTTCTTGAAGATTTATACTGCCTATCATGAATAAGTCTGAATAGACTTGTTTTCACCATTAGATAGTTTGTCGATAGAAAGCCCGAGCCTACACTTTTACCGACCCAAGGGATTTTTAACCTCCCACACCACATAGACATGGTATGAGAGCAACTGGCCTTTGATGACGCTGTAAGTTATACACAGCGGTGGAAATCCAAAGTGGCAGAGGTGGGGGCATGGGGAATCGAACCACTGACCTTCAGATTAGGAGTCCGACCTAGAAAAAAGTCAGACACTCTAACCACTCCGCCACAGAGAACACCATGCATGCTGCAACTTATAGCTGAATCAAACATCCTAGGTGGTCTAATAGTTAAGGGGCCATATGTGAGAAATCTACCGTGTCCACAGATCATGCGCAGTGAACTACCCACAACTTTAGTATACCCAGTCAGCCGAGTTAAAGCGATGACTTACAAATTGACACTTTTCGCTACCTGGCCTGGCGATCGACATTACTAGGATAGGGCAAGGACCGGTTTGCATAGTATCAGGATAATGTGACTGACTGGGAAATTTGGTAATGATGCCAGTGGGCTGGTTACCCAGTGGAGCAGCTCTATAAAGTCACCGTAGGTGTGCACAAGTCGGTACCCGTGCTGATAAGACTTTAGTTGTTGCCGGGACATAAAACCTCAATAAAACAAACAAATAAATGTATACCCAGTTGCCTCAGAGGGTGAGGTAGTGGTGTTAATCCTCTATAACTTATAAGGCCTTTTCTGCAGAGCATACTACACGGTGAGTTGCTATTCAAACCACTAATTCTACTGACATCAGAGGGCACATTGGTGGTGGAAAGCTTCTATAAGACCTTTTTTTAACAGAGCGTGCTGCTTTGTGAGCCACAACATTAACCCTTCTAATACCAGAGGGCATGTTGGTGGTGGAAATCGTCTATAGCATTACAGCCTGGCCGTTGTTGCCTTTTGCAAGCAGTTCTGCTCACGTACACTTGCTCTGTTTGGCATTGAGTGACTCGCCGAATAAGGTCAGTACTGAATGAGTGCCTTATGACGCTGTGCTATGACGTCAGAGTGCGCCCCTGCCCCCGACCCCCCGCCCCCACCCCCGCCCCGCCCACCTGCAACCCCGGCGTTATCATCGAGCCTTCCTTAGACGTCAGAGATAAGGGATCTGCTTTGATTACCGCCCCAGCCCCTTTTAAAGACTCGCCCCTATTGCCCGGATGTAGTGTTTATGGGAGTGTGTAAAGAGGGGTGGCAGGGCGTGGATGGGAGGGGGGCTGGTTGAGGGAGTTTTATAAACAGAATAAGCCGTGGCCATTGCCGAACACGCTGAACCAACTGCAGTACATTTTTATAGGCACATATATTCTATAGACAGGTCCTGATATGAGATTCAATGTTGCCAGGACGTTAAACTCCAACAACCAACCAATCTAGACACAATTTGGGATTGAGAAAATCAAGCCTCGTCAACCAAATGGCTTTAAAAAAAAAAGATTATTTTGTTTGTACGTATGTTGATTAAGCAGAGGAAATTTCAATCGCGGACAATTGGTCTAGCTCATACCATGGCTCCTTGCCCTATCCTAGTAATGATGAACGCCAGGCTAGGTAGTGACAAATATGTATTTTAGGTCATTTGGTTTGACTCTGCCGGCATAACATGGAACCTCCATTTTGAGGGTGGCCGCTAACAAATGGGCGGAACAGTCCACCATAGGGACCACCCCTGCTAGCATGCTGCCACCTGCCAATCCTTCTGATCAGCAGTGATCAGTGTCATGGTGCCAGTGGCATGGTACCTCAGTAGGGCATCTCTATATAGTAACCACGAGTGCGTAGTGTTACAACTACAGATGTCCTGATATTCCCACAGATATTGTTAGGACGCAAACCCCAAACCAATCCATTAGCATAAGCAGGTTCCCAACCATTTTGCATGACTCTCGCCACCTGGTAAGTTGTGCATATTGCAGTTTTAAAATGACCGCTTTGTCTGTGAATGTGAGTCCGTCCCCCATTCCCCTCCCCCCCCCCCCCACCCCCACCAACCCCCCATATAATACTGGGCGCGATGGCTGAATTGGCAGAGCGCGGCCTTGGCATGCGGGAGATCGGGAGTTTGGTTCCCGGTCGAGTCCAACTAATGACTTATAGAACTGGTACTTGTCGCTTCCTAGCCTGTTGCTCGGCATTAATAGGATAGGGCAAGGACTGGTTAGCTCAGTGTCAGGATAATGTGAGTGGGATATCATGTCATGGTGAAAGTGGCCTGATTTCCCAGTGGGCAGCACCATAATGTCACCATTAGTGCGCACTGTCACAATTCGGTACCCATCCTGATATGACCTTAGATGTTGCCAGGACATAAACCTCCAATAAGCAACCAACCTCTCCCCCCATCCACCCCAACCTTGTTCCCAATCCTCTACACCCACACACACCCACCCACACACACACACACAGATCCAAACAAATGCCTCTATAGGAGCTATTTCTAGTGATGTAAGCATCTGCCCACAGTGTTTCGCCCACGTCATTCGCTGCATCTTTTATATTGTAGAGGACTGGATTCTACGCCACATAGAGAATAATAGAATGACACCGAAGATGCTTCAGTCGTCAGGGCCTTCCCCGCTTTATTCTACCTTTATTCAACCTGCCACCAATGCGCAGCCAGGTAACGCATAACCTCTGGCAGAGATGGCTGCCAATTCTGGCCAAGTCAATCCAATGACTTAAAAATGTATGCTTGTCACTACTTAGCCTGGCTCCTTGACATTAATTATTAGGATAGTTCAAGAAGCAGTGGAATGAGGGAGCCCACTTTTCTGCGATTGAAATTTCCCCTGCTTAATCAACTAAGGTCCTCCAGAGAATTGGAGGTGTTATTGTTGTTTATTTATAATTGTATGAAATCCGATTGTTTTTAGTATTTGCCATGGTTTTTTTGGGGTTCTTTTTAGAAACATGTTTTACTTTTGTTTGAGTTATTTTAAACGGTTAACTTTGGATATATTTGAAGTAATACTATGGTATATTAATTTTGGTATACACATCAGAATGCTGAGCATGAGCTTTGTTCATCTACATGTATTTTCAAGTATAGCAGTGCAGCACAGGAGAATCAAACTGCAATAAATGTTTCCAGTATCTAAGTTGAATATATATAGATTGAAAGTGAGCAGAGTGAAAGTTGGCTCACGGCGTATAGGAGGTGGGGGAAGAGAGAATTCCCACTCCGCGGTAAATAACATGGAAGTTAAGCTGGTTAGAGACAAACATTAAGGGGCTGCCGTTATTTATATCCATATAATAAATTATATAGTACACATATATATATATAATTATGCACCTTTAAGTTAAAGCAGTATATTTGTGAGATATCAATGCAGAGGTTGCAATAGTAGAATGGCTGCAGCGACTAGCTCTATAGCTCTATGTATGATGGTAAATACACCCCACCTATAGATCTTTATAAGTATTGACCAATTTCTGTTTGAAATCATAGCAATATTCACTTAACGGCAGTGCCAGTATCTATCTATTGAGGTCCTAGAATGTCTGATTGTATAGGCGGTTTGCTTAAAGCTCCAGAGTCCGAATTCAAGATTTTGTTTGTTTGTTTGTTTGGCAACACCCCTCCCCCAGCACAAAAAGTAAACATCGGCTATTGAGGTTGGACCAAATGGAAGCAGACAATTTATGAAATGCCTAACTGGTGTTGATAACACATAATGCGTGGTGATATTACCCCTGATGACATGCACGGTCCGATAAAACTGATACCAGATTGGCTGGGTTCAATGGGACGCCGTCTCCCGGGCTACGGGCCTGCACTAGGGGAGGAGGGGGGGGGGGGGGGGGGGGGGGGGGCAAGACGCCGACATTCGAGGTGACTGAAGTGGAAAGGACATGCATTGTGGGCCCGGCGTCTGTGGTGTGCCGGCGTGGAAATGGGCGCACCGTTTTGGGGGCCAAAGAAAGTGAGAGGTGTTCTTTTTTAAATTTATTTTGTTATCTTTTGTTGGCCGAGACGAATAGAAGGGTGTGCTGGATTTGTGAGTGGAAATACGGGGGTGGGGTGGGGTGGAGGGGCGGGGGGGTAGTGGGGATGGGGAGTGGAGGGGAACATGTACAATACACAGAATTCCAATTAAGGCTCCCAGATGGACTCACAACCTTCCAATGACCTCTACACCCCTCAGATCTCAGCTCAAGGCTCTTGTCACTCCTCCGCGCCCCGCCCCACGCCCCCCCGCCCTCACACACGGCTCCATTCCTCCTCACCCCTCTAGCTGCCCTCCCCACGCCCCACTTCTTTCGCTTTCCTCCTCCACCCCCCGCCCCTCCTCCCTCGTTCCTTAACCCAATGCTTCCGGTATCCCAGCCCATCCTCCTTTCCTTTTCCCTCCCTGTTCCTCCACCCTACTTCATACTCCCTTCCCCTCCTCCCTGCTCCCTCCCCGCCCTCCTCCCTCGTTCCTTAACCCGCTTCTTCCCTTCTCCCAGGCTCTCTTCCTCCCATCCTCCCTCCTTCCCTTTTCCCTGCATTTCCTCCCTTTTCCCTCCTTCCCCCTCCTGCTTCCCCCTCCTCCCTCGTCCCTCCTTCATATCCTCCTCCTTCATCCCCTCCTCCCTCCCCCCTCCTCCCTCCTTCCTCCCGCCCTTCCCCCTCCTCCCTCGCATCTTTCCCCGCCCCTACCTCCATCGCGCCATCCCCTCTCCCCACCCTCCCTCTATATTTCCTTCCTCGCCCCTCCCTTATCCCTCCGTCCTTTTGCTGTGCTCGGCCCCCTCCCTCCTTCCTCTCCTCCACCTCCCGCCTCCCCTTCCACCTCTGTCTACCCCCTCTCGGCTCTCCACCCCTGGAGAAGGCGTGCGTCACCCTTTCGGCCACCAGGGGGCAGGGCGTTGTGGAGGGGAGTGGTCAGTTATTCTCCCCTCAAAGCAAAGCGGAACATAAGCTTCGCACCACCCGTAAGCTTTACACAGAGTGTTGTGTGTCTGTGTTTGATGTGTGCGCATTATCTGTGACCCCACCCACCCACCCCCAAAAAAAACACCCACAAAAGAACAGAAGCAAAAGCACATGGTGAAGGAAGACATCAACAGACTGTAACATCCGTTTTAATACCTAAAATTTAATTTATGTTATTTCGAAATGTATTTAGAATATCATTGAAAAGATTTAATACATAATTTATTCACCGGGATATATCAAGGGTGTATAGGTTTCTGTTGTTGCTATGGAGATTTTGTTTACAGGCTAGGTCTGGAGTGTTTAGGTTCATGTTAGTGCTATAGAGAATTTGTTCACAGGATAGCTTTGGAGTGCTTAGGTTTCTGTGGCAACATCAAGGGCGGTTGATGTATGGAACTCCCAACATCTCCCGACCAGCCACTGCAGGGACAAATAGTTTTGCGCCTGTCTGGACATGTTCTTGCCGGTGTGAGACCTCTATTTGCTCCCTGAGAGAGTGCCGCTGGTAACTTGCAAAAGCCAGCAGCACTTCAACACTTTTGCAGGGAGCTTTCATGAAATGTAGCTAAATAGAGAGTGACAGTCAAGTAATGAAAGCAGTCTTTGTCACATCGCGACCGACAGCATGATGATGATGAGGTTTCCGTTGTTGCTGTAGAGAATTTGCTTACAAGTTATTTCTGGGATGTTTAGGTTCCTGTTGTTTCTATAGAGAATATGTTTACAAGTTATTTGTGGGATGTTTAGGCTTCAAATGGTATTCACACTCAGCAAGGAAGCCCCACCCGTTAGAAATCACCTAGTTGGCACGTGTGTGTATCACAGTCAGCTGGGACCCCCACTACAAGTCCCCATTCACTGGTGTCACACAGTTGACACGTGTGTGTGTCACAGTCAGCAGAGAACCCACTACAAGTAATGTGTACAGTACTGTCACCCAGTTGACACCTGTGTGTATTACAGTCAGCAGGGACCCCGCTACAAGTCCCTGTACAGTACTGTCACACAGTTGACAGTGTGTCTATCACTGTCAGCAAGGACCCACACTACAAGTCCTTTTACAGTACTGTCACCCACTTGACAGTGTGTGTATCACAGTCAACATGGACCCCCGCTACAAGTCCCTGTACAGTACTGTCACACAGTTGACAGTGTGTCTATCACTGTCAGCAAGGACATGTGTATAAGACAGTCAGCATGGACCCCTGATACAAGTCCCTGTACAGTACTGTCACCCAGTTGACAGTGTCTCTATCACTGTCAGCAAGGACCCCCCACACTACAAGTCCCTGTACAGTACTGTCACCCAGTTGACAGTGTGTCTATCACTGTCAGCAAGGACCCCCGCAACAAGTCCCTGTACAGTACTGTCACACAGTTGGCAGTGTCTGTATCACAGTCAACAGGGACCCACACTACAAGTCCTTGTACAGTACTGCAACCCAGTTGACATGTGTGTGTATTGCAGTCAGCACGGACTTCGGCTACAAGTTCCTGTACAGTAGTGTCACCCAGTTGATACATGTTTATAATACAGTCAGCATGGACCCCTGCTACAAGTATGGGTACAGTACTGTCGCACCTGTTGACACGTGTATCACAATCAACAGGGACCCACACTACAAGTCCCTGTACAGTACTGTCGCTCAGTTGACAGTGTGTGTATCACTGTCAGCAAGGACCCACACTACAAGTCCTTGTACAGTACTGTCACCCAGTTGACAGTGTGTGTATCACAGTCAACATGGACCCCCACTACAAGTCTCTGTACACTACTGTCACACAGTTGACAGTGTGTGTATCACAGTCAGCATGGACCCCTGCTACAAGTACTTGTACAGTACTGTCACCCAGTTGACAGTGTGTGTATCACTGTCAACAGGGACCCACACTACAAGTCTCTGTACAGTACCGCCATACACTTGACATGTGTGTGTATCACTGTCAACAGGGACCCCTTCTGCAAGTCCCTGTACAGTACTGTCATCCAGTTGACATGTGTATGTATCACTGTCAATAGGGACCCCCTCTACAAGTCCTTGCACTGTACTTCACACAATTGACACTTGTGTCTATCACCATCAGCAAGGATCCCCACTACAAGTCCCCATACAGTACTGTCACCCAGTTGACAGTGTGTGTATCACTGTCAGCAGGAACCCCCACTACAAATGCCTGTACAGTACTGTCACCCAGTTGACAGTGTGTGTATGTCACACCCATGTACACTACTGTCACACAGTTGACAGTGTGTGTGTCACACCCATGTACACACTGCTGTCAACCAGTGCGCGTTGACTCATTAATGCGATGTGTCAGTGTGGTGTAGTGTTTGTCCGCCAGAAGTGGAACTCGATTACGCCAATATTGAATGAGCAGAGCGGCGCGCCGGCTCACTCCGCGGCGCGCCGGAAAGGCGTTTTCAATTGTTAATAACAGATGTGCACACACACATACTGCGCTTTGTCTTGTAGGTAGCCATAACTTCACACAGAAGGGCACGTGTGCTCTGCAGCTGCCGAGTGTACCTTAACGGCCTGTAGGTGGCGCTAGTGTGGGCAATAACCACACTCTTCTGTATCTCTACCATTGTATGTTCTTTTAAAGTTGCATATTCTCATGCTTTAGATTTTTTGCAAAAAAGAAAAAAGAAAAAAAAGTTCACTTTTAGAAATTTTATTAGTAAACCATTAATATAAGATGTCATAATGCGATGATAATGGTGATAGTCATCGTTATCATCATCCCGAATGTACTACATATTTTGAATATGTTCTCACTCAGTATGATAATGGTGATAGTCATCGTTATCGTCATCGCAAATGTACTACATATTTTGAATATGTTCTCACTCAGTATGATAATGGTGATCGTCATTGTTATCGTCATCTCGAATGTACTACATATTTTGAATATGTTCTCCCTCAGTATGATAATGGTGATAGTCATCGTTATCGTCATCTCGAATGTACTACATATTTTGAATATGTTCTCACTCAGTATGATAATGGTGATCGTCATTGTTATCATCATCTCGAATGTACTACATATTTTGAATATGTTCTCCCTCAGTATGATAATGGTTCGTATCAGTCATCTGTGTAGTATCGTCATCTCGAATGTACTACATATTTTGAATATGTTCTCACTCAGTATGATAATGGTTATCGTCATTGTTATCGTCATCCTGAATGTACTACATATTTTGAATATGTTGTCACTCAGTATTATCATTGCCATCATTAACAATAACAGTCATTATTGTAATTATCACCATCATTGTTATTATCATCACTATCATTATTTGAATCATTATCATCATTACTATTATTTTATCAATCGAAATTCATTACTTTCACTTTTTTTAGCTGTATCTTTATGTTTATTTTAATTTATTTTATTTAGTCAAATGCGTAATGTGTGAGCCTTGCACTTAGACATTACTGTTACCAGTCCTAGAGATAACAAATTTCTTACTTTCAGCGGGATTTTGTTTGTGAGTGTTAATAAAAAGGTACATGCGTCATTTCCACTCATACGCTTAGTACTGTCAAATTTATCGGAAGTCAAATTTCCGCCTTTTTTTTTTTTAGTATTAGGCGTGACTCTTATCTTGGAGTACCACGTGATTCATTAATTCGATTATTTGAACACTTCAAAATTTGTGACTTCCACTTTGATAGTTGTCCCCTTCTTGCCTCATTCGACAAAATTTGCCGGACAGAAATCTGTGTTTTACTTTTCTCTCAGACAAACGTACCGTCTGTGAAGTGCAGGTGCTCGGTCCATTAGCGCACGTAGCGGTCACCTTGTTCACGATGTCGGGGAGGAAGGCCTCTTATACCCCACTCACACTACTACTTGTGACCGCTTGTGATCACTTTGCGACCATAAAAAAGGGTTGGTCGCAAAGAGGTCGCAAGTTGCTGCAAAATGGTTGAAAAGTGGTCCACAGTGGTCACCGTCCAAAATGGTTGCAAGGAGGTTGCGGCTACTGCAGTAAAAACATTGCAACCAAAATGGTTGCCTAGAAGTCGGCAACCATTGCTTTGGTCGCAAGGTCGCCGGTGACCATGGGTTCTTTGGTCCAAAATGGTCGCAAAGTAGTCACAGAGTGGTTGCAAGTTGTTGCAAGCCAAAGTGTGACTGGGGCTTTAGATTAAGGACAGGCTAGCTGCGTCTCAGTCACGTGGTGCAGGTTCAGAAGCAGCTTAGTCACATGTCCAGTTTAGCCTTATGTAATACTGAACATCGCGGGGAGTTTGTTGCAGTTGTATTACCGGTTTGGTTGGTTTGGTTGGTTGTTGGAGTTATACATCCTGGCTACATTTAAGGTCATATCAGGATGGGTACCGACTTGTCACACTACTCACTCATGCCGACTTTATAGTACTGCCCCACTCGGAGACCAGGCTGCCAGCACAATGGCCTGATATCCCACTCAGTCACATGATCTTGACACTGAGCCAAACAGTCCTTACCCTATCCTAATAATGCCGAGCGCCTGGCTAGGAAGCGACAAGTATACATTTTTAAATCATTGGTTTGACTCGACCAGGGTTCGAACCCACGGGTTCGAACCCCAAGATATACCCAAGACTGGGGGAGAACGCTGCGGTGGGAGGGGGCTGGGGGAGGCGTAAGGGGGAGGTGGCTGGAGGAAAAAGGGGGGGGGGAGTGGGGAGGGGGGGGGCGGAGCTGGGGGGAAGGGGGTTGGACGGAGGGGTGGTTGTCTCAAACATCCCTTACCCCCACCCCTTCTTTACGAGCGTGTTGGTTATGAGTGTCAGACCACTCCACACTCCGCTTTCCTCCAGTAGATGGGTACTTGGAATGTTGTCATTGCACCCAGGGTCGCGGTTCACTAATAACTCACCGATCACTTTCACGAAATTATACAAAGATAGAGGAGATAGAGCGTCTGCTGCCCGTGCAGCAGGTCATGCATTCTATCTATCTCCGAATAGTGCAACGAGTGGGTCAGGTCAGGTTGGGGATAATGTGACTCGGTGGGGATATCGGATAATGGTTCCAATGGAACGGTATCCCAGTGGGACAGCACTATGAAACTGCGGTGCATGTGCATTGATGTAAGTCAGTTCTCATCGTAGGAGGCCACTGGCACCATGACCAAATTTCCCACTCAGACATATTATCCTGATACTGAGCTGACCAGTCCTTGCCCTATCTTAGTAATGCCAATCACCAGGCTAGATAGCAACAAGTATCAATTATGTAACTAGTGTAAGTCATTGGTTTGAATCGGCCGGGATGTGTTGTTAGGACGGTGAACCCCAATCGACTACTCGGTGTCTCGATGAAAATCAAGGTGAATATGTTTGTTGTCGCCAAGCAACATCTGAGTGTAGGAATAGAAGAATACCATTTTGGGAGGGTGGGGGCGGGGGGGGGGGGTGTCTTGGCAGGGGTGCTGGAGGGACTTGGGGTGGAAATTTGAGCCTTTTTGGGGGGGGGGGGTGTTTTAGTAATAGGTTCGTTTTTTTATTGTTATCTTTTTGTTGCTTAAAGTTGCATATTCAGGTTCTCTTATAATTTCTGCCATATTTGTTTTAGATAAATATATTAGATTGATCGTTATGAGCTACCTTATTCGAATTGAAGTAAGTTTTATTTCAAAAGGTGAACTTTGGATATATTTCAATTGAAAACATGCGACATTCCTTTTGGCGTGCACACCGAAATGCTGGACACCATATGTTTCAACACTAAAGGCTCAGTCACACCTTACCGTATTGGGGAAATGGATAGAATCTGGACACTGTCCGGTGAAATACGTCAATGTCCGGTTTATATACGGTAGGCATCCGGCGTTTCTGTTCTCTGTCCAGTGTGTATGGTGTCAAGTTTTGAACATGCACAAAACTTGTACCAGACACCGCCGGACTGACGTGTATGGTTGGTGTCTGGTTTAAGTCCGTTTTGTCTGGTTATGTCTGTTTCCCATCCGCTACGTCACCGGTTTGCTTCCTGCATAGTCCGTTGACGGTGTTTGCGGGGAATTCGGTCAGTATATCTTTTTGGCGCGTCCGTGAACAGTCCGGTACGTGTCCAGTCGATGTTTGGTCCATCGGTTAGACATTCGGTTGTCGTCCGGTTATCATCCGGTGGCTATTCGTTAATGTACTTCCTTGTCCGTTTAGCATTCATTTCGTCCGGGTGCCTTTGCCCCGATAGCCCAACATTTCGACACATTTCGATACATTTTGATACCGAACACCACCGGACTAGAAAATTCTTTTTCCGGTTATGTCCGTTGCTCAATCCGGTAAGGTGTTTCAGGCACTTTAATAACAGTTTCTATTAATTTGACTTAGCATATATCCTTCTATGCAGCAATGCATGTTTTAATAAGTGCGTCAGGATCTAAGCAGCTAAGTTGCATATCTAGCATCAAATGTAGGTGAGTGTTTTGGTTTTGAAAATGTCATATTTTCATCGGACACAGACACACACACAGACACACACACACACAATTGGAGCGCAGGCCTCCCATGTGGGAGATCGGGAGTTCAATTCCAGATCGAATCAAACCAATGACTTAACAAAATTGATACTTGTGGCTTCCTAGCTTGGCGCTCAGAATTAATAGGATAGGGTAACGACTGGTTAGCTCAGTGTCAGGATAATGTGACTGAGTGGGATATCGGGTCATGGTGCTGGCAACCTGATTTCCCAGTGGGGCAGCACTATTAAGTCACCATGAGTGCGCACTGTCACAAGTCGGTACCCATCATGATATTACCTTAAATGTTGCCAAACACTCCCACCAACCAACCACAAAATTGGAGGAGGGAGACATTTTGTCGATGGCTGTTTGGTAGCAAGGCCCGTGCTGCAGCAACCCGGCTCGCGTAGTGTATGCGGCTGCCGCTAGGCGCTGCTCAAATTGCATTAGTCATAGTCATGTCACCCAGATCCGCCAAACAGCCACTTGGGCTGCGGGAATTATTGCGGGCGCCTCACAGATTACACACTCTTCTCGTTTTTATGGCCCGCTGAAATCCACACAGACTTAGATGAGCGGCAAGATTTCTACCCAGCAGTCCCACTGAGTGGACTGGTGGGGGCGGGGGTAGGGGGGAGGGAGCTGTGTGTGATGGGTGTTGGAGGAGGGGAGGGGGGGCAGGAAGGGGGAAGGAACGCTGGATTCACCGACCATGTCAATTCTTATATGGTATAACTCTAAAAAATGGGGAATAATTGGGAAATTAATTTTTGGCATAATTTGATTTTGTTTTAAATATATGTATTAAATCTCATTTAGTAGTATTTCTGATAGTGATAGGATGCATTAATAGCCTATATAACCAACGGCGATTCACTAGCAAGCGGAACAAAACCGCATGCTTTGGTACTTGTTCTGATTAATGTGATGCAAAAGAATGCACTAATTAGGAAAGGTGCCTGTAATAAAATGCCTTTTTGGTGTGTTGTCTTAATATACAGCCCAAGTAATTTCGATATCAAAATAGGAATAAAGTTTTAGTTCATTCACAGTACTTTCTTGGTATTTTTTAACGTTAAGCATACCTCCAAATAGTACTAGTAGCGTTTAACAACTAGCTATTATCTAAGTGTTAGAGGTAACAGTTGACTTCTAATGAAACTGTCAGCCAGCCAATCAGATCCGTGAAAGATGACCTTTAAAGCTCCAGTCACACTATGGCTTGCGACCGCTTGCGACCAATTTGGACCAAAGAACCCGGTCACTGGCGACCTCCTTGCGACCAAAGCAATGGTTGCGACCACCTTGCAACCAAAATGATTGCAAGGAGGTTTTTAGTGCAGTACTTATATATATATATATATATATATATATATTGTAGTAGTGTGCACTGACCTCTCAGGCAAGTAACCACATAGACAGGTAGGCGTGGGTAGTGTGGTGATATCAGGGAGCCTAGGTGGTGTAATGGTTAGCACACAGGTCCGGAATGCAAAGAGATGTGGGTTCGAATCGCACTCTAGGTGCAATATTTCCCATTTTCATCACCCCCATGACAATATTATATCTCTCTTTTTGGATAGTTTTTTGTATTTAGGCATATTTTTATTTATCTCAGTAGAAACAAGTCTGTGTCTCTTGGAGTACTTCTGCATCCATAAAGATGTTAATCACGTGGCTAAGAAAAGCTACGCAGACTGAAGAAGAGTGATGCAGTACTCAGAAAATAGCTTACAGAGTCAGTCTTCTCCTCCCTTCCCCTTCCCTCCTCCCCCATCCCCCTTCTCCTGCCCCTCCCCTTCCCCCTCTGCTCCCTCTACCTCTCCCCCTCCCCTCCCTTTCCCCCTGCCACTTTCCCCTTCCCCTTCCCTCTCCCCCTCCCCTTCCCTCCTCCCCCATCCCTTTTCCCCCAACCTCCCCCATCCTCTCCCCCCTTCCCCCTTTCCCCTTCCCATCCCCCCTCCTCCCTCGTCCCCGTTCCTCCCTCGTCCCCCACCCCTTCCCATTTCTCCCTCCCCCTCCCCTCCCCACTCCATTACCTCCATTTCCCTCTCTCCCTCCATTCCCCACCCCGTACCCCTCCCCCTTCCCCTCTCCCTTCCTCCCCTATCCCACCAACCTCTAATGACGTCATCTCACACCCTTTCATCCGCTTATGTCAGTTCTCCCCCCCCCCCCCCCCACCATCAGACACCTCCCCGCCAATCTTTTCCCGCCTGAATCCTCTTTCCCGCCATCCCGCCACTTGCCGAAGATACCGCTAGGGGACTGGAGGCCCATTATCGGCTGCGCATGCGTGGCAAAGCAGTTTACCCACTCGGAGGGCTGCGGCTTCTCTCCCTCCCGTGCACACGTTGAGTGATTGGGGTTTAACGTCCTAGCGACATCTGGTGTTATACCACTATAGAGGCTATGTGACCAGACGGGATGGCCGATGAGTTGAGCGTCCGTCTCCCGTTTTGGGAGATCGTGGGATTCGAACCCACTGGTTCGAACCCTTGTCCACTCAAACCAATGACTTAAAAATGTATACTTCTCGCTTCCTATCCAGACGCTCAGCATTATTAGGATAGCTCAGTGTCAGGATAATGTGACAGTGGGATATCAGGTCATGGTGCCAACAGCCTCGTGTGTCAGTGGGACATCACTATAAAGTCGCCATGAGTGCTTACTGTCACAAGTTGATAACCATCCTAATATGAGCTTTGATGTTGCCAAGATGTAACACCCCAACAAGCAAGTAGTCACTGCGGTTTCATCACCACTGTCCTACATTTGCACTTATACTTATAGTGGTTGCCTTATCCTAGTAATGTCGGGCGCCAGATTAGGTAGTGACAAGTATAAATTGTGTAAGTCATATTAGGATTCGAACCCTCGACCTTCCACACTAGGCGCCAACCTGCGCTCTTAATGATTCGGCCAGGGCGTCCAGTAGAAATATTTAGCACAACCCACTCATCTTCATCTATATATAATATATGATGTATATATAGCTTTTTTTGTAAAGCAATATGTTTCCATATACATGGACTTGCCTCGCCAGATGATAGTCTGTTATGTATATAGATGAGGTATGAATCTCTGTTGGATATTCTTTGATCCTGTAGATCACTCATCGAGTATTGCCTGGACCGGAAGGCCTAGCGGTACAGCGTCCGCCCATTCCCATTGGTTATATGTTCGGTTCCCTGCTGAGTTAAACCAAAGATTTAAAGTTTAATCGTCAGGTGGTTTTGAGTTTCTGTCATTTTCTGAGATAAATTAAGTTGAAAGGTATAATCTAGATTCCCTTTAGTTTTAAGTAACTTTGCTTGAAAATGACTAAAGTAGGGGATATTTGACCGGGCGCGGTGGCCAAATCGGTAGAGCGTGATCCTCACGTGCGGAAGGTCGGGACATCGGCTCCCGGTCGAGTCAAACCAAAGCCTTATGAAATTGATACTTGTCGTTTCCTAGCCTGGCACTTGGCATTTATAGGATAGGGCAAGGATTGGTTAGCTCAGTGTCAGGATAATGTGGCTAAGTGGGATATTGGGTCATGATGCTGGCAGACAGTTTTCCCAGTGGTAGCGCAATAAAGTCGCCATCTGTGTGCACTATCACACGTTGGTGCCCATCCTGATCTGACGTAGGTGTTGCCAGTACGTAAAACTCCAAAAACAAAGGAGATATTTGAAGTGTAAACATGCCAATTTAATGTTGGCATGCTTGTCAAAACACTGACCCCATAGGTATATAATATATGGAATAAATATAAATAATATGCGTATAAGTATATATGTACTTTCCGGTGAGGAATGGGATGCTGTCATATTTTCTATAGGGTTTCCTGATGTCACTGTGTTCTTTGCCTCATTCATATTACAGGGCACTTGTAGTCTTTTACAAATAATCTCTCCCTGAAATGCCATCTTTGTTGCTTGCATTCTCTAGTGTATGTATATTTGTTCCACTACACAGATATATACTTCTCATTTATCATGTACAACTGCAAATTTAAAAACAGTGCTTTGTTCTTTAAAGAATTTTGTTGTTTCAATCAACAGAATCGCTGCTGAAGACACGGAAATACACCGTGTCCGGGTCTGACTACTGCGAGCCGCCTGTAGAGATATCACCGGAAGAGGAAGCCTTCTCTGGACTGCCCGCCTTTCGCGTGGACCTGCGGTCGCGCGCAAAGAAAGCTGACATCTCAGACCCCGCTCACGTGGCCACCTACTCACCCAGCCAGTGGATCTCACCCATGCTCCTACGGCGCTACATCACCAACCACTCGAAGGGCGATGGTGGGAGGGAACCGCCGGTGAGGGAACAGCGGCGTGGGCTATTCAGCTCACCATTCATCAAGCGGAAGGGCAGTTTAGACTCGAAGGTGCTGGCACGTGGCGCGTCAGGCCTTGGGGGCAGTCTGCGAACGTCTGGGTCTTTCGGTGCTAGCGAAAACGTCGTCAAGACGACGCCTCATCGAGGGATCCTACACAGTAGTTCAGTTGCCTTCGGCTCCGGGGACTCACTTCGGGAGCAGCTGAGGGAAGGGAAACCGACTGCGTCAACCCGAAATGCACTTAGCACATTCGGTGAATTGCTCAGTTCCTCTCTACCAGTAACCATGGAGACGGTCACCATAGCAACGGTGCATGCAACTGACTGCCCCACCGAGGACGACCCAATGGACACTGTAAGTGTGACGTCACGCCAGACAGACGTTGCTGTTGATGTATCAATAACGTCGTCGTCGTCTCCGCGGTGTAGTGTAATGCGATCCCCTAGTAATAGTAGTCACAATAGCCGTTCGCACTTTCAGCACCAGCAGCAGCAAATCAATGCAGCGCATGGGAATTTGGTGAACAATGAGACTTTGAACCGCAACCTTAATGGTCACCACCATCACCACCACCACCACCAACATCATCACCCGCAGAACCAGCACCACCGCTCTTCTCACCCTGGAGCAGTAGCCGCAAAGTCTGTAGTGATGTCACCCACCCATTGTGATAGCAACTCCAGCACCTCTTCCGCCAGCACGTTGCGCATCGAGCCTTGCCTTGTGTGCAGTAAGAACACCGCTAACCTCCTTCGAGGCACCTCATCGACGACATCATCTACGATGTCATCCACGACGTCATCCACGACATCATCCACGACGTCATCCACGACAACCACAACCAGCTCATCCGCGTCCAGTGGCAACCCGGCCAGGGACAGTCCCGACATTGGCATCGAGGACACTAGTCCCACTGGCACGCTCGACTCGACCGCCTCAGAGGACTTCAAGGACAGCAAGTACGGTAGTTCGTCGACTATGTCAGTGGGGTCTGATGTCTCACCGGTGACTGAAAGGCGGGGAAGCGGAAAGAGGCCGGCCGCTAAGCCTGCTAAGGTCAGTAGAATTTGTGATGGTCTGAAGCTGGGTGATGCACTATTTGTTAGTTCTTTTTATAAGGGAGGAAAAAACTTGATGCAGTTTGGTGACTATATTGGTTTATACTTTAATATCTTCTCAGGAGGTTGACGTGTATGGGGTCTTCTAGCCGAGAAACTATTGTTACATTAAACGCATAATAAGTTTATACTTATGCGAAATACATTGTTACAAGAAATCGGCAATTGAAATCATTACATAGAATCGGAGATATGTATCCCTGTATGTATACCTGTATGGAAGTATTTCACATGGATATATATATACATTTGGCCACAGGACAACTAATGTCAAAATTATGTAATAGTCAGGGATGAAAGATCTCCGCCATTTTTAATACTTACTGATTGACGTTAAACAAAATGTCAAGGAATCTGGATGTATCTGACAACAATTGGATTTAAATCCCATTCTTATATAACATTAAATGTTCGTAGAACAGAAAAGCCAAGGAAGAACGAGTTAGATATGGGCGATAATATAGGCACAACAAGGATAGTTGAAACCTGACTTGCGGCCTTTTTTCTGCGATTCCCTGGCAGTACTAATCGTATGGGGAGAAAATTCCACGTTTTCGTGGAATTTCACCATCGGTGTAATAATATCGGCTTGATTTCTGCGATTTTTGCTGGAGACCACTTTCATCCCTGAATAGTGGGTGATTCCATGAATAGCCTGAATGCGGTTTTGTTGCAGCTGCAGCAACAGACGAATAGCGCGGGGGAGGAGTGCATGTCATCTGACTACGAGGACCAGGAGGAGGTCGTCGCCTTGGTAAGTGTCCAGTGCACATGGGTGCTCTGCTATTGCAGTCTTCAACCATCAGGTTGAGCCTTTATAGGGTCTCGGGCTTGAGAGATATTTGAAGTACTACTAGAAACATCCTTTATGAATGGTGGTGGGCTTGTCAAAATTCTGACTGCATAGGCTTCAGGAGTAACAGGTTCTATTAACTTGCCTTAGGACCCGCTTCTTATATATGTAGCAACAAACACCTATTAAGTGCACCAGTACCCAAGTATCTATGGTATGCAGGTATTGCAATACCTCAGGGAGTTTGATGGCCCTGCCCTGCAGAGTTGTAAAGCACTGCCTTGTGGTACAGGTTCTTGACAGAACCGAAGGCTAAGGGAGCAAACCCTAAACAGAAAACCATGTCACTGTGGCAGCATTAAGGGCAGTTGATGTATGGAACTCCCAACATCTCCCGACCAGCCACTGCAGGGCTTTGTATAGGCTACCACAAGCCTGCATCAAAGAAGAGGATAATACTAAAATAAATAAAATAGTTTTGCGCCTGTCTGGACATGTTCTTGCCAGTGTGAGACCTCTATTTGCTCCCCGAGAGAGTGCCGCTGGTAACTTGCAAAAGCCAACAGCACTTCAACACTTTTGCAGGCAGCTTTCAGCAGCTTTCCCCTATCCTAGTTAGATATGTAGGTTCAAATCTAGGTGTGCGTCTTGGTTTTGAAAATTTGATGCTTGTACAACCTATGCAACTTTATCAAGGAGACCATTTTCTAAGTTTGAAATGTAGGATAACATCTATCTAAGTGTTTTTTGGTTTCCAAAATGCTAGCCGTACACGGAGACCGGATCGGTAGAGTGTAGGATTCCCATGCAAAAGGTCAGGCGTTTGATTCCTGGCAGAGTCAAACCAATGACTTACAAAATTGGTACTTATGTTTTCCTAGCCTGGCGCTCGACACAAATAGAATAGGGCAAGGACTGGGCAGCACTATAAAGTCGCGATGAGTGCACACTGTCGCAAGTCAGTACCTTTCTTGATATGACCTTAGATGTTGTCAGGACATAAAACTCCAACAATCAACCAACAAATCTAAAATGCTATGTTTTTCATCGGGTTGTGCAGCTTTGATAAGTAGCACATTTTATGTATAATGCAGCATGTTATGTGTGTATAAAAATTGACGCTCCCCCCGTTCCTAACAGAAGGCGCCGGGCGGGCGGGCCCCGGGCGCGCCGCTGAAGGACGTCTGCACGTGCCGCGGGGAGGCGCTGACGCCCGGCAGCTCGCCACGCCACTTGGCGGGCAGCCCGAGCACCGCGTCCGAACGCAGCCACGACACCGACTCCATCATCTACTCACCGCGCCGCCAGAGGTCGGGTCGGAAAGTGTCCAAGCGGCCTCGCCCCAAGACGGTCGAGGAGCTGCTGGGCCGGCTCGGCATTCCGGTGAGCATGCGCGTGCCAGGGTTGCCAACCCTTGAGTTTTTGCCATAAGGTGTGCGATACTTTATGTCCCCATCATCACCTTACACCGATTTTCCGAGTTTTTTATTTTCCAATGTTGGCAACCCTGCAACATCATTAATATAGTAATATTATAAAAATCTTACCGATTATTGTCTCCAAAATGCACCACAGAGCATCTGAGATTTTAAGATTTGTCTGGGGGTACTCTCCCCAATATAACATTCCCTCGGATCTTCTAGTTCTTCATTTTCCAATGTTATATATCAGTAACTATATATATAGTAACTGACCGATCAGTGTATAATTAGATATCATGTGCAATATCTTATTATATTGTCTGCATGTTTAGAGATGTTAAAAACTATTATTTTACCTTTGAACCCCTTCAGATCCTACCCGCCAGTTTGTGGACTTGTTTGATCGGTTAAGACCAAGCATAATGGATCTCGTCTGGCTGTTTCTTAGATAACATATTCCCAGGGTAGGGGTGAATAACAACCTAGTCAAAATACGAGTAAAAACCTGCTTTAGTATGGATCAGGAAGTGCAGTTCCTGGTTCCAGTATCCAATAGGTAGCTATATTGGCACAGAGTTTGGTGAAATGGGAGAGAATGCAAAAATACAAGATGGCGAGCTTAGAATGCCCCCGAGTCAAGTTTTAAAGTCTATTAATCTACATTATTTAATCGATTATTCCTCCAGAAGCAGTGGGTAAATATAAATAGGTATGCAAATAATATATGTTGCTTCTTAAATTAAGAATGTTTGTGCTCATTTACTTTATCCATCGTTTTGCAACTTTTTCTAGTGGGTTCTACACTGTTACTCTGGCTAAGGATGAATCTTTTATCTGACTTTTTCTGTACACGTCCTCACGTTTAATTCACGCCCGACTGAGCGCCTCAATGTGACGTTCTCTGTGGTGGAGTGGTTAGAGTGTCTGACGTTTTTCTAGGTCAGACTCCTAATCTGAGGGTCGGCGGTTCGATTCCCCGTGCCCCCAGCTCTGCCAATTTGGATTTCCACCGCTGTGTATAACTTACAGCGTCATCAAAGGCCGGTTGCTCTCATACCATGTCTATGTGGTGTGGGAGGTTAAAAATTCCTTGGGTCGGTAAAAGTGTAGGCTCGGGCTTTCTATCGACCAGCAGTGGAATGAGGAAGACCAGTCGTCTATGACTGAAATTTCCCCTATGACTGAAATTTCGTCTATGACTGAAATTACCAACAACAACAAAAATCTGAAACATTCAATATCTATTTACACCCTTCGATCGCCAGCATTTCAGCCACTCGTACAATGCTTAGCAAATGCTGTGTCGTGTGCGAAATAAGAGGACGCTTCCGCCGGGAGAAAGCCTTTGTTTACACCCTAATATATGCCTTGCCTGCGCCTTGAATTCTAATTGCGTTGAAGATCAAAAGGTTAGCTTAGACTAGCTCGGATGGATTTTCTCACAACTGAAGAATCCATTATTGGTGCGGTGTGAATCTGTTCTTTCATTCAGTCAGTAGGCCTTTGTGATTTGGACAAGTGACGTGTAATTTGAAGTGGCCACCTCGCCAGACGACTTTTTATTGTGTCTGAAACAGCCTGCTTCCTCAACATAGGAGTAGGTGCATGTGTACGCTGTTTAGGGGCTTTGTTACCCACACCATTACTTTCATTGCTAACAGACGGCGAGTTGGTGGGGGCGAAAGCCTCTTTAACTTAGGCCTTTTCCACAAAACATGCTGCACAGTAAGATGTTACCCACATTAGTTCTTTCCATTGCCGTCAGAGGGCGGGTTTGCAGTGGAAACCTGTCCACAGAGCATGCGCACTAAGCTGCTCCCCACAACATTAGTTCTTACCCCTACTTAAAGCTGCATAGTCTGATGAATTATTTAGATTTGATTCTACATATCGAACTTAGATACTGATGCACTTATTACGCATTTGTTTCTGCGTAGAAGGCAATACTGAGTCAATGTAACAGAAACTGTTGCAGCAGAAGTCTATGGTGTCAGAGTTTTGGCAAGCTTGCCAAAACTAATTTTCCATGTTTGCACTCAAAATATCTCAAAAGTTTACCATTTAAAATAAAAGTAACTTTGAACTCATGTAAAGTAGATACTAGTGATCGATCTAAATTTATCTCAGAAAAAATACAGAAATTCAAAACCATCGGACTATGCAACTTTAACTGTCCGAGGGCAGGTTGATGGTAGAAAGCTTCTATAAGACCTTTTCTACAATACACACTGCACCATGAGCTGCTATCCACAACATTAGTTCTTACCACCGTCATCAGAGGGCGGGTTGGTAGTGGAAATCCTCTATAAGACCTTTTCCACAATACATGCTGCACCGTGAGCTGCTATCCACGACATTAGTTCTTACCACCGTCATCAGAGGGTGGGTTGGTAGGGGAAATCCTCTATAAGACCTTTTCCACAATACATGCTGCGCCGTGAGCTGCTATCCACACCATTAGTTCTTACCACTGTCATCAGAGGGCGGGTTGGTCGTGGAAATCCTCTATAAGACCTTTTCCACAATACATGCTGCACAGTGAGCTGCTATCCACAACGTTAGTTCTTACCACTGTCATCAGAGGGTGGGTTGGTAGTGGAAATCCTCTATAAGACCTTTTCTACAATACATGCTGCACAGTGAGCTGCTACTCACAACATTAGTTCTTACCACTGTCATCAGAGGGTGGGTTGGTAGTGGAAATCCTCTATAAGACCTTTTTCACAATACATGCTGCACAGTGAGCTGCTATCCACAACATGAGTTCTTACCACTGTCATCAGAGGGCGAGTTGGCAGTAGAAATCCTCTATAAGACCTTTTCCACAATACATGCTGCACAGTGAGCTGCTACTCAACGTTAGTTCTTACCACTGTCATCAGAGGGCGAGTTGGAAGTAGAAATCCTCTATAAGACCTTTTCCACAATAACTGTTGCACAGTGAGCTGCTATCCACAACATTAGTTCTTACCACTGTCATCAGAGGGTGAGTTGGTAGTTGAAATCCTCTATAAGACCTTTTCCACAATAACTGCTGCACAGTGAGCTGTTATCCACAATGTTAGTTCTTACCACTGTCATCAGAGGGTGGGTTGGCAGTAGAAATCCTCTATAAGACCTTTTCCACAATAACTGCTGCACAGTGAGCTGCTATCCACAACATTAGTTCTTACCTGTCATCAGAGGGTGAGTTGGTAGTAGAAATCCTCTATAAGACCTTTTCCACAATACATTCTGCGCCGTGAGCTGCTATCCACAACATTAGTTCTTACCACTGTCATCAGAGGGTGAGTTGGTAGTGGAAATCCTCTATGAGATCTCTCCACACTGAAGTATTTACCCACTGTTTTGCTGAAAGGGCGGGCGTGTTGGGAGGTGGAAATCATCTATTGCTATCTTATCTCACAATCCCCCCTACCTTGTGTCCCTTTTCATCCAGCACCTGACGACCCTGTTCCTCCTGCATGGCTACCACACCCTGGAGCTGTTCTCAGAGCTGGAGGAGGAGGACCTGGACGAGCTGTGTATCACACAGCCCGAGGACCGCGCCAAGATCGTCACCGCCGCACAGCTCCTGCTCGACTATGAAGGTGAGCGGGTGTCCTTTCGTTGGTTGATTAGTTGTTGGAGAGTTTTACGTCCTGGCTCCAATCTCTGCAACCCCATCACATATACCGTGCCCATAATAGCAGGACAGTTTTTGCAGTGACCCACCATCTTAGCGCATAATACTGAACTTATTATGGATAACCCACTAACACACTAAGCTTCTTTATAATCGACTAATATGCCCTACGTAAGTACCCGCTGATCTACCTATTTACAATGTAATGTAGACGGCCAGAAGACCCGTGCCTCAGTGCTGAAAACAATTTATGTTCTGATGAATAAACTGTTTTACCAACAACAAAATTCCATATAATGTCATCAGGACGGATATCATGACCACTTTATAGTGCTGCCTCACTAGGAAATCAGGCCGCCAGCACCATGACTTCTTATCTCACCAAGTCACATTATCCTGACACTGAGCTAACCAGTCCTGGTCCTATCCTATTAACACCGAGCGCCATGCTAGGAAGCGACAAGTATCAATTTTGGAAGTCATTCGTTTGACTCGACCGGGAATCGAACTCCCGGTCTTCCGGTGACTGAATCGGTAGAGTGTAGGCTTCCTGCGCGGAAGGGTGGAAATTCGAAACTGAGCCAGGTCAAACCAATGACTTACACAATTGATTCTTGTCACTACCTAGCCTGGCGCCTGACATTACTAGGATAGGACAAGAACTGGTTAGCTCAGTGTCAGGATATTATGACTGAGTGGGAAATATCGGGTCATGATGCCAGTGGCCTGGTCTCCCAGTGGACCAGCACTATAAACTCGCCATGAGTGTGCGCAGCCACAAGTCGGTACCCATTCCTGATATGAATATAGATGTTGCTAGAATTTAAAACCCCAACAAACAAAGCAACTAAGTCTTTCTAGGATGTAAAACTCCAACAAATGAATAAAATAAGAACATTGCTCATATGACTGTGTCATCTGCATATAGTTGGAGGCATTCGGTTTGCAACCATGTTTCAAGATCAGTTATGTAGACTATAAATAGCAGTGGACCTAACACTGAGCCTTGGGGTACACCACATGTGACAGGTTTGATGTCTGATAGTGTATTGTTTATTTTGTTTTCCTGTAATACTGGGTACGCACTGAATGCCTACATTATGTTGGTAACAAATTCACTATGGAGGCATCCATAGCAATCCCCCAAAAACTAACACACTGCTACTAACCATACCAAGCAACTATCTATCTGCTACTGAAATGCAGGCAATCAAATACCTTATCAGCAGCTACTGTGTGATAAGATAACACCAACACTACGGCTGGCCAGGGTTGTAAACAAGCCTGAATACCTGGGTCTATACGCTATGGTCAGTATAAATACATCCTCAATAAAATTAAATAAATTAAGCGATAACACTGACAACCCACGTTTCTGAAGGTATTCACATCTGATTTTTAAAATTTAATCATACTCTCCAACTTTGTTATGTCCATCACCAATCTTGCCACAATATATTTCAATTCAGGCCGTGGCGTTTAAATACAGTATTTATGGGAAGCTTTCAACTGTAAATGCACGTGGGATATGGCTCTCACCCCCACCCCGCCCCATCTACCTCCTCCCCACACACACCTACCCACTCCCTCCTCCACGCTCTCCTCCATAGTTCTAACATGCAGATAAATGCCTCCTGTGTGTGTGTTGTGGGGGGTGCGTTGGGGGTAGGGAGTGGGGGGGGATAATTAATGCATTGTTCCAATCTGGGCTGCCCCCCCCCCACCCACTCCCATTCCCTGGTGGGAGATTCATCAACTACGCCCCACATTTAGGCTTCTCCTGAGTGAAAGACCAGACGCATTGGCAGAATCAGTAGAACGCAGGCTTCTCACGTGGAAGGTCGGGAGTTTAAAATCAAACTGATGACTTATACAATTGATACTTACCGCTACCTAGCCTGGTGCTCTGCATTAATTTGATCGAGTAAGGACTGGTTAGTGCAGTACCGGGTTAATGTGACTGTGTGGGATAATGGGTCATGGTACCAGTGGTCTGGCTTCTCAGTGGGATAGCACTATAACGTCGCCATGAGTGCGCACTGTTACAAGTTGGTACCCATCCTAATATGAGCTTAGATGTTGCTAGTATGTAAAACAACAACAAAGAAACAAGCAAATATCAGTGAAAATGAAAATACCAGATCTCTCCCTCTCTCCCCCCCCCCTCCACCTACCTCCCCCCCCCCCCCCCCCCATTTAGTGTAGGAGCTGCAGATGTGGTTGGTGGAAGTGCGCAGGTTCTAATAGCAGCACGGCTACCCTGGTGTAAGTTATTCATGTAATGACCGACAGAGGGACGAGGTGCTACCGTCTGCCAAGCCATCCTGGGTTTCGGGGTTAACATGGTGGTTTATCACCACATGATTAACAACGCCGACCTGCATTCTCAGTTGGTTGATTGTTGGAGTTTTACGTCCTGGCAACATCTAAGGTCATGTCAAAACAGCTACCGACTTGTGGCAGTGCGCAGTCATGGTGACTTAATACTGCTGCCCCACTGAGAAACCAAGCCGCCGGCACCCTGACCCGATATCCAACTCAGTGACATTATCCTGATACTGAGCTAACCAGTCCTTGCTCTATCCTATTAATGCCAAGTGCCTGGCTAGAAAGCAACAAGTATCAGTTTTATAAGTCATTGGTTTGACTCGACTGGGAACCAATCTCCCATAGTGTGATGTTCATTGTGGACTCTGGCTATTGTAATTTCAACTTGTATAATCCGTTGGTTTTAAATTGTGTCATGTTTTATGAGATGACCAGAATAATTCAATGCCCACCTCCTGTTTTGGTAGGTCATAGGATTCAAACCCCTGGGTTCCAACCTCTGGTCGAGTCAAACCAACTTCTTAAACATGTACACGTGTCGCTACCTAACCTGGCACTCTGCATTACTAGGATAGGGCAAGGAGCAGTGGAATGAATAAGACCAATTGTCCACAATTGAAATTTGCCCTTCTTACTCAACTAATGTACTAACGACAAAAAATTGCACCAGCTTGACAATTATAACCTACTCAATTTTAGCTCAGAGTAGCTTTTTATGATAATTTTGACTAATCTTGGAAATGCTTGAAGTGCACACATACAAAATAATGTGTGCGTGCTCACTAGTTGAAGCCAAACGTAGCACGCCATTTCTGTATTAACTAGGTCATGTTGAAGGCAGTGAGCTTTGACATTCTTAATGTGGGTGTGTGGGTCTGTGGGTGTGGGTTTGGGGAGGAGCCGCTAAGTGAACTGATGATTGTGAACTTTAATAATAATATCAAAGTTGGAGATCTGGCATTAAATCTACGTACACGCTTTGGGTTTGAAAATAATAGTATCTCATCGGATTTTGGATGATTAAACTTAAAGCCACTTTGAAAATGTACTTCAATTTATTAAATGCCTAAATGATTTTCGATCACACATTCTTTATGGTGATATCTATTACGCTGCAAGGCAAGCAGCCCAGTTTTAAGTGGATTTGTCCTGGTCTATGCTTGGTTCCCAAAAACAAATTTTTGTTTGCTATTTCCAGTTATTTAGTCAAATACATGGACATGTTTCTGTGATCATATTTGTGAAAGGTTTAGAACTAAGTTTAAGTTGCATACTCCGATGGTTTTGAGTTTATCTCATTTTCTGAGATAAATATATTAGATGGATGGTTATGATCTATCTTACTTTAGTTTGAAGTAAGTTTTATTTTAAATGGCGAACTTTGGAGATATTTGAAGTTAAACATGCTAAGATTAATTTTTGCAAGCATGCCAAAACTCTGACACCATAGGCTTCAGCAGTAGCATATTCTATTAAATTGCCTCAGCATTCTCTTCTATGTGGCAACAAATCCTTGATAAGTGCATCAGTATATAACTTAAATATGTAATATCAAATCTAGATAATTGTTTTGGTTTGAAAATGTAATGCATTTATCAGACTATGCAGCTTTAATTTAAGAATGCTTTATTGGGTTTGAGTCTGGTTAGTTCCTGGAATGCGTATCAACCTGAGCTTTGTCCTAGGGATTCAAACTCCATATCCAGAGATATAGCTTACTGGGTAACAACCAGCCCTTCACTGACCTGACACCATTTTGTCTTTTCCTTCCTGATCAGGATCATGTCAGGACCAATCTGGATTCCTCCCGGATTCAACCTCATTGGCGTCCAGCCAATCACAGTCCGGCATTTCATCATGTGACTCTCAGCACGACTCCCTTTTGGCTAACATAGTGGCTGGCGTCAAGAAGATGGTGCCGTCTGGCGGCCGTGTCGAGAACTCCGGGTCGAGCAGTGATGAGCTGAATCTGCAGCGCGCCACCATCTCAGACCCGGAATCCTCAGGGGGCGATGGTGGAGAGGGGACGCTGAAGGCAGTGTCGACAACCACAACAGGTGGTGCTGAACAAACCTGCAACAATGCGAGCGACAGCGACAACAACCTCGTAACCATCAGTACCAATGAGGAGAACAATGCAGCCCATTCCGCACTGTCAGCGCTGTCGAAGGGCAATGACACGGCATTGACAGCGAATACATTTGTCATGATATCAAACGCTGGGCTGGTGCTTCCATCACAAGATGTCGTCAAGGTGAAGATGAGGACCTCGACGGGTACTTGTACCAGCCCAAACCTGGGACGCCGCTCACTGACGGACAGCAGCGAAGGAGACAGCAGTAAGAAGAGCGCAAGCAGTGACTCGGCTGTCTCCTCTGACATGGATAGTTCGTCATCATCGCCTCTGCGCAGGCGTACAGAAACCACAAGCGACGAGACGACAACTTCGCCTGCGCGCAACAGGCAGAACCGTGCCAGCACCGGTTCGGCCGGGCCTCCAAAGCCTCCCAAGCCCAAAGTGCCCGTTCGCACGGTGTCCCTACCGGCAACCAGCAGCAGTGGAACCGGAAATGGCGTGGGTTCATTCCGGTCAGTGCAGGAAGTGACGGTGGTGCCGCCACCAGTGGCCGCCAAGCCAACTTGTGGTGGAAGTGATAACAGCAAGCAGTCTGCAAGACTGTCGGGTAAACTGTCAAGCGTTAGAGACAGAGTATAGCCATCAGTTAATCTTGTGCGCATAGGAGTGCTGTGCTAGTCCACATGCACAGACAACTGTTGTATATGGTCTGTGTGTGTCAGATGTGTGATGCCCAATGGATGTACAGACCAATCAGAACACAGCCTGCCATCATGGATGCACTATGCGCCAATGCTGACCTATTGACCTACTAACCTACTTTCCACACCCACAGCGTGAGATTCCTCCCCACTATTACCAATATGGATTCCGTGCATTTATGATGATGACCTTCATCAGACCACTGACACCACCTTATAGAGTAAAGTTGTAGTACACAATGGCACTGGGTGATGTGTTGAGAGTATCTAGCGTTTTTCAGTGATGTATATATACATATATAAACTATCGAAGGGTAAAACTAATGTGAGGCCGTTGAGTGTTACAAACAAGTATACGATTCGGGGTGAATGCTTGCGATAAGTATTCAGCTTGTGTGGTGTGCAAAACTGTTCCATGTTCGCATTACCGCAGGTATTGTAGATACCTGTAAGCGCAAGATGAATGCAACAATCAAAACTTCGCATAATCTGTGTAAAAAAAAAGACACACACACACACAAAAAACGCGTGGTAGACACATTTAAAAATATTGAAAGGTTTTGATAGCAATGTTTCCGTGCACAACACTTGTTCACTGTTTAACTGAAAGCACCGTCTAAATAGGCTAAGATTCTAAATAACTCAAGAATAAATGAAGCGACAGACTAACTGTGAGAATTACCTAGAATATTCATGTTAAACACTTGCAAGTAGCACTGTTCACTGGACATAGTTCACTTATGCGCGTGGAAGAGCTTTTATCTCATTTTCTTTCTGCAGTTTTTCTGGTGTGCGGCTAGCTTCTAGTTTTGTTGCTAATATGGTATACAAGGTTCTCATTGTGATTCCAGTGTGTGGTCTCAGACGGCATAGAGGCACTGGTAGCTTGTGGGTGTGTAATGGAATGTTATCTAAGATAAAGACAAGACAGGGTTAGAATAACGATAGCAAAGCTCATATATTTATTTTGTCATCATTATCTTTGTTGATTAAGCGGGTGAAATTTCAATCACCAACAATTGGTCTTCCTCTCCAATCCTACAAATGCCGAGCGCCAGGCTAGGTAGTGACAAGTATAAATTTTTAAGTCATCCATTTGACTCAGTAGAATTTGAAAGCCATGGTTTGGAATCCCACAATCTGCGACATGGGAACTTGGCACTCAACTCATTCGGCTAATCTTGTCTAGTCATCTTTTACCGTCATTTGAAGGTAAACGAATGGCCCATGCAGAAAATAGTAAATTTGAGGGCGACCATATTAAAGTAAGCAAATGTCAAAGTGATGGCGAAAGAGTTTCCTAGACATGTACGAAGAGCACTTAGGTTGTACTGTACAGAAGACAGATTGTGTACATGTGTTGCACATGTAGTTGTTTTATATTTAGGGAAGAAAAGAAAACATTTAAATAAATGTTTTTATTGAGAGCTTCTAAAACTGATTAATTAAAAAAAAAGATCAGTTGCCACCTCATTATTTGGCCTGTTGAAAGGAAGTTAAATGCTTATTGCTATTTCTGGACGGGAGCGGGGAGGGGTGCAATTTACTTAATCAATTCATCATTTTCACCTTAAACACAATTCGTCAATAACAGTCTTTGTTGCTACATATGCAAACCTTTGAAAGTATATTCAGATTTTGACAAATTATAGTCACATATGCAGACCTTTGAAATGATGTTAACATTTTTACAAAGTACAGTGAAACCCCATTATAACGTGATCGTTGGGGTCCATACTACATCATCACGAACACAGCAGTGTCCTGTTGAATCCTGATTCAGTTCACTGAACTACAGTACCTTTGAATTAAAGAATTCTGGGTCCAATAAATCATTGCGTTATATCCAAATTCACGTTAAATCTGGGGCGCGTTATAACAGGGATTCACTGCATTATGCATATTAACATTTTGGTAAAGTCTAGGTTTGGTTTGTTGGAGTTTTATGTCCTGTCAACATCGAAGGTCATATCAGGATGGGAATCAAAGTACATGCAGACTTTGAAAGTATATTAACTGACAAAGTATTTATTTCCACTTCTTTGTGGGAGGATGATGGTTGGGTGTTGGGGGAGGCTGGGTAGACATGAAGGTTACATTGTACAACTCTACTGAATGAGTTTGACTGGCGGGTGGCAATGTGCCTCTGGTGGAGAGTTCTGACATATGCATGTGATTGTAACTGTCGGCATTGACCTTTTCTATGCGATTGCAATGTTATGATTGCGCTGCACGACTACACTGTTTACAATTAGAGACCCCTGTTTCACTACCCGCTCTTCGCTAGTACCATGACTTCCTTTCTGTGTAAATGGTGAGGTGTCAGTGTCTCGGCTGCCCACCAGGGGGAGCCACACTAGCTGCTTGTTGCATTTATGTCCTTCACATGTTAACTCTGGCTATTCACATAGTCAGGCATTTCTGCTTCTAATCGCTACAGGGTATTGGTGAGGCTAGTTTGCTCATTTCCTCTCCTTTAAGAAGCCTTATCAGATAAGGATATCTCTCGCTGCAGCGTACACTTTGTAGGATACTTTGAGAAGTCTATGAGACAGAATGCTTAATTGTTGGGATGTATATTACTGATGTGAAACAATATTTAGCGTTGTTTCGACTTTGATGAATAACACTAATTTAAAGTTGCATCGTCCGATGAAATATAATTTCGTCAAAATCAAAACACTTACCTACATATGATCCTATATCTCCAATTTAGATACTGACACATAAACTAATGATTTGGGACAGCGTTAAAAGAATAATCAGTGAATTTATGCGACTATCCCTTGGCCATCTACTTTGAGAATGCCATTAAGCAGGGACGTCACTAATAAATTTGGTCAACGCCATGACCTCATTAGCCATGCCCTGATTCTACGTACCATGTGTAGCTTAGACAGGTTCCAGGAGGTTACCTATATTTGTAGGTCAGCCTACATCACATGACCATCGAGAGATAGAGATCTGGGTCAGAGCTACAGGAGCTTTATAAAGCTTGTCAAAATTATCTTTGGTTCTTTCAGTTCAAATTGTTCCAAACTTTGTCAGTTTTCATCAAAGTTACTCGAGACTAAATGAATGATGTATTTATTTATTAAAAAATAAGGGAAACATTCTAAAGACATCGGACTGTGCAATTTTAATTTAGGCTCATGTTTTAAATGTTTGATTGATTTCAACACAACTTCGACATTGATGAGCTCTGCTCATTCAACGTTCTATTAACATCATGTAACGTTGATGGCTAACGCTTATTCAACGTAAAAGTTGTAGTCCTGACTACACGTTCATTTCCAACCAATGGTAAGCGGTGTTTCAACGTTGATAACCTATTGTTTAACGTTGAAGACACGTTGATTCAACATATTTTTGCCCATTGATAACGATTCATAGGAAGGAAGGATTTGAAATGGGAGTTTTCTGTCATGAAGCTTCCCTTATTTAATCTCAGTGTTATTATAATATTTTATTTAATTCTAGCAAATTGTATTTGACTGAATCGGTTATATATCATCCAATTATTTTTCTAGTAAATTCACTGGGATGAAGGCAGTTTAATTATTTCGTTCATGTTTCTATTTTGTTTGTCCTTTTTAATTGTCGAAATATGTGTTATATTCAAGTCCTGTTAAAAAAGAAAAAGGGGGGAAAAAACAAACAAAAACCCATTCACTGCGATGAAGGCAATTCACTTTTGTTTTGTTTCTTTTTTACTTGGCCTTTTTAATTTTCGAAGTATGCATTGCATTCAAATCCTATTAAAAAACACACACACAAAGAAACACACACAAAAAACACACGTTCACTTTATGTCAATTATGATTGATTCCAAATAATTTACTATCTATTTAAATTATAATTTCGGTTAAACTCCAAATGCGATTACAATGTATTATCATCTCGAATGAAACCATATCTTCTTGAATTTTCGTATTGTGTCCCTCATTTCAAACACACACATGTAGATATTCTATCCGTAATTCTATGCAACTAACTTATTATATTCTGTTTCCTGTGTGTTTCCCAGACAACAACAACAACAAAACATGGTGGTGGGCTTCGTCTCTTAATCTTATTTCAATTATGTGCGCCCATTGTTTCCGTTTACCTTTCAAACCTTCACAGTGCCATATGAATGTATGAAGGCGGTGTTTTAGGTCGAGGATATATATATATATATGTATATATATATGTATATATATATATCGGGGAAGAGGACAAAAGCACGCGCGCTGCAGACCTGCCTCCCGGAACAACAGGTCAGGTTCTTCCTCCAGTGAAGCAACAACTGGAGACAAGCTTTTCTTTCTACACGTGTTGACAGCGAGATGTGCACATACCGTATATATAATTATATACAAGTTGCAAAATGTATTTATTTCAATAAAATAATATATATATATATATTTGACATGCTCAAAGAAACAATGTGTTGTTTGTTGTTGTTATTTTGGCTTGGATGCTTATGTTAGCAAATTCTGTATAGTAACCTATGTTTAGAACGGGACTAGAACCCGCATTGCTGCCATTCTGAACAGTGTGTCCTAATAATTCGGCTACTAACTACACATACCTGTCTATGCGGTATGTTCGCCTGGTCCGGTGAGTGTTTGTGAAATCAAATCTAGACAATAGCGCTTTTGGTTTTCGAAATTGCTTGCTTTAATCAGATTATGCCGCTTTAACCCCTTTCGACTGTTTACATGAAACATTTCTTCAAATTCCACCACCAGATGTCGTGGCTGAATTGGTAAGAGTGCTTGCTGGCTTTCTGTGTGGAAGTGGGGGTTCGAATGCCGGTCGAGTCCAACCAATGACTTACAAAATTGATACTTGTCACTACCAATCCTGGCGCTGGGCATTACTAGGATATTCAAGGGCTGATTAGCTACGTATCAAAATAACATGACAGAGTGATGGTATATTGGGCCATGGTCTCCCAGTGGGGCAGCACTATAAAGTCGCCATGATTGCCCATTGTCACAAACAGGTGCCCATCCTGATGTGCCCTTAGAGTGGTTGTTGGGAGTTTTACGTACTGACAACATCTAAGGTCATATCAGAATGATACCGACCCACCCTCTGGGGAGGCTTAGGACTAACATGTGTACATATATAGCAAATATGCTTAAACAATATATACATAAACAATACCCACAAAGGATTTCGTCAAAATCCAGCAACCGGAAACGGAAATAGGCCTCTATGGGCGCCGCCATTTGTAAAATTGTGTCTATGAATCATAACAAATCCAGCAAACGGAAACGGAAATCACTCGTCAAACTTCGGTACGGAGCAAGCAGGATGGACGACAGCAATTGGCCTAACGCCTTAATGCCTTTTTGGTGAAGATGTTTTCTATATGCGTACCAAGCGATTTGTTAATAGGTGGTGTAGTTTTTGAGATATTTCACTTTTGCTGTATTTTCTGTATGAAGATTGCTCACGACCATTGACAATGCCTTGAGTTTGAGTCTATACGGGCCGTGGAAACTGACCGGGCGTTGAAACTGTGACAGCGGAACAACTACACTGGTCCCTCACTACAGATCTTCGCAGATCCGCGGAAACGACGGCCGTATTCGGGTCACCCGAGTTGATAGAATTTCAAATCGAACACCGCAAGTGGAGTAATAAAAAATCATAAAATACTTTGCTGTAGTTATATCGGTGGGTCGGTCCTAAGCATTGCTTATTCATATTATGCCCTTAGATGTTGCTAGGATGTAAACCTACAACAAACAAACCAAACCCTACTCAGTGCGACGTGAAGGAAAAAAAGGGAAAGGGTCCCCCAAACCGTTGGCTTCCTGTTCGGCCCTAATGCTTGCATAGGCCTACTTCCGGTACGTGGACCGCCTCACCGCCCTTATTATCGCCCGGACCACGTGGTGCCGGGGCCTCGGCGGTGACCTGTCCCGGCGTGCAATGCTGTGATGTGCGCACGATCTGTTCCCCGCGCTGGGCCCTGGCGTGACACATGTCCTCAACATAGCAAGTCATTACCGGCCGCTGGTTCCCGTGTCGGCCCTCTCTAATTGGCTCTCTCTGACAGCAACCAACGATCAAAGTCGGGCTCGGACAGCCGCGCCTGCGCGCGCTGCTGTGACAGGTCAGCTTAGATCGGGCTAACTGTAACTAGCCTGCAGGGCGTGAAATACAAGTTATTTATCCCCAGCTCCCATTGTGTACACACTAGTCGTGGCACTGTGTTATAACCGTGTTTTTGGGGTGTTTCTCTTAGGGGGGCGGGGGCATTATAAATTATAGCGATATAGCGATATAGCGAATGGTAGACAGGAAGTGTGAACACTTATTTGTCTCTCATTTTTGCTTGAGTGCAAGTAAATAAGCAACACACGGAGTAATTAGTAGCACGTTGTGAATAAGGGGTCAAATTTCCCTGGATCATCATGCTTTTTCTAATCTATTCTTGAATTAATTAATTTACTCGGCATCAATAACATTTTGTGGGAGACTGTTCCATATATTTATCATCCTGTTTGAGAAACTATATTGTCTTAACTTTGAAATGGCTCTGGGTTTTACTAGTTTGAGAGTATGGCCCCGACTGCCTTCTCTTTTATTCAAGGTGAACAATTTGTTCATATCTATTTTATCAAAACCGTTCATAATTTTAAATACTTCAATTATGTCACTTCTTTTCCTTCTGTAGGAAAGGGTAGGAAGTTTCAATTCCCTAAGCCTTTGTTCATCGGGTAGGGCCTTTATAACTGCAACTAATTTAGTTGCACGGCTCTGAACCTTTTCGATCTCCAGAATATCTTTCCAAAAAATTGGGCTCCAAATTTGTGGACAGTATTCCAAAATTGGCCTAACAAGAGACATAAATATGTTATGGTATGGATCCCGGTACATTATGATACGCATCCTGGTACATTATGGTATGGATCCCGGTACGTCCAACTATGTTGAACTACGTTGAATTACGTTACCCTTCCACTACGTTCAACGACGTTCAACTTTGTCCACTAACGGCTATGTGACCATGGCAGAACGGCCAAGGTTTTGTGTGGGTCAAAGTACGCTAGGGTATGCTAGAGTACACTAGAGTATGGTAGAGTACATTAAGAAGTACGCTAGAGTATGCTAGAGTACGTTATCATCGCAGAGGCTACATCTGCCTCAAACGTACCTCTCTTTTGAACATCTCCAAAGCTTAAATCGGAACTCACGGCCCATACATGTTCTTATCACTTTCTCATCACGCAGAAGTATGGATGCAGGTATGTTGCACTATCTTGAACTACATTGAACTACGTTGAACTATGTTAGCCCCCACTAGGTTCAACTGCATCCACTAACGTGTATGTGACCAGGCATTGACTGTCTAGCAGCGAAAACAAGTTATTAAACTTAACCATGATGGGCTGCATAAATACACCCATCACAAAAACAACCCAAAAAGAAAACAATGCACTCTCATTTAAAGCTGTATAGTCTGATTGTTTCGAATTTTTGGTAATTTTCTGAGATTGATATATTAGCTTAATCACTATAATCTACATTATTTTTATTTTAAGTAACTTTGCTTTAACCTAGGAGATATTTGAAGTGTAAACATGCCAAATTAATGCCAGCATGCTTGTCAAATCTCTGACCCCCCCCCCACCCCCCCACCCCCATAGACTTCAGCAGTAACAGGGTCTATTAAATTGAGCGCATGTACATCTAAGTTGGATATGTAGCTTCCAATCTAGACAAGTGTTTTGCTTTTGAAAGGCTTATGCTTTTATCGGACTGTGCAACTGTAATGTATTATCAAAAGAGATCTTAGACACACACAAGGAAGTAACTGCATGGGGAGATCACGTACAAATTTCTTTTTTTTAAATATAGAGAGCAGACACCTGCCATGTGGCGATATATACAGGTTGGCAGTAGGAGCTCGAATGCGGGGATGGCAACCCCTCGTCTACTGCGAAGCGGATGGAAGGAAGGAAGCGCCAGTTCCGGTTAGTGAGGACTCACGGAACTAAAGCCCCAGTCAAAGATACCCGGACGAGCCCCGGATTTTTAGCCGGACCACCCCCAGACCACCCCCCCTCGGACTGTCCCTGACAGCTCAGGATAAAATCGCTATTTTGGTCGTTTTGGGGCTCGCAGTCACACCTACATGGTCTAGCCCCTGGTCTAGCCCCTGGTCTAGCCCCCAGTCTAGCCCCCGGTCTAGTCCCCAGTCTAGCCGGCAGTCTAGACCCCGATCTAGGCCCCGATCTAGCCCCTGATCTAGTGGGACCACCCCCGGACTACCCTGTGTATCCACTTGCTCCTGCGATATATATATATATACAAAAACGGGGCTCATCCTGGGCTGATCCGTGGTAAACTGGGCTATCCCTGGTGACCCGTGGCTCATCCATGCTCATCCGGCTTGTCCGGGTCTTATCCGGGCAGTCCGGGAGTGGTCCGTGGCTACGTCGGGTCTAGTCCGGGGCTGGTCCGGGTTAAACCGTGGCTAAATGGGGCTCATCCGGGTTAAAAAACGCCTGGACAGCCCCGGACTGGCCCAGCCGCTACACGGACTACCCCCGGTCCACCACCGGACTACCCGGACCACTCCCAGATTACATCCGGATCATCCCGGACGATGCCGGATCGAAGCCCGGATCACAATATTCCCCGGACCACCCCGAATATTTTTAACATTTTAAAACATTCGGGGCTGACCCTGGATGAGGTCGGACCAGCCACGGATCACCAAGGATCACCAAGGACCAGCCATGTATGAGCCACGGATCACGCCGGATCGCCACGGACCACACCGGATGACGGTCCGGGGCTCGTCCGGCCCCTGATCCGGGTATGTGTGACTGGGGCTTAACCAAGTAGCGACCACTCTATTGGTAAAATTATTGGCATAATAACATATACAACACCAATTGATCGATGGAGTCCTTTTACCTGAAATGAGGGTTGATCGGTGTCAAAGACACTAGCCTTAATCCAATAGAGACCAAAGCAATTGGTTTAAATCATCGAATCGGCAGACGGCAGGCTTCCCGTGCAGAAGATCCAGAGTTCGAAACCTGGTCGAGGGTTGTTTAAACCGATGAGTTATAAAATTGATACTTTTCGCTACCTATCCTAGTGTTCAGCATTACTAGGATAGGGCAAGAACTGGTTAACTCAGTGTCAAGATAATGTGACTGAATGGGAAATCGGGTCATGGTGCCGGCAGTCTGGTCTCTCAGTGGGGCAGCACTATAAGGTTTTGCTTGTTTGTTGTTGTTTTACGTCCTAGCAACATCTAAGGTCATATCAGGACCGCTACCGACTTGTGACAGTGCGCACTCATGGTGACTTTATAGTACTGCCCCACTGGTAGACCAGGCCACCAGCACCATGACCTGATATCCCACTCAGTCACGTTATCCTGACACTGATCACACCAGTCCTTGCCCTATCCTAATAATGCTGAGCACCTGGCTAGGAAGCGATACATTTTTAAGTCATTGATTTGACTCGACCAGGGTTCGAACCCACGATCCCATTGTAAAAATATACGGATTTTCCGTTCGGATTTATATATTGGCAGAGAGCATTACTATTCTCGGGTGACGGAGTGGTGACCAAGGTTATGTAACAGAGAAGCAATGGGTGCCCCACTGGCTGTGTGACATATGAGACTATGTGGAAAATATGATAACACATGGTGCCCTAGATTATGATGTGATGTTCATATGTAAGAGACAGTTAATGTTTAGTGAAATGTTCCCTCTATGCACCAGTAAGAGTGCAAGTGGAGGGGAAGGACATTTTTAATATATGTTTATTGTAACTGTCTGCAACTACCTGTTACCATGGGGCCGATGGGCAAGCACTCCCAGCCATCATGCATACATGAAGGACACCACCTGCAGCTGGGGTTGAGCGACAGCTGACCCATATTAGGGCATCGCCACCCAGGCTGTAGATTGGCTGGCTGTGGGAGGCCCAGTCAACTGCATTCCTTACACCTGACAGACATACCTCACTCTAGGCAATTGCATTCATTCACTTCTTCCTGGCTAGGCACTCTAGCAAGAGGCACTCTTCTCTGTCCAGGACCCAGACACTCTGTCCGAGGCATCACTTTCTATACACAAACTAGCAGCAGCTATTCCAGGTGTCTGGTGAAGTGTTTCCTACCTGTATGGGACATAATGACATTGCTCAGACTGGCTCGTTGTTGTTGTTTTAAGTCCTAGCAACATCCAGACTGGGTCAGTGTCAGGATAATTCAGGACGCAGAAGACAGTAGGCTGTATATAACAGTTTTTTAATGTATTGCCTGTAGGTTCACATTGTGCTATATTCATAGCCCTTATCCCCGGCCAAAGGTATGATAGTTGTGTAGTCATTAAGATAGTGTAGTCGTTGAGGCACTCAACCCTACATTCTTGATTGTCTGTCTTTTGGGCCGTAATCGATTAACACGACTCGGGCGACTCGGGTCACCCGAGTTGTCAGAATTTCAAATCGAACACCGCGAGTGGAGTCGACAAATACACGTGCTGTGTGCAAAACAACCCGACCCCAGTAACCCACCTCTTGGCTGGGGTTTGCAAGGAGCGATGACGTCACATTTGCGCTGGTACTGTCGTGCAGGATAACAGCCACCAGTACCAGTCATACATATTTTTGTTGGTAATAACATAGATTAATGAAATGGAAATATCACTAAACTATGCCATCATAAAAATATTTAAATCATATTTTGCTGTAATTATATCGGCTATTAAAAAACAAATAAAAGGGCCACCATTTTTGTCACCCCAAGCATGGGGAAGCGTATTCGATTATTCGACCCGAGTCTGCAGGATGTGCGCATGCACCAAAAAGTGGCTCGGGTGACCAGATTTGATTAGTCGATTACGCCCCTGGTGGGGAGCAGAGGGCAGCAAGTAAATCTGAAATCTGGCCACCACTCCCATACAATGCATGTTCGGGTGCTGGGATGGAAGTGGCTGAGTAGAGAAACTCAGTGACAGAAGTGACGGGCGTTCTGGTAGGTAGCGCCAGAGTGCGGTATCCATCGTGATCATTAGGTGGTGGCATCATTGCATTTTCCCACACCCTAAATTACCCATGTTACACATGGGCAATGTGAGTGAAGGGAGATATCATTGCATGGTTCATCAAAGTTCATCAAGGTTCACATCAAATCAGCGAGTATTGGGCAGCACTATAAATCCACCAAAAGTGTGCACTGTCAGAAGGTGGGTGCCAGTTCTGAAATGACCTTTAGTGTTTCTAAGAATTAAAGGCTCTGTCACACCTCACCGGATTGGGGGAAACGGACAGAAACTGAACAAAGTCCGGTTTGTGTCCATACAAGTTTTGAACATGCACAAAACTAGGAACGGATGCCGCTGGATTGATGTCTACGGTTCTTGTCCGGTTTGAGTTTGTTTCATCCATTGGCTATCCATTCATGTCCGTTTCATGTCCGTTTCTTGTCCGTTTCATGTCCGTTTCATGTTCGTTTTATGTCTGTTTCATGTCCGTTCGTCCAGCGGCCATTGACTCGATAGCACAACATTTTGACACATTTTAATACATGTTGATACTTATCACCACCAGACTAGACAATTCTGTCCGTTGCTCAATCCGGCGAGGTGTGACAGGCGCTTAATACATTAATCAACCAATAATGGTATTCCGAGTTCGCTGAACCTTCAGAAAGGACTAAAGGTGCGACTCAGCACGCCGGGTCGCAGATTCAGCTTGGACGGTGGACGGTGGACGGTGTGGGTGGGGTGGGGTGGGGGTGAGTGCGTATAAAAGGAGCAGTGTTTTATCTCAAATAAAATATTTGATTGGACAATTTCACTGCAAGCTATATTAGAAACAAATATATGCAAGAACCCTACCATGTTTAGTCATCAGGGTATGTGTGGTTATAGGTGCAAAATATGTTTACCATATATAGGGTTTATAGGAAATGATAGGGATGGGAGAGGCTGGGACAGTGGGAGAGGCACTAACCCCACCTTCCGGGATGTAAGCTGTAGCTGGTACCTGGTGCTGGTGTGTTGGTTTTCAGCTTCCGTGAGGAACCAGCAGGATTCAGGATTCAGGATTTAGAATGCCTGGGGAACCATCAGAATTCAGAATACCCGTATTGATCAGAATTTGAAAACTGGATATGAATGTACAAATTTTGTTTCGCGCTGATGCATTACCCATGAATTATATACTTATTTGTAGCCAAGATACATGTATGCACTCCATCCATTTACCCCATTGAGTGTGTTTGTATTAATTATTACTCAAATGTTTATCAGAGCGTAAAAATTGTATTTTCAAAAGAAAAATCAGTTGCCTGCATGCTTTTGTGCAGTGCATGCCGTTAGTCATACAGGTGGTGTTCGCACGAGAAAGTCGTGTTCTCGTCTGCTGAGTCATCAACATGGCGCCGTCCTTGGAGGCACGCCTTTGCACAGGAGAGGAGGGTACTGTGGGTGCCACCTATAGTGACTATGGAAATGTGCCTTATGCTTAAAGCTGCATAGTCCGATGAAATATCAAATTGTCAAAACCAAATCAATTATCTAGATTTGATTTTACATATCTAACTTAGATACTGATGCACTTATCAAGCATTTGTTTCTGCATAGAAGGCAATACTGAGTCAATTTAACAGAACCTGTTACTGCAGAAGTCTATGGTGTCAGAGTTTTGGGAAGCTTGCCAAAACTAATTTTCCATGTTTGCACTGAAAATATCTAAAAAGTTTACCATTTGAAATAAAAGTAACTTTGAACTAATGTAAAGTAGATACTAGTGATCGATTTAATATATTTATCTCAGAAAAAGTACCAAAATTCAAAACCATCGGACTATGCAACTTTTAAAGTTGCATAGTCCAATGGTTTTGAATTTCTGTCATTTTCTGAGATAAATATATTAAATTGAGAATCATAATCTATCTTACTTTAGTTTGAGGTAACTTTTATTTTAAATCGCTAACTTTTGAGATATTTTAAGTGTAAATATGCTAAAGTGATTTTGGCAAGCACACCAAAGCTCTGACACCATAGGCTTCTGCAGTAACAGGTTCTATTGAAATGACTTGGTTTTCCATTCTATGTGGAAACACATGCTTGTGTGTAGTGGGCCAGTATCTAAGTTAGATATGTACAATCAAATTTAGGTAATTGTTTTGGTTTCGAAAATTTGATGTTTTCATCGGACTATGCAGCTTTGAAGGAAAAATAACATGACCCACACAGCTTTTCTTTACGCATTCGCTATTATCAAGATGATGATGATGATGATGATGAGGGAGGGGGTTGGCTGAAAAAAAGTTTGTTTTATTTAGCGATGCCTCTAGCACATAGATTTTTATCATTGGCTATTGGACGTCAAACATATGGTCATTCTGAAATATTTCTTGGGAGGAAACCTGCTGCTGCCACATAGGCTACTCCTTCCGATAAGCAGCAAGGATTCCTTTACATGCACTCCCCCACAGAGAGGACAGCACATGCCACAGCCTTTGATGAAGCAGTTGTGGACCACTGGTTGGAACAGAATATAGGGGTTTGGCTGAAGTTAGTGTGTTGGGGACCCATTGGGGGCAGACTTATAACTCTCCCAACACATGTTTGGTTCGACAAACAGAAAGTGAGCAAGGATAACTAACATCTGTTAGGATACATTCTAGTCCATATTCAGCAAGATCCGGTAAAACATTTAACTAACTAAGCGCGTTGCTCAAATGAAAGAATTAGGAATGAAAGCCTTAATTTATTCTTAATCACATTTTGTTTCATAGTGAAAAAAACAGGCTTTCATGGTTGAACACTCTCACTACTGGCAAAAAGGTATAGCTTCATAGTCTGTATAGCAGACGTTGCGATGCATTCCTCTTCTGTGCTCGCCAAACCCTCCTCAACCCCAAAGTCCCCAATAGATTGACCTCATTCCTCTTGCTTCCCTCCTCGCTCCAACTGCATGAAGCTTCACCTTATAAACACGCCAGACGAATCTACAGCAACCTTCGTTATTATAAACCTTTTTTTTCTTCTTTTTTTTAGAATTAAAAAAAAGTTAAGTTTATCGGATTAAAACAAAGGAAATTTCAAATGAATTTTTCTTTTTTTATTTCTCACTATGAATATGGTCTCTTTAAAAAAAAAAGCGAGATGGCATGAAAACACCATTACCTTACACAGTCTTTCTTATCACCTTCCCTCTTTTCGAAATTTTTCATCTCAGATCGGCGCTCATCCACTTTCTTCTTCCAGTCCCTTCTGTTCTCATCCTCTTCCCTGATACTTTCTTTGCCATCCTCTTCTAACCTCATAATCCACAACTTCCAATCCATTACTTCTGCATCGCCCCCCCCCCCCCACCATTTCTTTCCTACTCCGTCCTTCCAATCCCCTTGTACGCAACTCCCCATTCTTTCTCATCCAGTTTCTTTCGATCTACTTTCTTCCAATCCTTTTTCACACAAATTTCCCTTCCACTAGCCTTTCAAATAATCGAATATATTCTGCTTCCAGACGCAGTTCAATCCCCTTCATTTACAGTCAGTTCCCTTCAATCCACTTCCCTCCAATCCCATTTTTTCCCAAACCTAGTTTCTTTCAACCCACTTCCTTCTAACGCCCTTGTTCATACCTTCTTACTTCCAATCCTCTTCTCTCATACCTACTTACTTCCAATCCCCTTCTCTCATACCTACTTCCTTCCGACCCTTCTGTCATACCTACTTCCTCCCAATCCCTTTCTCTCATACCTACTTCCTTCCAATCCCCTTCTCTCATACCTACTTCCTTCCAACCCTTCTCTCATACCTACTTCCTTCCAATCCCCTTCTCTCATACCTACTTCCTTCCAACCCTTCTCTCATACCTACTTCCTCCAAATCCCCTTCTCTCATACCTACTTCCTTCCAATCCCATTCTCTCATACCTACTTTCTTCCAACCCTTCTCTCATACCTACTTCCGGCCAATCCCCTTCTCTCATACCTACTTCCTTCCAATCTCCTTCTATAATACCCACTTCCTTCCAATCTTCTTCTCTCATACCTACTTCTTTCCAATCCTATTCCTTCACGCCTACTTTCTATCAATCGACTTCCTTCCAATCCCATTCTTTCAACCCCACTTCCTATCACTCTACTTAGTTCACACCAACTTCCTTCCAATCCCATTCTTTCACACACATTCCCTTCTAACCTTCTTCTTTCACACCCAACTAACCCTTCCTTTCACGAACACTTCTTTCCAGCCTCCTTCATTCACACCAACTTCCTTCCAATCCCCTTCATTCACACGCACATCCTTCCAACCCCATTCTTTCTCACCTGTTTCCTTCCAATCATTTTTCTTCACACCTACTTTCTTTCAACCCACTTTCTTCAAACCTCCTTATTTCATACCTACTTCCTTTCAACCCCTTTAATTCACAACCACTTCCTTCCAACCCCATTCTTTCACACCCACTTCCTTCCAACCCCATTCTTTCACACCCACTTCCTTCCAACCCCATTCTTTCACACCACTTCCTTCCAACCCAATTCTTTCACACACACTTCCTTCCAACCACATTCTTTCACACACACTTCCTTCCAACTCCCTTCTCTCTCTCAACCAGATGGGATGGCCGAATGAGTTAGAGCGTCCGTCTCCCGTGCTGGTAGATCGTGGGGTCGTGGGTTCGAACCCCGGTTGAGTCAAACCAATGACTTAAAAATTGATACTTGTTGTTTCCTAGCCTGGCGCTCGGCATTAATAGGACAGGGCAAGGACTGGTTAGCTCACTGTCAGGATAATGTGACTGAGTGGGATACCAGGTCATGGTGCTGGCGGCCTGGTTTCCCAGTGGGACAGCACTATAAAGTTGCCATGAGTCCGCACTGTCACAAGTCGGGACCCGCCCTGATATGACATTAGATGTTGCTAGGACATAAAACAACAACAACGACCCTTCTTTCTCCCCCACTTCCTCCCCTGCGCTCTGCAGACAGCCCACATCTCCACGGATACTTCCAATCGCCACCCCACTACCCTCCCCCCCCCCCCCGCTCCTTCCTTCCCTGCCCTATCCCTTCCCCTCCATTCCCTCCGCCTCCCTCCCACATCCCACATCCCACTTCCCCACTTCCGGTCAACACCCCCCCCCTTACCCCCCCCCCCCCCCACCTCCCCTCCCCCCCCCACTCCTCCTGCGCCCAGTGTCAGTTTCCTCCAAACCGTCCATTATCGTGGCAGGCACGCAGCCGGGTCGTGGGCCGGGTCTCACAGCGCGCGTACTCCCGTTGTTTTCCCGGCTCCGCGTTCAGAAAAGGAGAGTTCCAAGCCTCTCCTCCTACTCATCAGAACCTCCCTCCCCTCACACCCACCCACCCACCCACGCACCCACACCCACACCCACACATCCGCACACACGCTCCTTTCATTTGGTAAGCACCCATGGCGCAATGCAGAGAAAACTGATCTGGGTTGTGTGGGCGGTGCGCACTCCACATCTTAGCAACTTGAAACTCTTTTCTCTGACATTCTGACCCTGGATGATTTGAAACGCGAATCCTGTTGCAACAGAGACTGATATTGTTCACGTGGACCGCCCCCCATCCCCTCCTCCCCACTCCCCCCCCCCCCCAGGCCTTCCCACCACATCGCCTCCCCCCATCCCGTCTTCCTCCCCCCCCCCCACCCGGCCTCCCCACAACTCCGCCTTCCCCCATCCCACCTTCACCCCCGGCTTCCTCCTTGCGCCTATGACTTTACATGTTGCTAGAACGTAAAACTCCAACAAATAAACAAATAATAATTCTCCCCCCCCCCATTCCCAACGCGTTTGGGATATTCAGAAGTGTCTCATGTTCATGGATCATGACTCTCTAATGCCTCGCGTACATTACACGATAGAGGGGTTGTAATGACGTCACAAGACAACTTTCGGTGGCCATATTGGATTACATACAGAAAGCTTGCAACTGCCTACACTGTGTTTATTGACTGATTTGTTGGTTTATTTGTCACTGTAAACATCAGCCTGTAAAGTGACTATATCCTAACCATACCAACCATTTATCTATCTGCTACTGAAATGCAGGCAATTAAATACCTTATCAGCAACTACTGTGTGTTAAGGTAACGCCAACACTACAACTGGCCAGCATTGAAAACAAGCCTGGGTACCCGGGCTTATATGCTATGGACAGTATAAATACAGCCTCATTAACGATTTTTTTTTTTAAACAAACTGTTTTGAGCAGTTTGGCCTCAGAAGTTGTTGCTTAAGTGCTGTAAGTAAACACATTGGATGTAAACTGCCCGAAACCTCCCAGAACACAAGACAACTCTGTTTTACTGCATCTGCATGCATTCACACCATGGTTACGGAGGGTGCTCGTAATCCAACATGGCTGGCCGCTGACCACTGACTGCTTAGTGATGATGTCACGTGCACTCCCTGCGTATCGTTTTATCTCAGATACATTTGTTGATTAAACAGGAAAATTTCAAAAGAGGGCAATGGGGAGCTTTCAGTTTGCATGACTCTCTCGTCAGATGGCGCACCATGCCGGTCCCATTTTTTGTTGTGGAGGTGAAGGGGTGTGGGGAGGATTTGGACGTGTGTGGTGGAGGTGTATGGGGATTTAGGGGTGTGTGGTGAGTGGGTATGGAGGGCTCGGTGTGGTTGGGGTGTCGGTGTGTACGGTGGGTGTGTGGTGGGGGCGTATGTTTGTGTGGTGGAAGTGTAGGGGTGTGGTGATGATTTTGGTGTGTGTGGTGGGTTGGTGTGAGGATTTAGGGGTGTGTGGTGGAGGTGTAGGGGTGTGGTTTGAGTGTGGGTGTGTGGTGGGGATGATTGTTTGTGTGGTGGGTGTGTTGTGGAGGTGTAGGGGTGTGGTCAGGATTTTGGTGTGTGTGGTGGGGATGTATGGGGATTTAGTGGTGGGGGTGTAGGGGTGTGTGCTGAGTGGGTATGGTGGGGTTGGGTGTAGGTGTGTATGGTGATGATGACAACATACCTGTCAAATACTACGTTTTAGCCGTAAAGACTACAGTTTTCACAATCTTAGACTCCTGTTTTCATTCTTGTGAGTTGACACTTATATGATACTCCATCACGTTAGATGCTAGATACAATATTCACCCCCTCCCCATAGTCGGTACTAGAAGCCCGCGAAAGGCGGTATTTTGGGATACATTGAGTGGATAACATGTGTAATCGTATCAGGAGCGGAAACTCACGATTTGTACACCCGAATCTCTTATCGGCGGATTCACCCTGTACTAACAGTACACGGGTGAATGACAACGTCGTATGAATACGGGCGAAAATAGCTTTAGTATGGAACAGGAAGTAGAATGCCTGCCTCCAGTATCAAATGGGTAGTTATACAAATCTTACCTGGTACAGATGATGGATAACTGTTGTTTTCCCAAGGTACTAGCCTTGGATAGTTGTGGGCTAGGGAGAAGGAAGCACATCCGGGTCCAGCAATCTTTTACATACTTAATAGGATAAAAAATGATCTAATATTTCTCCAGAAATATTGAAACTAGGTGGGATAAATATTGCACCAATGAAAAATTGTTAAAACTTCGGTTTTCGGATTTCAGATAAGGGAATATGGACTTGTATCCCCTTTCATATGTCAACAGGTGCACCAATATCTAAGTCTTATATGTAGGATTAAATCTAGATAAGTGTTTTGGTTTTGAAAATTTGATGGGACATAACGCTATAATAGGCATTGGACCTGTTAGCCGCTCTTAATTAATAGAAATCGAGACAGTTCTTCAGATGTGGTGGATTGTAGCAACTGTCATGTAATGCTTGACCAGTATGCATCCAGTCGGGACTTGAAACAGTTAACTGACTCTGCTGCTACGACACTCTACAGCAAGTCACATTAGATTTAATAAATTTATCGAATTTAACTTAGCGCTCTATATTGCTGTACTCAAAAGAAAAGCAGCAAAATAATATTCACCCCCTGCATGGCAGTGCTAAGATTAGGGTCTACATTAAAGTTACCTTGGCCAATAGATTTGAGTTTCTACATATTTTTGATATATTGAGATGACCCATTTCCCGTGGAGAGGTTAGTCTAACTTAATAGGGTATTTAGCACTATGCCTAGAACTGGCCGGTAGGCACTTGTCGACTGCACCTAGCTCTATTCATGTTACCAATAAAGCTATTGATGTCATAAAGGAGTTACCTAATTTAGGGCTCTCATTAATGAAAACTCACAAAGGAAAACTGACATGAAGGGTTCCAAATAGTGACTCAGTAAGCAACCTTATTGAGAAAACCTTCATTTTTTTTGGGTGTGGACATTGTAAACAATTCTCCTTCATTAGTACCAGACGGGGTGGCCGAATGAGTAGACCGTCCGTCTCCTGTTTTGGGAGATCGGGAGATCCGAACCCATGGGTTCATGAGTTCGAATCCTGGTTGAGTCAAACCAATGACTTAAAAATTGATACGTGTCGCTTCCTAGCCTGGCGCTTGGCATTATTAGGATAGGGCAAGGACTGGTTGGCTCAGTGTCAGGATAATGTGACTGAGTGGGATGTCAGGTCATGGTGTTTCCCAGTAGGGCAGCACTATAAAGTCGCCATGAGTGCTCACTGTCACAAGTCGGTACCCGTCCTGATATGACCTTACATGTTGTTAGGACGTAAAACAACAACAACAAAAAACCTTCACTAGTTAAAGATTAAAGCTGCATAGTCCGATGAAAGCATAAACAATTCTCACCCAAAATGCTGATATAGATTTGATTCCACATATCCAGTTTAGATACGGATTCATTAATTGAACGTGACGTTCTCTGTGGCGGAGTGGTTAGAGTGTCTGGCTTTTTTCTAGGTCAGACTCCTAATCTGAGGGTCAGCGGTTCGATTCCCCATGCCCCCAGCTCTGAGAATTTGGATTTCCACCACTGTGTATAACATACAGCGTCATCAAAGGCCGGTTGCTCTCATACCATGTCTATGTGGTGTGGGAGGTTAAAAATCCCTTGGGTCGGTAAAAGTGTAGGCTCAGGCTTTCTATCGACCAGCAGTGGAGTGGGGAAGACCAGTCGTCTGTGACTGGGATTTCCCCTGCTTGGGACAACAAATGTACAAACAAAAAAAACAAAAAAAACAAAAAAAAATGAGAGACAAATAAGTGTTCACACTTCCTGTCTACCTATCGGTATATCGCTATGTGTTGCTGCATAGAAGGGACTAATAAGTCAACTTAATGGAGGTTGTTACTGTTGAAGCATATGGTGCCAGAATTTGTATGTACACATCAAAGTTAATTTGCCATGGCTTCACTTCAAATGTCGCCTTAACAATCAATCTGTTAAATGTATCTTTAAAAAGGACAACAATTAAAAACTATGGGACTATGAAACTTTATTATAATAAGTAAACGGCACCAGGACACAAACAAGGAAAATAACAAAGAGCTTTTACTTAGGTGAGAGAAACCAACTACACAAAAAAGTGAATATACACTACAAGACACAGAGCAATAAAGCTGCCACCTCTATTATTATTATTATTATTATCCTCTTCATTGATGCAGGCTTGTGGTAGCCTATACAAAGCTTGTAGCTCTCAGCTCTAATGGTATGCAGCCTCAAAATCGTACAGGAATGTTTCTCTGGCCCAGGCCCTGTCCAGCGCATTCTTGAATTGATTCATGGTAGCTGCTTCCACCGCTTCTTCTGGTAGCTCATTCCACATGTTTATCACTCGCTGTGAAAAGAAGGCCCCTGTGAGTGAGCTGGGGACATCAGCTGAAACTATTCCAACAAATCACGCACTTCGCGTAGTGCATCAAGTCTGCAACCAAAATAAAGCACGGAAAGAGTAAAAAAAGAAGCACAAACTAAAAATGAAAACCTGGATGGCGAGACCTCATACAAATAAATATCAGTACAGGCCGACAACACCTGTATCGGTATCAGACGTGCACCGAGAGGAAATACACATTAGGACAAAGACTATTTATGACAACCGGACCAATTGATTTTTAAATTTTATTTTGAATGGTGCGGGGAGGGGGGGGGGTAAGTATTTTGTATTCTTTAGAATAATAGATTCACTACAACCATGTGATAGACTGCGACTGAAATATACAAATGACCTACTTTTGAAAAAAGATTTCGACAGGGGAGGGGCGTAAATAGTTTTTATTCTTTAGAATAATAGATTCACTACAACTATGTGATATACTGAGACTGAAATATACCAATGATCTACTTTACAAACTTATATTTGAACTTTATTTATGTTGTTTCTATAAATTTAAGGCACCACCTACTCGCCACCGTCTCCAAGCTGTATATCTTATATACTAAAAATCAATTGAACTAACTAACACGCACGTTCCTGGTAGGAGGATGGCCTTCAAGTATTAATTTCCAAAGCAAAGTGGAAAGCATGCTCTCTATTGGAATGTCCACACACACACACACACACACACACACACACAGCACGACTCTTTTAAAGCTGCACAGTGCTGATGACGCATAACATTTTCAAAACCAAAACGCTTACCTAAATTTGATTCTACATATCTAACTTAGATACTTATACACATATATAGGTTGCCACATTGAAGGACATACTGAGTCAATTTAATAGAACCTGTTACTACAGAAGTCTATGGTGTCAGAGCATTGGCGTGCTTGCCAAAATAAATATGGCAGATTTGCACTTCAAATATCTCAAAAGTTAGCCATTTAAAATGAAAGTTACTTCAAATTAAAGTAAGGTAGATTATAATAATTAATTTAACCAATTTATCTCAGAAATATGACAATAACTCAAAACAATCGGACTATGCATCTTTAAAACCAGCGATATTTTCACTGATTGCAGGGGAAGGTTTTGGTGCCAAACCACACTCTCCCCACCGATCTTTGGGTTGATTATCCAAGGAGAGACCTGATGACTGTCCACAACGCGTCGCATATCAAGACAATGGCCAAATGAGTTGAGTGCCTGCTTCCCAGGTGGCCGCCAGGTTTTGACGCCGAATGAGCAAAGCATATGACTTAAAAAGCTATACTTGTCAGTACATAGCCTGGAACTTAGCGTTCTTAGGATAAGGTAAGGATCAGTGAAATGAGGAAACCAATTGAAGAGTTCAGGCATTAAACCACGTAAACGCCAATCCCAAAATGTAGTTTAAATAAAAGATTTTGACCTGAAAATAATTGTAATTCTTACTAATTCCACTTTTTCTATGCTCACATGGTTATGGAGCAATGGACAAAAGAGTAGGAATATAAAAAATGTATATTTTCGAGGGTTCGATTCCAATATTTATCTCAATTTTTGGATTGGCGTTTACGTGGTTTTGCGCCTGAACTCTTCAATTGTCTAGAGCCGTGTTCACACGGGCGATGTAAATCGATTCGTAGAAAGCGACTTGTGTAGTTCGCATCACATTTCTCGTGTGAACGCACGTCTGAGGCGGATTAGGGCTGATTCGATTCCTGTGATCTAGATAATGTAAACCACCTAACGAGGTAGTTTACGTGAGGCGATTTCTGTGATTCGATTTATTTTGTCCGTGTGGACGCACTGAGGCGGATTAAGCACCTCACACGCATGCGCAGTCGAGAGCTTACTTTGTTGACTTTCCGGTCGATCAAAAGCACATATTATATAATTTGGTCTATGAACCTGCTAGAGGTGCACAGATATTTTTTTTATCATTTATTTTTAGGGTTTCACTGCCCAGCAGAAGTTTTGACCGTTCCAAACCAATACGATTCAGTCATTACATATCTAGGTCGAACCCACACTCTCTGGTGCCAGCATCGTCGAACCCAAAATGGCGCTGGTTAGTCTGGACTTGCTCATGCGCAGATTTCGATTTCCGGCCCAAGTACTGCCCGTGTGAACGGGCCGCTAATTCGACTCACCTGATTCGATTTGTGTGATTCGCATCACATTTTGTCCGTGTGAACACGGCTCATGATTGAAATGTTCACTGCTTTAATCAATGAATTCAATAACAACAAATTGCTGGCTATGGACTAGGACGGTTACTAAGAGGAACCAATATTCACATTAGGATCACGTTAAATTCACCTGACGAAATCTCTATGCGGATATGAATATCCACATAGAAATTTCAGTCTAAGATACCAGAATATCAGTCTAAGATACATAGCCAAAATTCACAGTGTCAACGTTACCCATAAATAACGTGGCACAGGGCAGGGACAGAACTGCTAGGTCCTCTAGACGCCCACACCATGTAGTGTATCACTGATGGTCCATTGCCCCAGCAATGACCACCACCCTAACGCCATCTAGCTGTACAATATTCCCATTTACTGCATTGGTGGGGGAATGCAAATGTTCTATTATTGATCGGGTATACACGACCAGGTGCATGAATGTGTATATCTAGCTGCTGGTGGTGCCTGAGTGAGATGTAAATATACATGGTGGTGCTGGCAGGACTGTGTGTAAGGGGCACTCAAGCCTACCCCGTCCCCCCTCTGCTAGTTAGAATCACCACACTCAGGCTCAAGGCAGGTGGTGGCCAGGGGATCCACACTGCTTGGTGGTGGTGGGCAGATCACTGATAACCATGGGGACCAGGAATGCTGGATCCCTATTGGTAGAGCTAAGAATGCTTGTTTCCCATTGGGGGGAAAAGGGCGGGGTGATACACTACACTGAATCCATGACCCTTATAAATAATAAACCAGAGGGATTGACTCTCTCTCTTCTTTCACACTTTATACTCTTCCTTTCTCTTTGTCTGTATTGATTTCACTATACCCTGCCAAGACAACCACAGATTCGAGCCGTAGACTTTACATAGCGGTTTCCTACATGATTCCCGCCTCATGGAGCACCTCTGCCACTACCTTCCTGGACCCGAACACATCACCCACACAACCTACAATCTACTGGACTCCGATATGTACAGTTAAAGCTGGATAGTCCAATGAAACCATAACCTTTGTCTAAACCAAAACAGTTACTTAAATGTGATCCCACACATCCAACTTAGATACTGGTACAACTATTAAGCATTTATTGTTGTATATAATTAGCTACAAAGCAAATTTAATCGAATCTTGTATTGCTGAAGCCTACGGTGCCAGAATGTTGATATAGGCTACTTGCCAACATTAATTTGACATGTTATCATTTCAAATATCTTCAAAGTTAACTATTTAAAAGAAAAGTTGCTTCAAACTAATGTAAAGTTGATTGTAGTGATCAACACGTGGTGTTCTCTGTGGAAGAGTGGTTAGACTGTGACTTTTTCTAGGTCAGACTCCTAATCTGAAGGTCAGTGGTTCGATTCCATGTGCCCCCACCTGCCACTTTGGATTTCGCCACTGTGTATAACTTACAGCCTCATCAAAGGCTAATTGCTCTCATACTATGCCATATTCTGAAACTCGCACAATGGTCCGAGAAATGGCAATTGCCCTTCAATGAAAAGAAGTGCAAAATTAGTCATTACGGGAAAAATAATCCTCATTATGCCTATAATATGAAGAACACTGTCCTGCAACAAGACAGCTATGAAAAGGACTTGTAACCTTCGACTCCCAACTCTCCTTTCAGAAACACATGAGGACTATCATCTCAAATGCTAACCAGAGAGTAGGAATAATTAAAAGAATTTTCCATCGCCTCAACAAGAACAATTTTCTCATTCTATTTAAGTCTCTTGTTAGGCCAATTTTGGAATACTGTCCACAAATTTGGAGCCCAATTTTTTGGAAAGATATTCTGGAGATCGAAAAGGTTCAGAGACGTGCAACGAAATTAGTTGCAGTTATAAAGGACTTACCCTATGAACAATGGCTTAGGGAATTGAAACTTCCTACCCTTTCCTACAGAAGGAAAAGAAGTGACATAATTGAAGTATTTAAAATCATGAAAGGTTTTGATCAAATAGATATGAACCAATTTTTCACCTTGAATAAAAGAGAAGGCAGTCGGGCCATACTCTCAAACTAGTAAAACCCAGAGCCATTTCAAAGTTAAGGCAACACAGTTTCTCAAACAGGATCATAAATATATGGAACAGTCTCCCACAAAATGTTATTGATGCCGAGTCAATAAATTCATTCAAGAACAGATTAGAAAAAGCATGGGCTGATGATCCAAGGAAATTTGACCCCTTATTCACCACATGCTACTAATTATTCCTTGTGTTGCATATTTACTTGCACTCAAGCAAAAATGAGAGACAAATAAGTGTTCACACTTCCTGTCTACTATTCGCTATTTCGCTATTTCGCATGTATGTGTGTTGCGGGAGTTTTAAAATCCCTTGGGTCGGTAAAAGTATAGGCTTGGGCTTTCTATCGACAAACTGTCTAATGGTGAAAACAAGTCTATTCATACTTATCCATGATAGGCAGTATAAATCTTCAAGAAAACCTGATGTATTTATCTCTGAAAAAGGCAGGAACTGGGTAACCATCGGGCTATGCAACTTTAAGGGAGAATGAATGAGTATTTGGTAAGTATTCTTTATTTATATCACATAAAACCGCTAAGATCTCAGAATGGACAAAGGTTGGGACTGAAACCTAATGATGAAAAAATTCCACAATATAGATTTACCAATTAGCCGTCCGCATTGTATTTCACTAAGATATATAACCAATAATCGTATTTGGAATATGTTTAATTCATATGACTTAATCTATAGACGAGAATTGATTGCACTTATATAAATATTTAATTAAATATATTGTTTCCACTTATATAAATATATAACCAATAATCGTCTTAGGGATACGTTAAAATCTCATGAATTAATATTTCGCTAAGATATATAACCAATATTCGTACCAGGAAGGAACACGTTAAGATCACGTGACCTTTGTGGGGAAGTTGGCGGCTGGAATGGAGGGAGGGACGCTGGCGAGGTGCGGGCGTCTCCTGGAGGCGGAAGTGCGGGGGATTGTGGGAAGTATGGGGCGTGGCGTGTGTGGGGTTTGCGTGCCACCCTCGCCTCATTGATTGCCGCCTCGATTAGTCACCTCATTGTTTCATGGCCGCCATAGCAGATCGATAGATGTGCATCCCAGCGTTAACGACGCCATTAGAAACGGGACAACCTTTGGGGCGCGCCAAGTGGCGCCTGTGGGAACTAGAGGAGGAATGAAGGCGCTGCAGAAGGAGGGGGTAAGGAGGGGGAAAGACAGTGGCAGAGAGGGCGAGAGAGAAAGAGAGAGATAGGGAAAAGAAGAGGGGGAGGAAAGCAGACGGAGAGGGGTGGGGGCGAGGGGTGCGTACAGAGAGACAGCAGAACCAACAAAGCAGCCTATACATAAAATATTTTATTGGCAGCAAGCGCCCCACATTTACATCATCTGAACCGACGCATGTGCACGGATGCGGAAAAAAAGGGCGGGAAGGCGGGCCGCGAAAAGCGCATGGAAAATACGGAATGTCGTCTGGATCGTGCGGTGCGGTGCAGTGCAGTGCGGTGCCGACCGACGACAGGTCAAAGGTGATGGGGTTCTGGGGCAGCTGGGAAAGGGGTGTGGTGGGTGGGTGGTTAGCATTGCTTTAGTCGACGACTGAATTAGAGGCTGACGAGAAGGGTTTACTAAGTCAATGTCGCGGGAGTTGGTTGGTTGGTTGTTGGAGTGTTATGGCCTGGCAACATCTAAGGTCATATCAGGACAGGTACCGACTTGTGACAGTCCACACTCATGGTGACTGTATAGTGCTGCCCTACTGGTAAATCAGGCCGCTGGCACCATGACCTAGTATCCCACTCAGTCACATTATCCTGACACTGAGCTAACCAGTCCTTGCTCTATCCTATCAATACCGAGCACCAGGCTAGGAAGCGACAAGTGTGCATTTTTAAGTCATTGGTTTGACTCGACCAGGGTTCGAACCTGTGGGTTCTAAATTGTGAGCCACACATTTTTATTGTCGCTCAATAAAACTCGAAATGGTATAATACGGTGCTTTTGAGTTTTTGTCAAATATGGGTATATTAGGTTGGTAATTATAATCTATATAACATTAGATTGGAATAACTTTTATTTTCAAGGGTTGCCTTTGTAGGTATCTGAAGTGAAAACATGAAAAAATGAACAAATTAATCTTAGCGTGCGTGTCAAAATGGTGGACTTCAAATACTTCAGCAGTGACAGTTTTGTTATTATTATTAAAGTAACTCAGTATTCCTTGTAAGCAGCAATACATGATGCTTAAGGAGTCCTCCAGTTTTTAAGGTCGGTACATGGAATCAAATATAGGTCAGTATTTTGGTTTCATCGTGAGCATTTGTGAGTATTCTTTATTTATATCCACATAATAAATTATATAATACATATATAGATGTTCAATATTTACTACAATATAAATGTAATACAATATACACATCCTCAGTCTATATTCACTATATATATGTAATACAATCTACACATCCGTCGAGTCTGGGTTCTATATTTCCCTCTATATGTATAAATAAATATCATTTTCAGTGGTACAGTGAGTGGCGGTTACAATGTGCAGGGGTGGTGGTGACACCATATGAGCTGGGGTTGGGGAGGCTGGAACAGTAGATGACTATGACAGACTCCCTCAGTCCATGGAGCTGAGTGAGTGATGAGGGAAAGGAGGGATATTCCAGGTTATTATACTCGTATAATTCTTATACAGCATCTATATACGTAATGCATTCTCCACATACATCCATGTTAGGGCATGGAGAGTGGAAGGGCCCACCTCACTAACTTATTAGACAGAAATTGATAGGAGGTGTCTCAGCCTTCGGTCCTACCTCATTCCTCACGTGGCCTCATTTCATTATGCGCCAGTGCTCATCCTGTATACCATCAACGCGCCACACTTACCTGACTACCCCAGCCCCTACCAGCTCCTTCCTACCTTGACCACTCCGTATCCACCCCCGCTCCTTATCATGCCTACCCTGGTCCCTGCCCTCCCCATCACTTACCTTGACTACCCTAGCCACCACCTCTCCCTTAGCTTGACTACCTACCCCCTCAGCTTATCCCCACCCCCACCCTTACTATGACTGCCTCAGAGCCCGGCTCCTCCTCCATCCCTTACTCTGACTAAGGCGGCCCCCGTCGCCTCCTCCTCTTACCTACCGTGTTCACACCCACAACTTTAGGCCAAACTAGATAAGGCAAACTAGAGGAGGCGAACTAGTGTCGGGTCCACACACGGAGCGGTTTAAGGCGGAAATCGATATCTGTGCATGAGCAAGTCCATACTAACCAGCGCCAGTTTCGGTTAGTCGACGTCGCCACGAGGGAGTGTGGGTTCGACCTAGATATGTATGGACTGAATCATATTGGTTTGGAATGGTTAAAACTTCTGCTGGGCAGTGAAACCCTAAAAATAAATGATGAAAACAATATCTGTGCACAACTAGCAGTTTCATAGAGCAAATTTACCAGAAAGTCAACAAACTCAGGTCTCGACTGTGACGTCCTTAATCCGCCATATCTAAACCGCTACTGTCCACACAGGCAATATGGGCCGACTTAAGCTAGTTTGGTTCATATAAGGTACCTCATGACGCGGTTTACATGAGGCGAACTAGTTGAGGCGAATCAGCCTTAATCCGCCTTAGCGTCGCGTCCACTTGGCGAATGTGAGTCGAACTATAGGAGGCGAACTAGTTGAGGCGACTTATCGCCTGTGTGTGAACACGGCTTTAGACTACCCCGCCCCTGCCCCCGCCCCCTCTTACATTGACTACCTACCCCCTCTGCCTGTCCACTCCACCCTTACCATGACTGTCTTAGATGCTGCCTCCTTCTCCCCTCCCTTATTGTGACTAAGACGGCCCCCGCCTCCCTCCAATTACATAGACTACCCTGGCCCCTCCGCCCCATCCTTCCCTTGACTACCCCTCGCTCGACTGTCTTTCTCATTGACTACCTCCACCCTTACTATGACTGTCTAAGACCCCGCCTCCTCCTCCCTTCTCCTACGGTGACTAAGGCGGCACCTGCCTTCCTCCCCTTACCTAGACTACTCCGCCCCTGGCTCCGATACTACCTTGTCCCACACCTGCCTCTTTCATTAACCATCCCCATCCTTACCATGACTGCCTTAAACCCCGCCTCCTTCTCCCCTCCCTTGCTGTGACTAAGGCGTCCCTACACCTCCCTCCCCTTCCCCAGACTACCCCGGTCCCTCGGCCCCCCTCCTTGCATTGCCTAACCCCCGCCCGACTCAGCCGGTTGGCGCGCGGTGAGAATGGCTGCCATAAAGCAGGACTGACCTTTAGCGGGAGGCGGGTCCCGGACCGCGAGCTGCTCACAGACGTTCAGAGCTGCTCACGTAACTCAGCGTTAAAGCCGCAGTGACAGCGCCACTTCCTCATCACCTGCAAAGGTCAGCACGGCTCAAGGACCCGTCTGGGTGGTCGGGCGGGGGTGGGGGGTAGTAGTGCTGGGGGGAGGTAGGGGGGAGTGTCTGGGGAGGGGGAGTACTTATATTGCCATATCTGGTCTGGCGAGTTCCAATAACATTAACAAGTATTAATATTATTATTTCAATTATTATTATCGTCATCATTATCATCACTATTGTTTATATTATGATCACCACCAGCATTATTACCATCATCATTGTCATCATTATCATTGTTATCAGAATTATCCGCATTATCAGAATCAGAATCATTATAATCATCATCAGCAGCAGTATCTTCAACCACATTATCATTGTCATCATAGACATCATCATCTTCATCATCACCATCACTACCAGTATCCACCATCATCATCAGCAGCCGCATCATCATCATTATCATTGTCATCATAGACATAATCATGTTCATCATCGTCATCATTACCATTGTACTCAATCATCATCACCATCAGCATCAGCATCATTATCATTGTCATCATACAGATCATCATGTTCATCATCATCATTACAATTGTCCTCAGTGTTCGTCATCATCATCATCATGCACATGTTGCTCGGGCGTAAAACAACAACAAACAAACAAAAACAAAATCATGCACATGTGTTACTGTCACTCGCATCATCATCATCACCAAAATAATAATATTATTAATATAATATTAATAATAATAATTCAGTCCCTTCTGCCACAACTCCTTTCCTTCACTTCCCTCCTCAACTCGTTTCCCCCTCTTCCCTCCTCCCCTGCATTCCTTCTCCCATTCTCTTCCCCTCATTACTCCTCCTTCCCATGGTTCCAACAGTCCTTCACTTTCAGTGCACCGACATGCCCAACCTTCCTCCGCATCCTTCCTCTATCCGCCTCTCTTGCCCCCCCCCCCCATCCCCTCATTCCCAGCCCCCTCCGACCCCCCACCCCCCACCCTGACGCCCCCAGTTCCGGGGAGAACTGCGTCCCGCCTCGCCCTGCCCCGCCCCGCCCCGCGTCCACCCCCGCGCCCCCACACCCGTCCCACCCTGCGCGTCCCGGGGAGAGCTGCGTCCCGCCTCGCCCTGCCCCGCCCCGCGTCCACCCCCGCGCCCCCACCCCCGTACCACCCTGCGCGTCCCGGGGAGAGCTGCGTCCGGCCCCGGGGAGGTCGTCTGCCGAGACCGATAAGAAGCTGGTGCTCGGCTTGTTTTATCCCGGGTCATTGCACCTCGATGACTTCACCACTCCAGCGCAGATTGAAAACGTGTTGACCAATTAATCTGAACAAGCCGCTGTCCTTCGCGTCATAATTGAAATGGGGAAAACCGTCGTTAACCCATTAGTTACTAATTTGTATTGTGTTCTTCATTCGGTTAAAATGTCGTCTGCTGTCAATGAAGTCAACGGAATTGCAAAGATTTTCAGTGAGAATGAATGATAAATGCCCCCCCCCCCACACACACAATCCTCTCCTCCTCTTCCATCTAGATAATTGAACACCGCAGTTGGGGCGGGGGGGGGGAGTGCCCACCTTCCACCCTTCCCAGTCGCACATGGGCAGTGCCCTTCCCCCCATCACCACAGCTGGCCTCTTTCTCGGCTAACTCAGCCGGACGTTAGCCATCACTCAGCCCCTTGGTTACCGTCCTCGCCAACGTGGTTACCTGTGTCGTCTGCTCCTCTGTCAATTGGAAGCATGTGGTCTGGACGACCCTCGTCTTTCCCGCCAAATGCACCTGTCATGTTGGGCGCGGGAACAACAAAGGCCCGGCAGACGACAAATGAGGAGCAAGAAGAAACGCATCAAATGATCGATTCGAGTGGCAACAAGGGAGCTGGAATTGGGTGGACAGAGGAGGACGGTGGGGCTGGTGTGGGGGGGGGGGGGGGGGGGTGATGACGGAGGGGCTATGGTAGGGTGGGGAGAGGATAGGGGATAGGGGAGAAGCGAGTGAGGGTAGGGGAGAAAGGGTGGGGGAAAGGGGGTGAGTAGATGAGAGACAGTAGAGCTTGAAGGGGGAAGTGATTGGAGATGGACAATCAGGCGGTAGGCTTGATTGACGCTTTACATTATAAAATCATATGAGGAAGGGTGTCACTGTGTGACAGTACAGACTCATGCTACCTATATATAGTACAGTTGTATAGTGTTGCTTCACCTTGTGTGTAGATGGGCGTTGGGGGGGGGGGGGGGGGAGGGTGAGGAGGAAGATAGCAAGAAAGGAATGAGGAAGAATGGGAGAAGAGCCGGAACTTGGTGGGGTGGTGGAGGTGGAAGAGAAAGTGGCTGAGCATGTGGGGGAAGGTTGAAGAGAAGGTGGGTGAGATGGGGTGGAGGGGCTGAGGGAGGTGGTGGAGGAGGTGGAGGAGGTGGGGGAGCATGTTGAGGAAGTGGGGGAGATGCATGAAGTGGGAGAGGATGTGAGGAATGATGTGGGGGAAGATGTGGAGGAGGAGGTGGGTGATTCAGGTGGAGGTGGGGGGATGTAGAGGAGGATGTGGGGAGGGGGAGGATAGAGGTAGAATATGGGGAGGAGGTGGGGGATGCAGGAGAGGATGTGGGGTAGGATGTGGGGGAGGATGTGGTGGAGGATGTGGGGTTGTAGGGGAGGATGTGGGGTAGGATATGGGGGAGGAGGTGGGGGTTGCAGGGGAGGATGTGGGGGAGGATGTGGGGGAGGATGTGGTGGTTGTAGGGGAGGATGTCGGGTAGGATATGGGGAGGAGGTAGGGGAGGAGTTGAGGAGGAGTTGGGGAGAAGTTGGAGAGGTTCGGTAGGTGGGGGAGGATGTGGGGGAGGATGTGGGCTAGGAGGTGGGGGAGGAAGAGGGGAGAGGATGGAGTGACCCACTCACCACTGACCTGCTGTCCACTCCGCCTCTCATTGACTGTGACCGGCAGGACCTGTTGCCGATCGATGGGCGAGATCCATTACTTCGGGCGGGACCCTGTCGGAGGAGGGCGGGAGTGGGGGGTAGTGGGGGGGGGGGCGGGGCTAAGGCGGTGATACCACCCAGCAGCGTGTGTGTTGTATGTGTGTGTGGGGGTGGGGGGGGAGGGGGTCACAAGAGGTTCCTCCCGTCTGCGCCTGCGCTGGGACCGGTCTTTCCGCTCTCCCGCACCTAATCACACCGGACACTGACTTCTGTTGCCGTCTTCCCCCTGAGGGATGCTGGTTTCCGGTCTGGGACATAGGTCTCTTTATACATGACTGGCTATATGGTACTGGTGGTTACATTGCATAGATACACTGACTTCTGTTGCCTTCTTCCCCCTGAGGGATGGTGTCCCTATATAACTGATTTGTTATATGTGGTTACATTGGATAGATACATCATACAGTGACTACACCGGCATCCCCAGAGGAATGCCGGTGTAGCAGGAAATTTTAAACCCCTGGAAATTGCAAACCCCATAGTTTGCGATTGTTGTCTGTTGTCCATTATCTACGCCTTCTTTCTGCTCTCTGTCAGTAGCTCATAGAAGTCTGCTCGATCTGTGCAGCCATCCTTTTCGCGCCAGATTAACGCCTCCACTGCCCCGCTGGTGCAACGCCCGTGTCACTGAGGGACGCTCTCCCACCTTTCACTCAGTGATGGAGTAGGTCTCCATGTGTCCAACTCTGCACGCGCCACCAGGATGTGCATCATTGTGAAGAGGCAACTGGGAACCGGGAACTTCCACGTGGGTAATTCCACAGCGTGATATTAATGCACACCCACAATGCACTTATACATGCCAACAATGTACTAATATATACCCACAATTTTGAAATACACACCCACAATGCATTCCTACATACCCACAATGCACTGGTAGACACCCAGAATGCACTGCTACATACCCAGAATGCACTACTACATACCCACAACGCACTGCTACATACCCACAATGCACTGCTACATACCCACAATGCACTGACAGTGATACATACCCACAATGCACTGCTACATACCCACAATGCACTGTTACATACCCACAATGTAGTAATATATACCCACAATGTCGAAATACACACCCACAATGCACTGCTACATACCAACAATGCACTGATAGATACCCAAAATGCACTGCTACATACCCACAATGCAACCACAATGCACTGATACCTACCCATAATGCACTAATACATGCCCACAATGTACTAATACATACTCACACTGCATTAATACATACATACAATAGGATGCCACTCGCATTAATATAGCCTTACAGCAGGTACCCACCTGCATTAATATAGCCTCACTACAGATACCCACCTGCCTGCATTAATATAGCCTCACAGCAGATACCCACCTGCATTAATATAGCCTCACAGCAGGTACCCACCTGCATTAATATAGCCTCACAGCAGGTACCCACCTGCATTAATATAGCCTCACAGCAGGTACCCACCTGCATTAATATAGCCTCACAGCAGGTACCCACCTGCATTAATATAGCCTCACAGCAGGTACCCACCTGCATTAATATAGCCTCACAGCAGGTACCCACCTGCATTAATATAGCCTCACAGCAGGTACCCACCTGCATTATATACTATAGCACATATCTCACAGCAGGTACCCACCTGCATTAATGCATACACACACTAAAACACCACCTACAGTTAGTAATACACATATACCCACAGCAGGTGGGTATATGTGTATTGCTGCGTTAATACATACACACACTAAAACACCACCTACAGTAAGTGATACACGTATACCCACAGCAGGGCGCCACCTGCATTAATACATACCTACTGCAGGATGCCACCTCAATAACCTGACTGAGTGGAATATCGTAAAGCAATGTGGGTGGCACGATATCTCTGCGAGGCTATTAGTATTACAGTATTACAAGCAATAAAGTATCTCACCGAGGCAGCACTCTAAACCCACTAAGGACTGTAGACTTTGACAAGTCACCACTCATAGTAATATGGCCTTAGATATTGCTTGAACCAAAACCATAGTCAAGAACAAATATACAAATTGAGAATAGTAGGCCTAAAAAGTAAATAAAACATTTACAAGTAGAAACCAAAATAACAACAATTATAATAATAAATTAATAATAATAAAAATTACTAACCGTGAAATACTGCTAACCTGCTAACATTCTAGACAAATAATAAAATACAAATATATATAGAAATATAGAAAAATAGCAAAATTCTATATTTCTATATTTTAACATAAAATAAAAGAATGTGTTGTTTCTTGGAGGTTTACGTCCTGGCAAAATCGAAGGTCATATCAGGATTGGTACCAACTTGTGACAGTACACACTCATGGCAGCGTAATAGTTCTGCCCCACTGGGAGACCAGGCCGCCAGCGCCATGACCTGATATCCCACTCAGTCACATTTTCCGGGCACTGAGCAAACAAGTAATACAACTATGAATTGATCATATTGAATTGTCCAAAGATAGTATTGAATTTGCCAAGTAAGAAATACCTCCACACATAGGCATCTGCATCGATATTCATGGTGGCTTTGAGTGTGTCCATGATGTATCCGAAAGTGCATATAAAAGACCCCTTGCTGCTTATCGGAAATAATAGCCTATGTGGCGGCAGTGGGTTTCCTCCAAAGAAATATGTCAGAATGACAATATCTTTGATGTCTAATAGCCGATGATAAAAATCAATGTGCTCTAAGGGAGTCATTGAATAAAACAAACTTTCCTTTTATGATGAATTTGTGTCCTGTCGAACCTGTCTGAATGGCACCTGTGCAATATTTGTCAGATGCTGAGTTTGGTTGACCCTTTCCTTTTGACCTTTTCTGCTAGATGTTCTGGCTACATTATTCAGCTGTATCTGCTGTGTCAATTAGTTCTTATGCCTTCCAGAGACCAGACGGGATGGCCGAATGAATTGAGCATTCGTCACCCGTTTTGGTAGATCGTAAGATTCCAACCCATGGGTTCGAACCCTGGTCGAGTCAAACCAATGACTTAACAATTTATATTTGTTGCTTCCTAGCCTGGCGCTCAGCATTATTTGGATAGGACAAGGACCGGTTGGCTCAGTGTCAGGATAATGTGAGTGAGTGGGATATCAGGTCATAGTGCTGGCTGCCTGATCTCCCAATGGGGCAGCACTAAACACTTGCCAAGAGCATGCACTGTCACAAGTCGGTACCCGTCCTGATATGACCTTAGATGTTGCCAGTACGTAAAACTCCAACAACCAAATATACCTTCCAATTGCCTTTTTGATTGCTGTTGTTTTACATCATAGTAACATCTAAGGTCATATCAGGACAGGTAGACTTGTGACAGTGCTCACTCATGGTGACTTTATAGTGCTGCCCCACTGAGAGATGAGGCTGCTGCCACCATGAGCCGATATCAGTCACATTATCCTGATACTGTGTTAACCAGTCCCTCTCCGATAATATTAATGCTGAACGCCAGGCTAGGTAGCGACAGGTATCAATTATATAAGTCATTGGTTTGACTAAAATGGGGTTCGAACTCCCAACCTTCCGCATGGGAAGCCTGCAGGAAGTCCCTCTGAGTGTGCACTGTCACGAGTCGGTACCCATCCTGATATGATCTTAAATGTTGCGAGGGTGTAAAACCTAAGCAAACAAACAAACCAAAAAAGCCTCCTTTCGGCTGTAGGTTTGACCCAGATTCATATTCTATTTTTATCAAAAGCAATAATTACAACTCCACGCAGGCATATGTCACAGTTCGGGTTGGGAAGGCAAAGTGATTTCTAATGGGCTGAAATGTGAGACTGATTTGAAATACCCCCTTCCCGCCTCCAGTACCACACATTCGGACTACAATTCATGTCTAAATATAGATAAATTCTGGTCTTTAATTAATTTTGTTATTGCGATATTTGCTGAAGTTTTGTTATGATTGGGGTTTACGTCCTAGCAACATCTATGGTCATATCACGTTGGGTACCCACTTGTGATAATGCACAGTCATGGCGACTTTATAGTTCCTCCGCACTGGGAGACCAGGCCGCCGGCACAATGACCCGATATCCCACACAGTCACATTATCCTGATACTGTGCCAAGCAGTCCTTGTTACCCACAATAGCCAATGTTTACTTTTTGTGCTGAGAGGCCATTAAACAAACAAACAAACCAGTCCTTGTCATATCCTATTAATGTCGAGTGCCAGACTAATGCCCGGTACACACCTCCCGTATCAAACCTAAAACTGCCCGTTTCATGACTAAGTTTGAGTTTTTGTCGGTTTCAGTCTTTAGGTTTGATTGATTGGTGGTTGCTTTACGCCGTGTCGGCACCATAGGCCATATTCACGGCGAGGTCTTTAGGTGTGTGACCCCCTAACACACCTGAGCCTTCCGATTCACGACTTAAAACTCAGTTTTAGGGCTTAAGACTGGAATCTTATAAGATTAGAAAAATGAATCGGGCCGTGTGAGCACCCCAGTCTTTAGCAGTCGGTATATGTGTGTTGTCCCTGTGTTTCAGTTTTAGTCGGGAAACGTGACAGGTCGGGTTGTGATGGGTCGCCTCGGGCAGTCAGTTTTAGTGCGTGAATTGTATACGGGAGGTGTGTATCATGCATAAGTAGCAACAAGGATAAATTTTATAAGCCATTAGTTTGACTCGGCTGGGATTTGAACCTCCAACCTTTGGCGCGGTAAGCCTGTGCTCTACCGATTCGGCCACCGGTCCGGTGATTGGATAATAACACGACTGAGTGGGATATCATAAGTTGCAGGCGAATATGGCCTTTGCTGCCGACACGGCATTAAGCCATCACTAACCAACCAATCATATTGCGAGCAGGTTGATGTATAAAGCCATAAAAACTGCAGCAGTATAAAAGCAATAAGAAATGTGCAATGTCAGCATGACCTCAGATGTTGCTAATACATAAGACGCCAGACAAGCTGCTGCCTCCCACGCCACCCTTCTCTCCGTGTGCCCCAACCAGATAGAGGAATAGGCTGGCCTGAGTTACCGATCAACAAACGGCCATAAACGACGCCAGGGGGCGTGACCTTGACAAAGTGACCTTGACCTCTATACCTAGCGATGCCCTTCTCTCTATGCGCGAGTTTCCAATGTATAGTCGATGCAATATCGATGCCTCTATGGCTGTATTGTATCTAAACACTGCTAGCATGAAATACTCCGATCTGTGTACGTAGACATTTTGTTGTTTCTATAAATTTTCTGAGATATATATGCATTAAAACCTGTCTATACCGACCCCTCCACAGATCGACCACTCCCCTATATCGATCGCTTTATTTGGGTGCCAAAAATACCATTGTAAGGATATTCTAACTCTCAAAGCCGGCCACCCCCCTAAATGGACCACTTAATGTCGGTCCCATGGTCTGTCGATTTAGAGAGGTTTTACTGTATATATATGTAGACATTAGATAGTGACGTATGAAGAGAGGAAGATGGGCGTAGCGTTGGAGCGGCTTGCTTAGGAATGACTGCAATGTGTCAGATAGTCATTCAGGCACAGACACCTAATCAAGTCACGCACACGGGGCCCATTTGAGCTGCACGGTCTGTAGCGGGAGTTGTAGATGGGCGAAGAAGTCATTGGGAAACACCCACTATCCGTGAATAGAATGAGCTGAATCTGGTTGGTTCGGTAAGTGATAGAGCTGGGCATAGTGAGTCCCCAAATGACGTATTGGATGCATTCTTAGTAATCGCTTCCCAAATTGCCGCAAAATGTATTTGATTTTAAACAAACAATATAACTTTATTGGAAATATCATCAAAAATCTATTTCTTCCTTGTTTTCATTCCAATAGATGAAGTTTTGTAGGTTAAGAAGGCTCCACCAGTAGATGACCGGGGGGAGGAGATAGGGCTAGGGAGAAGATGGAAGCTTCCGGCCCTATTATACTCGTATAATGGCTTATACAGCATATCCTGCTATTTAAGGAAATGTGGGGTTTAAAAAAATCAGCTATATAGAAGGTAGCCAGATATTTAAGAATTGTAAAGACAAGATTGTTCGCTCGTGCTTACAGGAAGAGCGACGGCTGGCTTCCCATGCGAGAAGGTATTGGTTTCAAAGCCTGGCCGAGTTAAACCTATGATTTTTTTCTAAATGGATATTTCTCAGGGGCGTAGCCAGAAATTTAAGAACAGCGGGCCCATGCTTACAGGAAATAATTGTTTTTTAATTGTAAGCACAAAATGAACAAGTGGATATTATAAAATATGGTTGGTTGGTTGTTGGAGTTTTACGTCCTGTCAACATTTAAGGTTTTAAACCAGCTGTATAGGAAACAAATTAATTTAGCTTTGGCGGATTTGGGACTGTGTTTTATTGGTAACACAGCTCCCAGTTACGACCGTCGGTCCCTCCTGGGTGCTGGTGATCTGCATCTGGAATGTCTAACCGTTCGTTGTCTACCAGAACCACTGTGCAGTGCAGGAGGTTGTACCGCACCACACAACCGAATCGGTGAGAGTGCCGGCTCGGTTCCCATGCGAGAAGGTCATGGTTTCAAAGCCTGGGCGAGTTAAACCTATGATATTTTAAAACAAAATGGATATTTGTCAAGGACGTAGCCAGAAATTTAAGAATTGTAAAGACAAGATTGTTCGCTCGTGCTTACAGGAAGAGCGCCGGCTGGCTTCCCATGCGAGAAGGTCATGGTTTCAAACCTTGCCGAGTTAAACCTATGATTTTTTTCTAAATGGATATTTCTCAGGGGCGTAGCCAGAAATTTAAGAACAGCGGGCCCATGCTTACAGGAAATAATAGTTTTTTTAATTGTAAGCACAAAATGAACAAGTGGATATTATAAAATATGGTTGGTTGGTTGTTGGAGTTTTACATCCTGTCAACATTTAAGGTTTTCAACCAGCTCTATAGGAAACAAATTAATTGAGCTTTGGTGGATTTGGGACTGTTTTATTGGTAACACAGCTCCCAGTTACGACCGTCGGTCCCTCCTGGGTGCTGGTGATCTGCATCTGGAATGTCTAACCGTTCGTTGTCTACCAGAACCACTGTGCAGCGCAGGAGGTTGTACCGCACCACACAGCCGAATCGGTGAGAGTGCCGGCTCGGTTCCCATGCGAGAAGGTCATGGTTTCAAAGCCTGGGTGAGTTAAACCTATGATATTTTAAAACAAAATGGATATTTGTCAAGGACGTAGCCAGATATTTAAGAATTGTAAAGACAAGATTGTTCGTTCGTGCTTACAGGAAGAGCGCCGGCTGGCTTCCCATGCGAGAAGGTATTGGTTTCAAAGCCTGGCCGAGTTACACCTATGATTTTTTTCTAAATGGATATTTCTCAGGGGCGTAGCCAGAAATTTAAGAACAGCGGGCCCATGCTTACAGGAAATAATTGTTTTTTAATTGTAAGCACAAAATGAACAAGTGGATATTATAAAATATGGTTGGTTGGTTGTTGGAGTTTTACGTCCTGTCAACATTTAAGGTCATATCAGGACGGGTACCAACTTGTGACAGTGCACCCTTTATAGTGCTGCCCCGTTGGGAAATCAGGCCGCCGGCACCATGACCCGATATCCTCACTCAGTCACATTATCCTGACACTGAGCTAACCAGTCCTTGCCCTATGCTATTAATGCCGAGCGCCAAACAAGTATCAATTTTCCAATTGGCATAGTGTTGGACTTGCCTAATATTAATAGTATATGACTGGTGTTAGTGAATGTGTTTGGCGGGTTTGACTGTGGGATGATGGATAGAGCCGCCAGTGAACCCTTCTCAGCAGGATACCCATATGTTACCTGTCAAGGCTTTGTGTCGGGATCCATTTCCTTCTGCCTCGTTGGTTGTTTCCGGTCGATGCGGTGGCTCATCCAGGGTTCATTTAATTCTTTTTATCTATTAAAAAAAAATCATTCCACATCTTTCCGAGAAGTGAAATCCAAGCTAAATAGGATGTCTCTTTCCCCAAGTGGTTGGTTGATTAATGGAGTTTTAGGTCCTTGCAACATCTAAGGTCATATCAGGACAGGTTCTCCAAGTGAATTCCTACGTTACCACTCAGCCTGCCTGTCAACCCTCAAGAATAGAAATATTTGTTGAAGATTCCCCAAAATCAGAACAGTGAGCGACTTGGGGGGTTGTCACGCCATGTCGGCAACTATAGTCATATTCATGGCGAGCCAAACCATACAATTCTCTGCAAAACCATGAAATTCAACACAATGATTCCTCCTCCACCGCCAGACGGGATGGCCGAATGAGTTTTTTGGCTGTTGTTTTTTTCTTCTTGAAGATTTATACTGCCTATCATGGATAAGTCTGAACAGACTTGTTTTCACGATTAGGCAGTTTGTCGATAGAAAGCCTGAGTCTACACTTTTACCGACCCAAGGGATTTTTAACCTCCCACACCACATAGACATGGTATGAGACCCACTGGCCTTTGATGACGCTGTAAGTTATACACAGCGGTGGAAATCCAAATTGGCAGAGATGGGGGGCATGGGGAATCGAACCACCGACCTTCAGATTAGGAGTCCGACCTCGAAAAAAGTCAGACACTCTAACCACTCCGCCACAGAGAACACCACAGTTAGAGCGTCCGTCTCTCATGTTGATAGATCATGGGTTCGAATCCTGGTCGCGTCAAACCAATGACTTAAAAATTGATACTTGTCGCTTCCTAGGCAGACGCTCGGTATTATTAGGATATGGCAAGGAGCAGTGGAATGAGGAAGTCCAGTCATCTGCGACTGAAATTTCCCCTGCTTAATCAACTAATGTACCCCAAAAAATCCAAAAAAATCCAACTAACCACCAATCCTTACAGTATCGGGTTTTCCAATGATAAAATTGTATCGGCGCTAAGCAAACAATTCAAATTTTTTTTTAAACAATCTTTTATTGGTGAAAGAATAGTACATTATTATCAATATAAACATTAAATATCCATGTAAACAATCCATGCCTATTAGTATAAACATGAAATATCAGTATTAAGAAATAATCATAGTTATCAATACAAACAGTAGGGGTGTTTTTTTCAGCTAGGGCCATCGTTGCAATTTTATTTATAAAACCATAGTGTTTGCGGCTAAAACGTAGTACTTAACAGGAATGACACTGTGCTTATTTCCCCCATAACAGACATTTTGCCACCCACTCTCCCTTGTGGGTTGCCCACAATGGGTGTGTGCCTTATTGCTGCTTCGAAAGCTGCCACCTACTTTTTCTCAATTTGCTCCACCAACACATTATTCTCCTGACAGCTCTAGCCACCCATCCTCACGTCGACCGCCATCTATCATCAACCACATGTTCAACACCATCAACACTGCGGCCACCGCGACAAACTCCCACTGCCATCTTCTCTATTGTTGTGAAATCCCCGAAAGAGAGGAGCGCACAGCACTGCTCTCACACACAGAAAATGTAGAACTCAATATAGACATTGTCTCCTAAATATGACACCTCCTGGAAATGGTTGATTTGTATACTTGGGGTTTTGCGTCCGATCAAGATCTAAGGTTAGGGAAGGTGCCGATTTATGGTCGTGCACACTCATTGGTGGCTGAGACATGGGGCTGAGACATGGACAATATCTAAGAAAATGTACAAACGTTTAGCAGCATTTGAGATGTGGACTTATCGAAGGATGATGAAAATATCATGGACAAAGAAGATCACCAACAAAGAAGTTCTCAGAAAAATTAAAAATAAGAAAAGCTTGTTTGCCACTATACAGACAAAGAAACTTATTTATTTTGGCCACATCATTCGTCAGAGTTCAATATACCATACATTGTTGGAAGGGAAGGTGAATGGCAGCAGAGGGAGAGGGAGACCAAGAACATCATGGTTTACAAATATTTCACAGTGGACAGGCTTGAATTATTCACAGTCTATCAGAAGAGCACACCATCGGGACAAGTGGAGAACCATTGCATCCAACCCTCGACTAGAGGACGGAACTATTGATTGATTGACACTCATTGGGACTTCATAATTAGTATGACCCAATATCCCACTCAGTCCCATTGTCAATCAGTACGTAACTTAGTGATGCAGAGCAACAGGCAACTTGCTGGTCATGGGACCAGGGTCGTGAGAGATATCGACCAGACGGGATAGCCGAATGAGTTGAGTGTCCGTCTCCCGTTTTGGTAGATCGTGGGAATCGAACCCATGGGTTCCAACACTGGTCGAGTCAATCCAATTACTTAAAAATTGATACTTGTCATTTCCTAGCCATATGCTTTGCACTGTTAGGAAAGGGCAAGGACTGGTTAGTTAAATGTCAGGATAATGTGACTGAGTGAGATATCAGGTCATGGTGCCGGCCGCCTAGTCTCCCAGTGTAGCAGTATAGTCGGGTAGCACTATGAAAGTCGCCATGAGTGCGTACTGTCACAAGTTGGTGCCCCTCTTGATATGACCTTAGATGTTGCTAGGACATGAAACAAAAACAAACAAACAATATAGTGGTGTCCCACTGGACTATTATGACCCAATATCTCACTCAGTCCCATTTTGACAGAGAGCCAATCAGTGCTTGCCTTAGCTTAGTTGTTTTTTTTAATGAATTTATTTACCATGCTCATAACGGATAAGTGTGTTGTTAATACTTGTTTTCACTGCTGGGCAGCACTAGTCCAACTAGTCCAACTTAGTAATGCAGAAAAACAGGCATAATCCTAGTCATGGCACCACTGATAGGACTAGGATTCGAACCCAGCTTTCTTCGATTCCACAGAGAGCATCCTTATACCCCTGTCACACTATGACGTAACGAGCCAACGTAAGCCTGACGTGGTGATTTTTCATCATTACGTTGACGTATGTTGGATTACGTTATGATGACATCAGAATGACGTTAGACTGATGTCGAGCTACGTCGCATTACGTCGTGTTACATCGGCGCGTGTCAACGTTTTGAACCTGTTCAAAACTTTCGACGTAACTAGAACGTAAGGGTTTACGTTCGCCGTACGTTCTGTACATGTTCAGCGAACGTCAATGAAACGCTGGTCACTACGTTGCACTATGTTGCATTACATTGCATTACTTTGACCCACATTAACGGTGGTGGGAACGGGCAGTCCGCGTCGTGAAAACGTTGGGAAAACAGACGCCTAACGGACGTCCAACGTACGTTTACCGTTTTGCCACCGTTTCATGACATAAGTAACATAAGGTAACGTAAAGCAACATAGTTCTGGCAATGGAATAATGTACATAACGTTCCCTGAGCATAATTACGTTGTCCTCTCTCATTGACTGATGCTATAACTATGCTTTACCGCCGTTACTCTCTCGTCCACTACGCTGCATCCACGTTCAACTTGTGCCCAAATTTGCATACTACGCCAAGAAGTTCGACGTTTTTCACGTTCTCCCTACATTGACGTCGTTACGTCATAGTGTGACAGGGCCATAGCAGTTGAGCCACATGAGGCTGCCTCATTAATGATTAAATGAACCTACCTGCGCATGCGCCCTGGTGAGAAGAAAGCTGCCCACTACACAAGCACTATTTGTGGAGAACAACTGTGGTCTATCGCTAAGTTAATGTATAATGTATATCTGGCAGGGCAGAGATTTGTTCCCCTTATTTAATTTTCCGCACACGAGTGACGTCAGCTGTACGTCATGCTTTACGTCACGTTGATGGTTATCTATGTGAGGACACTGCGTGCTTTACGATGACTAGGTACTTACCTTCCACGTTGTAACTTTCGATGCAATGTCAGAAAAAAGGGGAGGGGGGGGGGCGAGGGATGGAGGGGGGGTGGGTGGGGATGGGAGTTGTGTGGTACTATCACTCCCCAAATCTTCAAGCAGCATGTGTTGGCTTGCATATCTCCTAATACCCCAGTCACACTACTATTTGCGACCACATAGCAAGCACAAAAAAAGGGTTGGTCACAAAGAAATTACAAGTGGTTGCAAAGTGGTCCTCAGTGGTTCCCGACCGTCCTTGCGACCAAAATGGTTGCAATAAGGTTGCAGCTACTACAGTACAAAAAACCTTGTTGTAAAAAATGGTCGCCCGGAGGTCGGCGACCATTACTTTGGTCGCAAGGAGTTCACTGGTGACTGTGGGGTCTTTGGTCTAAAGTTGTCGCAAAGTGATCGCAAGTGGTCACAAGCCATAGTGTGACTGGGGCTTGAATCATTACCTGTCAGTGCACCATTAACTAAGAAGAATGGAACCTGGATGACTTCAATGCGTGGCTGAATATAGTTTTGCTATGATAAAGTAGACAGTTTAAGTGTCTGCAGGGCTGTGTACTGACCAGCATCATAGGGGTGACACTATAGTCATAAAAGAAATGTATAACTAATAATAAGCAAGGAAAAGGGTGATTAGAGTATATGCCATAGAAAATATATGGAAAAGAAAAGTATTATGCATATTAAAACTTGACATTGTAATGCTGATTTCTTAAAGTTGCAAATTCCGATGGTTTTCAGTTTTTGCCAAATTTTCCTTTGGATAACTATAGATTGATCATTATAATCTATGCTATTCTAGCTTGAAGTACTTTTCATTTTAATGGGTTAACTTTGGGGCTATTTGAAGTCAAACCATGCAAATGCGATCGTTATTAAACTGCTTGACATGATAGGCTTCAGCCATGACAGGTTCTATTAATTTGAGTTAGTAGTTTGTCTTTGTGCAAAGAATTAAATACTTAATGAGAGCGAGAGTCCGATATGTGCTACTGACTGATTTGAGGTTGAATGTTTGATTGCTTGATTGTTTGATTGCAGATGGCTTAATGCCATGCTAACAACATGTTCACTGTGACAACTTAATGGTATTTTATTGTGTCACTTTGATTTCATGAATAAATGTTCGCCACACTTTTTTGTTCATATTCCACCAAATTCTGAAATGGTCTAATTTATCTCAGATTACTGCAAAATCTATCCCAAGCACAGTTTTGAGGTCAGTAAGTTAATATGAAATGGCAAAATTCAACTGACATAGCTAAATTTACATACACAAAAAGGTGATACCTTTCAATTGTCCTGAGGAATTGTAAATTGTGTTCATGGTTTATCAATTAATAAAGAAGCCTTGCATGTTATTTACAATAAATTATTGTTGGCGATGACTGCACACATTCTAGTAGAATTGAATGTCAACGACTGGCAGTGAGCTTTGTTTATTGTTAACATCTTTATTCATATGAATAAATCCTCTGCCTGTGCCGGGGCACTGAACTTCCGGCCATAACTTGTTTACAGGTTTTAGAGGCTTACATAAACTATCAGACGAAGGGAGGTAGAATGGTGAGATGCAAAAAGGATAATACGATAAAGGATAAAGGATAAAGGATACACAGTTTTCAACCGTAATACTGCACAATTATTAACCTCTCTCTGTATGTAATGCTTTTGATTATATATGTAATAGTCTGCATTGACCTCTCAGGCAAGGAGCCGCATAGACAGGTAGGCATGAGTAGGGTTTTGACATCAGAGATCATAGGTGGTGTAATGGTTAATATGCTGGCCCGGAATACAAGAAATCTGGGTTCGATTCCAGCTCTAGGTGTAATATTTCCCATTTGTATCACCCCCACGACATATATATTGATTTAAAAATTGATACTTGTCGCTTCCTAGTCAGGCACTCGGCATTATTAGGATAGGGCAAGGACTGGTTGGCTCAGTGTCAGGATAATGTGACTGAGTGGGATATCAGGTCATGGTGCTGGCGGCCTGGTGTCCCAGTGGGGCTGCACTATTAAGGCACCATGAGTGCGCACTGTCACAACTCGGTACCCGTCCTGATATGACCTTAGATGTTGCTAGGATGTAAAACAACACCAAACAATCAAACATATATATTAGATATAATAAAGTATATACATATGAAGGAACGTAAGGGGTTGGGTTCGATCCCGTTGTTCTTCACTGTATGTTTATTTAAACCAAATCAGATTGTATTTAGCGTTGGGTGCGGAGCGTGACTCGCTGTATATACCTTGCAACCAACGAGCTATGTCCACTTCTCCGAGGAAACTTGACTACTAGGTGGGTACGGCCGTTATAAATCCTTACCAGAGATTAAACATAATCTGACCACCACCCTGTTTGTTAATTATTTCCCCCCGTAGTGGGCGTTTATATAAGTGATGCATAACGAATTATACAAGTATAAATTATAGGGAAAAAATGTATTATTCTTATTCCTCCTTCCTGCGCATTAGTGGAGTGCTCCCCGCCCTCTATAAGGGAGTGAATTTATGCGGGTGCCCCCCCCCCCACCCCCATCTGGCGCCTAATGACTTGTTTTCGTCGTAAGACAGTAATAGTCTTGTGACTCCCCTTCTTTTTATCACTTTCAGTTGTTGTGTGGATAACTACTGCATGCATTCTTTCTCTGTTTGTAAGCATTCTCCCACATCCTCCAAACGTCTGTGAGTTTGTTCGTTCTACAATCGGATAATTGTTTGGTTACCAATAGTTAATTTCTCTGAATGTCTTCACCTTGCTGTGTTAGTGGTCATTAGGTTTTGATTTTAAGTTTAAAGTTTACTTTTTGTATGTATCATACCTAGCATCTATACCCTCTAAAACGTTGCTTGAATTATCAGTGTATTTTCTATTTATTTATTGTTTTATTTATCTATCTTTCTTTTTCTTTTTTAATTAATTTTATTTGTTGTTGTCATTAGTCTATAAGTGCATTTAGCTCTCTTTTAATTAATGTTTTATATGTTTCTATTTTCCCTGTACTTCTTTCTTCTACTCCCAGTGTATTCCATTCCCTTACCTTCATGTACTCGGTACTCCTCTGATATGATCTGTTTTTGGCTCTGTTTATTATCAGTCTGGGCCCATCACTATCTCTTGTTGCCTTTTTTATTACCTGCACCCTCCCAGGCTTCCTTTTCTCCCTGAATGCTGCTATTTTGAGATGTGCTTTTCTCCTGTCATTTAGTGTGTTGACTCTTGCTTTCCTATGGAGATCATCAGTTGGGTGTCTATGTTCCACCTTCAGACATATCTTAACTGCTCTATTTTGTAGTCTTTGTAGCTTATCTAACATATTCTTGTTACCCCCCATATATATTACATCACCATAGTCGAAGTATAGTAGTATTATACCTTTAGAGATTTTAATAGCCATATTTGTAGTTAGGTACTTTCTGGTCAGAATTTGTGATTTGCCTTCTTGATAAGTTCTTTTATGTTATCATCGTAGTTTAGTTTCCTCTCAAGATTCATCCCTAGATATCTGTAGTTGGTCTGATAATCAAGAACTTTTCCTCCCAAAATGATTGGCTCCTCATTGCCATAGTTGATTTTCCCACTGCCAAGCACTAGGACCTTTGACTTCTTGTGGTGTATGGAAATCTTGTTGGAGTTACACCAATTATCTAAAGCTACTAGTTTCTCATTTAGCTTATATCTGTTCTCTTTTCTGCTATTGCTTGTTGTGTATATCATGGTACCTTCAGCATATAGTTGGAATTTGATTCCCTCTAAGGACTTCTCCAAATCATTGATGTAAATGATGAAGAGGAGTGGGCCTAATACTGAACCTTGAGGGACTCCACAGGGTTACCTGTATACTTTCTGATGTTTTGCCATTTACTTTTGTTCTCCGACTTCTCTCACTGATGTAATTCCTTATCTAGTCTAGTGTTCTTCCTCTTATTCCTACTCTTTCTAGCTTTTTTATCAGTATGTGATGATTCACTGCATTGAATGCCTTGGTAAAATCTATGAATGTGGCAGTTATCTGTTCACCTTCATTCATACCTCTCAGTATGTCATTTGTTAGATTGGACATAGTTTTTGTTGTGGAGAATCCCTTTCTGAACCCTCCTTGTTTGTCATTTAGTATTTTCTCACTATCTAGATGCTTCATGATGTGGTTGTACATTAATTTCTCTATCACCTTGCCTGGCAGAGGTAGGAGTGATATGGGGTGGTAGGTGCCCACGTCCCTTTGTCTCCACCCTTGTGTATTGGTACTACTGTAGCCTGCTTCCAGCCCGAGGGGGAAAAAATGCATCTCAGATGAATTATTGATTAAGTCACATATAACAGTTGGTATGGCTAGCATAGCATCTTTAATTGTTCTGGCTTGTAGGTTCTGTATTCCTGATGACTTTCCTAGATCTATTCTCTTAACTAGTCTAATCACTTCATTCTCTCTTACTCTTGCTGTCTCTGTACTATTTTCAACTGCATCACCTGTGTATTCTCAGCTTTCTCTGAATTGTTCTGCTAACTTTGCTCCTATCTCTGTGAAGTGTTTATTTAGTCTATCTGGTGCTCTCTCATTTCATATGGTGTTCCCTTGCTTTTCTCCTTATCTCCTGGTAATGCCATCTCTACATTTTTCCAGAACTTCTTGGAGTCATTACCCGATTTATTATCTTGTTCTTCAATGTAAGTGGTCTTTGCTTGCCTAACTAGCCTTAGGGTTTTTCTTTTCGTTATATTCCCTTCTATGTAACAGCAAATACTTAAAGTTGCATAGTCCGATTAAATATGACATTTTCAAAACCAAACCAATTATCTAGATTTGATTTTTACGTATCTGACTTAGATACTGATGCACTTATTGAACATTTGATTCTGCCTAGAAGGGAATACTGAGTCAATTTAATACAACATGTTACTGTAGACGTCTATGGTGTCAGAGTTTTGGCAAGCTTTCCAGAACTAATTTTCCTTGTTTGAACTTATATCGCCGTGAATATGGCCTATGCTGCCGACACGGCGTATAGCAACCACCAATCAATCAATCAACTGTTTGCGCTTCAAATAGTTCAAAAGTTTACCATTTAAAATAAAAGTAACTTTAATCTAATGTAAAGTAGATACTAGTGATCGATTTAATATATTTATCCCAGAAAAATTACAGAAACTCAAAACCATCGGACTATGCAACTTTAAATAAATGCACCAGTATCTACGTTGGACATGCAAAATATAATTTAGCTTTCTCAAATGTTAGCCTTTCATCGGAGTGTGCAGCTTTAATGCTACTACCTGAAGGCAATTCCCTGAAAAACAACAAGAAGTTTTACAAGAATTACAACAAATCTACTTACCTCTTTTTGCCGGGGTGTTTTCCATTCCATTCCTTTCATGGCAAGGGAATGGAAACTCCTCCCTCCTCCTCTTCCTTCCTCCACCCCGTTGTTCCTACACCCGCCCGTTCCACCCCCTCCTCCCCTTCAACTTCCCTTCTCCCTCTCCCTCCCCCTCCTCACTCACTACTTCCCCACCCTCCCCGTCTTCCTCCTCCCCCTGCCCACTTGCTCCTCCTCCTCCCCCTGCTCCACCTCCTCCTCCACCTCGTCCTCCTCCCTCCCCACTCTCCCACTCCTCCCACCCCTCCCCTGGTCCTCTCTCCTTCCGCCTCCGCCCTCTCATTCCCCCTCCTCCCCTCCCCCATCTACCCCTGCTCCTCCTGGTCCCCCTCCTCCACGTCCTCCTCCCTCCCCACCGTCCCACTCCTCCCTCCTCCAGTCCCCTGCCCCTCCTCCCGCCTCCTTACCCCTCCTCTCCCCTTTCCTCCTCTCCTGCCTCCCCTCCCCTCCCCCCTCCCCCTCCCCTTCCCCCCTCCTCCATTCTCTCCCTCCTCCCCTTCTCTACCCTACCACTCCTCCCTCCTCACCCATTTTCCCCTCCCCTCCTCCATTCTCTCCCTCCTCCCCTTCCTCCCCACTCTCCCCCCCTCCCCCCTACCCCATTGCCCTACTACCCCCCCCCCCCCCCCGATACAGACCCCTACACGAGTGCACTGTGGCAGGTGTTCAATGCTGAACTCGCGAGTGCCGTGAGAAACCGGAAGTGCTCGGACAGATGGCTGGGAAGGTTGAGATGGACATGGTGAAACTAGGTCAATAAAGCCATAATTGGACGGCCTAATGAAGAATTGAACTTCTGCCAAGTGTATTTGGTTTGATATTTTTTTTCTTTCGTGAGCGTTGTAATTAGTTCTTTGACACATTTTCCCTATGTTGCATATTTTTTCATCGTGTTATATTTATTAAAAATTCATGTTCAGTATGTCGTCTGCTTAGCATTGTAGAATGTGTGGACTTCAAGCTAAGGCAAAGCACATTATAACATTCAATTCAATATATATTTATCTAAAATCATGTCAGAAGTTCAAAAGCTTTGAACTATGTAACTTTAAGCTTGTCATAGTTTCTAGTCAACGCTGATTCCACTAAAGATAAACTTGATCATTACACTTTTTACAATAATACGTTAACCTGCTACACGTGGATCTATAAGAACCATTCTCCTTGGGATTGATTGATTGGAGTTTTGTATCCTAGCAACATGCGAGATCAATATTAGGGCTTGCAGCATTGTACACTCCTGGGGTTTTACAGCACTGCCATGGCATCGTGATATATCCTACTCAGTCACATTAAAACTGACCCATCCAACTATTGCCCTCTCCTAATAATGCCAGGTAAGGGAGAAGGAGTGACAATTCTCAGTCTTGCCATTATTTCGCTTGAGTTCAGATGTTGGTAGGACGTAAAACCCCAACCACTCAGTTCCGCTGCAACTACTAAGCCATTCCCTGCTCCTCCTGATTACACCGGATGTACCCAACTCTGACACTAATGTGCGGTGGGGCGGAAGCTATGAGAGATTCATGATATCATCAAGTGGCGGGCTCTGGGTGGGTCATGGGTCCATGCCCGCCACTGCCTTATCCAATTGGTCAGCCTAGCGATAGTCACTACCCACTGATCAAGATGACAACATTAGTGCCTTGCATGCTAACTGCCCCTACAAATCCAAGTGGACATGTTTGGTTTTTTTCGCAATCGATTGTTGCTAACCCTGTTGTAGTGGTTCTTCATCAGGACTAGAACAAAGCAGGTAGACTTTGTGTGTGTGCGCGTATGTGTGTGTGTGGTGTGGTGGGGTGGTGGGGTGGTGGAGTTAGTTGGTTGGATACCAAGAAGCTCTGGATACTTGGAGGAATTCCCTTACACACAGGGTGGCTACTACTTCTAGCATCCTATTCAATAAGCTGCTAAGCAGGTAGTTTTGTTTGGTTGTTGGGGTCTTACATCCTAGCAACATCTACAGTCATATCATGATTGACACTGACCTGTGACTGCGCACTCATAACGACTTTATAGTGCTGCCATACTGGAATACCATGCCACCGGCACCATGACTCGATATCCCACTCAGTCGGATTATCGTCATCCTGAGCTAACCAGTCCTTGTCATATCCTAGTAATACCGAGCGCCAAGCTATATAGTGACAATTATCAATTTTGTCAAGAAAATCATTTTCGTAGTAACCTTTCTCATGACTGGGCAGTCTATTCTAGAATTTCTGACCAACAGAAGACATGACAAAAAGTCGTTGTAGACAACAACAAATGCTTTTTTGGGGTCTTTTTTTTGTCTTTTTTTGTTTGTGGCAAAGTATTTATTCATCTGATTATGACATTTCTCCTAACTAGACGCTTATGATCATTCCTTGCTGAAATCCAGTTACCCTTTTCAGTTCTTGATGCACGCTCATTCGAGCTCAAAAGGAAAAGATGAACGGTGCATTGTTTGTTTGTTTGTTGTTATTGTCTTACGTCCTAGCAACATCTACGGTCATATCAGGACGTGTACCGACTTGTGACAGTGCGCACTCATGGCGACTTTATAGTGCTGTCCCACTGGGAAACCAGGCCGCCGGCACCATGACCTGGTATCCCACTCAGTCACATTATCCTGACACTGAGCACACCAGTCCTTGCCCTATCCTAATAATGCCGAGCGCCTGGCTAGGAAGCGACAAGTATCAATTTTAAAGTCATTGGTTTGACTCGACCGGGACTCGAACCCACGACCCCACGATCTACCAGCACAGGAGATGGACGCTCTAACTCATTCGGCCATCCCGTCTGGTGCGGTGCATTCTATAATGTAACGTAGCACTTTACCACCACATAGTAGGTTTATAATAAGAAATTAAAACTGCAGCTAACGGTTAGATTATATTAAATAAGGAAGAAGGATACACAGCATTGTTCTATTCACATAACATTATCCCATTACGTGTTTTAAAAGGGTGCTCTTGATGTTGGTTGTTGGAGTTTTACATCCGGGCAACATCTAAGGGCATATGAGGATTAGTACTACCTTCTGACAGTGTGCACTCATGACGACTTTATAGTGCTTCCCCACTGGGAGACCATGATGCCAGCACCATGACCTGATATCCCACTCAGTCATATTATACTGACACTGAGCCATCCAGTCCTTGCCATATCCTAATAATGCAGAGCGTCTGGCTAGGAAGCGACAAGTATAAATTTTCATGTTATTGGTTTGACTCGACCAGGGTTCGTACCCAAGCGTTCGAATCCCACGATCGACCAAAACGGGAGACGGACGCTCAACTCATTCGGCTATCCCATCTGGTAATGTGTTATGGTGCGGGTGTTTTGGGTGGTGTGCCTCAACTCGCTCCTCCATCTCGTCTGGTCAAAGTACTCTTGATAGCATTAATGAACCGTCATAGGCTCACCAGGGGGAAGTGTGCAGTGATCACATTGACGGAATTATGGAATATATTATATTTTCGTAAACCTCTGTATTATATGAAATTGAAGTAACCTAATCAGAACTGCATCCGGTTGTCCAAAATTGAGAGCAAAAGGAGCGAGGAATATATAGAGCATTGAACAGGTCAGTTGGGGAATCTACGGGATGACTGCTTGAGTGGGGTCCCCACCAGGGGGCGCCTTGTTTAGGAGAGTCATGCGGGAACCTGTTTCCGGTTTAGCAACAACTCGACAGGCATCCGTAGGAAAATAACAAATAACATTTTATAGTCATTAAATGGAAATTACAGCAAGCATCAGAAGCAGATCATTCGAGACCCTTTTATTATTATTTTAGTGATGAATTTATTTACCCTGCTCATAATGGATAAGTGCATCGGAGAAAGCGTCCACTATTTTCTGGATCTCTTCAGCAGAGTGGGCAACCAGTGCACTGTCATCTGCGAATAGTAGCTCTCTCACCAGTATCCGAGTAGTCTTGGTCTTCGCTCTGAAGTGTGCGACATTGAATAGGTCAGCGCTCTGTCTGGACTGTATATAGATGCCATCCCCCATGTCTCGGAAAGCCTCATCGAGCATTGCTGATAGGAAGATGGAGAAGAGCGTGGGGGCCAGTAGATACCGGTGCATTTATTAAAGTATTTTTGCTACATAGTAGGAGGTACTGAGTCAATTTAATAGAACCTGTTACTGCAGAAGCCTATAGGGTCTGAGTGTTGACAGGCATCCCAACATTGATTTGGCATGTTTACACTTCAAATATCTCCCCAAGTTAGCTGTGTTAAATCAAAACACTTCAAACTAAACTAAGTTAGATTTATCTCAGAGAATGACAGAAACTTAAAACCATCGGACCATGCAACTTGTATTGTCCCTAGGAATTTATAGACATACTTCTGTAAATTTCACTGACTTACTGATCCCTGCATGCAGACTGATTTCAGCATACATAATTAAACAAAAATACTATTTTCTAATCATCGACAGTGTCACCCTTACTGTGTGATAACTGAATTACCAGCGTGAACCACCAATATCCAGTCACTCTCTGGAGGGACCTGAAAGAGTCCACGATCCCTCTTATCTTTACCCACCCATCCATTCCTACATTCACAGCTGAGTGCAAGAAGATTGACTACAGACAAACTCAAAATGCAATATAGACATATGCTCAGACACACTAAGTTAGTAGTTCTGTATATGTCAGCAGGCTTCGGTAAGAAAGCAAACCTTACACGCAGTATAAGAACATTTGATATCGCATCTTAGTAACCAAGCAACCGTATGATTAATGCATCTATCATGGATTGATGGAAAAGGAAGGGGAGGGCATCTTTCTATATAAAGACATATCTCTCGCAGCGTTTTGAATTAGCTTCTGTGTACTATTGCATTAAGAGTTAGTCAATGAGACAATTTATCTATCCATATATATCCATGATTGATTGATTGCTGATGGTGTCATGATGTGTCGGCAGCAAACCCATGTTCATGGTCAAAGGATAATGGTAACTATTCAGTCAGTCGTTTTAATTATATTCAGATGTTTACATTGAAATTCATACGAAATTCTCAGATGGTCAGATTCGTGTAAAATGAGAGCAAGAATTATCTGTATTGTAATTTTGAAGTGGTTAAATTTGTGTCAAATGACAGCAACAAATGACAGCAACATTTAACTCATGAAGCATAGCTAAAATTACAGAAGCCATTAAAGCCAGTTCTTCTAAGGAACTCTATCATTTGTTTGTGCTTTACATTGGTAAAGAGATCCCTTATGTTACCATATATATTTATATGTTATTAGGATAGGGCAAGGACTGATTGGCTCAGCATCAGGATAATGTGACTGAGTGGGATATCAGGACATGGTGCTGGCGGCCTGGTCTCCCAGTGAGGCAGGACAATAAAGTCATCAAGAGTGCGCACCGTCACAAGTCGGTGTCCCTCCTGATATGATCTTAGATGTTTCCAGGACGTAAAACTCCAACAGCCAACCTGGGAATTCTGTATGGCATAATTTAAGCTGGGATCAAATGTTGACCATTGGAGTCCACCAAACCTAATGTCCCTCCTCAGTGAAACAATAGTAGATTGACATAGACTAGGAAACACAGGGTTCTTCAATGAAATAACACCAAAGCATCTTTAAGCTGACCTGCTGACACCGCACTAATTATAGAGTAGAATTATTTGGTTGGTTACGTCCTGGTAACAATAAAGTTCATATCAGGATGAGCACTGACTTGTGACAGTGCGCACTCATGACGACTTTATAATGCTGCTCCACTGGGAAATCAGGCCACCAGCACCAGTACCCGATATCCCACTCAGTCACATTATACTGATATTGAGTTAACCAGTCCTTGCCCTATCCTATTAATGCCGAGCACCAGGCTAGGAAGTGACAAGTATCAATTTTGTAAGTCATTCGTTTGACTCGACCGGGAATGGAACTCCCGATTTCCCACAGTTGGAAGTATTCCACGGCGATAGAAAGATATCATGAAGAGCTTCAGAAAGGAATCACAAAGTTGCCTTTGAATTACTATGAACTTGAATCCCTTTTCCCCAAATCTCACAACTTGTATAATTCTACTCCACCCACGCTGCCTGGCACCGCACGATGTGACTAGCTGAACTCCAACCCAATAATAACCCTGAAATATAACTTTGTCCCAACCACTTTCCATCCTCCCTCTTCCCTTTTCCCCCTTCTCAAACCCATCAGCCTCCCTGAAAAAGTAAATTAAACAACAACAACAAATGCTAACAAAGAATAACCTCCACCGTGAAACATCTGACCGAACAAATAAACCATATACTAACTACACAACAATTTAAATGAATCCTGTAACCAGTATCTGCATAATCCCAAATCCACTAGTAATTGTAAGCACAAATACTATCCATACTGTAGTGGTCTGCACTGACCTCTCAGGCAAGTAACCACATAGACAGGTAGGCGTGGGGAGTGTATTGATATCAGGGAGCCTAGGTGGTGTAATGGTTAGCACACTGGCCCGGAATGCAAAGAGATGTGGGTTCGAGTCCCGCTATAGGCGCAATATTTCCCATTTTCATCACCCCCACGACACTGGTTGCCGTGATCAGGATCCTGTACAAGCTTTGCGCTGTATGGTTGTTGAACCTACCCTGTGTATGTATGTGTTAGTGCATTGCCTATGTGTATGTAATTGTAAGCATTACAAGACTTACAATTCCAGGGGGACGAGTGTAGTGGTCTGCACTGACCTCTCAGGCAAGTAACCACATAGACAGGTAGGCGTGGGGAGTGTATTGATATCAGGGAGCCTAGGTGGTGTAATGGTTAGCACACTGGCCCGGAATGCAAAGAGATGTGGGTTCGAGTCCCGCTCTAGGCGCAATATTTCCCATTTTCATCACCCCCACGACAATACCATTAATGCCTCCTGACAGCTATAATCATTAAACCACTGACAGAGTGTAAAGGTAAATGACTATCCTTTAGTCTACATTTACCAAATAAGATCCACATAATATTTGTAAAGCCTAAGTGCTACCTGCTATTGTCTATATTGTTCATACCATCTCATCATCTCACCCATAAATAGTTCATATGACCATAATTGCTAAGGCTGGAAGACCAGCGCCTCGGTGCTGAAAAAAAAGAAGATGGAATAAAATATGTTGGAAAAAAAAGAAAAGCTAAGAGAATCCGGCTGAGTATCCCATGGATATCTTGACCAGTTCTCACCTCATGATTAGCTAAGCTTTCTAAAGTGTCAATTCTTCATTAAAGTTGCATAGTCCGATAAAAACAGCTTTTCCAAAGCAAGACACTTTTCTAGATTTGAACCTACATATCCAATATAGATATTGGTGTACTTATTAAGTATTGTGTTGCTAGCTATAATGGCATGCTATATCAGTTTAATAGAACCTGTTCCTGCTGAATCCTATCCAGTCAGGGTGTTGGCAAGCATGCCAATATTGCATGCTTGCATTTAAAATATCCCCTACGTTAGTTAGTTTAAATCAAAGTTACTTCAAACTAAAGGAAGGTAGATTATAGCGATCAACCTAATATATTTATCTCAGAAAATGACAGAAACTCAAAACCATCAGACTATGCAACTTTAAGTTATATCAGTACCGTTTTACATCAAATGAATACTTTTTTTTCTTTTTTTTTCTTGAAGATTTATACTGCCTATCATGGTTAAGTCTGGATAGACTTGTTTTCACCATTAGACAGTTTGTCAATAGAAAGCCAGAGCCCACACTTTTACCGACCCAAGGGATTTTTAACCTACCGCACCATATAGACATGGTATGAGAGCAACTGGCCGTTGATGACGCTGTAAGTTATACACAGCAGTGGAAATCCAAATGGGCAGAGGTTGGGGCACAGGGAATCGAACCGCTGACCTTCAGATTAGGAGTCCGACCTAGAAAAAAGTCGGACACTCTAACCACTCCGCCATGAGAACAACATATGACTGCATCTTTACTTTGGGAGAAAAGCTCACTTGGTTAAAGCTGTACTACTATTATTATTGCATCTCAGTTACGCCATTGAATGTAGCAGTATCGCCATGGCAACGGATGAGGGTAGCGACAGTGTTGCACAGTCAGTTGGATGAGGCCGAGGGGGGGCGGGGGGTGACCAGGTTATGAATACTGTCAGAACGATGAGCCAGCACTCCTGTATTTGGAATATTATTCCCAGCAAACAATGACATACAGTCACACAGACACACACACATTTTCAGCGGTACAGTGAGTGAGCCTAATGGCTGCTGAGGCGTGGGCGAGTAGGTGGCGCCATGTAGGGAGGTAAGTTGATACCAGTAGATGACCTTAGGAGTAGAGGTAACCAGCCAATGACTTAGTGTCTGGGGAGTAGATGGGATTTTCTGGCTTATTATACTCGTATAATGGTTTATGCAGCATATATATATATATATATATATATATACATATATATATATATATATATATATATATATATATATATATACACTTACACTTAGATGCTAAACAGTTTTTTGCTAACCCATTACTACCCCATACCTGATTGTCCCACTGCTGCTCTACTGTATTGTCTAGTTTAAAGTTAAGGTAAGATTCCATATACACAAAAGCGGTTTGCAGTCGGCGATTTTATGTTTTGAATGCCACACCGATTGCTATAGGGACCGATTCAATTGAATGCACAAATCCTTATGGAAAACTGCAGCCACTTCCGGTTATACGGAATCATTCTACATTCATGTCCTCCGCCTCCCGCATCTGGATAATGGGTGTTGAATCCCGCGTCCATGCATATGGAATCTTAGCTTTAGTCATAAAGCAGAAAGTTCCCTTATTATCGCCCAGTTCGCTCGCAAACAATGTAACTTGTAAGCAATAGAAAGCCTTTCATTAAACTAGAATCATGCACAGTCACCACATAGAGGTTCCTGATGGAATGGCTATCAGGTTAGAGCATTCATTTCTCGTGCGCATGTCGTGAGATCAATCCCCGGCCGACTCAAACCAAAGCTGGCTAATTCCGTTGTTTTGGTCAGCTGTAGGTATAGTCAATTACTGACCAGATGGCGTGCTGTTCGTAAATACAAGGAAATATTTGCATCCACATAATCGAATATGCACAATATAAAGCTACATGTATGAAGGTGAGTGTAACAATTGTGCTATGAACCATGGAACTGGGAGTGGGCCTCATGGTAGATGGGGGAGGGGGGGTGGAGTGTTGGCTCCTTCAGAATGACTGCTGTGTGTCAGACTGAGTTGCTTAGGGGCCAGCTTCTAATCTTGTCGTTCACGCAGGAACACACTTGAGTGGTTCGGTCTATAGCGGCAGTTGTCGATGAGTGAAGGACTCATGTAGGAGGTTCAACCATCTGTGAATAGAATGAGTGGAATCTGGCTGGTTCGGTAAGTAATAGGGATACACATTTATAATAATGGGTGCTTCGTTCACATGCGCCATCCAGCGCTTCGTCACCATCTTGTTCATGGTACAGCCGGGAAGGTGCAAGGTGTGGATGCTCAGTCAGTTCAACCATGTGTAAAGCTTACCGGCTTTATCTGACAGCCAACGAACGTGGTGGCCGAATTGGCTTTCCGTGCAGAAGATCGGGTGTTCGAATCCAAGCCGAATTATACCAATGATTTATCAAATGTGGACCTGTCGCTACCTAGCCTGGCACTCGACATTAATAGGATAGGGCAAAGATTGGTTAGGTCAGTATCAGGATATTGTGACTGAGTGGGATATCGGGGCATAGTGCTTGTGGCCTGGTCTCTCAGTGGGGCAGCACTATACAGTCGCCTTGAGTGTGCACTGTCACAAGTTTGATATGACCTTAGATGTTGCTAGGATGCTAAAGAACAAACAATAAAACTGTCGGGCAGCCACTGTAGAAATACAGTCCACAGTCAATAAAGTCTGTGGTATATTGTGGATCTCTCCTACATACTCTGAGCACGCTCAGGATGCCTGCCTCGGTTGTCGTCGTTCCACATGGGTGGTTCCTGGCCCGGTGCCATGTCTCTCTCAAGATATATATATATATATATATATGTCTGTATATATACATATATATAGCCACATATATGCGGGTGTATGGAGGTGCACTGTGCTGCCCCCCGATGGCTAGCGGGGGGAACTCGCCATTGGTTCGCGGATGTACCACCGGATGGCGGTCGACGATGGGTATACCTTACGAGTACGCCCCGGCCGCAGCAGTCCGGCTGCAACACTGCTACTCTATAGACTATTTCAAACTTTTATTTTTTCTTCAATTGTTCCTATTTTTCGGTAGGGCACTTGGCCCAGCCAGATGCATTGCTTGAATGTGAATTTGTAATAAATGATGTATCGACCAGACAAGTGTTATGTTGTGATCCCATTACATATATATATATATTAAAGTATTTTTGCTACATAGTAGGAGGTACTGAGTCAATTTAATAGAACCTGTTACTGCTGAAGACTATAGGGCCTATATATATATATATATATATATATATATATATATATATATATATACTAGCTTTAACGCATGTTATGCATGGGTTAAAAGCTAGGCGTCGCTGGACTAACATTGTGTTAATGCGGTCACAATGACAGTCTTGTCGAAGTGACCAAAGTTAGTAAAAACCATCAAGATTGATATGAAATCCTTTTTTTTTTAAATTCAAAATCAAAATCAAATGTGTATGTAAGGCAAAAAATAAGCATGCTATTCACAAACCATACATGGGGAGCATCTGGGAGTATGATGATGCATGTTGGCAGCACCGATTAACAGAGGAGTAGTGATCAGAACAATGCTAAAACTTAACCACAGTTCAGTATTATACATATAATAATATATCATCATCATCATCATGCTGTCGGTCGCGATGCAACAAAGACTGCTTTCATTACTTGACTGCCACTCTCCATTTAGCTCTCTGCTGTGAGAGTTGCGTCCATGAGTCGGTCTTAATGTCTCTCAGCTTCAGGTTTCTCTTTATGGCAGACATTTCATGAAAGCTGCCTGCAAAAGTCTTGAAGTGCTGCTGGCTTTTGCAAGTTACCAGCAGCACTCTCTCGGGGAGCAAATAGAGGTTTCACACCGGCAAGAACATGTCAAGACAGGCGCAAAACTATTTGTCCCTGCAGTGGCTGGTCGGGAGATGTTGGGAGTTCCATACATCAACCGCCCTTCATGCTGCCACAGTGACATGGTTTTCTGTTTAGGGTTTGCTCCCTTAGCCTTCGGTTCTGTCAAGAACCTGTACCACGAGGCAGTGGTTTACAACTCTGCAGGGCAGGGGCGTCAAACTCCCTGAGGTATTGCTATACCTGCAGTACCTGCATACCATAATATATAATGTATAGATATCGATGTACATTTCCATTGCGGCTGTAACACCAGTTGGAGTGGAGGTGGGCCGCAGGTGGCGCCACCAGTCAAGTGAGGAGAATAACAATGGTAATAACTATAATATAATAATATAATAATAATATATAATGGAAACAATTCCCTTCGCATTTTTATACTCGCATAATTCGTTGTACATCACATAATGTGTATATACATTTCCATTGCGCCTGTAATATATATATATATATATATATGCATATATATATATGCATATATATATATATATGCATATATATATATATATGCATATATATATATTATATATATCATATGTATGTTTTCCAACACCAGATGGCGGTAATCGGAATATGGAAGGTTTTCTTGTCACCTACCATATCATTTCCATGACATGTGTCATGTCGTGTGTTCGAACTCCGGCTGAGTCAAAACAAAGGCTTACTAAATTGACAGTTCTCACTACCTAGCCTCGCGCTCGGCATTACAAGGATAGGGCAGGAACTGGTTTTCTCAGTATCGGGATAATTGTGATTGAGTGGGACATCAGGTGAGGTACCAGTGGTTCAATATCCTAGTAGGGCAGCACTATATAGTCATCATGAGCTGCTACCTGTTCTGGTATGGCCTTAGATTTTGCTAGAACGTAAAGCCTCAACAAACAAACAAAAACAAAAAAAAACAAAAAAAAACAAGCATTTTAATGAAATTGTGTTAACAATCTCAAGATATGCATTTAGACATTTCTTTTCTTAATATCTAGATGCAAGTGTAAAGCTGCATAGTCCGATGAAATATCAAATTTGCAAAACCAAACCAATTATCTAGATGTTATTTTACATACCTAACTTAGATACTGATGCGCTTATTAAGCATTTGTTTCTGCATAGAAGGCAATACTGAGTCAATTTAACAGAACCTGTTACTGCAGAAGTCTATGGTGTCAGAGTTTTGGCAAGCTTGCCAAAACTCATTTTCTATGTTTGCACTCAAAATATCTCAAAAGTGTACCATTTAAAATAAAAGTAACTTTGAACTCATGTAAAATAGATACTAGTGATCGATCTATTATATTTCAGAAAAAATAAGATACTAGATAGTGTGTGTGTTGGGGGGGGGCGGCAGAAATACTCATATTGTGGAGGTGATGAAAAAAGGGAAATATTGCACCTAGAGCATCATTCGAACCCACACTCCTTGTCATTCTGGGGCTAGTGTGCTAACCATTACACTACCTAGGATCCCTGATGCAGTCACCCTATCCGCACGGGCCCACCTGTCTATGTGGCTCCTTGCCTGAGCGGAAAGGTCAGTGCAGACTACTACACTGATATGCACAAGCAAAGAAATAAGGAATCGGAAATCCGTCGAAAACAGGAAAATCGGAAATCCGTTGAATATTGGAAATCCGTCGAAAATCGGAAATCCGTCGAAAATCGGAAATCCGTCGAAAATCGGAAAGTATTTTTCCCTTAATAAGCATATAGAGCTGCAGTTTATCACCGGAAGTTGTATTATTATATGTCGTCGAATAATTCGCATGTAATTCACATGCACCTATATACCAAGCAGACTTAGTGCCTTTGTGTGTGTTAGTGGGTGAGTGGAGATGGGGGGGGGGGGGATGAGGATAATGCGGTGTGCTGTGTGGGGCTGGAGGGTGAGTGTGTGTGTGTGTTGGGGGGTAAGGCGGTGTGCTGGGTGGGGGGGGGGAGAGTGTGCGGGTGGGGGTGCGGGTGATGGATGTGGCTTCCAGTGAACTCATTCCGGTGGCACCCACACGCTATTTGTCAGCGCGCTGTGCTGGTGCTGTGCCAGCGCTATGCAGGTGCTGTGCCAGCGCTGTGCCGGTGCTGTGCCAGCTCTGTGCCGGTGCTGTGCCAGCGCTGAGCCGGTGCTGAGCCGGCGTTGTGCCGGTGCTATGCCGGCCCTGTTGCGGTGCTGTTGCGGTGCGGTTCCGGTGCTGTGCCGGGCTGTACCGGAACTGTGCCAACGCTGAGCCGGCGCTGGGTCGGCGCCGTGCTGGCGTCGTGCCGGCTTTGTTCCGGCGCTGTGCCGGGGCCGTGCCAGCGCGGGGTTCCTTCTGCCCCGTGCTGGTGGATGGAAAGAGCCGGTTGGGTCTGTGACCGCGTGATTCACCCTCCTCAGGAGCCCACTGAGCTGCTCACCCATTCAGCGCGCGTGGTTATTCATTTCCCACACGTTCCAGTCATTTCTGAGCCGGGAAATCAATAGCGAATAGAAACCTGTGATTCTGACTTCCACCTCCCCGTTCCTTGCCCTACTCCCACCCCGTCCTAACCCAACACTACTCAGCCCCCCCCCCCCCTACAACCTTCAACCTTTCTCACACCTCACTCACCCCGCCCACCGCATACACCTACCGACCTCGACCCCCACCCCACCGCATACACCTACCTACCCCGACCCCCACCCCCACCCTCCTCTTTCCATCGCCCACCGCCACCCTCCACCCGCACCATCCACCCCCCCCCCCTCCCCCCCCATCCCACGCATCCTCGCCCAATGACCCTAGCTTTTCACATAACGCACAACAGCTAGGTGGCGACACTGGGTTCATGCCCTTATCTCCACCCCCACCCCACCCCCTCATCCACTCCCCCACCACACACACAACCACACCCCTACTGCCTCCCCTCAGACACCCACATACCAATTCCACACCAATCTCATGACAGCCTTGGCCACTCATCCCCAAATGCGACCCTGACTATCATCAACCATCCATCCAACACTACCAACGCTAACACCACAACACATGGGTGCAGACCCCTCCATCACCATCCATCTCCACTGCTGCGCCCACCACTCCCAGAGAGAGAGAGAGAGAGAGAGAGAGAGAAAGAGAGAGAGAGAGAGAGAGAGCGAGAGAGCAAAACAGCGTTAGCTCAATGTTGACTTTAAAAACTACTATTAAAGGCCCTGTCACACTACGACGTTTCTCACCAACGTGCTTCGACGCGTGCCGACGGGTTGGGTTTTTGTTCAACACGTCGGTACACGTCCGGTACGTTACCGGCGCGTTGCCGGCGCGTTACCGGCGCGCTACCGGCGCGTCGGTACATAGCAACGTGTGAATGGACAAGTCGGCGTGCGTCGGGGCGCGTCGGGGCGCGTCGAGGTTTTGTGCATGCACAAAACTTTGGACGCGCGGCGACGCGCGCCAACGGGTTGGAGGGCGCGTTAGCAACACGTCGACACGCGTTGGCGGCGCGCCGGCCGTACGCTGGCAGGACGTTGATCAACGTTGGTTAACGTTGGCTTTTTTCCCCCCAAAATGGGAGCGTTCCGTCGGCGCGTCGGGAAAGTCCCATCGACATGTTGTGGGCATGCCATTGGCGTTGCTCCAGCGTTTCTCGGCGCGTTGGACGTGTTGCCGGCGCGCCTGGATGCGTTGGCCGCGCGCTGTGGACGCGCTGCGGGCGCGTCCTAACGTGTTGCTGGCGGGTATGTACGGGTTCACGCAATACTAACACGATACCAATGCGCTGCCTCCACGCCGTAAACGCGCCGACAACGCGCCGACAGCGCGCCGACAACACGCCAATAACACGCTACCGACACGCTACATACATCCTAATAACACGCTACTAACGCGCCAATAACGCGCCAATAATGCGCCTCCAACCCGCCACTAACACGCTGCGCCGCGTCAAACTTTCTCCCAAAGCGCTGAAACGTTTGACGTTTCTCGACGGGTTGCAAATATTTTGTGCGTTGCCGGCGCGCCGGCGGAAGCGTCGTAGTGTGACAGGGCCTTGACATTACAAAGTTTCAAATGTGAGTCAGTTCTATATTTATTTAGTAACTTTAAAAATTGTGAAGTTCCATATTCTGTACATATAGCACAGCCTTTACGTTCGCTCCTCTGGTGATTTAATACTTGTGAAATTCCATAATTGATGGTTATGATGCAGGTTTATATGCCTGTGGAGAGTTACAAATTGTAAACCTCTGTAATCGATAGATATGGCACAACTGCAGAGTTACAAAGTATAAAATTTCACAATCGATAAATATGTCATGTGTATGCAGAGTTACAATGTGTACAAGTTTGTAATAGATAAATATGACGCAACTGTCTGTACCTATGCAGAGTTACAAAATGTAAAATTCCATAGTCAATAAATATGGTGCAATATTACTGTTGATGCCTATGTAGAGTTAGAAAATGTAAAATTCCATAATCGACAAATATGGCACAGCTGCAGAGTTACAAATTGATAAATTTCGTAATCGATAGATATGGCGCAGCTTTATGTGCATATGCAGAGTTACAAATTGTGAAATTCTGTAATCAATAGATATGGCACAGCTGTCCGTGCCTCTGCTGTGTATCACCCTCAGCCCTGCGCCACCATCTTTCATTCAACCTAGTCACCACCTGCTGCCCCCCCCGCGACAACCCACCACCACCCACACCACCACCACCCATACCACCACCACCCACACCAGCCTACCGGGCACGATGGCCGAATCCGTAGAACGCAGGCCTCCCGTGCTGGAGATCGGGAGTTCAATTCCCGGTTGAGTCAAATGAATAACTTACAAAATTGACACTTGTCGCTTCCTACCTTGGCACTTGGAAATAATAGGATAGGGCCAGGACTGGTTAGCTCACTGTCAGGATAATGTGACTGAGTGGGATATCAGGTCATGGTGCTGGCAGCCTAATTTCCCATTTGGACAGCACTATAACGTCACCATGAGTGTGCACTGTCACAAGTCAGTACCCGTCCTGATATGACCTCAGATGTTGTCAGGATGTAAAACTCCAACATCCATCTATCCATCCCACACCATCCTGCACCACCCACACCACCCCCACACCAGGCAGCACCACCCACCCACTCACCCCATCGACCACCTCCCGCCCACCGCCACTACCGCTACTCTGCACCACCTCAAGCAGCCGGTGTGCGTGAATTGTTGATTAGCACGTGGTGACGAAGTGCATTGTGGTTTAGGGACTCGGCCATTCAGACCGCCGTGACCTTGGCAAAGTGACCTTGACCTCGTAACCAAGGATCCACGCTCCTTATGGGAATTCCGAAGTATAAATCAATGGCTGAATAGTGGGCTCTGAATCTGTAGAGTTCTTCAACAGATTTCTTCACTTATATAGACTAATACAAAGGAAAGATATACATATATAGACATATATCGCTATATCTTTTTCACAGGCTTTTTCTTTACTTAGAGCGCCATACATTTGTCCCTTTTAAGGTTTTACATTATTAAAAGGACAATATCTATTGGAACTGCTGGCAAGTTATCCCATTTCAGATACTACTATCTTTAGTCTTCTAGTTCCATGATACTTCCCATTAAAATGATTGGTTCTAATCACAATTAAATGCATAAGTGTCACACGATTACAAGTATGGCAGATCTTTACTACATAATGACTATATATACTCATCTTAACTTTCACATTTAAGAATCATTTGAACAAAATCACAAAACGATAATAGGCAGTTATTTCCGGATATGGGATTTCAAGCTCCAAAGTATTTGCGATAAATAAACCTTAACTGAGGGGAATTTGTGGTGAATATCTGAAGAAGCCTGAACTACTCAAATTCTGTATTAAACTGTTGAGACATTTATTGAATGTCTGTAACTGTAAAAAAAAAAAATTGTTATCTAGAAGTATCAGAAATTGTCTTTGTGTCATCAAAAACCCATATATGGAGTTCTCCATTACAGCTCATACTTAAATAGGCATGGAACCACGCATTTGACTTATAGTGAACAGAGAGTTGAGTTAAAAAAGAAATAAAATCTTTAACAAAAGATACATTATAACTACACATTAGGTACATTATGTGAGGTATAAACAACTTATGTAAATATTATTCATGTATGTAATTATCCTGCTTATTATTATTATTGTTATATTACCTTCTTCTACTCCTGTAAACCCCTTGTTGATATGTTCTTTATAGTTGGGCTACTGGAGGTGGGGGGTGCAGCCTGGAGAGCTGGAGGTCTGCCTTCAAGCAACTCCCCTGCTTCTCCTGCCCTCCAAGGGGCGCCTCACCCCCCCCCCCCTACTATCTGCCCATTTCGCCTCCGAATTTGCTCAATAAAAATGCAACGGGAGGTCTTTAGGGCCAGCGCGAGTCTTAGGCTCGATCCATTAACCCTGTCTTGTCTTCATCTTCTTATGGAAGGAATATGTTCGGAAAGAACTAGAAATGACAGACAAAAGAGAGAATAAAATTAAAAGCGAACCACTCCCATTTTTGTTCTACAAATGGCCTCTTAAAGAACTGACACATAACAAGTCATGAATGTCCTATTGGGAGCCCTTCCTGTAAAAAGGAAAGATTGTTTTATTTAACGACACCTCTAGAATACATTGATTTTCATCATCGGCTATTGGATGTCAAACATATGGTCATTCTGACTAATTTCTTTGGAGGAATCCCGCTGCTGCCACAAAGGATACTTTTTCCGATAAGCAGCAAAGGGTATTTTATATGCACTTTCCCACAGACAGGACAGCACATACCACAGCCTTTGATGAACCAGTTGTGGATGATTAGTTGGAACGGAAAATAGTCCAAACTGCGAATCTGTCCACTCAGCAGGATCGATAGGCTGACCAACACCTTCACAGGTGGACAGTCTACCACCTGAGCTACGTCCCACTCCTACCTTCCTGTATGTGCAGGACAGTCTGTAGAAGATTCCCACCGAACCGCCATCACCCATGGCTGCCTTCACCGGATGCGGTGGCCGAATAGGTAGAGCACATGCTTCCCGTGCGGAAGGTCGGGCGTTCGACTCCCACCCGAGTCAAACCAATGACTTATCAAATTGATTCTTATCGCTACCTTACCTGGCGTTCAGCATTAATAGGATAGGACAATGACGGGTTAGCTCAGTATCAGGATAATATCACTGTGTGGAATATCGGGTTATAGTGCTGGCGGCCTGGTCTCCCAGTGGGACAGCACTTTAACATCACCATGAATGCACTGTCACAAATCGGTACCTGTCCTGATATGACCTTAGTTGTTGCCAAGACGTAAAGCTTCAACAAACAAACATGGCTGCATTGTGTGGTGACTGTGTTGAGGGAGAGTTCACAGAGAAAGGTTCAGGCGTGGCACAGCAGCGTGACGTCACAGCTGGCCTGGTGAGTAGTGTGTGAAAACGGGACCCTCCACCAGGTGGCGCCATGCATGCTGGTGTTGGCGGATGGACACCTTAAGCCTTGGATCGATGAAGCCAGAGTTGGACGTTTTAACACAGCATAGAGGTTTTGTGGTGTTTAATTAAAAAATATATATCCCCATTTATTTTGCCTTTTGGGAATTTGTTTTAATTAAGTAGGTTGTTTACTTATGTGACGGGTCTACTTTCCGTTTGTATGTAGCTCCACTGATCTTTGTTGTTAAAGTTGCAGAGTCTCTATCATTTTCTGAGATAAATATATTGGGTTGATTGTTATAATCTACGTTACTTCAGTTTGAAATAACTTTTATTTTAAATGGCTAACTTTGGGGATATTTGAAGTGCAAACATGCTAAATCAATTTTAGCAAGCATGCCAAAACTCTGACACCATAGATTCTGCAGTAACAGATTCTATTAAATGGTCTCAGTATTTCCTTCTCAGTCAATCAATGAGTGCCGTCTTCTCGAAGAAGGTTGGCTGCAATGGACCTCCATCTCTTCCTGTCATTCGTTCCTCTCACGCATTCCGCATAGCTCATTGCTGTCCACTCAGTGATGTTGTCCATCCATGTTGTTCTCCTTCTCCCTCTTGGTCTTTTCCCTTCTATTTCTTTATATGTGGTGACAAATGTTTAATAAGTACACCAGTATCTAAGTTCGATATGTAGAATAAAATCTAGATAACTGTTTTGGTTTTGAAAATTTACTATTTGATGGGACTATGCTCCATTGAGTACTCTTTCTGATAAGCAGCAAGGGGTCTTTTATATGCACTTTTCCCACAGACAGGACAGAACTCGCACTCGGTCACATTGTCTGACACTGAGTCCTTGTCCAATACTATTAATGCTAAACACACTCAGCAATTTGATAAGTCATTGGTTCAACTAAGGTTGAACCAGACAGGGTGACCGAATTAGTAAAAGAGCTGGGCCAACTTCCCATGTCAGAGGTCAAGGCCCCCGGCCAAGTCAAACCAATGACTTACAAAATTGATACTTGGGCGCTCGCCCAGCATAAATAGAATAGGATACAGTGGTCTCACAGTGGGGCAGCACCTTAAAATCACCATGAGTGCACACTGTCACTAGTCTGTACCCGTCCTGGTGTGACCTTAAAACTATCAGATTACACAACTTTAAGTATATTTATGCATATACATATATGTATATATATATGTATATATATATATATATATATATATATGTATATATATATTCATATATATATGTACATATATGTATATGCATAAATATACCTAAAGTTGTGTAATCTGATAGTTATATCTATATATATATATATATATATATATATATGGTTGAGATTGAAGATATCACTCAAGATGTTTAATATGAATTTCAAATGATAATAATAATGAAAATGATAAGGTAAAATACTCCAAATATTCAGGGGAGGCAATGCAGAGGAGATAATCTGATAAAGATAATGATAATGAAAATGATAATGCGAAGTACTCTGGATATTGACTGGTTAGATCAGTGTCAGGATAATGGGACTGAGTGGGACGTCATGGTGCCGGTGGCCTGATTTCCCAGTTGGACAGCACTATAAAGTTGCCATGAGTGCACAAGTCAGTACCCGTCGGGATATGACCTTAGATGTTGTCCGGACGTAAAACTCCAACAACCAACCAACATCCATAGATTATTTACCCTTACAGTGGCCTTGATTCAGGACCAGACAAAGTGAGTGAGTAGATCCTCCTCTATCCCACCCTTTCTACATGGATGTCCCTTGTTCTTATGGCGCAATAATTGAAATTATCAGATGGATAAATTTGCAAGCAAAAATATAAAACTTTAAAATTATTGTTATAACTGTGTTTAGTGTGTAGTGGCAATTGTCATTAGGTCTTGGAAGACCAGTGCTTCAACACGTTATTCTGAAGAATTCAGCACTTGAACCAAAAAAATTAGAAGGATTTTAGATTCACTTCGAACTTACACAGTTACAGGAAAGGTGGGGAGGGTGCGCATTGAGAAAAATAATGGTCTGAGTTGAAGCGTACTAAATAATCACCATCATTTATGTATGGGGATTAGTTTAGTAAACCCCCCCACTACTTCTCCTCCCCCCCCCCTCCCCCTTGGGTATACCACAACTGTACTCCACTCAGATGCGAGTGCATGGTATGGGCGCCTATGAGAGATTCATGATATCATCAAGTGGCGCAGTCCCGGTGGGCCGTGGGTCCATCCCCGCCCCCGCCTGACCCAATCAGACAGCCTGGCAGTGGTCACTACCCACTGATTAAGATGACCATTAGTGCTGGCACGCAGACCCGCTGACCAACCCGACCAGACAGGGCGTGTTTGTGGAAACAATTACGCTGTCGATTGTGGCTGACATCACTGTCAGTGGCACTAGGATGGCGGGTCCATGTATCCGGTAGGGGTGGAAGGCACCCCCCCACCCCCACCCCCACTCTCCTGCCCTCCCACCCTCCTGCCCTCCCACCCCACCCTCCTGCCCTCCCAGCCCCCTGCCCTCCCACCCCCACCTCACAGGATGTTGACCGACATTGGGGGTGGGGGGAGGGGGAATGGAGTGGGAAGTGATGGGGAAAGGGAGGTGGGAGGGTAGGAGTGGGGAGAGGTAGGTATGGTGAGGGAAAGGAAGGTGGGAGAGGGGAGATGGGAGGGAGGGGAGCGGAGGAGAGGGGAGGGAAGGGGCACGGGGGACTGGGGAGGGATAGGAAGGGATGGAATGAGATGAGGAGGGAAGGGGGAGAGATGGGAGAGAGGACGGCAGGGTGAGAGGAAGGGTTGGAAGGAAGGAGGTGGAAGGGAAGGGAGGAGGGAACGGAAGAGATGAGAAGAGAGGCGACGAGGGATGGGAGGAGAGAGAGGTCAAGGGAGGAGAGGGGAAAGAGGACAACGGGAGGGGAGGGGAGGGGAGAGAGGACAATGGGAGGGGAGAGGGGACGGTGTAGGGGAGCAGGGGGATGGGGGTTGAGGAGCGGAGGGACAAGGGAATTGGAGGTTACACCAACACGGAGAGATACATCCAGGTGGGTGGGGGTGAGAGTGTGTGTGTGGAGGGGGGGGGGGGTTATGCTTGGAGAACTCGCACTCGGTCACATTGTCTGACACTGAGTCCTTGTCCAATACTATTAATGATAAACACACTCAGCAATTTGATAAGTCATTGGTTAATTTGATAAGTCATTGGACACAGAAAGTCGGCGCTCTTACCGACTCCACCATCACATATACTATATAGTGTCAAATTAGCAAAAATGCATGTTTATTTGTTGTTGTTTTATGTCCTAGCAACATCTAATGGTATCGACACTCATGGTGACTAGATTGTGCTGCCCCACTCAGAGACCCAGTCGCGGACACCATGACCTGATATCTCAAACAGTCACATTATCCTGATACTGTCCTAACTAGTCCTTGTCCGATCCCATTAATGCCGAGAGCCAGGCTAGGTTATGCATCACCGGCGCCGCCTGTACACAGGTAGGTTCAACAACCAAACAGTGTGTGGCTATTAACTTATACAGGATCATGTTCATGGAAAGTAGTGTTATGGGGGTGATGAAAATGGGAAATATTGTGCCTAGAGCGAGAATCGAACCAAAATCTCTTGTTTTCCGGGCCAGTGTGCTAAGCATTACACCAGCTAGGGTCCTTGATGTCACCATCACGCATATCTGCCTATGTGGCTTCTTGCCTGAGAGGTCAGTGCAGAATACTACAGTATATAGGGTATAAATATGTGTCTGAATATATATTTCCCTTCTATGCCTATATACTCGCATAATGCTTAAACATCACATACATATATATCCTAATACACTTTGAAAATATAGAAACAATTTTCAGAGCACACCAAAATATATACAAGAAAACATTCTAAGAGAGGCTGTGCAGATACGCATTGCAGATTCAATTAAAAATGCAATTTGTGAAAAGACCGATAGATCAAACCCTCTTCGATACAAGTAGCGTGTTGTGCAGGTGTTCAAGAGGCTGTGAGACTGATGGATGATGCCAGCATACACAGGCGCCACCTATCGGGCACCAACCGAAACACAAAGTAGGCCACTAGGCAAGCATCAGGTGGCAGATCAAAGCCTGACCTGCAGTCTTTGGTTAAAGGTCGCCTAACACCACCAAGATGACTTGACCTATTTAGCAAGTATCAACAATCACACAGGCCCTATTTATTGTTTGTGTGCGGGTTTTTTTCCCTTATTTTTGTGTGTGTCGGGGGGGGGGGGGGAGTTCTGGGCGTTATGTACAGGAATAATTTAAATGAGGACTCTCTAAGGTTCAATCTGTGAGTATTTTATTAGGGTTGGCTGACAACAACAAAAAGATTCCGCAATGAAATGATCCAGTATACACAGTGTAGACTGGACAACATTCTCATTAGGTTGCTAAGGTTGCTAAGACTTAATGAAATTCACTCGCCACGAAATATATAAGTTAATTATCAACGCTGCAGCTGAAAAGTACCACAAAATCCCTCGAGTAAGCCATCAGAACAATTACACTTAGTGTTTGCCAATTTTAAAGCTTTTGTCTATCCTTTATTAACCCATATAATTTGACCAATCCCTTCCCTGGCTGACATCACAAAACAGGGATAGTTCAGTTTCGAACTATATCAGTCGGGATCAATCCTTCCAGAAACATTAACACTAGGGATAAAAAATAGCTTGTTTCGTAGAGTTCAGCTAAGATTCCATATAGTACATGGAAATAGCAGGCAGTATGCGATTTTGTATTCAGATGGCGCACCAATCGCTACATTGACCGATTCAATTTATGCACATGCATCCATATAAAATAAAAAAACGCAACCACTTTCGGACATATGGATTCATGCCAATGCATATCTGTTGGAAATCGGGAATTTGATTCCTGGTCGAATCAAACCAATGACAAAATTGATATGTGTCGCTTCCTAGTTTGGCGCTCGGCATTAATAAGCTAGGGAAAGGACTGGTTAGCTTAGTGTCAGGATAATGTCACTCAATGGGATATTGGATCATGGTGCTGGTGGCCTTATTTCCCAGTGGGACAGCACTATAAAGTTTCCATGAGTGTGTACTGTCACAAGTCAGGACCCGTCCTGATAAGACCTTAGATGTTTGCAGGATGCAAAACTCCAACAATCAACCAACATTCATTCCATTTCCTCCCCCCCCCCCCCCGATCCTCAAAATATAGATTGCATACTACTACCAAGAGAGACAGCAATAATATGGCACTAGGATCTGCTGTTCCGACCATTCCCCTGTGGTTGCCCCCCCCCCCCCCACACACACACATACACATATACAATCAGGAGCTCTTTAGCGCCTTGATAAGCTAGTAATTAGGGTAATTTGAACCGCTAGGTGGCAGTGCGGTAAGTACAAGAGCCAATTACTAGTATTTCTTTGAACCGCCAGATGACAGCACCCTATAGCCTGCATACTGTGGCAAACACGAATGCCTTACTGCTAGCACCCCAAGGTGCCACATGCCATGTTCTGACAAGGGGAAACTATGCACAGACATCTAACAGATGAGCCAACGCAAGATTCTTTTTCATACACATCTTATTTCCTCACATAAATATGGTAATTTCTGGCCCATACCAATGCAGGATGATGCTTTCCAAAATGGTGGTTGAGTAAACTTGTGCTTTGAGAACCAGTTTGGACTAGACTAACTCAATCAATGGCACTAAAAATGACTATAATCAGGAAGATGTGGAGCTTCATAAGCGAAAACACTGCCCTACTGCTATATAAATCAACAGTTCTACCAATAATAGACTATAATGATATAATTTATGGATTGCTCACAAAGCAGCAACATACTAAGCTACAAAGGATCCAAAACCGGGCGTTAAGAACAATTTATTGGGGCAAAACACTAAGTGTAAAGGAAATGCATGACAAAGCAAACCTATATTACCTAATGGTTAGAAGAGATTCACATCTCCTATCACTTATGTACAGAAGAGCCAGAGAGATCCAATATATAGGCAACACAAAAAAGAATACTAGATGGGCTGATTCCACTCTACTCAAAGTGCCCAAGCCTTCCACAAACAAACTAATTAAAGCACCAATTTACAAAGGCAGCATGATGTGGAACAACCTACCAGCCAGAACCAGGGCAGCATCCTCTTACCTAGAATTTAAAAACTGACTAAGAGTACATCGGATTGGGCAGGCCCATATGCAGTTGCAGTAAAGTATGTTCCATGGCGTCACCATACCGTAAGTGGCAGACCACCGAACCCTCAGCCTTAGTTCCCCCCCCCCTTTTTTTATTTGTTGCTGTTCGTCTGTTATTTCCAGTCAACCATATACGATGACAGAGACAGTCCAAATAAAAATGTAAAATTGAAGACCTAAATGCACTGGGATTGGTCCCACTGCTTCACTGGTCACAGCTGGTCCAGTGTATTATTAACAACCCCACCCCAACAACATAATTCATAAAATCACATAACTAACTACACTAGAGTTCCACTAGAATATTTCCAACAAACTGACATTTATATACCGCTTGCCTTGAACATTAAAACTTACTATCACTTTACCAGCTGAATACAGAAGATAACTTCTGTTTACATTCTATATACTATGTAGATACTCACATTGATCTGACTAATATTGATCTAGTTATATGACACTACTGTTACCATATTGCTATGGAACTTTTGGGTTACAGAATTTCATTGTGTTACATGCTGCAAATTGTGTATTCAACAGTTATTGTATACCTTATTCTATATACCTTTTGTGTAAATAACCCTGAATTGAAAAATGACTGGAAGACCAGTCCTTCGGCACTGACAAAGACTTATTCAGCAGAATAAACATATTTACCAAAAACTAAAAACAAAAAAAACTATGATAGAACGCCCAAAGTTTGGAATTCGCATGATCCGATGGTTTTGAAGATCTGCCATATTAAAAATAAATCAATCAATTTAATCGTTATAATCTACTTTACTTCAGTTTGGAATAACTTTGATTAAAATTGGCTAACTTTGGAGATATTTGAAGATAAAATATGCAAAATAATATTGATGTGCATACAAAAATGCTGGACATTGTCCATGTTGCTATATAACATGGGTAATTCAGTGCATGAGAAAATGGTATGTATGATGCCACCATGATGATAATGATGGATGCTGCACTCTGGCGCCACCTATCAGAACGCCCGTCAGTTCTGTTGCTGAGCTACTCTACTCAGCCAATTCCATCCCAGCAGCTGAGCACGCATGGCATAGGAGTGATGGCCAGATTCAATCACTACCCCATCCACCATAACAGTCAATCAGGAACATAGGGTTGAGTGAGTGCCTCAGGACCAAACAATACTTCATGATTGCACAACTATGATGGCCATGGTCGGGGCTAGAGACTGTACTGTAATAAAATGTGAACCTGTAAGTGATAAATAAAGAACCAATTATTTACAACTTACTGCCTTCACGCGTCCTGAATTATACGCTTGTAGCAATGACAGGTTCTATTACATTGACTTAATATTCCTTCAACACAACAATTAATGTTTAATTAGTGGGCCAGTATCAAAGTTGGATATGTAGGTGAAGAGTTCAGGTGCAAAAACCGACAAAAGCCATCTGGGCTGAACTGAAACCATGACTACGACATTTGAGCTGAAGCTTCCATTATTCCGATAATCAAATCCGGTGTTTTACGCAGAAGCTGCCACATCCCCTATATAATGTCCTACTGGAAAGCACAACAATGAATTCTATTTTACTGATAACAAATAAAAATGGATTTGTCAGGATTTTATGCCTGAACCCTTCTTAACGTAACCAAATGCTTTGGCTTGGAAAATTGCATGGCTTCATCGGACTATACAACTTTAACAGGCGAGAATAATGCAGTAGCTATTTTAGAGTGCCCGGAAGAACCTGGAGATTAGGTTGGTTGTTGGAAGTTTACATCCTGGCAACATATAAGATTATATCAGGACTGGTACCGGCTTGTGACAGTGCACCTTCATTGCGATTTTCTAGTGCTACCCCAGTGGGAGACCAGCACCCCTAAACTGATAGTGATATCCCACTCAGTCACATTATCCTGACACTGAGCTAACCAGTCCTTTCCGGATCCTAATAATGCCGGCTAGGAAGCGACAAATATCAATTTTTAAGTCATTGGTTTGACTAGACCAGGGTTCGAACCCAATGATTCGAATCCCACAATCTATCGAAACGGGAGACGGACGCTCAACTCATTCGGCCATCCCGTCTGGTTTCCAGGAGATTGGGTAACTGTCAAGAGTTATGTATTGGGTAACTGTCAAGAGTTATGTATTAGGTAAGTGTCAAGAGTTCTGCCTTGGGTAAGTGTTAAGAGTTATGTATTGGGAAAGGGTCAATAGTTTTGTATTGGGTAAGTGTCAAGAGTTCTGTATTGGGTAAGTGTCAAGAATTATGTATTGGGTAAGTGTCAAGAGTTATGTATTAGGTAAGTGTCAAGAGTTCTGTCTTGGGTAAGTGTCAAGAGTTCTGTATTGGGTAAGTGTCAAGAATTATTGGTTAAGTGTCAAGTGTTCTGTATTACATGAAATCAAGGCAAGGAAATCAATATTCTGCACATAATATATTTCCTCGCCTGAAAATGAGCGGACTGTGGGAATGAATATAGAGACGAATGGAGCAGCGAATTGCAGTGTCTACAGCGTGACTGTTTTTGAGTGGGTTTACCCACTAGGGGGCGCCTTGATTACGGGGGGTGGGTGGGGGCGAGGGCGCGGGGTCATGGGAGGCTGCTGTTGGTTCCTGCATATCGCTTCACCAGCTCCTCCACAAGCATTCCTGGTGAAATCGCTAGTACTGCCAGTTTAACGTCATTGAACCCTTGAGTCCTGATATGACATTAGATGTTGCTAGGACGTAAAACAACCAACAAACAAACAAAAAACTCTCCATGTGATTAAACATGTATATATCACCAGAAACTTAAGTTACCAGACGGGATGGCCAAATGTGTTGAGTTCCCGCCTCCCGTTTTGGTAGATCGTGGGTTGGTTTCGAACGCTGGTCGAGTCAAACCAATGATTTAAAAATTTATATTCGTAGCTTCCTAGCCAGGCGCTCGACATTATTAGGATGAGGACTGGTTAGCGCATGGATAATGTGACTGAGTGGGATAGCAGGTCATGGTGCTGGCAGCCTCGTCTCCTAGTGGGGCAGCACATAAGTGTCACCATGAGTGCGCACTGTCACAAATCGGTGCCCGTCCTGATTTGACTTTAGATGTTGCCAGGGCCTAAAACTCCAACAACCAACCAACCGTACGCTAAGCAGGCAGTGGCTTTTTAAACACACCGCACACCTCACTTTTAGGATAGTCTGTATATATTTGGAGCAGGTATGGATGTAACTATAACCATTGCCGGGTATTTAAACAGAAGCTTTTCTTAAAAACTGGCAGTAAATTGTTGCTAGGTCGGGCTCTGGTTATGCCCCATCCAGATCAGGATATAAATCTGGGCAGCATTAATCTGGGCATCTGCATTAATCAGCGGGCCGTGATTGTTGTGTGAAAAGAGACGCGGGTCTGCAATATGAGCCTATCTTCGCCCCTGAAATATAGTCCCACACCTCCAACCACACCACACCACACCACACCACACCACGCCACGCCACACCACACCACACCCCACCACACCATACCACAGCACCCCCACACCTCCCCCCACACCACACCATACCACAGCACCCCACCCCACACCTCCCCCCACACCACACCACATCCTACCACCCCACACTACAACACACCACGCCACTCCACACCATACCACAACACACCACCACCACCACCACACCACATCACCACCATGCCACCCCACACCACGACACACCATACCACAACACACAACCACCACACCACCACCACACCACCACCACACCACACTTCCCCCACACCACCACCACACCACACCACACCATACCACACCACCACCACACCACAACACACCATCCCACACCTCCCACCCACACCACACCACCACCATGTCATACCACACCACCACACCATACCACACCACACCTGCCCCCACAATACACCACCACCACCACACCATACCACACCACAGCACACCTGCCCCCACACTACACCACCACCACACCACCACCATACCACGCCACACCACACACCACCTCTCGTGTCAGACAATGCGCCTACCTCTCACCGCATGTGCACAATAACCTGATAATAACCCCCCCCCCACTCTCCCCCAATATGCAATCTGTCTAACCCAATGCAGATGATATGTCGGCCGTTGCTGGATGCATAGATATCCATCATGTTGTCAACACGAGTGAAATGATATCAGAAACCTAATGAATCGGTTTTTTTTTGGTTTTTGTTTTTACCACATTACATACACAATTACCTCGATAATCTAGAATTATATATATTTTTTAATTGTAGATTATTGCATACAGTTGCCCGGAAGAAATTTTACAGGATTTGTCTTTGTCTTATTTTTCTTTGTCTGCTGGAAAATACGATATCCCAAAAAGGCAGTCCGATAAAACCACCAGGTGTATGCACCACCACATGACCACAGACTCACTGACTGTTGTAAGGTATGTGAGTCATGCGAGGCATGCAAGGCAGGGCAGGGTGGTCATGTGACCACCTGACCACCGCTGGTACCGACGAGTGAGCTGTGGAAATAAACCAGTCTACCAACAGAGCTCATGGTGTTCAGACGTGTCCTGTACATACATCACATGGTGTCAGATCGGAACGAGACAAAATGACGACGTCAGGACTAAAGCCACCGGCACCGCTAAAGTTGTCGGATAACATGGCAATGAACTGGCGGGATTGGCTGAGTTCTTATGAGATATATGCGGGTGCTGCCGGTGTGATAACAAAGTCTGAGAAGGTGCAATGTCTTACGTTTCTACATGTCGCGGGACCGGATGCTCAAAAAGTATACCGAACATTCAAATTGGAGGGCACCGAAAGAGAGAAGATAAGTCCATTGGTTGAAGCGTTCAGAAAGTATTGTGAGGGAAAAGTGAATATTACTGTTGTCAGGTATAAATTCCACTCATATAACCAAACAACCGAGGATATGGACTTGTACATAAGAGAGTTGCGAAACAGGATAGAATACTGTGAGTACGGAGAACTCGAGGAGTCGCTGTTATGTGACCGCCTCGTGTGCGGAGTTAAAAGCAAGGAACTCCGGAATAGACTGTTACAGACACCCAATCTCGACCTAGAACGGTGCGTAGAAATGTGCCGCCTGAGTGAACATGAGGACTCGCAGTTAAGTGGTAACAATGAAGTGGTCGAAGGTCAAGTAGACGCCCTCTCCAAATATAAACGACAAAAGTTCACGCCCTCTGCTGGTGCCACATACACGCAAAGGGGCGGGGCCAGCAGGTATCCAGCCTACGGAAAAAGGGGCGTATCCCGTGAGGAGTGCACCCGGTGCGGGTACCGGCATGATGGTCGGCCATGCCCAGCAAAAGGGAAGGAATGCGCAGGCTGCCATAAAGTTGGGCATTTCAAGAAAGTCTGTAGAAACGACAGAATGACGACACTAGTAGATGAAATACAAGTCGACAGACATAACAGGCCGGACGAAAGCGAAGACGGAGAAGAGGAAATGGACCTGTCGCTGGGCGAACTCAACAGTGACTTGTTCGTCGGAGAGATCAGGGAAAACAAAGAAGACGACTCGGAGTTATGGTACTCGGACATTTGCATAGGAAATACAGTGGTGCATTTCAAGCTGGACACTGGGTCCGAGGCCAATATCCTACCGCGGGATATTTTCAACAAACTGAAGAACACCGACATGAAGCCGTCACGATGTCGACTCGTGACGTATACGGGGCAGCGGATACAGCCGGACGGGGAGGCGGACATCATGATGAACAGCAGAAGCATCCATTGCCAGATAACCGCGTCCGGGAGTCCTATACTGGGGAAGAGCGCCTGTGTACAGCTCAACCTACTGGCCAGAATTGACGAAGTACAGAAACAAGCAACTGATGCAGCGGCAAAAGAATTGGTAAATAAATATCTCGATGTGTTTGAGGGTTTGGGAACAATAAAAAGTAATGCTAAGATTCATGTTGACCCGAATGTACAGCCAGTCATAGACCCACCCCGTAGGATACCACATGCCATAGAACATGACGTAAAAAAAGAAATAGAACGTATGGTACAGTTAGGAGTGATTGTTAAACAAGAGGAGCCGACCCCGTGGGTCAGCTCTATTACGATAGTCAGGAAGCCTGGAAAGATACGCGTATGTCTTGATCCAACGAAGCTAAACAAGGCTATATTACGTGGGCCGTACCCTATTCGAACAATAGAGGAGGTAGTTGCCAAAACGCATGGTGCTAAGTTTTTTTACGGTGCTTGACGCCAATAGCGGGTACTGGCAGATAGTGCTAGATAATGAGAGTTCAAAATACTGCACGTTTAACACACCGTGGGGCAGATACCGATTCACGCGTCTGCCTTTCGGGATCAAAACAGCGGGCGACATATTTATAGAGCAAATGAATATGATACTAGCTGACTTACCAGGAGTTAATGTAGTAGCCGACGATATTCTGATCTATGGTTCAACAGTACAAGAGCATAACGAAAGGCTAGAATCCGTGTTAAAAAGAGCAAAAAGTGTAAATCTAAAGTTGAACCCAAAAAAATCAAAGATATGTAGGCCACAAGTGAACTATGTAGGTCATGTACTGACTCAAGAGGGACTCAAACCCAATGCCGAGTGCATACAAGCAATTACCGAAATGCCCATGCCCACCAGTAAAGCAGAGATACAGAGGTTTCTAGGAATGGTAGGATATGTCTCAAAATTCATTCCAAATCTGTCAGAAATATCAAAGCCGTTACGGCTGTTATTGAATCGTGAAGTAGAATGGCATTGGGATGAGGGCCAACAAGAAGCATTTGAAAAGTTAAAAAAATGTCTAGTAGAAGCACCCGTATTGAGATACTATAATGTGCATGAAGCAATAAGAATACAGGTAGATGCTTCCAAGTCAGGCTTGGGAGCCACGGTGTTTCAAAGTAATCAACCTATCGCCATGGCATCTAAGGCTTTAAATAACGCACAGAGTAATTACGCAGTAATTGAGAAGGAACTTTTGGCAATATGTTTCGGGTGCCAAAAGTTTCATCAATACATTTTCGGGAAGAAAACTATCATTGAGACGGATCACAAGCCATTGGTTGCAATCATGGGTAAACCATTATTTACGTTATCAGCAAGAATGCAACGCATGCGCATGCGGTTGCAAAACTATGATTTGACTGTTGTGTATAAAAAAGGAACTTCCATGTATTTTGCAGACACCTTGTCACGAGCACACTCAGCTACCACGCAGCCCGATAACCTGTTTGACAAAGACATCACGATAGCTGCCGTCGACATCGTTGAAGATGAATTAAAGCAGATAAGACAAGTAACACAAACTGACAACACGTTCATAGAAATTGCAAATTACATCAAGAAAGAATGGCCAGGAACAAACAGTAACATGCGAAATGATGTTAAACCATACTTTACATACAGAGATGAGATTACAATACATGATGGAATACTCATGAAAGGGGATCGTATCATGATACCAAAACAACTGCAATCAATGATCTTAGACAAGATACACGAGTCACACATGGGTATCGTGAAGAGCAAGCAGTTAGCGAGGGAGTATTTTTTCTGGCCCGGGTTAAGTAGCCAGCTCGAAGACAAAATATCGCGGTGCGAAATATGTCAGAGGTTTAGAAGCAAACCACAGGCTGAGCCACTCATTAGTCACGAAATCCCCGAGTTGCCTTACAGTAAAGTAGGAGTAGATTATTTTCAGATTGAACAGACACATTTTATATTGATAGTCGATTATTATTCTAAGTATCCAGAAATCGTAGAAATGAAGGACACAACTAGTGCAGCCACCATTAGAACGCTAAAACAAATGTTCGGTCGGTATGGGATACCTAAAACAGTAGTGACAGACAATGGGCCCCAGTTTGTGAGTGCCGAATACAAAACATTTGCGAAACAGTACGGATTCAAGCCAACGTACGCTAGTCCATTATACCCACAGAGCAATGGGCAAGTTGAGCGATATGTGCAAACTATCAAAATAATGATCAAGAAGGCAATATTAGAACAGAAGGACATTAACATTGCATTGTTAAATTATAGGAACACCCCGATAAGTGGGTTGGGTGTCTCACCGGCTCAATTGCTAATGAACAGACGATTGCGGTCAAAATTGCCATCACATGAGAGCCACCTTAAACCGAAAGCACAGGCAACCCAAAAGCAACAAATAAAACTGAGACAACAAAAACAAAAACAGCATTTTGATAGACATGCAGGAACAGGCCACAAACAACTAGACATCGGAGACGCAGTAAGATACCGAACTTACAATGAACAATGGGGGAAAGGCACGGTTGTAAAAAACAACAACCCCGGCAGTCGAGACTATGAAATAATCAACAAGGAACAACACAGGCTGAGACGCAATCGAGTACAGTTATTTAAAATACCCACTAAATTCCCGCCGATTGAGGTGGGTGAGGGCACCCCCAGCCCAACCGCACATGAAGGGCTACCAATCAAAATACCAGAGACCGGTCCAAAGGTGTACGTCACGCGTTCCGGACGGGTCAGCAGGTCGATAAACAAACTAGGGTACTAGGGCCTGAGTCAGAGAGTCAGGGGGACATGGAACGCCCTGAGTGTGTGAGGTTAAAATTGTGTGTTCAAGTTACAGTATCATGTGATATGTTATTGGTAAATGATCGATAGACATTGGACTGTATAATGTTCTGGAAATATGAGCAAAACATTCTAACGTGTCATGATGACATGGGCTGATCGATTTAATGAGAAATACTTGATGTATGTTGTATTTGATCCACAGGCCTGTAGGCGAGCTGCGATGGAATAGAGTAAAGACCACCTGACCACCGCTGGTACCGACGAGTGAGCTGTGGAAATAAACCAGTCTACCAACAGAGCTCATGGTGTTCAGACGTGTCCTGTACATACATCACAACTGTAACCACGTAACTGATTGATTGTAACTGATTGATTGTAACTGATTGATTGTAACTGATTGATTGGAACTGATTGATTGGAACTGATTGATTGTAACCGATTGAGTTAACTGATTGATTGTAACTGAGTAATCGTAACTAATTAATTGTAACTGAATCAATAACATGCTTGTCATGGGTTTAGTTTTGGCTTTACAGTTTCACAATCCGATAGTTTTCAGCTGTCCTATTTAACAATAAGTATATAAGGCTAATTATTATAATATACTTCACTTTAGTTTGGAATAGGCTTTATTAAAAATTGCTAACTTTAAAGACATTTCAAGTGAAAACATGTAAAAATAATTTCACAGGCTTCCGTGATTTACAACGGTGACAGGCTATATTAAATTGACTTAAAGTTGCATAGTCCGATGGTTTTGAGTTTCTGTAATTTTTCTGAGATAAAGATATTAATTTGATTGCTATAATATATCTGACTTTAGTTTGAAATTACTTTAATTTAAAATGGCGACCTTTTGAGATATTTGAAGTTAAAAAGTGGAAAATTAATTTCTGCAAGCTTGCCAAAACTCTGACACCATAGGCTTCTGTAGTAACCGGTTCTATTAAATTGATTCAGTATTCCTTTCTATGTGGCAAAAAGTGTTTAATAAGTGCATCAGTATCTAAGTTATGTAAGTAGAATCACATTTAGATAATTGTCTCAATTGTGATATTTAAAGTTGCATAGTCCGATGAAGCATCACACTATGCAACTTTAAATATTCCTTCTATGCAGCAACAAATGTTCAAAATGTACACCAGTATCCAAGTTGAATATGTGGTGTAATAACTAATATATTAGTAAACAGGCCCATTGGCCAGACGGTCACATGATCTAACCAGAATGACGTCACGGAGCACAGGTGGTGCTGCCCAGGTACGAAATAAACCAGTCACTCTCTGTGTTCACTTGTCAATCTCTGTGTTCACTTGTCAATCATTACAACATACATGTAGGATGAAATATAGGACTCTCTGTGTTCACTTGTCAATCATTACAACATACATGTAGGATGAAATATAGGAAAGTGCATTACTTTCCCAAATGTAATTGATTAGTTGGACTGTGTAACTTTAACGATCATTCTCCATTACTTACTTGATCGAAATGTCTTTCCTTATGTAAGTCTTCCCCGTGCCCTCCATCTCTGCCAATTTGGATTTCCACCGATGTGTATAACTTACAGCGTCATCAAAGGCCAGTTACTCTCATACAATGTCTATGTGGTGTGGGAGGTTAAAAATCCCTTGGGTCGTTAAAAGTGTAAACTCGGGCTTTCTATCGACAAACTGTCTAATAGTGAAAACAAGTCTATTCAGACTTATCCTGACAGGCAGTATAAATCTTTAAGAAAAAAAAAGGTGATAATGTTATTTAAAACTCACCATTCAGTGCATATGAGCCTGTCTCAAAAGGTGCTAACTCTTCGCTTTTTTGTCCATCGTAACGATTGACACAAAACAGCACAGAAATGGTTACACTGAAAACAAAAGGACATTTGCTTCAAATCAATATGTATTCTATTGGGATTATGAAAAACCATGTAAAAAAAAATCAGTTTATCCTGAGCAAATGCATAAGTAGATAGTGTGTTGATCGTTACTATGGACAAAGTTTTGTCCCATATTGCTTAGCACCTTTTGAGACAGTCTCATATGCAAGAGCTCCCGGACATATATAGTTTGAAAGTGGTTGCCGAGTATGGCGGGTAGAGGCGATGAAACAGGTGAAACAGGTTGAGACTATGCTGAGTCAGCAGTGTGTATCAGTTGTTACTTTCGCATTGGTTGTTGCTTTCATATTATATTGTCAATTCATAAGTACAGAAATATACAGCCATGCTGGTGGCTTCATTAGCTATAACTATATAATACATGATATATCACATATATAATAAATAACTGCATTGTCATAGGGCTGGATGCCAAATGTCTCAGACCAGACTAGATGGCCGAATGAGTTGAGCGTCCGTATCCCGTTTTGGTAGGTCGTGGGATTCGAACGCACGGGTTCGAACCCTGATCAATCAAACCAATGACTTGAAAATTGATACTTGTCGCTTCCTAACCAGGCGCTGGGCATTAATAGGAAAAGGCAAGGACTGGTTAGCCCAGTTTCAGGATAATGTGACTGACTGGGATATCATCAGGTCATGGTGCCAGTGACCTGATTTCCCAGTGGGGCAGCACTATAAGCTCGCCATGAGTGAGCACTATCACAAGCCGGTACCCGTCCTAATATGACCTTAGATGTTGTCAGGACATAAAACTCCAACAACCAACCAACTAATGTCTCAGCGCAGACAAAGATATTTTGTCGGATGAATAAACTAGATTTACAACAACAGCAACAGTACCAGTAGGCATGTATGCGCATGTATGCGCATGTATGCCCATGTATGGTAGCGGGTTAGGATTCATCGCAGGGTGACAAATGCACTGCGCGTTCAGTCGGAGGTAGTTGGAAGTGACAGGGTTATGAATACTGTCAGAACGGTGACGCAGCACCATCAAACCCCAACCTGGGCTCTATTCACAAGTGTAACAATACAAGTAAAGGGTTGATCTTCATCATCATCATCATCGTCACCATCATCATCAAGCGGGATGGCCCAATAGGTTGAGTATCCGTCGCCCGTTTTGGTAGATCGTGGGATTCGAATCCACGGGTTCTGGTCAAACCAATGACTTAAAAATTGACACTTGTTGCTTGCTAGCCAGGCGCTCGGCGTTATTATGATACTTCGATGATAGCCATCCTCAGATGATCTCAGATGTTGCTAGCACATAAAACCCCAATCACCCTCTCACTGCCATCGGTGACGTAGCTGGTGGTGACATGGTGCCCAAGGCACTGTATCCCAGTGGGGCAGTGCTATGAACGTGCACTGTCCCAAGTTGGTGGTACCCATTATGAGGTGTCCTCGGATGTTGCCAGAACGCAAATCCCAATCACACTCACTGACATGTGTCGAGTTGCTACATAGTGTCCATGAAACAGTACCTCAGTGGGGCAGTACTAAAAAAGTCGCTATAACAAGTATAAGCACCCACCGTCAAAAGTCAGTGGTGCCCGTCCTGAAGTGACCTCAAATATTGCCAGAACATTAAACCCCACAATTACCCACTCAATGTCATATGTAGAGCTACTGCCTGGTGCCCATGAAACTGTACCTCAATTAGGCAACACTATAAAAGCCGTTATGAGTGTGTACTACGGTACATTAACTTTTAAATGCAGGGGCAAATCCATTGTTTTACAAAGGGGTGAAGAGGGTGTTTCAAAGGTGGGTGGTGTTGTGATGGTTTCTCATACATCAACTAGGCCTACATGAATTTGTTGATATCAGCGGCCATTTTGGGTGCCATCTTGGACTTTATGGTGTTCTGATTGTTCAATGGTGATTTGACTGCTTTCAGTGAGCTCTTTGAACCCAAAAACCTGGTTGTAGACACTTTAATTACCATTCTAGGGGCAATAGTAAGTAAGTTATAGCCATTTTAAGGTATTGGTGACCATCTTGGACGCCGTCTTGGATCAGGCAATGTTTCGGTAGTCCGACTTTGGTCAATTTCTACAAAGATATTCTCTACATCCAATACTATCAGAAACAGTAAAACAACCTTTTTCAAGCAATTTTATTTCGAGGTAGGGTGGTCATTTTTCATATATCTAATGTGATCGCTCCAACGGCTGGAAGACCAGTGCCTCAACGCTGACAAAATATAAGATAAGATATTTATTTATTTCCACATAATAATTGTACATAGAAGCTGATATTTTTATCAGTAATGTTTCACGTGAAAAAGGATAAAGCAGAAGTACAATACTTATGTATTGTATAACGAGTTATGCCCATATTATTTAGGCTGCAGGGCTTAGTATCACCTGCCAGTGTATGGCTGGTGCGCGCTGTGCCGCCTTGACTCACCCGGCTTGGTGGCCCATGCCTCACGACAGCAACCAATCAGGTTCCGGGGCTCGGGTGAGCCGACTTCGGGCGGCGCGGTCGCTATCAAGTATCCTTTCGGCCGGAAATTTGACTAATAAACGAATAAAATTTACCCCCCCCCCAAATCGATGGTGCCTGAGATGAACACGGCATGTTGCTAGGACCTAAAACCCCCCAATCAACCACCGTGTTAGTGGCGTGCCACTGTACCTGTGAGTGGGGTCACGTGGAGGCGACGCGGGTATGAATCATGTCCACTACAATATGTATCCGTATAAATATGCATGGCATATTGCATTGTCCGCTGCCCAATCTCATACCTGCTGGGCACCAGCGAGTCGCACACTGCGAGCACAACGCAGCCTGGCGGCACCTACCGGTGACAGAATGCATTCCGAGTGTGCGCTGAGCAAGTAAGAACCCCAGTCCTTGTCAACAGTTCGCCTGTCTTCATCGGGAAAACAAAAAAGTAGGATGTAGCAGAAGTGTCAAGTCTTCCGATTTGGCCGGAGATCTCCCTTAAAATATATCAAACTAATCACAATCTCCCCACTTGGCCGGAGATCTCCCTTAAAATATAGGAAACTAATCAAGATCTCCGCATTTGGCCGGAGATCTCCTTAAAATATAGCAAACTAATCGCAATCTCCCGATTTGGGCGGAGATCTCCCTTAAAATATAGCAAACTAATCGCAATCTCCCGATTTGGCCGGAGATCTCCCTTAAAATATAGCAAACTAATCACAATGTCCCGATTTGGCCGGATATCTCCCTAAAATATAGCAAAATAATCGCCATCTCCCGATTTGGATGGAGATCTCCCTAAAATATAACAAAATAATCGCAATCTCACGATTTGGCCGGAGATCTCCCTAAAATATAGCAAAATAATCGCAATCTCACGATTTGGCCAGAGATCTCCCTAAAATATAGCAAAATAATCGCAATCTCACGATTTGGCCGGAAATCTCCCTAAAATATAGCAAAATAATCGCAATCTCACGATTTGGCCAGAGATCTCCCTAAAATATAGCAAAATAATCGCAATCTCACGATTTGGCCGGATATCTCCCTAAAATATGAATCAGACCAGACGGGATGGCCGAATGAGTTGAACATAAACAACCATACAAGATGGCCGAATGAGTTGAGCGTCCGTCTCTCGCTTTGGTACATCGTCGGATTCGAACCTACCAGTTTGGGTTGGAACCCTGTTCGAGTCAAACCAATAACTTAAAAATTGATACTTATCGCTTCCTCGCCAGCCACTCGTCATTAGTAGGATATGGCAAGGACTGGTTGGCTCAGTGTCAGCATAATGTGACTGAGTGGGATATCAGGTCATGGTAGCCTAGTCTCCAAGTGGGGCAGCACTATAAAGTCGCCATAAGTGCGTGCTGTCACAAGTCGGTACATATCCTGATATGACCTTAGATGTTGCCAGGACATAAAACTCCAACAACCAACCAACCTACCCTAAAATATAGTAAAATAACCCCAATTTCCCGATTTTAATATGTAATCTGCGAAGAATTCATTCAGCTTTTTTTTTTTTTAAATTGTGTATACATATTTTTCATCAAAATGCACCAGAATGCACCATATTGTATAACCTTTGTTCACACACTCTCCCGCCTTCGGCTACACCATTTCTCCCTATTTACAATGTGTATGTTAGGGAGGTCTCCCTACTCTCACACTCTTATCTACTTGGAACCTGTGATGTAGCAGAGAGAATACATGAATACAGTGTGACCGTAGACTGAAGATTATTTCCGTCCTGGGTGTCTTCTTCCACAAACAAGTAGTATATTAAAGTTGCATACTCCGATTGCTTTGGTGGTATTTAAAACAAAATGTACTATGTTGATCGCTATAATCTAGTTTATTTTAATTTGAAGTAACTTTTATTTTGAAGGGTCACTTTGGAGATATTTAAAGTGAAATAATGTCATGTAAAATGCGGGTGTGCACATTGAAATGCTGGATAATGGATTTGTAGAGGTTTCGGTTACCAATCCTGGAACACAGCAGTATGATCCTGGAGCATAACACTTCCATAATTGCTTAATGACTGTACCACTATCGAACTTTGATATGCAGGATCAAGTCTAGATAACTACTTGGGTTCCGAAAATCTTATATTTTTATCGGATTATGTAGCTTTAGAAAGTGGGAAATAAGATGGAATTTATTATGAGTTTGAGTTAAGGAAATGTTCCTGTCTTGGCGAGAGTTTTCCCCTCCTGTTCTGCAACAAAAAAGTCATCTCTAACCATAACATAGTATACATTTTGAGTGGGGAATGAGGAACCACTCATGCCCTTTTGATAGTTTACCTGACTTCTTCCTCAAAGAAGAAAATAATTAGATAAATATTTTCAAAAGCAAAAGAGAAAGACGTGCAGCTGATTTAAGGTAGAATATATTGTATGAGTGTGGATTGAGCAATCATTTCTAAATCTAATCCTGTCGATACTTCACCTGACTTCACCCGCCAAAATGAAGCGGTGAAAGTAAGGCTCCAGTCACACTACGGTTTGCAACCACTTTGAGACCACTTTGAGACCAAAAGCAGGCGACGTCCTTGCGACCAAAGCACACACAAAAAAGCGGGAAAAACAATGGTTGGCGACCGGTCGGCGATCAGTCAGCGACCACTCGGCGACTTCCGGGTGACCATTTTGGCTAAAAGCAGATGCAGATACTGCACCAGAAACATCCTTGCAGCCAAAATGGTTGCAAGGAAGTTGCCGACCACTTTCAGCACTTGCGACCAGTCGCGGCACAGCTTGTGATCAGTCAGCGACCACTGGGCCACCAGTGGGCGAACAGTTGCCCTTTTGATTACAAAGTGGTCGGAAAGTGGTCGCAATGTAGTCGCAAGACGTCGTGTGACTGTGGCTTTAGACAGCATACATTGTGTGTGGATTGAGGAAGCATTTCGAACCCTGTCAACACTTCACCTGACTTCTCCCGCCAAAATGAAGTGGTGATAGAAGAGAGCGTGTATACAGATGAGAGGGACAACTCCCATACTACACCATGTAACATATGCCGACTGTGGCGCTCCAAGTGGTGGTTGTTGAACAGTATATGACACAGCTGTCAAACTCAAGGCATTGTCAATGGTCGTGTGCAATCTTCCTACAGAAAACGTTAAATATCTCTAAAACTACAACACCTAGAAACAAACTGATTGGAATACACATAGGAAACATGTTTACCAACAAGATTATATTAAAGAGATATGGTTAGGGTTCTGGATTTCCATTAATTTGGAATAAAACTGACGTTTTTCACTACGCGTACGGCAAACTCAAGGCATTGTCAATGGCGGTGAGCAATCTTCCTACAGAAAACGTTAAATATCTCTAAAACTACAACACCTAGAAACAAACTGATTGGAATACACATAGGAAACATGTTTACCAACAAGATTATATTAAATTGATATGGTTAGGGTTCTGGATTTCTATTAATTTGGAATAAAACTGACGTTTTTCACTACGCGTACGGCAAACTCAAGGCATTGTCAATGGTCGTGTGCAATCTTCCTACAGAAAAAGTGAAATATCTCTAAAACTACACCAAATAGAAACAAGCCGCTTAGTACACATATAGAAAACATGTTTACCAAAAGGATTATATTAAATCGATAAGGTTAGGCTTCTGCATTTCTATTAATTTTGAATAAAAACAAATGTTTTGCACTACACGTATGGCAAACTCAAAGCTTGTTCAACACTAACCGCCAGGAACGCCACTGTAGCCTGTGTTACCGATTTTCGCGGGAGTTGTCTCTCTCATCTGTATACACGCTCTCTGGTGATAGTAAGATAGAATACATTCCCAGTGTTAACTGAACTAGTGTCCCTGTTGTATTAACAGTTCGTCTATCTTTTACCACAAAGAATATTGACGTGCAATTAATACTATCACACTATTGCTTGCGATCACACTATTGCTTGCGACCACTTTGCGACAACAAAAAAGGTTTTTTTGCAAAGAGGTAACAAGTGATTTCAAAGTGGTCGGAAGTGATTGAAAAATGGTCCTCAGTGTTCGCCGACTTCCTTGCGACCAAGGAGGTCGGCGAAGACTGAGGACCATTTTGGTCGCAAGGAGGTTGCAGCTACTGCACTAAAAACCTCCTTGTGGTCAAAATGGTCGCCCCGAAGTCGGCGACCATTGCTTAGGTAGCAGGGAGGTCGCAGGGAGGTGGGTACTTTTGTCCAAAGTGGGCGCGAAGTGGTCTCAAAGTGGTCGCAAGCCACAGTGTGATTGGAGGTAATGTTAGAATTCTTCTTCTGCAAAACAATTAAGCGGTGGACATTAGATATACTATATTGTGAGGAAGTATTCTCACTATATCAATAATGTTCTGCCATAAAAGGGTCTTTAAACAACAAATTAAGTGGTGGATATGATATTGAATACCAAAATGAATCCATCTTCTGCCAAGAAGCATCGGATTGGGAAGTCCGATAGCATATATTCTGAGAACGGAATGAAATTTTCCTGCCAGCAAACAGTTCGTCCATATCCTTCCACCGAAATTAAACCGCACACGTCAGACAGGATGCTTTCTGGTTATGGACTGATTAAATCTGCTTGTGTTATAAATAACACATCCATTTTTTTCCACCAAAATTAAAGTGTAAAAGGGAATGGCCCATTCATCATTTTTACACCAAAATTAAAATTTAAAAGGCAATTGCTCATTGGTCTTTTTCCAACAAAATTAAAATTTAAACCGCAATGGTTCATTCATCTTATTACACCAAGATAAAAATGTAAAAGTCAATGGCTTATTCATCCTTTTCCACCAAGATAACAATGTAAAGTCAATGGCTTATTCATCCTTTTCCACCAAGATAAAAATGTAAAAGTCAATGGCTTATTCATCCTTTTCCACCAAGATAACAATGTAAAGTCAATGGCTTATTCATCCTTTTCCACCAAGATAACAATGTAAAGTCAATGGCTTATTCATCCTTTTCCACCAAGATAAAAATGTAAAAGTCAATGGCTTATTCATCCTTTTCCACCAAGATAACAATGTAAAGTCAATGGCTTATTCAACCTTTTCCACTAAAACTAAAATCCGAAAGGTACTGGCTCATTCATCTATTCCCACAAAAGTCTTAATTTAGAAGTCAAAGTCTTATCCCTTTTTTTCCACCCACAACAAAATTGGGATTTTTAAAGTCATCGAGTATACAGTGCAGGATATTAAACAGCAATAACGATAAACTGGGAGAGAGATTAAAAAAAACATAATTGAAAATAATTTAATTTTCGTCTATTGTGGTCTGCGATTTGCTGGTTTTGCACTGGAGAATTCTAGTGGCGCCTCCTTCAGGCGGGTGCGACCTTTCCGGCTATGTTGGAAGTTGGATTACTCATACGACTGAAGAAGGGAGTGTTGGGTGGGTGGGTAGGTGTGTGGGTGTGTGGGTGTGGGGTGTGTGGGGAGGGGTGAGGCATATAGCAGAGGGAACCGCCACTGACCTATGCGCCTACAGGAACCTGCTGCAGAGAATAATAACAAAGTTCTGATAAATAGGGCTGTGACCTTAGCAACTATGTTGGACATCTCTGCACGTCTACAACTATCTACACCATGGTGTGTATATATATATACACATTTATGTATATGTGTATATATATATATATATATATATATATACATATATATATATATATATATATATATATATGGACATATATCTAGAAATAGGTCCATATATATATACATATTTAGACAAATACACATATACACATTTATACATACACATACACACATACACATAGACGCATATACACAGACACAGGCACACACGTATACACATACACATATACACATGTCCTCCAGCGCGACTGACACTGGTCAACATCCGGAGGAGGTGATGTGGCCGAGATAGCGCTACCGGTGAAGTGTTCTATCTTACGGAGGATAACAATAATAATAATAAGTACTATTCCTGTATGTATCTTTATACTTGCATACTATGTTATACATCACATACATATACATGTGTACATATATAATATACATGTATGTATATATGTACATATGAACACATATGGGTATATACGGATATATATATATATATATGAATATGCATACATGACAATTGCATATATGCATATATGAAGCATTCTTTTCCAAAACACGATAAGCGCCAATCCAAAAAATGAGGTTGCAATGCCAATGCCAAGTTTCTAGATGGTGTTTTCGAAAAAGAGCTCTTCACATATATAAATGCAAGAAGAGCTATATATTATATATATATATATATATATATATATATATATATATATATATATGAAGAGCTCTTTTCCAAAACACGATCTATGAACTTGGTATTGGCATTGCAAACCCATTTTGTTTTATTGGTGCTTATCACATTATGGAAAAGAGCTCTTCATATGTGTCTATGTACATATGTATGTAGATCTACATATGGCTTCCTCAGTGTATGCCAGTTCACTGAATCATCACGCCGACCCCCTTTCTCCCACCACACACACACATTTCAATTACTCTCCTCTCTCACTCTGCCCCAGCAATGCTCCCTCCTCCTAATAGCAAAAGTTCACAATCATTGTGTTGTGCTTCTTTTTTTTCTTTAGCCCACTGAGAACTTCACCGGAATTAATACCTGCAGCAAGACGCAGTAGGACGCCACCCACATTTATGTATCCTTATTGCCGTCATGTATTACCTTAGATGTTGCAAGGACGTAAAACACCAACCAACCAACCCACTTTTGTGCCTTTAATAATGTTTTATAACTAATTGTCAACAAGGCAGGCACTAATTCCTTGTTGCTGAGGAGGAGGAGGTGGATATGGAGGAGACGGAGGAGGAGGAAGGGAATGAGGAGGAAGAGAAGGAGGAGGAAGAGGAGGAGGTGGGGGAAGAGGAAGAGGAGGAAGAGGAGGAGGATGAGGTGGAGAAGGAGGAGGACGGGAATGAAAGGGGAGAGGAGGAGGAAGGAGAGGCGGAGGAGAGGAGGCAGAGGAGGAATGGGATGAGGAGGAGAAAGAGGAGGAAGAGGAGGTGGAGGAGGCGGAACGGAATGAAGAGAAAGAGGGGGAGGAGGAGGTGGAGAAATAGGAAGAGGAGAAGGAGGTGGACGAGGCGGAGGATGAAGAAGATGAGGAGGATGAGGAAGAGGAGGAGGAGGAAGAGGAGGAGGAGGAGGTGGATGAGGCGGAGGATGAAGAAGATGAGGAGGATGAGGTGGGGGAAGAGGAAGAGGAGGAAGAGGATGAGGAGGACGAGGAGGAGGTGTAGAAGGAGGAGGACGGGAATGAAAGGGGAGAGGAGGAGGAAGGGGAGGCGGAGGAGGTAGAGGAGGCAGAGGAGGAATGGGATGAGGAGGAGAAAGAGGAGGAAGAGGAGGTGGAGGAGGCGGAACGGAATGAAGAGAAAGAGGGGAGGAGGAGGATGAGGAGGAGGAAGAGGAGAAGGAGGTGGACGAGGCGGAGGATGAGGAAGAGGAGGAAGAGGAGGAAGAGGAGGAGGAGGAAGAGGAAGAGGAGGAAGAGGAGAATGAGGTGGAGGAGGTGGAGGAAGGGAATGAGGAGGAAGAGGAGGAGGAAGAGTGTAAGTCCCCATCATGTCCCAACAAAGCCGTCATCAATAGCACGCCATGATCTCCCCAAGTAGCACCGACATGGCCAGCTCATACATTTACAAGCGGTCAGAATTCCAGGCCGGCCCAGAACAAAGCCCTCCACTCGGTAAATCTATTTCGTCCAAGGGGGAATTCGACAATCCATTTCGTGTGGCCTACAATAGGACTTGGCAGGTGATTTGTCAGCAGTCAGGCTGACAGGTCATAAGACCGTCAGGGTGTGGGGTTAGGTTCGGGGGTGGGTTGGGGGGGGGGGGGTATCTGAGGTTGGTGCGGTAAGTATCTGTGGGTGTGGGGAGGGTGGTTGGTTGTTGGAGTTTTACATCCTGGTGACATCTCAGGTCATAACAGGACGGGTACCGACTTGTGACGGTGCACACCTATGGTGACTTCACAGTGCTGCCCCACTGGGAAATCAGGCCACCAGCACCATGACCCGATATCCAATTCAGTCACATTATCCTGAAACTGAGCTAACCAATCCTTGCCTTATCCTATTAATGTTGAGCGCCAGACTAGGAAGTGACAAGCATCAATTTTATAAGTCATTGGTTTGACTCAACCAAGAACCGAACTCCCGATCTCCCGCACGCGAGACCCGCGCTCTACCGATTCGGCCGCCGCGCCCGGTCACGAGGAGGGTGGCAATGCAGGAATCCGGTGGGGTTTGGGTTGGGGTGGGGTGGGGAGAGGTTAGGGGTGGTGGTGGTGGTGGCGGGGGGGGGGGGGGAGTGCGGGGAGGGAAGTGATGCAGGAATCGAATGGGGTGGGGGAGGGGACAGGTTAGGGGAGGGAAGTATCTGTGGGTGTGGGGAGAGTTGTGATGCAGAGATCGGGTGGGGATGGGGGTTGGAGGTGGGGTGGGGTGTTCAGGACATTACATATAGATAGAGATACAAGGTAACCAACGTGAATCCATGCGGGACGGCAACATGAAGGAATCAGCATGGATATTAATGTAGTTGGTTTGTTTAGTTTGTTTTTATTTGTGTTTTCGTGTTGTTAGTGATGTTTTGTATGCCTTAGTTTGTTGGTTTTTGTTATTTTTGCTGGGGGGTTTATGGCGGGATGTTGTATTGGGTGAGTGTTTTAGTTCTTGTTTTGTGGATTAATTCTTTTAATAATAATAATTATTATTATTATTATTTTAATATTTGTTTGTAGGGTGTGGGGGGGGGGGGGGGGGACTTGTGTGGATGTTGTGTGCGGTTTTTTTTCTTGGAGGGAACATTTGTTCACCTGCAATATATACTTCAGAATAACCCAAGTACATTGGTTTCCAGACTCTAAATAGACTTAAGCGTTGAACAAACAATACCACTGTGCCAATGTTTAAACTACAAGCATAGTTTAATTAGTCAATTAGTGGGTGGTTGTCCATGATTCCTGAAAGTTGGGTGATGTTGAGTTAACTGGCTCTGATAACAGAGAACAGGTGAGAGGGTGCGGATGAGGGGTTAGTGGGTTTTCATTCCAGCTTCTGAAGTTCTTTTCCAGCACGCCTGCCGTCATATGAGGATGGGCACTGATGTGTGACGGTGAACACTTTTGATGGCTTCATGGTGCTGCCTCACTGACCCACCAAGTCACTGCCACCACAATACAATATCCCAATCCGGCACGTTATCCTAACACTGCACCAACCTGTCCTAGCCCTCTACTCTTCCATGGTCGAGGTTACGACATCATCTTCATTACCATCCTCATCCTCCTCATCATCTTCCTCATTATCATCATCATCATCATCATCATCAACAATCCCTTAAGTGTGAGGGTCATGGCCCCACAGATGACTTCGCAGCCAGTTTTCTCCACCTGTCCTTGTTCTCCACCGCCCTCTGGAACTTGCTGAACCCCAGACCTGATATTGTCCTCCCACCTCTTTCTTGGTCGACCTTGTTTTCTCCCCCCTTCCACTATCGCTTGACACGACAGGGTTTGACTCGGCTGAGGATTAAACCCACCAAACCGCGGCGTAGGCGGCAGACACTGTACCGCTAAGCCATCCCAACCGGGTCATGGGTGAGCTGGGGGTGGGGGGAGCTGGGTAATATCCCTTGAGAAATCTGCGCATTGGCTTCCGGTGCGTTGCTGGGGAATCCACCGGAAGTGTAGCAGTTGAGCTCCTTCGGTCACTTCTCGGCGTCGCTGTGAGTGTGTATCAATCTTTTATCACCAGCTCGGCCTACAATGGCCTATGTACTGCTCTCGCCTAACACCTTCTCCACTCACCCACCCACCCACCCACCCAGTCACCCACCCGTCCCCACTACTGAACCCCGGCCCACTCCGCGCACGCCGTGACTCCCCCCAACAGGATTATGTCATCGGTGAGCGATAATAGATGAGTTTCGGATTGAGCGCCGGACCTGGCCCGAATGAGGATTGATCCGGGATTTGTTGGATGGTTGTGAGATTGGGAGTGATGTGTGGTGTGTGTGTGGGTGGGTGGGTGGTGTGGTGGTGTGTGGGTGGAGGAGGTGGCGGTGGGGGTTGGGGGGGTTGGGGGGGGGGGGGGGGGGGTACACCCGGTGAGGGAAGAATGGGGTGTAGGAAGCGGGAAGTGAGGCGAACCCTGGGTTTGGTGTAGGGGTGGGCGGAGGACTGTTTTGTGTGTGAGGAAGGAGGAGGTGGGGGGAAAGGGAAGTGAGCGAACAACTGGGGAGATGTGGGTGGGGGTGGGGGGAGTAGGGGAGAGGGGAGGAGAACATCTGGTCTTTGTGTGATGGAGGAAGGAAGTGAAGGGATAGGGAAGTGAGGGGAACCCCGGATTAGATATGGATGGGTGTGGAAGTGGGTGTGGGGTGTGGGTGGTGGAGGGAGGAGGAGGGAGGGGAGGGGGAGGGGGAAATCGAGTTTTTGTGTGAGGGAAGAAGGAGGTGGAGGGAGAGGGAAGTGAGGCGAACCTCTGGTTAGATTTAGAGGTGGGATCGGGTGGGGGGAGGGGGTAGGGGGCAGGGAGGCGGAAGGGAGAGGGGAGGGGGTGGAGGAATCTGGTTTTTGTGTGAGGAAAGGTGAGGCGAATCTCTGGTTAGATGTGGGAGATTGTGGGAGTGGGTGTGGGGGGTGTGGGTGGGCTGGGGTGGGAGACCGCGTGGCCTTGGTCGAGCTGAGCTGTGGCCCAAAGCGAGGAGTGGCAATGGAGGCAGCAACTGCAACACCCCGCCTGACGCTGACGTATCACTCACGGGTCGGGCGATGTGTCGGGGCTCAACGGCAAGCTGCTCGCAGAGCTGGTCCGAGCAGCTGCTCCACGCACGGCGCGTGTGCATGCACAGTAGATGGATGAAGGAGAGAATGGATGAGAGAGAGAATGGATGAGAGAGAGTCAGGGTGAGGGGGAAATAGAGCGAGAGGGAGAGGATGAGCGAGGGTGGGATAGGTGGAGCGGAAGAAGGGGGAGCCGAGGAGAGGGCGGAGAGAAAGATTGGTCGGTTGGTTGTTGGAGTTTTACGTCCTGGCAACATGTATGGTTATATCAGGGCGGGGAGTGGGTTAGAGGGAGAGTTAGAGGGATGGGTAGAGAGATGAGATGAGTAGGAGGAGGGAAGGAGAATTGAAGGTGGCGGTGTGAAAGAAAAGGTTGGAGGGGTTGAGAAAGAGGGAGGGAGAGTATGGAGAAATAGGAGAGTTGGAGGAGTTGAGAAAGACGTAGAGAGAGTGTGGAGAAAGGAGAGTTGGAGAGTGGGGAAAGTTGGAAAGAGTAGGGAGAAAGGAGAGCTGGGGAGGTAGTGAGCAGAAAGAGGAGACTTGGATGGGTAGAGAAAGAGAAAGTAGGGACAAAGGAGAAAGGAGAGCTCGAGGATTGGAGAAGCACAGAGGTAGCAAGGAGACAAAGGAGACTTGGAGGGGTGAAGAAATAGGAAGAGAGAGTGGGGAGAAAGGAGAGAAAGAAGAAATGGTGACCTTGAGAGAGAGGGGAGGGGGAAGAAGCAGAGAGGTGGAGGGCCCTTCAATCGCCGTAACAACTAACTCACTCTTTCTTTCTTCCGTCTCACTTTTTCTCCCACGTCGCATCGCTTCGATTGAAGCAATGCTTGTTTATTGAGCTTTCTACAATGTAGACGCAATGGTTCCAAAAACATGGCACAACGTCATGAAGGAAGAAAACCTGCCCGGAAGAGGGTTTATTGCGAGTTGCTCATAACTTTATTTATGGATCTGGCCCAGGAAACTAGATCAATAATGCTCCTTTTTTATTAAACAACAATCTAACCACTTCACTTCTACAGGGTATGTGCGATGCAATCCGTGATGTTATGGAAATAAAATGCCATAAATGAGGCTATTTAGAGCAATTCTTGTGAGCTGCTCAGTAGTACGTGCAACTCTGCATTGGAGACACCAACAAGGTGGCAGACTTGTCTTACGTAGCCTCGCTTTAGAATGCAATCGAGGTCAGTGCTGAGAGATCTGCGATTGCACCAAATGCCAAGTTAATTAACCACTGCAGGTGCAGAGACTCACCAGCAGCGCTGTAATTACTGGCGAACTGCCCCTATGCAGTACTGAGAGATCTGCAATTGCTCTAATTTCCACCATACATGTCAGGAATGTGTCCGTCTGAATCCTTGCTCAGAAATACATGAAAATATATTTGGATAATACTTTCACTACTTTATATATTTTTCCATCCAGGCACACAACACAGAGAACCATGAATAAGGTTTTTCTAGGATCGGTTGGGCAACTAACCTCGTTTTTGTTTCAGTGTTGGATCGGTCAATGGTTAGATGTCGTGGCATCAGTCATTAAGTGAGTCTACTCAAAGATTTACAAAGTTCATCATTACCTTAACTGGTGTTCAGTGTAACTGGGATTGAAGTAAGGATACTGTGACTGAATTGGATACCAGGTCACGGTGTCAGTCACAATGTATCCCAGTGGGACAGCACTATTATATCGCCATCAGTCACAAGTCGCCATAGCAAAAGTGGGAACACTTCCTGATATGACCTTAGCCTTTGGATGCTGTTTGTTGGCGTTTTACATCCCGGAAACAATAACGGTCATGATAGGTCGTGTATCGACTTGTGACAATGAGCACTCACGGCGACTTTATAGTACTGCATCACTGTGAAATCATAACCAGATTTCCCACTCAGTCACATTATATGTAATTTATATTGATACCAAGATAACCATTCCTGGCCCTATCCTAGTCATGCCGAACGCCAGGATAGGTAGGAACAAGTATCAATATGGTAAGACATTGGTTTGATTCGGCCGGGATTCGAACCCCCGAGCTTACACACGGGAAACCTGCACTCTTACCGATTCGGCCACCGCGTCCGGTGTTAGACTTTGGATGAAGAATCCTATTGAAACAAAACAAACGAATCAACCTCCGGTTCGAACCCCGGTCGAGTCAAACCAATGCCGTAGCAAATTAATACTTGTCAGTACCTAGCGTGTTGCTCGGCATTAATAGGAAGGAGCAAGGAGTGGAATGAGGAAGAGAAATGTCTCTCGCTTAATCAACGAAGTGCAAACCAAAGTTCTTGAGGTGGGGAACTAGCATATGTGTAAATCTACAAATGAAGAATTCAGGCGCAAAACCCTATAAATGCCGATCCGAATCTTGAGATAAACTTTGGAGTCAAACCTTCAAAAGGTTAATTTTTTACATTCCTATTTTTTTGTTAATTTCTCTGTAACCATTTCTTCACAACCAATATGGAATTAGTGAGAATCAAAATTACTTTCAGGTAAATATTTGTTTAATTACGTCAATATTTGGATTGGCGTTTACGATGATTTGCGCATGAACTCTTCAAATATCCTTGACAGACTATTAAATCGATGGATTCCATGCTACAATTAAACAATGTAGAAACGATATATAATGCCATAGCGTTGCAGAAGCACAACACCATAAACTTGGGGAGCTGCTCCGAGGGACATGAGATACGAGCAACCGCTCTCTGTGGGCTGCTCATGAATTCACTCGTGGACCTGGACCTGGACCCGGGTGAGTGTGGGGGGTGGGGGGGGGGGGGTGGCGGGAGGGAGGGAGGTAGGCGGAACTGCCTGCTGGATTCGCCGTGGGAGCTGCCTCGGCGGGCAGGGGGGGGGGGGGGGGTGAGGGGGAAGGGGTGACGGGGGTAGGGGGGCATTATGCCAGGCACGAAGGTGGGCCAGGGATCAGCTCAGGCAAATTGGGGTCGCGGGGAGCATAGCGGCATGCCAAGCGTCCGTCAGCTCGTCTTTGACTGGCTCAGGCCAGACACGTGACCGCCACCGAGAAATACTAAATGCTCCTGGCGTGAAAATCTGATCGACGCTGGTGATAAGTAGGCTTTTTTTGATACATGACATTAAGATGGTCAAGATGGCTAAGCTCTCGCCCCCACCCCAAGCCCCACCACCACCACACCCCCACCCACAGCTCTACTCCTGCCTGCTCACTTCTGCAGCTTGACAGAATTTTAAATAGTGCTTTCCCTTCTTTCTTTCCTTCTTTTCCGAGGGTTTATGGCGTATGCCACGAGAGAAAAATTAATGATTTTTTTTTGTTCTTTTAAAGAAACCTAAGTAAATACAGAAGCATTTTGGAGCTGCGACTTTGCTTTTTGGTGACCTTTCTTTAAGGGTGATTTTTAGCAAAAGTCCAAATAGCAATATCTAATGAGTAATGTGCCTTATGCTACACAGAAGGCGCCCATCCATACCTCCCACCGACCTCACATCAAGTTCCCCTCTCATATGCAATATGGATACATTAATATATATATGATATATCATAAGTATGCGTGTTTAAATATGTGTAAGGGAATGTTCCCTGCTAGTATCCCCCATATGTTGTGAACTACTTCATTGGTGACCCCGTCACTATTGCGGACAGGTGGCACCACCATCGTCCAACCCTACCAGTGGCGCGAGATACTGTCACTCGTGCACTGGAAATTTCATCAGGTGGTTGGTTGTTGGGGTTTTACGTCCTGGCAATATCTAACGTCATATCTAACGTCATATCACTTCTGACAGTGCACACTCATGGTAACATTATAGTGCTTCCCCACTGGGAGACCAGGCTGCCAGCACCATGACCTGATATCCCACTCAGTCTCATTATCCTGACACTGTGCTAACCAGTCCTCGTCCTATCATAAGAAAGCTGAGAGCCTGGCTAGGAAACGATAAGTATACATTTCTAAGTCATTGTTTTGACTCGACCACGGTTCGAGGGTTCGAATCCCACGATTTACCAAAATGTGAGCCGGACGTTCAACTTATTGGGCCATCCCGTCTGGTCGCAGAGGGAGTGGACTGGTGTGATGTGACTGCAACGCATCAGGATCTATATATGGAGATTTGCATATATAGCCTAAATCGATAGAAATTAATTAAAGGGAACATCTCTAAGGTAGTTCTATCGACACCTTCTGCTGCTTCCACTTCCATATAGGCCAGTAAAGGAGCTTCATATGGAGCAGGGTCGCTGCGTGTGGACTCTAGCAAATGTTCTCCCAGTAGATATTTTAATAACTTCCATCCATATAACCAGATTGAACCATGAGAGTGATTGGAAGTATTATGTATAAACATTTATCTGGTGAGGATCATATGATTGCTTGTAGTGTCTTGCTCTTAATTATCTTCAAAAGGATGGATATGTTAATTTGGGATTATTAGTTATTGCACAGAGATAAAGACAGAATTGGCTTGAGTTATTATTCTGGCTTAACCCGAAAAGACCTATCTTGCATTAGATTAGATTAGAGTGTTTGAGATGTATGCTCAGACTAAGACGGGTTCGAACCCTGCTAGAGTCAAACCAATGACTTAAAAATTGATACTTGTTGCTTCCTCGCCAGGCACTCGGCATTATTAGAAAAGGGCAAGGACTGGTTGGCTCAGTGTCAGGATAATGTGACTGAGTGGGATATCAAGTCATGGTGCCAGTGACCTGGTCTCCCAGTCGGACGGCACTATGAAGTCGTCATGAGTGCACCATGTCACAAGTCGGTACCCGTCCTGATATGACCATTAGATGTTGTATTGCAGGACGTAAAACTCAAACAAGCAACCAGCCGACAGTTATATTTAGGCTGTTCGCTTTGGGCCACCTAAATGACACAGGCTGTGTGCACCGTGATGTTTTTGTTAGCGAGTGTTATTTGTATTGGAGTACATCTTATCTCAGTCCATAGCCAGTCTCTTTAAAGTTGCGTAGTCCGATGAAAACATAACATTTTCAAAACCAAGACAATTATCTAAAATTCATTCTACATATCTCATTTAGATGTTGGTGCATTTATCAGTTTATCAAACATATGTCACCACCTAGAAGGGAATACTGAAGTAATTTAATAGAACGTTTTACTGCCGAAGCCTATGGTGTCAGTGTTTTGGCATGGTCACCTAAATTAATTTAGCATGTTTGCACTTCAAATATCTCAAATGTTAGCCATTTAAAATAAAAGTTACTTCAAACTAAAGTAAGGTAGATTATAGCGACCAATCTAATATATTTATCTCAGAGGTTTGGTGTACTTTCCTAAATTAATTTGGCATGTTTGCACTTCTAATATCTCAAAAGTTAGCCATTTAAAATAAAAGTTACTTAGCACTAAAGAAAGGGATATTACAGCGATTAATCTACTATATTTATCTCAGAGTGTTGGCATGCTTGCCTAAATTAATTTGGCATATTTGCACTTTTAATATTTCATCAAAAGTCAAATATTTTTAAATAAAAGTTACTTCGAACAAAACTAAGGTAGATTATAGCGATCAATTTAATATATTTATCTCAGAAAATAACAGAAACGCCAAACCAGCGGACTATGCAACTTTAATGACCCTGTCCCACTACGACGTAATGACGTCAGCGTAGGGAGAACGTGAAGAACGTTGAACTTCTCGGCGTAGTATGCAAATTTGGGCACAAGTTGAACGTGGATGCAGCGTAGTGGACGAGAGCGTAACGTCGGCAAAGCGTAGTGATACCGTCATTCAACGAACGTTATGAACGTTATTCCATCGCCAGAACTACGTTACCTGATGGCGAAACATTGAAGTACGTTGAACATACGTTCTCCTGGCGTTCTCCTGATGTTATCCTGACTTTCCCATTATGCCGCATGGACGTTTCCACCGGGTTTAATGTGAGTCAATGTAGTGCAACGTAGTGCAACATAGTGCAACGTAGTTGAACGTAGTGACTAATGTTTTAATAACGTCGGTTTAACGTCATTGACGTTCACCGAATGTGTACAGAATGTACGGCGAACATAAACCCTTACGTTCGAACTACGTCAAAAGTTTTGAACATGTCCAAAACCTACTCGACGTAACTCGACGTAACTCGACGTAACACGACGTAACGTGACGTAGCTCGACGTCAGTCTAATGTCATTCTGACGTCATCATAACGTAATCCAACGTACATCAACGTAATGACCACGTCAGGCTTACGTTGGGTCATTACGTCGTAGTGTGAGAGGGGTATAACATGCCCCACAGCCTGAACTTAACCAGCGTCACGACCCACGTGACCTATTTGCACTGAAGGCCGCATGGCGGCAGTGTTATCCAGACGACTACGTGAAATTTACGGGCACGACCCACTCCAGCCGCTCCGTCACCGCCAAGTCAATCTCGCCAGATCTCGTCGCCATTCACGGCCCGCGCGAGATTCCCGCCACATTAGCGCCCTCTGGCGGCCTTTCCATTAATAACAGTTGGTGCCGCTCTGCCCGCGTGTCATTCACACCTCCAACACGCCGATAACAAGCTTATCGATTCTATCGGCGCGAACATGGCCCACCGACTCCCTCTAGCGGGCAACATATGAAACCCTGCCCTCGATTTGGGACAACCTTGGCACCGCCTAGGCGTTTTAGGCATGCCACAGGGTGACACCCATTAGGGGAATAGAAATATGTTTGGTCCTGGATAATTATTATTATTCAGTGTCATCCATTTAGGGTTACCATCAAGGAAATGGAACTCTTAAAAACACATCATGCTCACAAACTTCAGTGAGAATAGATAGGATGGTTCGTTTTATTTAACGACGCCTCTAGAGCACATTGATTTTCATATCATCGGCTATTGGACATCAAGAGTATGGTCATTCTGAAATATTTCTTTGGAGGAAACCCACTGCCAGCACATCGGCTACTATTTCCGATAAGCAGCAAGGGGTCTTTTATATGCACTTTCCCACAGACAGGACAGCACTTACCACAGCCTATGATGAGACTAGCTAAGACACATTACATCCCCGGTGCTTCCTCTGTACATTTTCTGTTTGCTTGTTTGTGTTCAGGTGTTCAATATAATGTTTTTGCCTTGCAGTACATTCCTGTCATTTTAGTCGCAATGTTCATGTTAACATTTTGGTGGGAATGATGCCTCCTTCTGCCTATCCGTACCCTGGACCCATTGGGTGAACGGATGATTTCATCTTCGGTCCACCTAATTGGCCGGAGTGTTTTCACACCTCCCCCCCCCCCCCCCCCATTGTCGACTGCAGCTCACCTATTTTCTAAATGTCTTAGTGAGCTGATGATGGGAACTTGTTCTGCCCTCCAAACCCTACTACTGTATATTCTTTATTCTGTAGTGGGTACTAATATATGCTTAGTCTTTTGACCTGCATTCCTTTGCCAGATCAATAAGTTTCTCGCTTTGTGTAATTTGACGTCTTTGATATGCTACGAGATTGTTCAATTTTCCACTTGTGGGGGATTCACCATGGGATGGCAGCAGCATCGACAATTTGCACTGATTAATGCTCTAGGCTGTCCCCCATCATCTGGTCTGGCTGATGCCATGCCTTGTCAGATCAGCAACAAACATGGAACCATTCATTCACTTCTGACTTATATACTATTTGTAATAAGTAGTTATTTCACTTGGCTTGTAATCATGCAGAGTTTGTAAATATAAACCGTTGTGAAATCTAATTAGCAAAGATGTGTTTGCTAATTCATCTCTCGCATCGATATGTGTGTGAATATTGTGAAGAACAGCATTTAATAAATAAATAAATAAATAAAATATAAATAAAATATATCTGAGAATGATGCGTTTTTAGTGTTACGTGTAGTGAGTTCTGTACCAGTCGAGTAGCTTATCATGCCATTATAATCACATATTGAAATTTGAAGTGAGAGCTGGGAGACCATTGTAGTCTGATCTCTCCCGGGGGAAAGCAGAGAGTTCTTGGTTACAGGGGGGCCTGCAGAGAATAAGGGGTGTTGGGAAGTGAGAGATGCCCTGATACTAGTGATAGGAGCACCGAAACACATTAGGGAATATTCTTTATTTATATTCACATAATAAATGATATAGCACATATATGTAAATGATACATAAGAATTATACAGCTATATCACGCCATCCCCATTGTCCTAGTCTACATACACGTGGCAGTTTTGAAAAATCCATAACATGGTCAAAATTGCACATGTACTCTTCGTGTTGGTTTCTTAACCTAGATTCAGCAGAGTAGAAATCTATTGAAATTCCTCAAATCTTTTCTAGAACCGAAGTTGTGGATGTTTCAAGATGGCTCATCTTGCCTGAGAGAAATGGATTGTAAATTGTGCCTTTTTATTAGACACATTCTAATCTAACCAATTATTATCTTCATACTTTCTTTACAATATTTGTTTGAATAATAGCATTTTCAGGTTAACTCTTTGGGAATAGAAGAGACTTGTTTTTTTTATTTATCTAAATCCCCAAAATATACTTTTTTATGGAATTTTGAAACGATAATTCATGAGAGTGCTACTGCTAATCAGATCGTTATCGAATATTTGACATAAATTAAAATTGACTTCACGGTGCATTAGCTCATCAATGCCGAGCCACCCTCCCCCCCCCCCCCATACCATGAATAGTGCTAAGTAAAAAGTCATACCCAATATACTCTTCATATATATTTATGAATATATATATAGGCTATGAATATATATATATACATATATATATATATATATATATATATATATATATATATATAAAGAGTTCAAGTGCAAAATCCCGCAAACGCCAATCCAAAAATAGAAATAAACATCAGAATCAAACCCTCAAAAACTGTATTTGTTCATATTCCATCTCTTTTATTCATTGCTCCATAACCATGCCATCATATGAAAAGTGGAAGTAGTGAAAAATAAAATGTCAGCTAAAAATATTTTATTTAAACAACATTTTTGGATTGCCGTTTACGTGGTTTGCGCCTGACCTCTTCATTATAAATAAATGAAACAACCTTTCTTTTCATCGGAAAGTTTGTTTTATTTAATGATGCCTCTAGAGCACATTGATTTTTAATCATTGGCTATTGGACATCAAACATATGGTCATTCATTCTGACATATTTCTTTGGAGGAAACCCACTGCTGCCACATAGGCTACTCTTTTGGATAAGCAGCAAGGGGTCTTTTAAGTTTTATATGCACTTTCCCACAGACAGGACAGCACATACCGCAGCCTTTGATGAACCAGTTGTGGACAACTGACTGGTTGCAATGGAAAAACTAGCTCAAACTACAAATGTCTCCACTGAGCAAGATCGATAGGATGACCGACACCTTCACAGGTGAACACTCTACAGCCTGAGCTACGTCCCGAGCCTACAATATTTAAAGTAATATTTGTGTTGATGTTGCTGTAACAGCAAAAAAAAAGCCATATTCATGATGCGCAATCACAATGAATGATATATTAATTTATTATGTATATGTTGGTAATTTGGTATAAGTATATATGTGTATATATATATATATACATATATATATATATGTACATATACATATCAGGGATGAAAGTGGTCTCCGGGGGAAAAAAGCGGAAATACTGATATTCTCCCATAGGTTTAGCATTGTCAAGGAATCGCAGAAAATTCCCGGAAGTCGGGTTCCATATATATTGGTATACCTCATTGGATATACGCACAAACCAACGCTTATCCTCTGAGGTCACTCCACCTGCCAGTTTCTACGAGTCGCTAAGTAGGCCTAAATATGCGAATTTAAAACTCAATCACAGGCCAGCAGCGTGCCCTGCCTACTGGTCTGACCTTCTGCATCACTATCTGTCCGCCCACAAACCCGGCCCGGCTGCATGCACCCCTCCCGCATGCATCAAACCGGCCGCCTGACATGCATGCGCGCCGAAAGGCTGCCCCACATCCCATGAGCACCGGGTCCCCGTAGGGCAAATTAGCCGTCTCACTAATAAACCACCGGTCCTATTCAAAAGAGGTTACACACACTTAATTTCGTGGATTCATTTCGTTCTTTTTGGTTTTGTTGTTGTTGCGGAGGCGGAATATTGTTTGGTTTTTGTTATCGTTGTTGTTGTTGTTGTTGTGGGGTTGTGTGTGATTGGGGGTGGGGGGGGAGGCTGATGTGAGGCAGGTGTTGGTTTTGTTTGCTTAAAGAATTAGTGCTTTATTCATCCACATAATCAGGCTTATATATGAGGTCTATTTTTATTGTCATCACTTAATCAATGATATTATTTGATGAAATTCGTTATATTTTATTCTATTATTTTCGCTAATCCTTATTCTTTTTAACATGTTTTTTTAAAAGCCAGTATTACAACATCTTGATTTCATCATACAACTCGTCTAGTACAGCAGCCCCATCCTGATATAACCTTAGATGTTGCTAGGATATAAAAGCCAAACAAAGGAGTTCAGCGGTACCTTTAAAGCATATTTAAATATTGACACTGCTGATTTAGCTAACATTACTGCATTTCACATTTTCAGCGTAAATAGAGGGCAAACACTTAGTACAAGGGTTCGTGACGGAGCTGATCGCTAAGCCTTTAGTAGAGAGGGCATGGCCTCGATTTGAATATGATGAAATATATCAATAACCTCCTGGCACATGTGCAGTTTCACGGAGCCCCAGATGCCTGTGAATAGACGGGTGTGAGTGGGTGGGTGATCAGATGTGAGGGCTGTGGCAATGGTTAGCTGCTAGAGAAAGTCAGGGGACTGACTGTGTGTGGTGTGGTTGGTTAGTTGGTTACGTCCTGGCAACATCTAAGGTCATATCAGGACGGCTACCGACTTGTGACAGTGCGCACTCATGGTGACTTTTATAGTGCTGCCCCACTGGGAAATTAGGCTGCCGGCACCATGAACCGATATCCCACTCAGGAAAGTTCGTTTTTTATTTAACGATGCCTCTAGAGCACATTTATTTTTATCATTGGCTATTGGACATCAAACTATATGGTGATTCTGACATATTTCTTTGGACGAAACCCGCTGCCACCACATAGGCTGCTCTTTCCGATAAGCAGCAATGGGTCATTTATATGCACTTTCCCACAGACAGGACATCGCATACCACAGCCTTTGGTGAACCAGTTGTGGACCACTGGTTGGAATGGAAAATAGCCCAAACTGCAAATGTGTCCACTGAGCAGGATCGAAAGGATGACAGACCCCTTCACAGGTGGAGATATCCCACTCAGTCACATTATCCTGACACTGAGCTAACAAGTCCTTGCCCTATCCCATTAACGCCAAGCGCCCGGCTAGGAAACGACAGGTATCAATTTCGTAAGTCATTGGTTTGACTCGACCAGGAATCAAACTCCCGACCTTCCACACCGTAAGCTGTACTCTATCGATTCAGCCACCACGTCTGGCTGGGAGTGTGTGTGTGTGTGTGTGTATGCGGGGGGGGGGGGGTCCTAGAGAGAGGATGCGGGGGAAGGTGGGAGGTTGGTGACGGGGAAGAAGTGAGGTATGGCATTCTTAAGTGTGAAAACTGGAGTGTGATTTGTTGTGCCTGGTTCACCGCTGTGCTCGGGTAATGTGGACCACAGCTCCCGTGTGTGAAGTGTTATGTCCCTGTCACACTATGACGTAATGATGTCAGTGTAGGGAGAACCTGAAGAACGTTGAACTTCTCGGCGTATTATGCAAATTTGGGCACAAGTTGAACGTGGATGCAGCGTAGTGGACGAGAGAGTAACGGCGGTAAAACGTAGTGATGCCATCATTCAACGAGAGAGGACAACCTAATTACGCTCAGGGAACGTTATGTAAGTTATTCCAATGCCAGAACTACGTTGCTTTACATTGCCTTATGTTGCCTTTCGTTACTAACGTCATGCAACGGTGGCAAAACGCTAAACGTATGTTGGACGTATGTTAGGCGTACGTTATCCCGACGATTTCACTACGCGGACTGCACTTTTCCACCGGCTTTAATGTGGGTCAACATAGTGCAACGTAGTGCAATGTAGTGCAACGTAGTGACCAGCGTTTGACTAACGTTCGTTTAACGTCATTGACGTTCGCCGAACGTGTACAGAACGTACGGCGAACGTAAACCCTTACGTTCTAGTTACGTCGAAAGTTTTGAACAGGTTCAAAACTTTGACGTGCGCCGACGTAACACGACATAACGTGACGTCATTCTGATGTCATCATAACGTAATCCAACGTAGGTCAACGTAATGACGAAACGTGATCATGTCAGGCTTACGCTTGCTCGTTACGTCATAGTGTGACAGGGGTATTAGTAAGTTGGGTGACTGTTTTAACATGCGCTAGGTGGCGCCTCTATGACCGTGGTTGTTTTTTTGGTGTTTGAGAAAAAAAAACCTCTCGCCATGATGGGTAGCAGGAAGCATTTCTCAATAATTGAAAATGTCGCACATCATTTATTGGTCAATCTTTTAACTTGAAATCACAACAAAAACACTATTTCATCAAAAGAAATAACAAAACAATTGGACTACACACAGAAACCACGCAGTTAGTTCTCTGCCATCACCCCACCCCACCCCACCCCACCTCACCCCCACCCATCACCCCAAGCACACACATATCTTTCTAACCTCTCCCACCAGACACGGTGGCCTAATCGGTAGAGCGCATGGCTTCCCGCGTGGAAGGTCAAGAGTTCGAATCCCAGCCGAGTCAACACAATGACTGATGAACTTGATATTTGTCGCTACTTAGTCTAACGCTCATCATTTATAGGATAGGAAAAGGACTGGTTTGCTCAGTGTCTTGATAATATGACTGAGTGGGATATCGGATCATGGTGCTGGTGGCTTGGTCTCCAAGTGGGACAGCACTATATAAAGTCGTCATTAGTGCGTACTGTCACAAGTCGGTACCATTTCTGATATGACCTTAGATGTTGGCAGGATGTAAAACTCCACCAACCAACCCATCACCCCAAGCTCACACATCTCTTTCAAACTTCTCCAACTTCATACCCGCTTCGACCTTCCTCCCTCCACCCACACCCTCTCACCCTCCCCGTGACTACGTATTGGCTGGTTTGAGAGAGAAAAAATGTATTGTCACCGCTGTCCAGAATGTATGTATACTCTATGTAAATTGTCTTACTGGTTATGGTTATCGGGACTGAGGCCAGAAAGTTGTTGTTGGACAGGTTGAGCTGCGTAGACTGCAGTCTCGTTGGTTTATCGTCTACAAATAAGCTATGCCAAGCTCTCCGCCAGCCTCCGGTAGTCTGGGCTTATGGGGCTGTCACACTACGGTGTATGGAGTAAGCGTATGTAGGCGTAACGGTTTGCGTGACATACGCCGTCATCTGCTATGCATACGCTACATATACGCTAGGAATACGCCGTATACGCCCGGCTTACCCAGTCATACGCACATCTGTCCGAAAATGTTTGTGCATGCTCAAAATTTTCAGCGTATGGCGTCATAAGGCTCATACGCTATGCATATGCCGGTAAGCTGGCATAGGTTAGGCGTACGCTGAAACCGTGCCTTCAGCGTATCTATAGCGTATATAGCGTACGCCTAGGCTACGTGTAATGTATTTGAGCATACTCCTAGCATACTCCTAGCGTATTCACAGTGTATACAAAGCATATGTGCAGTGTATGTCCGGCCTATGGTCTCGGTATATAAAGGCGCCGCAAGGCTTCTTCTGTCAGGCCGGCTCTGCTGCTCAGATACCATACGCTTTTCATACGCCACACATACGCCCATACGTTACGCATACACTACTCATACGCTAGGCATAGGTCGCTCATACGTTACGTATACACTCAACCTGCCACTCATAACTGTCAAACCACATCAAAGTACGCCACGCATACATCGGGTTACGCTTCTCATACGTCGTCATACGCTAGGGGTAGGTTACACATAGGTTACGCATAGGTTATGCATATGCTCCAAAAGACACATCAGTGCATAAAGGTCACCATACGTCGTCCCGCAACGTTTTTCAAATTTTTGCGGAAGGTTTTCCATACGCCGCCGCCATACGCCGTAATGTGACAGGGCCATTAGCCTTATTTATGGTACATGTAGGAAGAGTGAATGACATATATACATATATATTTATATATGCACCCCTATATATATGTATATATCCTTATATATATATGAAGAATTGAGGCGCAAAACCCGAATATTGATATAAACGTTGAGTCAAACCTTCAAAAGGTAAATATTTTTCATTCCTATTTTTTTGTTCATTACTCCATAACCGATACTTCACAACCAATATAGAAATAGTGAGAATTAAAATTACCTTCAGGTAAATTCTTTTAATTTAAAGTCAATTTTTGGATTGGCGTTTATGGAGATTTGCGCCTGAACTCTTCATATATATATGCATGTGTGTATCACAGGATGTGGTGGCCGAATCACTAGAGTGCAGACTTCCCTTGTAGAAGGTTGGGAGTTCGAAACCTGGCCATGTCAAACCAATGATGTACAAAATGTATACTTGTTACTACCGAGCCTGGCACTCAGCATTACTAGGATAGGGCAAGGACTAGTTAGCTCAGTATCCAGATAATGTGACTGAGTGGGAAATCAGGTCATGGTGATGGCGGCCTGGTCTCCCAGTGGGACAGCATTATAAAGTCACCATGCAGTGCATACTGTCACAAGTTGGTACCCATCCCGATATGACCGTACATGTTGTCATGATGTAAAACTAACAAACAAATATATGTGTGCCATATATGTGTATGGTATGCATGTATTGCAGTTATAGCAATACCTCAGGGAGATTGACGCCCCTGCCCTGCAGAGTTGTAAACCACTGCCTTGTGGTATAGGTTCTTGACAGAACCGAAGGCTAAGGGAGCAAACCCTAAACAGAAAACCATGTCACTGTGGCAGTATTATGGGGCTGTCACACGACGACGTTTCTCCCGGCGACCCGTCAGCGTTGAAAATAAAATCTTGCGCGTCGAGAAACGTCAAACTTTTCGGCGGTTTGGGGGAAAAGATCGGCGTCAGCGCGGCGCGTTATGCGCGCGCGGCCAACGCCTGTCGACGCGCTGGGGAAAAAAAAAAAAGTTTGGCGCGACGTCTTCATTTAACCTTAAATGTTGCTAGGGCGTAAAAACAAAAACGGCCCAGTTTGCCGCAACGTGTGAGCAACGACCCTCCCGCGCGCGCGCCGTCTTCCTAGCGTTCCCATAACGTTATTCCGGCGCGTCCAACGCAGCGCGACGCGCGCCTAACGTCCTTACCCATATATTTGCGCGCGCTGGCGGTCGTTGGGTTGTTTTTGACATGTTGAAAACACTCAGTGACCAATAACGCGCGCCGACTTTCTCCGCCGACCGTCAACGTCAAACATAGTGTACCGACGTGTACCGACGCGCGCATAACGCACTCCCAGCGTTTCTCGATATTTCACCCATTTTCGCCCAAATACACCACGCGTTGACGGGTCGCCGGCGAGAAGCGTCGTAGTGTGACAGCCCCTTTAAGGGTGGTTGATGTATGGAACTCCCAACATCTCCCGACCAGCCACTGCAGGTACAAATAGTTTTGCGCCTGTCTTGACATGTTCTTGCCAGTGTGAAACCTCTAGTTGCTCCCCGAGAAAATGCCGCTGGTAACTTCCAAAAGCCAGCAGCACTTCAACACTTTTGCAGGCAGCTTTCATGAAATGTACAACCGCACAAAACACCATACCGGCTCGGTCGTCGCTCGGGTTACCAAGGACCGCGCTGCTCGAGCTCATCTTCCGTCGACATGCGGAAAATCAGCTAGGAGGAAACCTGAAGCTGAGAGACATTAAAATCGACTCATGGACGCAACTCTCACAGCAGAGAGCTAAATGGAGAGCAGCAGTCAAGTAATGAAAGCAGTCTTTGTCGCATCGCGACCGACAGTATGATATGTGTATTACTGGTGGGTGGGTGTTAGGATAGGATGATATGTAAATATATTACATATATATGTAAATACATATATATGTTTAACCGTTCGGCTATTTCGCCCCCGCCTAAGGCGAGCCTACTTGTTAATTTATGTAATTATTTCCATGTAAATTTCCTGGGCCTGCCGCGGCCCCTCGTCCCGTCTGCAGGTAGACCTCCGTCGGTGTAATTATCGGGCTATGGGCGGACAGCCAGAGTATCACAGAAATACGGTTTGTTGTCCCTCCCCGCATTTAAGATAACAAAGCAGTTATTTATTATTTCAACTAACTGGCTCTCCTCCCCGCCGTTCGGTGTGAGTTAATATACTTCAATTTAATCCAGAACTAAGCAGACACTCCCAGTGTTGCTGCTGCTGTCACTGATAATCAGCCTACGTTAATGTCTTATTTTCAGCCAAATAGCACTACGTTAATTCTGTTAATATGTCTATTAATATCCCGCAGAAGGGTGGATCGGCTGCATAAGGCCTATCAGGCATAAGGCCCTTAATTACATATAAGGCAATCCAATAGCAAGTTGACCATAGCGGTTAATATACAAGAAGAACGGAGAATAGTAAAGAATGCAAGGAACGTTCCAATACACTTTCCAAGAGCTCACAGCTTTATTCTTACGCTAATAGTACAATCCGTTTCTATAATTCCAATAAATACCCCTCGATATGTCCCTCCCCATCATATTTACTTTAATACTCTTCCGAATTCCGACAATAAAAGCCTAAATCTCGTCTAAAACATCAGAGCGTGGATAAACACGTCCGATGGGTCTGAGCCCGAGCGCTCGACCTTCCACCGTTGCTAGGAAAGTCACAATTGAAGTCTCCTAGCAACGCGTTACAGCAGGGAACCCGGCCCCGCAAATGGTGGCAAATGCCGCTCTGTCTCGGCGAGTAGCCCGCATTTCAGAATGCGAGCTAATCGGCCCAAGCCCGCAATTGCCACAGGACGAGTAGTCTCGCCCACTTCATATGTAAATATGGAATATTATACTATCCTAACACCCACCCACCAGTAATCGGGTGGTTGAGCCTCGGACTACTCATCTACTGCTCAGGCTTCAACTCCGACAGTATATGGACTTAGTTCCATCTCTCTCCTATGCTGACGCCACCTGCGTAGGAAACAACTACCGTTAACTGGTACTGAAATTTCACTTTTACCTCAGTGGGCCGATTAGTCTGCTACCGTGCCAGTTACGCGTTTAGCAAGTTAGAGAAATATCCTGTTTCAAGGGAGAAATAATGTAGAAATCATTAGACTAACAAAAACGCTGGCATTTGTACACAAACAACATACTTATCATATTTAATAACACAATGTACCGAATGAAATATATTTTTTTCAAAACCAAAACACTTATCTAAATTTGGTTCTAAATATCCAACTTAGATACTGGTGCCTGAGCTGAGGATTTGATACAGCCTATACAGAATAATCAGTGCATTTATTACCTCATCCCCTTGGACACCTACTTTGAGACAGCCATTATGCAGGTACACTCATTAAGCAATTCGGTCAATCTCGTGGCCTCATTAGCCATGCCCTCATTCCAAGTAGGCCTACCATATATAAATGCTAGGTCCCCAGGCTATACTTGATTTAGGTCATTCCACATCACGTGGTCATTCCGAGATGTCAATACGGGTCATGGCGAGAGAGGACTTATGGAAAGCTTGTCAAAAGTATTTAGGGTTCTTTCACCTTAAATTGCTTAAAAACTAACCATTTTTCATCAAAATGACTCTGGACTAATGATTAGTAGGTCATAACGATCAATTTGATATATTTATCTAATAAATAAGACAAAAATTCAAACGCGATCGGACTATGCAACTTTAAGCATGCAGATAATGAACCCACATCACACATGTTTTCGCCGTGGATACGATCTTAATGAATCTAAGCATGCCATATTGTACTAACAATAGCGTGACTGTCGTAATGCTGTTCCCATTACGTTAAGCACACAAACACATGGCCCGTGATTTGCTTGGTAGTAAACACTAAAGTAGCCCGCACTGTTCAGAGACCGCCAATTTCCTGCTGCATGAGCGATAAAAGGCGAATGTCCATGGCCAACCAAGCGCACGGTGCCCTTCGACTTGATGCACCGGAAGTGAGGCATTCATGTAGGGTCAGCGGGGGTTAAGGTCACGACATCGGACCGGAAGTTCACTGGTGGATGGCGCACCTGTCTGGGACAGGAATGGTTGTCCACGGCGGGCTGTCCACTCGCATGCGCGCCACGTGGTTAGAGGTCAGTTCTCGCGTAATCTCGGGTCAGCTGGGGTCACGCCTGCTGGTTACCGGCAAGCCTTATTAGTTTGGTAGTGGGCGCGTTGTGGCTGTCATTAATGTCGCCAAAGTCCGCCTTCTGGGGACAGGCGAACAGCAAGGCCCGCATTGACAATGACGCTGCAGTTTTTTTTTCTTGTGAGAGTAGCTAATCGGTAGGTGGCATGTGGTCCGATTTACAAGTTGGTTGGTTGTTGGAGTTTTACGTCCTGGCAACATCTAAGGTCATATCAGGACGTGTACCGACTTGTACCAGTGCGCTAGGTTGGCCACTTTATAGTGCTACCCCACTGGGAGACTAGCACCATGGCTTGATATTCCACTCAGTCACATTATCACATTGCTAGAATGAAAAACCCAAACAAACAAACACTCGAAGGAAAATTATGTCAACAGCATTCATTGGTTGTGTGCTTAGTATAAAGTGCATGCAATAGAAGTAACTTTGTAGTTAGTTAGTTAGTAGCACACTGGTGGCGAAACAGACAACACTGCCAGTAGGCGGGAGGCTGGTTTCCCGCCACCTGAGGCTTGGCGGGAGGCGGGAGGTTTATGAGCCCCACAGGAGTAGTTGGTTCACATTTACAGTTCCCCGAGTCCGATCCAGCCTCGTTAAACCACATTGTATTTCACTCGACCCCCCCTCCCCCACGCCCTTACTACCCAAAACCCTTCCACATTCACCTACATGCATTCTCATACTCATAGACTATTGCCTCCCGCTAAACATTGCTCAGAGAACTCATGGCACCTCTGACTCTGAGCGCATGACCGAAACGGCTGATTTGATGCGCTCTGAAAGATCTGCGAGATTAATGGGGACAGGAATTCCTACTCTGGGTGATGTAGATTAATAAGGCACATGCGATATATATATATATATCAATATATATATATATGATGCATAAAGTATTATACAAGTGTAAACATGCAACATGGAATTAAATGCCCTTTCTATTGTTTGAAATCCTCCACAACCAAACGCACGTGACCGGTCAACCCTCTCATCTGTTATCGCACCTAATATCCACCACTCGAAGTCACTCGCTCTAGAGTATGTATAACTATAAATGTTTACATTCATATATATATCATATTATATGTTATATGTATTTAAATAGTTTCTATGGGCTATGAAGGCACGATGGTGGTTTGAGGTAAGCTATAATCATGTCTGGTAAGGGGTTGAGATTGCTCTACCTAATAAAAGCTTTTCGTGGATACTGGAACAAGCAGTGGAGCATCAGTAGTGAGGAAAGGAAAGAGTGGTGGCGCCACCAGTCTCAAGGAGGAAGATGTGGGAGGCCGACCTGATTGGAAGAAATAGATAAGCAAAGCAAACTTTCTGATTATTGACACCTAGTCCATGTACATCACATAAATAGTTCCTGTAGGTAATTAACACAAGACACCAGGATGGATTGAGATGAGTTATAATCTCTGGTCAGGGTTTAAAATCATCAGAGACCCGAGCAGAGGGAGAGTCCTCCAACCCATGTGTGCCCAGTTCAGAGTTCATTTGGTGGCTGTGGCATGGTTGTAGGCACTCGCATGTCATTCATGATTTGTATGGTCAGCAAGGTCTTGAGGTAAGATAATACTCTTTCGGTTGACCAGTCCCCCCCGGATACGAAGTTCCTCCATAGCAGCACCACACATTGAGAGGAAGGTCGGGTAGTGTGAGGAGACAGGCGGGGTCCAGGCCGTCTTAGCAGTAAACATCTTCAGTGTCTCCTGATGTGACTGACATAATAGATACAACTAGCTTTATTCCATGAATATGGCCCTTAATGCCAACACAGCATTAAACCATCAATCAATCAATCAGTCAAGCCCTGTTCACTATTCTCCATGAAACCCCTAATTCTAAAGGCCCAGTCACACCTTACCGGACTGGGGAACCGGACATGAACTGGACACTGTCCGGTGAAATACGGCAATGTCCGGTACATGTCCGGTACCCATCCGGCGGTGTCCGGTACAAGTTTTGATCATGCACAACACTTCTACCGGACACCACCGGACTGAGGTGTCCGGTTGGTGTCCGGTTGAAGTCCAGTTTGTCTGGTTCATTTATGTGTCCGGTTTGCTTCCGGAATAGTCCAGTGGCGAGAACATGGTAGGGGTGTAGGTGTGTGGTGGGGGTTTAGGGGTGTGGTGGGGGTTTAGGGAGGTGGTGGAGGTGTAGGTGTGGGGTGTGTGTGTGGTGGGGGTGTAGGTGTGTCATGGGGGTTTAGTGATGTGGTGGGGTGTAGGTGTGTGGTGGGGCTTTAGGGATGTGGTGGGGGGTGTAGGTGTGTGGTGGGGGTTAGAGGTGTGGTGGGGGTGTAGGTGTGTGATGGGGGTGTAGGGTGTAGCTGTGGTGGGGTTTAGGGATGTGGTGGGGTGTCAGTGTGTGGTGGGGGTTCAGGGATGTGGTGGGGGTTCAGGGTTGTGGTCGGGGTTTAGTGATGTGGTGGGATGTAGGTGGGGGTTTAGGGGTGTGGTGGGGGTGTAGGTGTGTGGTGGGGTTTTGTAGGTGTGTGGTGGGGGTTTAGGGGTGTGGTCGGGGTGTAGCTGTGTGGTGGGGGTTTAGGGATGTGGTGGGGGTGTAGCTGTGTGGTGGGGGTTTAGGGATGTGGTGGGGGTGTAGGTGTGTGGTGGGGGTTTAGGGATGTGGTGGGGGGTAGGTGTGTGGTGGGGGCTTAGGGATGTGGTGGGGGTTTAGGGATGTGGTGGGGGTGTAGGTGTGTGGTGGGGGTTTATGTGGTGGGGGTTTATGTGTGGTGGGGGTTTAGGGATGTGGTGGGATTGTAGGTGTCTAGTCCGTCCGTTTGTCGTCCGGTGGTTATCCGTTCATGTCCGTTTCATGTCCGTTCATCCAGCGTCCATTGACACATTTCGATACATTTTGATACTGAACACCACCGGACTACACACTTCTTTGTCCGGTTTATGTCCATTGCTCACTCCGGTAAGGGCCAGTAGGAATATGTTAAGTGGATTCCTTTCAATGTCATTAAATTTGACACAAGCTATCAATGTCAATATATAGTTAGATAGATAATTTGAATGCCTGTATGCATGGTGATATCATGTACCGAGCTGACATACTTGACCCCATGCTTGATATGAATTATATAAACTATATAATGTGGTGAATAGCTGGAAGACCAGTGACACGGCGCTGACAAAAGACTTTATTCAATGAATAAACTATATTTACAACAACAAAAAAGAAGGAATATGTGAATCAAACTCCCAAGCTTGAACACACATGGAAAGCCTGCTCTCGGTTCGTTCGCAGTTGTTTGTAATATTTCCGTTCAGGTCATGAAGTCTACCAGTATTTCCTGGTCACGAGAGACTTCCTGGTCATTGCTTCTGGACGCTGACTTAGAGAAACCGAATTGCAGAAATAAAACAAATCAATCGAAATGTGTGAATTGAGATTCAATGCGACACCCCCCCCCCCCTTCCATCACCAACTCCCCGAACAGTAGGGATGGCCGAATGAGTTGAACGTCCATCTCCTGTTTTGTTAGATCGTAGGATTCAAAGCCTGGTCGAGTTAAGTGGGATGCTGGCGGCCTGGTCACCCACTGGGCAGCACTATAAATTCGCCATGAGTGTGCACTGTCACAAGTCGGTACCTGTCCTGATATTACCTTAGATGTTGCCAGGACGTAAAACTCCCAACAACCAACCAACAACCATCAACACCCCCTATTTAAGTGACATACGACATTAACTCGAACCCCTCTAGGTGTAATTAATACAGGCGGTACGTTTCTGGCGTGTCCCGCTAGGGGGCCAAGGTGCCCATAGGTAATTCAGCAGGGAGGGCTGTGGACGGCGGCGGGGACTAATCCCGACTGCTAATCCCGCCGCGCCATCAACAGATGGGTGCTTGGATTAATGGAGGAGCCGGGCGATGGGCGCCGACGGGCGGGGCGCGACGCGCTGAATCACCGCCGCACCGGTAGTTACTGCCGGCCGCCGGCAGGGGGCGAGCTGTGTGTGTGGGGGGGGGGGGGGGGGGACGAGGGTGTGTTCGGCGCGGTGGTGTATGTGTGTGTTTGTTGGGGCATCGTGGACTAGACGGGTCAATGTACAGTTCAACCCCAAAAATATTGCAATAAATTGTTTTATTGTTTTAAATGCATTGGGGGGGGGGGGGTCATACGCAATCCCAGAAAAAAAAGTATTCAACTGTGTGTTGGTTTGAGTTAGGGTGTGTATTCCATTGAGGTGTGTGTGGGTGTTTGTTGGAGGTGAGGGACTATATGTGCCATGACGGTCTGTGGGTTGGAGTGAGTGTGTGTATACAATTGTGGTGTGTGTGTGGTTGTTGGAGGTGAGGGACTATATCAGTATATGTGCCTTGACAGTCTGTGTGTTGGTTGGAGTGAGGGCATGTTTAGCATTGTAGTGTGTGGGTATTTGTTGGGGATGAGGGGCTACTTATGGGATGGTGGTTTGTGTGTTGGTTGGAGTGAGGACCTCGGTACCATTGTGGTGTGTGTGGGTGTTTGTTGGGGTGAAGGACTACATGTGTGATGGTGGATTGTGTATTGGTTGGAGTGATGGTGTGTGTACCATTGCGGTGTGCGGGTTTATGTTGAAGTGAGGGTCAATATGTGCCATGACGGTCTGTGTGTTTGTTGGAGTGAAGGTGCGTATACCATTGAGGTGTGTGTGCGTGTTTGTTGGAGGTGAGGGACTATATGTGCCATGATGGTCTGTGGGTTGGAGTGAGTGTGTGCATATCATTGTGGTGTGTGTGTGTTTGTTGGAGGTGAGGGACTATATCAGTATATGTGCCTTGACAGTCTGTGTGTTAGTTGGAGTGAGGGTGTGTGTACCATTGTAGTGTGTGTGAGTGTGTGTTGGGGATGAGGGGCTACATATGCGATGGTGGTCTGTGTGTGGCTTGGAGTAAGGGTGTGTGTACTGTTGTGGGGTGGGTGGCTGTCTGTTGGAGGTGAAGGACTATATCAGTATATGTGCCTTGACAGTCTGTGTGTTAGTTGGAGTGAGAGCATGTGTACCATTGTAGTGTGTGTGGGTGTTTGTTGGGGTGAAGGACTACATGTGTGATGGTGGTTTGTGTATTGGTTGGAGTGATGGTGTGTGTACCATTGTGGTGTGTGGGTTTATGTTGAAGTGAGGGTCAATATGTGCCATGACGGTCTGTGTGTTGGTTGGAGTGAAGGTGTGAATACCATTGCGGTGTGTGTGCGTGTTTGTTGGAGGTGAGGGACTATATGTGCCATAATGGTCTGTGGGTTGGAGTGAGTGTGTGCATACAGTTGTGGTGTGTGTGTGTTTGTTGGAGGTGAAGGACTATATCAGTATATGTGCCTTGACAGTCTGTGTGTTAGTTGGAGTGAGGGCATGTTTAGCATTGTAGTGTGTGTGGGTATTTGTTGGGGATGAGGGGGCTACATATATGAAGGTGGTCTGTGTGTGGCTTGGAGTGAGGGTGTGTGTACTGTTGTGGGGTGTGTGGGAGTCTGTTGGAGGTGAAGGACTATATCAGTATATGTGCCTTGACAGGCTGTGTGTTAGTTGGAGTGAGGGCATGTGTACCATTGTAGTGTGTGTGTGGGTTTGTTGGGGATGAGGGGCTACATATGTGATGGTGGCTTGTGTGTTGGTTGGAGTGAGGACGTGGGTACCATTGTGCTGCGTGTGTGTGTTTGTTGTGCCGTAGTGGTGTGTGTTAATTGGGACATTATCTATGCTTTCACTGGGGTTGGGATTGTGTGTGCTGTGAGTATTTGTACTGAGGTTGACGCATGTGTTTGTTGGGGCGCTAGGCATGTGTAGGCTGTGGTGATGGTGAAGGTGTGCCTGTGAATCAGGTTAAGCGGAAGTATGTATGAGTGAGTGGGGCTGCGTTCAATATACCTTGAGGAGAGGAAGTGTTATCGATGCATCTTAAAGGAGCAGCAATATGACCAACACAACTTTATTTATTTATAATTATTATCAAATAATATGACTAAATTGGATTTCTTTTAGGTTTTTAGGGCCCAATCAAGTATCATTGTGGTCAAGTTGTTACTGTTAGGGCCATTCAGTCCTAATAACTCTTCTCAGCTGTTGAAATGACGGCTGTGGTTGGAAGTTCACTGCGGATGCTCTGTGGAAAAGGTCTACTGGCGACTATAATGCCCTGGAGGTGTGTGTTGTTGTAGGGAGAGATGAGTGTGTGTATGGGTGCGGGTTTGGGTTAGAAGGAGGGTAACCCTTTAACTTTAAGGTGGTCAGGTTATATCGGTTCAAGGCCGCTTAATCATTAGACCTAATTGGATTATTCACTCACTCCTATAGCTGCTTGATTATTAAGTCAGCTTTGGTTTATCTGGGAATACATAATTCATGGAGGCTTTAAGGTAAGTAACTTAGGACAAATACCCCCAAAAATGGTTTGAGTACATTCCCTATTTATACTCACAGAATATTACATTTCCTAGTAATAGTAGTATAGAATTTCAGAGTGCTTTAATCTGTGAAGTGTATGCCTATGTTACACTTTTTCATCGGCTTGCAGTGATTGCCTATATGTAGAGAGATGAGGATATATATGGGTCGTTCTCTAAGACTGAGCACCACATATTTGGTTTCCACATTACAATGCTGATAATGAATTCTTTCTTTTATTCATAGCAAGTCAAATAATTATTGCTATGTCTCTGTATTAAATATGTCAGCAATACTATATATATTTTTAATATATCTCATAAAAGATATGAAAAGCATACTAGCATGATTTTGGGCTAAAGTGAAAATGTGAAAATATATACATTGACATTTACTGGAACTTTATTAAACATTTTTTCTTGTAAGACATAATCTTTTTTGCTTAACTGTAATCAATAAAATCTTGTTTGACTTTGTTGTGTATGATAAAATGATGTTCTGGGTGTGTCTTTGATTTTCATGTTGTTAACCAAGTGATATTAATGCATAGCTTAGTTTGTATAATATCTAAACCAAAAAGTGAAATAGTTTTTTCACAACTCAAACCTTTATATGAACATCCATTCTGCTATTATTTGGAATGTTTTGTTGCTATTATTTGGTAGGTTTTCACTTTCGGTTTTCAAGTCACACTCTAGTGCCCAGATTCATAGAATGACCTCTATATATGTATATATATATACTGCTATATATATATACATATACCAGTATATATATGAAGAGCTCTTTTCCAAAACGTGATAAGCACCGGTAAAAAGAATGAGTTTGCAATGCCAGTGCCGGGTTCGTGGATTACATGTATAAATAGATATGAAGTAACGCATGCCTTTTCAAAGGCATGCGTTGTGAGCTTGGCATTGGCATTGCAAGCTCATCTGTGGTATCGGCGCTTATGACGTTTTGGAAAAGAGCTCTTCGTATATAAACTAGTGTCATGGGGGTGATGAAAATGGGAAATATTGCGCCTAGAGCGGGACTCGAACCCACATCTCTTTGCATTCCGGGCCAGTGTGCTAACCATTACACCACCTAGGCTCCCTGATATCAACACACTCCCCACGCCTACCTGTCTATGTGGTTACTTGCCTGAGAGGTCAGTGCAGACCACTACACTCGTCCCCCTGGAATTGTAAGTCTTGTAATGCTTACAATTACATACATACAGGCAATGCACTAACACATACATACACAGGGTAGGTTCAACAACCATACAGTGCAAAGCTTGTACAGGATCCTGATCACGGCAACCAGTGTCATGGGGGGTGATGAAAATGGGAAATATTGCGCCTAGAGCGGGACTCGAACCCACATCTCTTTGCATTCCGGGCCAGTGTGCTAACCATTACACCACCTAGGCTCCCTGATATCAACACACTCCCCACGCCTACCTGTCTATGTGGTTACTTGCCTGAGAGGTCAGTGTAGACCACTACACTAGTGTATGTATATCATGATAAATGAAGTGTATGGATTTATGTAAATGTTTATATATAGATATCTTCATATGGATTAATAGATATGTATATATATATATACACATATACACCTGACATATATATACCCTAGAATTCTCCATACTGCAACATGAGCATGCTTTTAATGGGTCTAATTTCGCCCTTTATTAAGGCTTGGGAAAAGTGGCTTCAATTGTGGTTTCAATAAGGTCAATATCTGTAATGGCTTCAACAATTGCCAGACACACACCACACACACACACACCCCCCTCCAAAAAGAAACGCTCCGCTCACCACCGTCCACATAGCCTGCTCCACAGCCACCCCACAACACGCTGTCTGAACAACGGGTGAGTGACTGTAATGACCTGTTCTCCTTGACGCATGTGGAGAACACACCACTCCACCTCAACCCCCAACCAACGCAACCCCAACCCCAACCTCATCCACTTTCACTGATTTTCCAGAACTTTCAAGGACCTTTCGGTGCAAAATTCCAGGATGTTTTCTTTATGACGTTTATTAAATTAAAATACCCCAAAACATGGTTATTTTCATAGTTGAATCACTGTGTAATGTGAAGTGTAAATATCCATAAAAAGTAACATCGAATGCATGTTCAGTTTTAATATAAAAATCAAGTAGGATAACAAACCCACACAAATTACTTTAAAGACAAAACATCATGGATTAAAGTTTGGGCATGTCAGCGAATGTAGGCACTAACAAAAGAAATAGTCACGATTTTCCATTTCCAGGATTTTCTAAGGATCCTTAGACAAATTCCATGACTTCCCAGGCCTAGAATCCTCAATTATCAAATTCCATGACTTTTCAGGTTTTCAAGAACCAATACGTACCCTGAAATAGTACTTGAGCATAGGCACGCCATAGAGAAAACAAAGAAGTAGAAAACAACCCTCGAAACTACCAAAGCGGTGCCACAAGTACTAGCCCCCCACCACCACCATCACACACACATACCCAACCTCATTCTGATTTGATTTCTACCCCCACATCTTGTGGTAAAAGGGCGATTCTTAACAGCACAACAAATTACTAATTTGGCAGGATTACAGAAAAAAAAGGAAAAAAAGAAAGAAAAAAAATGCTTATTGCATGGAGTAGCCTCGTGCTATCTCATTCAGTTGGAGCAGTAGGGAACATTTAGGGGATCCTTTGCCGCTTGTTTTTTTCCACCTGAAATGAAATTTCCTTTCAGACGATTATGTGGGTCATTTGAGCTAAGTGGTTATAAAATTGCATCCCTATTGAGCGGGGTTGGGGGTTGGGGGTTGGGGGTTGGGGGTTGAGGGTTGGGTGTTTGTGTGGTCTGATTGAGGTATTGACTGGCACTGTGCAAAAGGCCTGATTGGACTGAATGATTTTGGAGATGATTACCCCAAGTCAACAAAGGAAAACAATGGCGCGTTAGAGACGCAGGCCAAACATCAAACATGGTTGGTTGTCTTTTCTTACTGGTCCCGATTACAACCAGACTGATTGGCTGACACTGAGGCCATCCTGTCCACAATTGGATGATTGAGTTGGTCATTTGGGTTTATTGGGGTTTATGCTCTAGCAACATTTTAGGTCATATCAAAATTGGGCGTCGACTTGTGTGACAGTGTCACTGAGTGTGCACTGACGGCGAATGCTATACACTATGTTCCAAGCACCATGCATGGCTCACCAGACGGGATGGCCGTATGAGTTGAGCACCCGTCTCCCGTTTGGGTAGATTATTGGGGTTCGAACCCTGGTCGATTCAAATCAATGACTTAAAAATTTAGACTTGTCGCTTCCTAGCCAGGCGCTCAGAATTATTAGTATAGGGCAAGGGATGGTTGGCTCAGTGTCAGGATAATGTGACTGAGTGGGATATCAGGTCATGGTACTGGCAGCCTGGTCTCTCAGTGGGGCCGCAAAACAAAGTTACCAGGAGTGTGCACTGTCACAAGTCGGTACCCGTCCTGATATTACCTTAAATGTTGCCAGGACATAAATCTCCAACAACCAACCAACTTGAGCATACTGCCCACTCTCAACAGACTGCTGAAGGGTGACAGTTAGTGTTGGGTGGGTTCTAACTTCTCTATTATTATATTATGTCATATAGATGTATATGTATTTCTGGTAGAAAAAAAGAAAGGTTTTCCTGGACCAACTGACAATGGACCCAGTGCCTGCAGTAGCATAGAAAAAGTACAGGCAGTGCAAGTGGTGCATAACTTATAGACCAGCAGGTCATACAAAGACTGTGTCACCAATAAGGAAGTCCGGATCAAGATCCAGCAGGCAGATGGACCACACGAAGATCTCCTGACCATCGTAAAGAGACGCAAATTGCAGTGGTATGGTCATATTTCCCCTTCATCATGTCTCGCCAAAACCATCTTGTAAGGTATAGTGAGGGGGGAAGAAGACAAGGCGGAAAAAGGAAGATTGATTGATTGATTGGTGGTTTCTTTACGCCGTGTCGGCAGCATAGGCCATATTCACGGCGAGAATTGCTAAGAGGTGGGAAGACAACATCGGGTGTGGACAGGCCGGGAGTTTGGCAAGTCCCAGAGGGCAGTGGAGAAGAGGGAAGAATGGAGAAAACTGGTTGGAAAGTCTTCTGTGGTGCCCCAATGACCATCAGAGTTAACGGATTGGTGATGATGATGATGATGATGATGATGAATCTACAGAATGGTGATTCTCGAAGATGCGAAGACATGGGGGATTATCATCTATATATGTTATGTTACTCGCTATGATGGCGTGAACAGGATGTGTTAGTGCTGAATACCTTGTAAAATATTCCGATATTGGGATATTCAGGAATAATACGGAATATTAAAAATATTGGGGAATGTGATGAATACTACGGAATGTAAATAATATTAGGGAATATGATACATAATTGACAATATAATAAATTAAGCCATGACAACATATGCACTGAACCAGAATTTGGTGGGTGTGTAGCCATGTATGATGAACACACTTGTGCCACAGGGAACTTTTATAAGAGCGAGTCATCAACCATCCTCTCAGGGAAGATGGGAAGGGCAAAGGGAGATTCAGAGAAGCAATGATACAATACAGAGAGGGGGGGGATGTAACTTGTTTAATAAAAACTAGACAATTTTCACTCTGCAACTCCTGTGTCAGAGATTCTCCTTGGTAGTACCACGGGCATCAATATGCAGAACAACATGCATATTGATGCCCGTGGTACTACCAAGGCGCTGACAAAATATGTATTCAGACGAATACAATATTTACCACATCAAAAACAGGGGGGAAAACACTACTGATTCGAACACTACTCAAAGTGGCAATAACGCACAATTTCACAACCTGTTTCCTGTAAAAGGCATTGGGATCGATTCCCGGCTGATTCAAATCATAGACTGACACAAATTTGAATTTGACGCTACCTTAAGTCATTGTCACACCATACCGGACTGAGTACCGGAGACCACTGGACAAAGAATTTTCTAGTCCGGTGTTGTCCAGTGTTGTCCGGTGAAGAAATCTATCGAAATGTATCGAAATGGAGAGTAAAATTGGGTTAATTGCTGCCGGACAACTGGATAAGTACCATACATGTACCGTACATGTACCGGACACGTAACGGATGGGTACCGGAAATGTACCGGACAAAACGGACACCAACGGATGGGTACCAGACATGTACGGATGGGTACCGGACATACCAGACACCAACCGGACACGTCAGTCCAGCGGTGTCCGGCAAAAGTTTTGAACACGTTCAAAACTTGTACCGGAGACCACCGGACACCGCCGGATGGGTACCGGACAGTACCCAAACATCGCCGTACAGTACCGGACAGTGTCCGGTAAGGTCTGACAGGGGCTTTAGCTTCGGTAAGGCAAAGAGTGCTTGTCTCAGTGCCGGAATAAAGTGACCGAGTGAGATATTCTATCATGGCACCAACCGTAGAGAATCTCAATGGGGAAACATTATAAGCCTGCCATGAGGTTGCACTGTCAGAAGTCAATACCTGTTCTTTATATGACCTTGAATGTTGTGAAGACTTTAAACCATACTCAAATACTATGATCTTATGTTAGCCAGACGTCAGTGCCCAAATTGGTCAGACTTAATTTAATGCAGTGCTGAAGCTGATTGTATCATATTTTAACTGAGCCAACAGTAAAATCTTCCACGTAGCCTAATTAATCCGACTTAAATAGCTTAGCAGAACGCCCGAGTTCTAAGTATGTTATGTATAAATAACACACATAGCATGCGCACACATTCTATGTAATGTGATATGTGCTGCTTAAGTAGTGTGGGGCAAGAAGGTGCGCGCGCAGGAGGACGGACTGACAGGGGTTCCGGGGCAGATGACCTTTTCGCTTTGATCTCATAACGAGGCTGTCTCCTACCTCCGGCAGATGGCTGGTCGACGCCGCGAGCAAATGCTGCGTCCCGGCGTCAAGGAGACAAAAATGGCAACCCCACCCACACCAAACTGCCACAAGCACATCGATTGGTCGCGGTGGCAGAATCGGTAGAGCGCAGGCCTCCCGTGTGGAAGGTCGGGAGTTCAATTCCCAATCGAGTCAAATGAATGACTTACCACAGTGATACTTGTCGTTTCCTACTCAGCTGCTTGGTATTATTAGGATTGGGCAAGGACTGGAAGGCTCGGTGTCAGGATAATGTGACTGGAGTGGGATATCAGGTCATGGCGCTGGTGGCCTGATCTCACACTGGGGCAGCACTATAACATCGCCATGAGTGTGCGCTGTCACAAGTCGGTACCTATCCTGATATGACCTTAGATGTTGTCAGGACGTAAAACTCCAACAACCGACTACCCCACAAACACAATCTCCTCACCAACACCGCAACAACAACACACCAACACCAACACATACGCAAGACACACACACCCATACGACCACCACCCGACCGCGATACCAGTGGCTAATTTGTATTAATTACAAGGAGCTTGAAAAGGCTCGCTCTTCGATTCGTGCGGTAATTAAAGATTTATCATTCTCTCCACCGAGTGATTGTCAGTTCAAAGGAGCGCACGGAGAGGAAGAAATTGCGGCGGAAACTGTCTGTGCCGCGTCCCGCGTGGGGGCGCTGATTGTCAGGTCTTATACCACAATGGAGAGTCTCACAAACAAATCGCCACTGGCAATAGCTGACATCGCCATTTGAAATTGCTAAAGCAAATAGTCCCAGTTTTGGTTGGTGAGTGCATAAGGTAAACACTATCTTAATGTAAATACTAAACAAAATGAGTAGCTGAAGTGTGTTTGTTCGGTGAAGTTCAAGTCCCCATTGAGTATACAGTAAAATCTCTCTAAATCGACCGACCTTGAAACCGACTTTAAGGTTGTCCATTTAGGGAGGTGGTCGGTTCAGAGAGTTAGAATATGGTTACAATGGTATTGTTGGGACCCAAATAAAGCGATCGATATAGGGGAGTGGTCGATCTGTGAAGGTGGCTGGTTAGAGAGGTTTCACTGTACTGTGTATGCTTCATTCAAATAGAGTATTGATTTGTTTTTAATTGATATAATCAAGGAAACGTATGCCAATGGCCCCCCCCCCCACCCACCCACCACCACCACTTGTATATATGACGCGACCCACATCGTTGCCAGCCTGCCCCCCCCCCCCCATCCACCTTCTCCTCACTCCGCTCCCCCTCCCTTAAAAAAGGGATTTCGTCGAGCAGGGCAAAATAAAATAAAATAATTCCCAACTTCAGGTATGGACAATATCGGCCAACATGTGGGAGGGACGAGAAATTGGAGGGTTGGTGGGTGAGGGTAGGGGTGGGGGTGGGGGGGGGGGTCGACGGACTTAGCAGCAGATAAGTGCAACTGCACGCAATCCGCCATGTACTCAGCTATTTTCACAAACAGGGTTCCATTCCAGAAGGACACAGATGTATTTTGTGTGTGACTGCAGAGTCATCACGAGTTGTCCTGTGTTTTTAGCTGTGTTCGCGCACTTGTGTGCGCGTGTCTTGGTGTTGGTGTGTATGTGAGTGTGTGCGTGGTGGTTGTGTTGCTTTTCTAAACCCATTCTTCTCAACCTTCTGGCTTCGTTCCTTGATTAAAATTTGTTCTTTATGCCTTTGATTATTTGTGTGGTCTCAATGTGTACATGTGGCCGTCAAGATTCTATCTCGATAATGATACTGATGAATGGTAGCATATAGATGCTGCACCTATAGCCTGTATAGGTATGACCATAGCCGTGTTTACACGGGCGAGTTAAGTCGCTTCATATGAATCGCCTTGCCTAGTTCGCCTCACATTCGCCGTGTAAACGCGACTCTGAGGCGTATTAGGGCTGATTCGCTTCATATGATTCACTTTATGTACACCACCTCACGAGGTGGTTTATATGAAGCGAACTAGCTTAAGCACATCGATTTACGCCATAAACCGCTCCGTTTGTTGATTGATTGATTGATTGATTGGTGGTTGCTTTACGCCGTGTCGGCAGCATAGGCCATATTCACGGCGAGAAATGTTTGTTTTTTGTTCAAACCATCGCTTTTACATGTAAAAGCAGACAATCAATTATGTGCCAATAGACACTAATTAAATTAGAAAGCTCACAATCATATATCTGTGGTCAAGGGAAACAAATTCCCATAGAAAAAGAAAAGTTTCATTAATAATTAATAGAATCCATTTAGTAAACTATATAAGGTGGTACAGTCCAGCTGCCCTCAAAAAGGCTAAAATGTTTTCCTGTTTTACCTTAGTAAAAAGGTCATGCATACTGCCTGCAGTGTAGAACCGTTGGCGCAGGGCCAAAAAATCAACGCAACTTAGTAAAATGTGTTTGAGTGTCAGTGGGGACTGACACCCAATTCATTCAGGGGGAGGTTCCCCCTTGAGCAGAAAAGCATGTGTAAGCCACGAGTGGCCAACACGGCAGCGACTAAGGACCACTTGGTCCCGCCGACCTCCCGCATGAGTCTGTGGTGGCTTTCCCACAGATGGTTCAATTTCTTTAAGTTTATTGATGTTTTCATCCCACTCATGTTCCCATTTGGATTTTATGTGGGTGGCTATTAGTGGTTTCAGATCAGAGTGAGGGATCAGACACGGTTCAAGATCACAGTTCAGGGCCTTCTTCGCAGCCCGATCAGCTCGTTCGTTTCCGTTTGTAAACGCGCCTCTAATTCGCTTCATATAAATCGATTTGCCTAATTCGCTTCACAATTGCCCGTGTAAACACGGCTTATGAGAGAGATATGATCTGATTGTGTGACCCGAATAAATCACTTCTACTAGAAACATAGAGGTGAGTCGATACATATTTGGCAAAGAGTAAATAAAAACAGTGGCCAAGTTGTATTATTTTAGACCATCAAATAAATAGACTGTAATTGAAGGAAAGGAATATAGCAAAGGAATTAGAACACGTTGTAGAATAGCGATGAAACATACTCATTAATGTCAATGCGAGCATTGTCGTCATGCTGCTGATAGTCACTGAAATAGAGACTCAAACAGTGAGCGCGACACACTATGCTGTATTGCGTCAGCATATGCCAACGTATGTAATTTTGCACCAACACGTTGGTGTATGCTGGTGTACGCTGGTGTACACTGAGACAAGTAATGGGTATGTTTGGCATAAGTAGTATTCGTTAACAGCCCACTGATGTACGCTGAGATAAGTTATGGGTAAGTTTGGCATAAGTAGTATTTTTTAGCATGTTCAAAATTTCGCCGTATGACAGTGTATGTCATATGCATTGGCATACGCTGATGCAATGCGACATAGTGTGACTGGGCCTTTAGTATAGGGTGTAAGTTAACAGGCAGCAGCAACATAAAACAGAGGACTATGAGTGTGTACTAAGGAAGTCCATAACCAACTTAAAGCTGCATAGATTGATAATTAACTCAGACTATTTGGTTCTCCATTTATAAAAAGAGTTGACCTAGAGAAGTGACTTACGAAGTAGTGCTTACATACAAAATGCCAAAAGACAGATTACTTTGATAACAAAAGTATTCACAAAAATGGTTATTTCTATCTCTTTACTTTGTCTGTGCTATAGTTTTCATTTGCAATTAGAATGTAAAGTCTAACTATTTTTATTTTCGCAACTCGATACATAGAGATTGTCGGGTATTAGACAAGTTAAGTTAAAAATTGTCTAAATTGACAATGGTACGTGAAATGGCACTAGTAACATTAGCAAGGAACTTTAGATAGAAATTAGAATACCTCGTACGATGGCAAAAAGCGCCATAAGCATAATAAAGGGTGAAATAAAAGGAGTGACAGTGACAGTCTTGGACGTGGCCAATATCTGGGAAGAGGAGAAGGAGAAGGAGGAAAGCCCAGCCGGGAAAATTGGTATATCAATGAATTATTTTACTGCAAATGATGTGAGACACATCACAAATGCAGGGCCTTCCCAGCATGTAGGTTTAGGTGTGGGAAATATGGAGACAGAGGACACCATACTAAACAATGCATGCCAAAGATTAATGTGGGTGACCATTTAGCGAGGGGGTTCAATGAGATGAGGTGAGACAGAGAGACAATTTTTCTTTTCACAGGAGCTGCCAATAGAAGTTAAACAAGGTCAAATTCAGCAATACATTCAAATAGATACACTCACTGGATATAAATAGAACGATATTACCGGTGAAACTAGACATATATATATGCTGGTGTTGATTTCCTGAATGGTGTAGATTATTTATATATCCACATAACAAGCCACATCAAGCAGGTTCAAAAGTCCAACTGATTAAACGACATGGTGATCAAGGTAAAGGGTTTATCCTTAGTAAATGATAATATTAAATAGTGATAGCACTCAATGAACATTGTGGTTGTTCAAAATGGACCAAGTAGGCTATGTTAGGATCTGAGCCATGTGAATGACTGAAGTTGTGAATGAAATCATGATGAATAACAAATAAAAGATATGCAATTGTGCATACTCCAAGAGGCAAACTAACAATCTGCCCAACAGACCAGACCCCCTTTGTACATGATATATGTCTGAAGGAAAACTGTCGATCAGTGTACCATACAGTGCCAGTAGCCCGGAGAGGTAAGCATTGGACAGGATGAAAAGACCATCATCAACATCATGCTGTCGGTCGTGATGCGACAAAGACTGCTTTCATTACTTGACTGGCGCTCTCCATTTAGCTCTCTGCTGTGAGAGTGATGTCCATGAGTCGGTCTTAATGTCTCTCAGCTTCAGGTTTCATTTCATGAAAGCTGCCTGCAAAAGTGTTGAAGTGCTGCTGGCTTTTGCAAGTTACCAGCGGCACTCTCTCGGGGAGCAAATAGAGGTTTCACACCGACAAGAACATGTTCAGACAGGCGCAAAACTATTTGTCCCTGCAGTGGCTGGTCGGGAGATGTTGGGAGTTCCATACATCAACCGCCCTTGATGCTGCCACAGTGACATGGTTTTTCTGTTCAGGGTTTCCTCCCTTAGCCTTCGGTTCTATCAAGAACCTGTACCACAAGGCAGTGGTTTACAACTCTGCAGGGCAGGGGCGTCAAACTCCCTGAGGTATTGCAATACCTGCATACCAGGGATGAAAAGACCAGAGTGACACATAAAGAGGACGAGCACGCAGAATGGATAAATACCATGATAGTTGTGAAATGGAGATTTGAGGGCATGCTTGGATCCAAAAGATTTTCAACCAAAAAAGTGGTGATGGCGCACAACAAACAGTCAACAAAAGAAATACTTTTGTACTGAGTGAAGCTACTATGTGCCATCAACTTGATGCATCTCAGGCTTTTAGGTGAAAGCTAACTGTCAAGTTAGAAAGAGATTATAGAAAGTATATATATAATAGATTACACTACGATCTACGTTCTGCAAGTCGGTGAATCACATATTTGGAGGACTACCACGTAGTACAAGGGGTGTCGGTATTCGTAGATGATATATATATGTGTGTGAAAGAGGTCATGCATAAGGGGATAATAAACAAATATAGTTTATGATGGACAAAGAAGATCACCAACAAAGAAGTTCTCAGAAAAATTAAAAATAAGAAAAGCTTGTTTGCCACTATACAGACAAAGAAACTTATTTATTTTGGCCACATCATTCGTCAGAGTTCAATATACCGTACATTGTTGGAAGGGAAGGTGAATGGCAGCAGAGGGAGAGGGAGACCAAGAACATCATGGTTTACAAATATTTCACAGTGGACAGGCTTGAATTATTCACAGTCTATCAGAACAGCACAACATCGGGACAAGTGGAGAACCATTGCATCCAACCCTCGACTAGAGGATGGAACTATTGATTGATTGAGTTTATGATGAACTGAGAAAATGTGAAGTATGGAAACATCAGACAATATTCCTAGGGGAGCACGTAGCTGTATCTAGGTTAACTGAGACCCTCCCCCAATGAGAAGATAGAGGTTGTCCTGAACATGACAACTAGCTCTGACCAACAAAGAGGATGTACAGAGGATATTAAGAGTACTGAATATAATTGTGCGCAAACCTAGCTTTTAAATATGTGGTGTAGGAATGGGGAGCAGAACATAAGACTATGTAAAGAGGGAGTGGAGCAAAATTACAGACATACTGCCACCCAGCCTGTTATGATCCAAAGGTGCCAACCAGACAATTTGTGTATGCGTTTTAATGCCTATTTTTTCTATTTAAAAAAAAAGAGAAAACAATCTAAATTATGGATCTTGTAAACATCATATTTTGCTACCTTGTGCAAATACCCGCGACCCCCATTTGGGTCGTTCTCAGAAGTTGTGTACCAATAGTGTGACATCAGTACCAGAAAATCAAAATGCTGCCAAAGTCCTATAAGCAAGTTTCCTCAATGTGTATGCCCTTTTGCATCTGAATAATTGAAAATAAACATATTCTGGCATTTTTAAGTAGGTCAAATGATGCTCACACCCAATAAATAGCAGTATAGCATGGAAACCAATCTGACCCCAAAATCAAATATTTTCCACACAAAACTTGACATTTTTAGGACATTTCACATGCCACTTGCTTTATAAACAGTAGTAATAATAATTTGAAACCTCATTGCTATGGTTTTGTCTTATTTGTGAATATTAAAGAGAAAAGCAAGAAAATATTAGCAGAGTAACTGATTAGCAGAGTAACAAAGTGGAAACAACAATTTTACACAAATGTTCGGCTCAAATTTCAATGTTTAGGGGCAATTTCAGGATTTATCTTTTACTATACCATAACTGGGTCCATGCATAGAGTGTCAAATGGTGAAAATAGTTCCTGTACTGTATCTGTACTCAGTGTTTGATACAGAGTTTCATAGTACTTGCAAGTGGAAACGAAATGTTACGATGTTAATGACTCCAAAAAATGTTAACTATTTCATAATTTAAAATCTTTTTTTTAGAAATAAATGTCTTCAACTTAATGAAGACATTGTATATGACCATTTGAAGTGAAATGAGCTGTTGTTCAGAGGTTTTCATTAAGTTTGTGACACTTTATTTTCAATGCTGTTGACAATGTCACAAATTAGTGATGTAATTTTCTATGTATTTAGCTACATCCATCCCAATAAGATACATAATACACAATATTAACATTTACTTTTGATCTAAAATATCTCCCACATTATTGGGCTAAATGATGAAATCTAAATATTGACACTCCAATAAAGGGTTTCTTTGAAATATGCATTTCTAGTAGACTACCTCAAGTGGTACACAGTTTCTGAGAACGACCCATTTACACTTTTCCTGCGATTGCGATTAGTACATTTTGTCTCTCTTTTTTTGTCATTAAGTTAAGGGTGTGAGCTTTTGTCTTGTGATCGTTTGTCTTGTGAGTTTTTGTCTTGTGAGATTTTGTATTGTGAGCTTTTGTCGTGGAATCTAATATATATTAAAAATCACATACACATATATATATATATATACACCCATATATATGTGTATATATATGTGTGTGTATATATATATACACATATATATACACACACATATATATATATATATATATATATATATATATACACATATCACACACACACATATATATGTGTGTGTGTGATTTTTAATATATATTAGATTCCACGATATATATATTACTATTTCGGAATAGTCTTTCCTCTTTTTCTGTATGTGTTTTAAATGTAAATTATCTTTAAATATACATTATTTTTCGTTTTTCTATGTGGTATGCATATGTCAAACCAATCTGCGCTGCTCTCACACTCATCTAAAATGAGCTTACATCGTCCAATGGGACTCATGAGACCACTCAGTGCTTTTAATAGTGATTATTTAGTGGACTCCATCATGCATTGACAGCAACCTTAATGTGATCTTCTCCCATTGTACAGCAATCATCATATCGACGACACTACTTATTATGCGTACGCGATCACCTTTGTTATTTCATCTCAAGAGGACACTCTATTTCACTTACCACTGATGCGATAAAAATCATTAGCCCAAAGGAAATGCATAACTACTTTCAAAGCTACCGATTTCAAACAGTTTTCACTGCCGACAGTGACGTTTTTATGAGTGAAAGAGAAAAGGCGTTTTCTATATATAAATAAATAACGAACAATAAAACAACAGCGATTTTTACTATGTGGAACGACAACTCCAAATATTTAAATACTACGATAACACTTTTATAGGGTGTCAGGTAAATCTCCTCTTCAGGTACTATAGATATGATTTACCTTTGTTCATCGTTGCTGACTGTAAATTGTGGTTGCTTAGATTTGGCAGAAAATTATAGTGCGTTGCCACGTCATAGACTGTTATTGAGGTAGTTGTCTTTTGTGTATTATACCGCGCAAGATAATTCTCATCATTTGAAAGTCGATACGTTCAATCTGCAAATTATTAAGATAAATGAATTTATTTAATCAGACCACAAATATACGTTGTTATTTAAATAACCGTATAAAAATAACATATATTTTCAACGAACATTGTTTTTACGCGAACTGATATGATAACGTAGTCCTTAGCAACGGATAAATGGGTCGTAGGAATCATGGTGTCGGTTAGTGCTGATTACATCTTCTGAACTCCTAAGATATATATCTTAATTTATGCAATTATTTCATAATTACCTGGTTAAAGCGAATGAAAAACTGAAGTCGCATCATTGGTCGAACGGTTTAAGATAGATTCAATTAGTGTTTAGTATCAAAGACGGTTGAAGTTTTGATAGAAACAAATGTTGACGCAGTTTGTTTCTATGACATTTCTAACTATTCTGTGATTCTGTCAAAGTTAAAAAAAATAGATATAAATATGTTGCACAGTTATCATTGGAATGTATGTAAATTAGTGTGTAATGCTGAGCAACACCTCGCTATTTATCTGTTAGACATTATTATATGGTTTTAAAAAGGTGGTGACTGGTGCATTTCCGCTTAGTTTTTCCAATTTTAATCATTTGTATTGACTATTGAGTATTGTTATATGCAACTTGTGGTGATTGCATAGTAGGTTTCTTGCGTTTTTTGGTGTGTTTTTTACAAACATAAGCTAGCGGTTTATTTATTTATTGATTTACTTATTTGTTGCTTTTGCTACTTACTTTTAGATACCCGCCACCACACACACACACACACACACACATCTAAAGTTAGATAAAAGATTCACCCGGTAGGTGTACTGCGAGTACCGGGTGAATCCTTTATCTAATCTGGGGCCAAATGTATGAGGGCGGGTTAGGGCTCGTAACCCACGCGTCGTGCGGATTTCCCGGGTTAGAGGACAAAGTGTCAATGTATGTGCCCGGGATAGGCAAACTCCTCGAGGGTTAACGTCGTCTTCACTAACTCCAACTTGAGCCTGGGATAACGTGCAGGTTAGGGACCGATTCGGGCCAAATCTATTCAATGCGACCATATTTAACAGAATTAGATACGGAATAAGTGAACTTTTTTCAATTTAGCCCTAAATTCGAGGCTACCGCCGCATTGGCGGCGATATTAATAGTTATATTTTTGAATCGACGATCGTACAGTCAACAAATCGCCGCCGCCGCCAGTATGGAAAGTGATGTCGATGCGGCGGCGGCGGCGATTTGTTTACTATACTTTCGTCGGTTCAAAAATATAACTATTAATATCGCCGCCAATGCGTCGGTAGCCTTAATAACGTTTCGAATTTAGGGTTAAATTGATAAAATTTCTCTTATTGCGTATGTAATTGTGTTAAATATGATCGCATTTAATATATTTGAGCCTAATATATGGCTACAAACGCAGAGGGATTTCCCAAATCTATAAATAACTGAAACGTTAGCTAACCCACGCGCGCTTTGGACTGATACATCCCCCGTGACACATATATTAACGCCGACAATAGCTACCCCGCCGGCCGCCCTTAACTCCGCAGCCGATAAATTGTGCTTCATACATTTAGCCCCTGAAGTGTACACTTATTCAGGAGTGCAGCAGAGGATTAGGCACGAAAGTTATTACGTTTGTTGTTCTTTTTCTATAGCTCAAATACAGTCTTCTCACAAAACGTATTGACACTGCTTTGGATGGGTTTGTTGGTGGTGGTGGTAGTGGTTGGTTGATGAGTTAGTATAAAATGACTGTGCGGTCACTTTTCTGCTGCTAAATCAATTAGTGTATTGAGGTCTGATTTATGTGGCATTTCGTGGACTGCTCAACTCATTCGGCCATCCCGTCTGGTGCATGGAGATGATGATGCATATATTGATGCAGACGCTCTCATTATCAGCAGCGAGGATTGACCAGCTTCGTGAATTGCCAGAAGTCACAGCAATCATTACGGACATTGAAACAGGCAGTGCTTCAAGGTTGTCCAGTGAATCTGCATCATTCTGAGATATGAGATTCATTTAGCTGAGCAGTTCCTCTGCTTCAGAGAAACGATGTTTGAAAACATGGAGGTGATGGAGTATTTACTGACACAGACTCATTGTCGACAGCAAAGATTGACCAGGTTTGCGAATTGCCAGCAATTAAACTTATGGGGATGTCACATTATGACGCATCACGTACGGCGACATGTGATTTTTTGCCGCTACATCGGGATACGTCATTATGCGTTACTTGGGTCAGGCGCGCATTGGTATATGTCAATGTACATTGACATACGGCGGCGCGGGTCAAGGGGTCGTCAAAGTTTTGTGCATGCACAAAACTTTCGACGTACGGCAACGCATGGGTGCTTACATTACGCCTACGTTAGGCTACATTGAGATACGTTAGACGCACGTTGGAGGAAGGTTGTTCTTAGGTTGTCCTACATTGACTTTCGTTCCTCTGACGGAGTGTGTTCAGTCATTGCATTGGCAATGTAACGCCAATGTATGATGACATTGTTCTAACGTATGCATAACATATGGTTGATGCGCGGTTGGCGTTTCTCCACCGTGTCTCGACGGATAGGGCGCACATCTGGCACTCGCTTAACGTTGGCCAGCATTCTGTGAACAAGCTGTGAGTGTTTTGCGAACGTATTGATACGTTAGATGCACGTTGGAGGAACGTTGTTCTTATGTTGTCCTACATTGACTTTCGTTCCTCTGACAGAGAGCATTCAGTCATTGCATTGGCAAGGTATCGCCAATGTATGATGACGTTGTTCTAGCTTATGCATAACATATGGTCGATGAGCGGTTGGCGTTTCTCCACCGTGTCTCAACATATTTGACGGATAGGACGCGCATCTGGCGCTCGCTTAACATTGGCCGGCGTTCTGTTAATGAGTTGCGAACGTATTGTGAGTGTCTTGGCTTGGAGTATATAAAGGGAAAGGGATCGGATTTCATGTTTGACCAGAACAGGTCAGCTCTTCGGAGATGATGGATGATGATGAATTGATTGGCCAAAATGAGGTAAAGAATACAAAAAAGCACATCATTGGAAATTATAATGGCATTAAAGTATATACATAGATTTATCCAGTATGAGATCTATAATGAATCAAATCCACATCATTGCAAGTTACACTGTCTGTAAGATATATGGTACTTACAGTTCTGCAGGGCTCAGGCCGGTGCCTGATGACTGAACTCAGGAAGCCAAACTTGTCCAATATCCACTGTTCCCTCTCGGTGCGCAGGGGAGGCCCATCACCACTCTTCTTTTTGTGCAGCCGCATGTTGCAGTTGTGTAGGTACTTGAACCAGCCCTGGAGATGGCCTGCAGTTTTGCCCATCCTTTCGCCCCAGTCCTCCCAAAGCTTCCCTTTTTTCTCCGTCTACCTGTAGTCACTCATCTTGACATTCCATATGATGAGGTTGCCCTGCAGGAACTCCAGCATCAGCTACTCGTCTGCTGCGGTCAGAGTGCAGTCACACTTTCTCACCCTCCTCTTGTTTGGCCCCTGCTGCGTGTTTGATGAGGTGGAAGCGACGGATGAGGGTCGGGACCGAGGAGGCGACGGATACGTGGACTGCGTCTCCATCGTCTCCTCGTTAGATGGCGATGTCCACTGAAATCCCAACAGGAGGAGATGATGGAGATTGTGGTAGAGATGGTGATTTCTCCCCTGTCATCCTCTTTCTGCCTTTCCCTTTCCCTTAGCCGCGTCCCTGGCCAACCTGGCTGGGTGCTGATGTCTTCTTCCCTAGCATGCTGGAGGTGTTGTGAGGAGAGAGCTTGATTTCTGGGGTGTTTGTAACCTCATGACAGTTACCGGCTGCAGAACTGCAGCATTATAGAGAGGCACCGATAAATCGGCCCAATCTTTGTTTGAAGAATAATCTTCTGGTGGGACGGTTGTAGAAGCTGGGGCATGCCTTTAAACGATTAAACGACGAGTCATTGGGGCGGTCCAGAATGACTCCGGCCCAGTGGTAGCACAGCACTTGATTAAAGCAGACAGCAGCAAGGGTTTCCGAGGAAGGGACGGGTAAAGATGGGTCCAGCGATTCCAGCAACGAGAACAAAGCGAGAGAAACGTAAATGTAAAGGGCCCCACCCAAGCAAACAACTCCCTTGATCAGGGGGAGAAATAAGCCTGGGCGAAAAAAGGGTAGAGTATAGGAAAGAGAAATAAGGAGACTTCCAAGTGAGGAGAGAGCCAGACTGCAGCCTTATTTATATCCAAGGCGCGGGTGGGTCGGGTGCCCCCCTGCACGTTGGCATGTGTTACTCACACGTTACGCCAACGTTGCACATGCTGGGTGCATGCTGGCACAATGCCAAAATACACTGGACTGACTTTGGACATGCGTCGCTCAGGCACTGGCACTACGCTCTCATACATTGTGCAACACATTTAACAGTCGCTAGCGGAACGTTGGGAGAGCGTTATGCCAATGCTAGGTAAATGCCACGCACGTGAGAGGCACGTTAGCCACATGTTGTGCCAAACTTCTTTTGTTTTTTTTATGATGCGTCGACATACGTTACCACAATGTCGGACACACGCTATGCTTAAATCCACTACGTTGTGCTGACATCCATTTCCCCCCCCCCCCCCACGCCAAAAAGTTTGACGCATCTCGATGTAAAAAAGTGATTTTACGCGTTGGCGGCGCACTTGCGAGATGCGTCATAATGTGACAGGGCCTTTACAGCAAGCATTACAGACATTGAAACAGACAGTGTTTTAAGGTTGTCCAGTTCAACTGCACCATTCGGGGACATGAGATTCATGTACCTGAGCAGTTCCTTTGCTTCAGAATCAGAGATAATACAACCATGCCCAATGAGCCACAATAATATGCTCAATTTCTACCACAGGATGCATGTTGACACCAACATGAATAATGTACGGACAGCAATAGATGGGATGGCTGAATGAGTTGAACGTCTGTCTCCCGTTTTGGTAGATCATATGATTAGAACCCACCGGTTCGAACCCTGGTCTAGTGGTCTACTATAAAGTCCCCATGAGTGCGCACTGGCACAAACTAGTAGCTATCCTGATATGACCCTGGATGTTGCCAGAACATAAAACTCCAGCAACCAACCAATTTGCGGACGTGTCTATGACTGACATGCCTTCGCCCTGAAGGCCTACCACATGCACTATGGCTGCATTGTACACTGCACACTCGTCAATTGTGGTCACATGCCTCTGAGATGCTACTGCACTCATCCTCCCACCCACCCTTGTTGGAATTGACTGCTGCTGGCGCTTATATTATTTTATGATGATTGTGTCTCTATTTATGCTCCCCTGGGCAGAGGTGCTCATCTATGTTAAGTTTATTTGTAGCCAATCACTGTATTGACCTTATGTCTCATCTTTTTACTGAGTCATCTGTGACTCTCTCACCTCGACGAATATATATATGCAATTGCATCTAATATTTTTAGAGTTGCATAGCCCGTTGGTTTTGAGCTTCTGTCATTTTTCTGAGATAATTTACATATTGAATTGATTGTTATAATCTATTTTGTTTTAGTTTGAAGTAACTTTAATTTTAAACGGCTAACTTTTGAGATATTTGAAGAGAAAACATGCAAAATTAGTTTTTGAAAGCACACCAAAACTCTGACACCATAGCCTTGTGTAGTAACAGGTTCTATTAAATTGGCCCTGTATTCCTTTCTATTTGGCAATAAATACTTAATAAGCGCACCAGTATCTAAGTTAGATATGTAGAATCAAATTTAGGTAATTGTTTTGGTTTTGGAAATTTGATGCTTAATTGGACTATGCAGCTTTAACTCTAAGCTATGTACCAGAAACCTGGCGTCTCATATGCACCTGTCACACAGGTTATTCGTAACTGATATTAAGAGTTCTCAGCTCTTTGCTAGACCTCCCCGTAGGTTGCTGATGTTTTGTATACTTCTTATTAGAATAAACCTTTTACACTAAGGCCAAATAAAGAAAAATGGTGATCATCCACGCCAGCGCCTAAAAAATCGCCAGCCCCTGAATTTAAACAGAATTTAATATTCTTTATTTAAACTGTTAAAAATGCGTCGGCATAGCAGAAATTCAACTTTCGTATCAATATTTATGTCATTGGTTTGACTCGGCCATGGTTCGAACCTAAAAGTTCGAATCCCACAACATACCAGAACGGAAGGCGGATGCTCAGCTCATCCGGCGATCGCATCTGGTTACGTTACACTATTAGGTCTACCTCATATGCCAGAAAGAAGAAAGAAAAAGAAAAATAACCCGCACGACCCAGATTTTTATTTCAAAAGGACAATCACCAACATTTTTTTTTAACTTGGCCTAATTCTGGCTTCGTCCTTGCTGTCGAGTGAAACCAATCAGAGCTATTTTGAATGTGAAAAAACAACTAAATATCATGCCAATTCACTGCTGTGCTAGCCCAGGGTACCATGTGACATAGAGAACTTCGTTGTCAAGTGCAATATTTGCATGCATTACAGAAACGCTAAATCCAAAGATACTATGCAACCACACAATGTATGTGACCATCCTTAGCTGCAGACATCATGCCATTAAAAAAACCTGACTGCGACAATCTGGTCGATTACATGCATTGATATGCTGAGTTTGCCAAACTAGAATACAAAACTTCAGAGTGTGTCTCCATTTGAAATTAATAAATGCATGATATGGAATACTACTGGAATTGATGTTGAATAAAATACCGATGTTTAAATGGGTTTTTTCCATAGTGTCGCATTGTACTAACTACACCAAAGCCCAGCTTCCTTCAATCAAATGAATTGGCTGAGAATTGAATTGTATTTAAAGTTGAATGGTCCGATGAAACATATTTCTTTCAAAACCAAAACACTTATCAAGATTTGATTATATATATATATCCAACTTAGATACTGGTGCATTAGCTAACGATTTATGACAGCACATACAGTATAATCAGTGAATTTATTATCCCATCCCTTGGATATCTACAGCCATCAAGGAAGAACACCATTAACCAATTACGTCAATATCGTGGCCTGATTAGCCTTGACCCTTATTCCAAGAACTTAGTCAGGTTCCAGGATGTCCACTGGTAGTATTGCTGGGACCATAGCCTGGGCTGATATAAACATACATGGCCATAATATTCTTTTCAAAACCAAACCACATACTTACATTTGTCCCTATTTTTCCAACTCAGATGGGAAAATGTTAGACTGAAAATCTGAAGATACCCAGTTTTTTGTTTTGGTACATTAGTTGATTAATCATGGACAATTGGCCTTCGTTATTTCACTGCTCCTTATTGTATCCTAATAATGTTGAACGCCAGGTGAGGTTGGGATATGGCCAAATAACAAAATTTAAATGGTCATTGTCCATGCCCGTGCCTGAAAAATCGGCTGCCCTGATTTTTAAATATCTTTTTCTTAAACTTAAAAATGTGTCGGGCTAACAGCATTAAAATTGTTGTATCAATTTTTAAGTCATTGGTGTCCCAGTGGGGCAGTAGCCTACTATAAATCTAGATAGACTGGCTGAATTTTGGTAGGTCATGAATTCAGACACCCAGGTTTGAATCTTGATTGAGTCAAACCAATGACATAAAAATGTATACTTGTTTGTTTTTTTTTCCGTTTTTTATTGAGGCTGTATTTATACTGTCCATAGCATGTAAGCCAGGGTACCCAGGCCTGTTTTCAATGTTGGCCAGCTGTAGTGTTGCTGTTGTCTTATCAAACAGTAGCTGCTGATAAGTTATTTGATTGTCTGCATTTCAGTAGCAGATAGATAGTCTGTTGGTACGTTTCGTACCCTATGTTAGTTTTTTGGGGGCCCTCTTCGCATTGTTCTATTCTTATTACTATGTTAGTTGTTTTCTTAAGGTTCTATGTTAGTGCTTTGGGGTTTTCTTGTGAAGAGTTTTCCCACATTTTTCTACGTAATTCTATACTAGCCTATTTTATTTACATGTCCATAGGCCTGTACATAATAGGTGGTTGAGTTATGTTTGTTTGAATTTGATTTGATTTATATTGTTGTTGGATATGTTATCTGGCTTCTATATTTCCGGTTATCCTGCCCTAGGCTGTCCAGTTGGTGGGCCGTGATATATCACCTGCCCCCTTGTTGTGCAGTTCAGTTGGGGTTCCCAGTTTTTATTTTGCACAGATATTTTTTGAACGTTTTTAGGTCAGGGATTTGTCTTTCTTTCACCGTTTACGCATTACATGCCTTGACGGCCATTTCCAGTGTGCTCCTTTCATGGGCTTTGATCTGGCTTCTGGTCTGCCTTAGTAGTGGTGCCTTGCTTGCTCTGGTGTCCCTTAGTGGTTGGGTTAGACACTTAATGTCTTGGCTATATCCATATGCTAATGTTTTTAGGTGGATTAGCCTTCTGTTTTCTAGTAGTTTTACTTTAGTTATTTTGTGTAGGTCATAAGTGGGGTGTAGTTTGTCTACTCTCAAGCAGAATTTCAGGGCCCTATTTTGTAGTATCTGCAATTTTTTAAGTAGCTCTTTTTTAGCACCCATGTAGATTACATCCCCATAGTCAAAGTAGGGGAGTACCATGCCTTTGAAGATTTTTATTGACATATCTTGTGTCATATAGTTTCTTAGTTTAGCAAATAGCCATAGTTTGTGATTTACTTTTTGTATGATTTTTGTTACACACAGATTGTAGTTTAGCTGGCTATCTAGTTCTAGGCCTAGGTATTTGTAATGATTTACACTTTCCAGTTTTGGGTTTCCTAGTGTGCATTGTAGGTTTCTTCCTGTGATTGCTGTATGTAAGAAGAGTACTGTTTTAGATTTATTTGCATTGATGGTTATTTTATTGGATTCACGCCAGTCATCCAGCTTTAGCAGGAGGTTGTTCAGTTTGGTTGCTACCTCCTGTACTGTGCTTCCTTCTGCATATACGACAGTGTCATCCGCATATAGCTGGAGACATTCTGTCTCCAGCCATTTTTCTAGGTCGTTTATGCATAGTATAAATAGTAGTGGTCCCAGGACTGATCCTTGGGGTACACCACAGGTGAGTTTGTTGGTCTGAGAGTGTACCATTTACTTTAGTTTTTTGCTGCCTGTTGTTTAGGTAGCATTTTATCCAGTTTATTGATTTGGATTTAATGCCCATGTTGTTTAATTTTCTTATTAATATGCTGTGGTCTACAGTGTCAAAGGCTTTGCTGAAGTCGATGAAGGCTGCTCCAACTAATTTCTTTTGGTTCAATGATGCCAGTACATCACTTGTTAGGTTTGCTATTGTTTTTGATGTGGAGTGTAGTTTTCTGAAACCTCCTTGCCTCTTGTTTAGTATATTGTTTTTTTACAGGTGCTCATTTATGTGCCTGTGGAATATTTTTTCAATTAGCTTGCCTGGTCTTTGCAAGATTGATATTGGTCTGTAGTTCCCCATGTTTTGTTTGTCACCACTTTTGTAGATGGGGGTGATGGTTGCCATCTTCCATGCTGTGATGAAGTGTCCCTGCTCAAATGATATGTTGAATAGGTCGACCATGGTATCTGGGATGGCTTGGAGTGCCTCTTTTAGTATTTTTGTGGGGATTCCATCTATTCCACTTGGTTTGTTTTCATCTAAGTCATTTATTAGTTGTGTTAGTTCTTTTAGGTCAGTTTTGCAGGTGGGGATTTCATCCTGGATAGTTTCTGACTTGTTTTCCCAGATTCTTGTGAATTTCTTTGATAACCTTTGTCCTACCGTGGCAAAGTGAGTATTTAGTTTGTTTGCTGCATCACTATATGTGTGCGTCTTTCCATCCTTATCCTGGAAGCTTATGCGTTCTCCTATCTTATTTTGGGGGAATAGTAAGCTTACATTTTTCCTGAACTTATTTGCGTTGCTTCCCCAGTCCTTGTCTTGTTTTATTATATATTTCTTTTTTGAGGGAGTTGTTTCTGGCAGTATTATATTCCCTTTTATCCTCTGGTTCTTTAGTACGTTTCACTTTGTCACCTAGCTTTCGTTTTGTTGCGATATGCGTTAACAGTTCCCTGTCTACCCACGGGTCTTGGTTTCTCTGTATTTTTAGTTTCTTTATGGGACACATCCCATCTAATGATTGTTTTATTTCTGTGACAATGTTATTCCAGTAGATATCAGTGTCATCTCTGTCTGTTGTGAGGTTGTCTATATTTTCATATAGGTGGTTTTTTAGTGTTTCTTTTGAGTAGTTTTTTAGGGATCTGCCCATCTTATATTTATATTGGCTTGTACTTTTGAGTTTTTTCCTCGTTACATATATTAGCTCATGGTCACTTATACCCCAGCTTCTAGTGCCCCATTTTGTGGAATGGTTTGAGTTGGTTAGTATTAGGTCAATTGTTGCGCTATTGTTTCCTAGTCTTGTGCTGTCTGTAATAAGTTGCTGTAGCCCTAGGATTTTGATAGTGGTTTGTAGCGTTAGTTTATTTTTGTCGTTGCTACTGTAGTTTATGTTGAAGTCCCCTAGCACAAAGATTTCTGCATTTGTTAGTTTTCTCACTGTATTTATGCTTTGTCTAGAGTTTCAAGGAATGTTTCAATATCCCCGGATGGTGGTCTGTAGAGGCTTGCTATGGCTATGTTAGCCTGCTTCTCATTTTTTATTAGGCACCATAGTAGTTCCAGGTGTTCATTTGAGTTGTTTGCTATTTTTAGGGCCTCAGTGTCTAGATTTTTTTAGGTTTTGCAGTAGATTGCAACACCTCCACCTTTTTTTGTTTGGTTTGCTATATTAATTTGCTGTCTGTCATTACGTACAAGCCTATATCCTTCTATGTTGAGGGTGTTGTCTTGATGTCTGTCAGTGAACCACGTTTCTGACAGTGTTAAAACATCAAGATTTTCATTTTTTAGGTGCATTTTTATTGTGTCTATTTTATTGGATGCACTCTGGCAGTTTAGGTTGGCAAAGTGTGTGCCCCTTCCCAGCCTGCATTCAATTACATCTACCATCTTTCTTTACCTTTAGGTTTGGCATTTGTTAGATTTCGAGAGTTTTAAACTTTGTTTAGATTGTTTTATGGGCGTATGGGCTGGTGCATACAGTACATATGTCCTGTTTTGTTATATAGTTTCATACATTACTGTAGACTGCACCTGTGCGAGTGGAGGGGAGGTACATGCCCTGGAATGGATGTTAGTTATACACAGTATTTCTAGTGCTTTAAATTTTGGTTAGTGGTATTTTATGAAAAGTTTGTGATACTCATGGTTTGGAGCCCTGGTGTTGCTTCTGCCAGTTCTCCGTGATGCTATTTCTCAGCCTTGTAGTGACGTATTTGGCATAGTGTTCATTGAAGTGTACACCATCCGACATGCCTATAGCTTAACGCACCGATCTCCTTCCATGCCTGGTTTTGTGGATGTAATTTGCTTATCTTGGTACGGCTGCTCCCTTGTTTCGGCTATTGTTCAGGCGGTGGATATAGGCGTTTAGCTCCGGTATGCACTCTTCTATTAGCTCCTGGTAGTTTTGGTGGGTTTGATTTTTGCTGTGGCCACAGTATTTTTCCATGTCAATGCCCACAAGCTCACATATTATTGGTAGCTCTGTCAGTTGGCTGAGTGCATCATGTGCAAGTGTGCACTCCCTTGTAATGTGTTCCATGAGTGCCGTCTTGGTGTCAAAGGCTGGCTTCAGGTCTCTGTGTCCTATTTGTTGTGCTAGGTCGCAGATTCCTGCCATCATGTATATTTGTGCTGGTGGGGCACAGTTTGCATATCTCCTGAGCACTGCATCTGTTATCCTGGCAATGGTTTCCCCTGGTACAGATTCTATTTTTTCTTTGTAGTTTAGTGCATCTTGGTGCAGCTCTCTCATACAGGGGGCTAGTGCTCTTACCCTTGAATCACCACTGATAACTATCATTTTCTGCATCTTGGTATCCGTTCACTTAGACGATCTGTTTTTGTTGTCGTCGTGATTCGCAGTCATCATAGTTGTGGCCTACTGATTCAAATTTCAGTTTGGGCGGAAGTGGGGCATGTTTGTTATGCTTTCCTCGCTTCCTTTCGACCTGCTGGGAGAGTTCCAATGTTTTCCTCTGGTCGCTTGGTCTTTTGGCTTTTGTGTTGCTTTTGTTTGTTCTGTTTTTTACGCTTATTTTGGTCTTGCTTATTTTATCTAACTCTTTATTTGTTTTGCTATTTATTTATTTATTTTGATTATTATTTTATTTATTTATTTATTTATTCGTCAGTATTCGACAGACCTTCCTTTACTTTTTGGAGGATGTCTCCCATCTTATTTTTATAACCTTGTTTGATTATTTCACCTTCACTGGCTGCTTCTAGGAACCTACCTGAGCCCCAGTATGGGCATTTTGTGCATCTTCTGAATCATTTCCTGGGGAATTTATTAGTTTTTTCTTTAGTTCCTCATTTTGTGTGAACTTAGTATGGACAATGTCCTCTAGCCCTTTTTTGTTTGTTTTGCCCCATTCTGGTGTCCTCCATATTTTTTTTGCCATTGCTTTCATTGTGTATGGATTTTCTGCATTATCTATCATCCGCATCACATCATTCAGTATTCAATATTTCAGGTGTGGCTGGAGTATTTTTTGCATCATTTTTTTAGGCTTTCCTTGACTTTTTTGAGGATTTCTCCCATTTTATTTTTGTATCCTTGTTTGACATTTTCCCCTTCGTTTGCATTGTTTAAGAAAATGCCTGTTCCCCAATATGGGCATCTGGTGCATTCTCTGAATGCTTTGCCTGGGGCGTTCATAAATTTTTGCTTTAATTCTTCGTTTTGCGTAAACTTGGCCCTGACAATGTCCTCTAGGACTTTCTCGTTTGTTTTACACCATTCTGGTGTCCTCCACACTTTCTTTGCAATCGCCTTCACTGTGTAGGGGTTTTCCGTGTTGTCAATGAGTCTCATTAGGTCGTATTTGTCATGGAACTTGGCCATGATCGAACAGTAGTACTCTTCAGCAGATGAGTATATTTTCCCATCTTTTCCTGTAATTTCACACTTGTAGAGGTTGCTGAAAGGAGAGGTGTGTCCCTGGAAGGACACTCCCCATTCATGCTCCCTGGTAGCTGCTTTTTCAGGGCGTATTTCTTTGAATTCTATATTATCGAATTCTTGGGGTTTGTAGGTTTTCCCATTTATCTCTATGTTGCAGCCCTTCATTTTGATGGATTGGATTTTTTCGTTTTTTGTTTCCTGCGCAAGTGTGTACATTTGCTGCACCGTTTTTTCACTCAGCATTTCGTTTTCTGTCCTGACAGGCCTGATCGTTACCTTTTCATAGTTTTTTTTCGTCTGTAGTGTTTTCTTTTTTTGGAAGAGCTCCTTTTTGTGTGCTTCCTTTTCTAGTTGTATTCTTATACTTCTGGGTCTGTCAGTGGATATTTTGCTCTCTGATTTGACTGGATCTGCAGTCTCCTGATTGTTGTTGTCACCTATTTCCTGTTATTTTCCGGTTCGTCTGTTCCTTGTGTTTTTTCTTTTTCTTGCCTTGTTTTTTTTCCTAGACGGTAGGCTTTTGTTACTACCGTCCAACCAAAATTACAGTCGGCTTCGCTTAGTATGTCAGTGACTGTGGATTCAATTTTTTCGTCCTCTTTTTCAGGAACCCCATGTACCATGACACTGAGTTTTTTGTTTTCAGGTTCTGGTTTCTTTTGTGGGGTAGTTTCGGTAGTCATTTTTGTCTCGGTGGTTGTTTTGGTTTCAGTTTTTTTGGGGGTGCTGTTTTCCCCATCTTGTTTGCTTTTCACCTTTTCATATTCAGCTTTGTACCAGGCACACTCATTTTTTAGAGTGTTGTATGCTACTTCGAGCTCCTGGAGCTTGTTCTAGTTTTGGTCTGTATTTTTAGCCGTGCTGTTCCATCCGTTTTCCGTTTCGGTTTGTTTTTTTCCATTCTTGTTGGTTTTTTGGGGCATGTTTTCCTGTCTCAATTCTATTTTAACCGTCTTTATCACAAGACTGATTATTTCCTCTTTCGTCATGTTTTTTTCTTCAGTTGTCATGGTGTTATCGTTAGAAATCCTTGGTAGAAGCTTCCTCCCGGCTGCTCTCCCGCCGTTTTTAACGGTCTCCCCGTGGTTTTTCTTTGTTTTTAGTAGATACCTCCTATCTGTGTTGGCCTTGCATTCCTGGGTCTATCCTGTAGTATCCTGGGATGTTTATGAGGAAGAACTTTGATTTCATTTTGTTGTTGATTTATTTTCCTCCTTTATTCCTCCTTATATGTTGTTTTACAACAGAGGACCTGACACTCAGTATGTATCACTCAGTATCCGACACTCATTATGTGACACTCGGATGTGACATGTATCTGACAATCAGTATCCGACAATCGGTATGTGGCAAATAAACCAGTTAGTGATTGGAAGACTTGATCATGTGATCACCACCATCTTGTTTCCTGAAACTATATATACAATAAATGAAGGAGTCTAACTCTCCTACCTTTCACTCTATATCTACTTTCCTTCCTTGCCTATAGTGATTTTCTATTAGCCTATCTACACCACTCAAACTGCCAGCCGTCGACTGCTACCTAGCTTGGTATTCATCATTACTAGGATAGGTTTAGGAGCAAGGGAAATAGGAAGGTCAAATTATCTGTGACTCTAAAAACCCCAGCTTAATCAACTGATGTTCAAAAAACACACACACATAAGCTGGTATCTTCAGATTTTTAGTCTAACATTGTCCCATCTGAGTTGGAAATATAAGATCAAATGTAAGTATGTGGTTTGATTTTGACAAAATAAGTATGCTTCATCAGACCATGCAGCTCTAAAACAAGTTTCAAACCCATGGGTTTGAATCCCATGACCTACCACAACTACATCAGTAGGTCATCTCACATCACATCACATGCCCACAAACAAGTGATGGTGCAATGTCCCCATCAGTAGAAAATACGAGGATATCAGGCTACATTTGAATTAAGTCATCATACATCACATGGTCATCGCGAGACGTCAATACCTGTCATAGTTAGAGGACTTTTGGAAAGCTGGTCAAAAGTATTTTGGATTCTTTCAGCTCAAATTGCTTTAAAAATAACCACTTTTCATCAGATTTCCCGGGAGTAATGATTAGTAGGTTATACCGATCAATTTGATATATTTAACTAAAAAACAACACAAAAATTCAAAGGTCATTGGACCATGCAACTTTAATCATTGCATAGTATGACTCGCCTAATCACCTGATGATGGCTGAGACCCATATATAGTAGCACTCATGGGATATCGAGCTTACACCATTGCTGGCACTTCTCTAAACCTATCTATGTTACTCATGATACTCGTGAATAGAAATGTTCACACTAATTGGCCATACTTTGAGGGAAAAGTAGTCTGATGAATAGATCATCAATCCAAGTAAAATAAGAAACGCAATAAATCCATCCACTGAACTAATTATATTGGCTGGAAACCCAACTGAAGGGACATAAGTCGACAGATAGCAAGCCTAGCCAAGCTGTCAACGGACAAAACAAGGTCTGACATAACATGTGTCAAGCTAGTGAAGTCACATCTAGAAAATATTGAACCGGGATTCGGGCTTGCATTCTAATTGCCCTCCGAGCAAAAACAACTCCTTTCCCGTCGATCAAAATATGACGTGAAAAACATGGAGCGGCTTCTATGAGGCCATAGTGGTAATGAATACTGAGGAGATTACACATGCTTTTTAAATGAGGTCCTATTAGAGATACGATATGACACACATACATATATATACAGTAAAACCTCTCTATATCGACCCCTCCACAGATCGACCACTCCCCTATATCGATCGCTTTATTTGGGTCCCATCAATATCATTGTAAGGATATTCTACCTCTCTAAACCGACCACCTCCATAAATGGACTACTTAAAGCCAGTCCCATTGTCGGTCGATTTAGAGAGGTTTCTCTGTATATATATATATGTGGTCGCAAAGTGTTCGCAAACTCGCAATGTGGTCACAAAGTGGTCGCAAGCGTAGTGTGACTGGCGGGTAACGCCTCGGGTCGGCCTATGGGCAGCGCTACTATCACCAGTCCCTTGGTATATATGTCCGCTTCCTCGCTACGTTAAAGTTGCATAGTCCGATGATTTTGAATTTCTGCTTTTTTTCTGAGTTAAATATATTAGATCGATCACTACTATCTACTTTACATTAGTTCAAAGTTACTTTTATTTTAAATGGTAAACTTTTGAGATATTTTGAGTGCAAACATGGAAAATTAGTTTTGGCAAGCTTGCCAAAACTCTGACACCATAGACTTCTACAGTAACAGGTTCTGTTAAATTGACTCAGTATTGCCTTCTACGCGGAAACAAATACTTAAGAAGTGCATCAGTATCTAAGTTAAATATGTATAATCAAATCTAGGTAATTGGTTTGGTTTTGAAAATTTGATATTTCATCAGACTATGCAGCTTTAACTAGAATGGGCATTCTCAACCATCACTGCACCAGTGCGAAATATATATATTAGATGGTGGATTTTTAGATTCTAGATGGCGTCATTCACGTTTTAATCTGCAGTCCTTTGTATTGTAGTACATGAAGTTCGTCTGATGTATCTCATGATGTAGTAAATAAGCCATTTTAAAGTGTAGTCATAGTCGTAGTTTATATATATACTCGTATAGTTAGTTATGCAGTGCATATCTCCATATATATTGTATTTATGTATATATACATGTTATTTATATTCTTCCTCTTTGACAACTCGATACAAAAGGTAGTAGATGAGCGAACTCTGGCTTGTACCTCCTGTAAAGTATGTGTGGACACCGTGAGTTCTTGTAACGTAACTGACTTTATTAGGAACACTGGATCATGACGTCATGCAGTCTCACTGTCGGGGGCGTTCGTACAACTACAATACATTACATGTTCCCCTTTTCCTTAAGTAACATATGGACCGTTTTAAATATCATTAATGTTACCTTATTGTTTGAATTGATATCTGTACTGACTTAGAGCTATACAACATACAGCTATACAAATTCATTTATTCCCAAATTATCCAAATTATCAAGTCATCACATATACATATAATATTTCATTCCTTATCCTAACCCCTCTCTTACAGATAACAGGTATTCAACATATTGTTACATGAACTTAGTATTTAGCAATTGATTGCAAACAAAATGTTTATTGTGACACGTATAATTGCTTCTAGATTGAATGGACTCGGTATGCTGCTTCTTGATTTCTGGTCATTTTGTGCCTTCTTGGTTTGACACATATATGTTATGACGTTGTCGTGTCCCCAGTCTGGGCTGTTTACATCAGTTAAACCTTTCACTTATGTTATTTGATTCAATATTGAAGACGCGTCAATATACATACATGGACTTAACTTACTAAGAATGAGGAACATACTGCACATGTAACAGTAAGTATTGGTAACATAACTATCTCTTAACATTTTTAATTAACGTACAGTTAAACCGTAACGAACTGGTGGCCTACTTAAACGACCATAACGTGTAGTACATGTGATTGGTACGTTTATTTTCTGTGAGTTATTCACGTGAACAGATGTTGCATCTCGTGCAGTTTTATTTGAGCGGTGACTAGGACACTTTTGAATAAATCTCCTGTTCCGCCGTATTATATGGTCATGTTCATTTATCACATCGTAACTTCTTTTAGTGTCGACATTAGTATTTACAATACTACCTTTCTTCCAGTCACCATTGTGGTCCTTATAACGGACGTTATCACCCTTCTTCAAAGGGTGCTGAATACTACTGGCATGTCTGTCAAAGTACTCTTTCTGTACTTGCTGACTATGGTGTATTTGGTGGAGTTTTGATGTATGTACTGTTGCCCTCAAGTCCCGATCTAGTACCAGGATCCTGCTTCTTTATTTTCGTGACATCAATAGTTGCGCAGGGGATGCGCCAATCCCATTCAATGTTGTATTTCTATAATTGAGCATGGCTATATGTATATCTCTACCGTCTCTTACACATTTTTTTGTTTTACGTTTGACTGTTTGAACATATCGCTCAACTTGTCCGTTACTTTGGGCATGCATCGGACTAGAGTACAGCGATATGAACCCATAGAACGAAGCAAACTTTTGAAATTCGAGACTCGTGAACTGTGGACCATTATCTGATACTATATATTTGGGGATACCAAACCGGGCAAATGTTTGTTTTAATGCCTCAATAACTGCTGTAGTAGATATTCTGTCCAATTCTATGAACTCCGGAAATTTGGAATAATAGTAAATAATTAAGATGTAATTCTTACCATGTACATGAAATAAGTCAATCCCTATTTTATTAAATGGTATATCTATGATCGGGTGATTTATCAATGGTTCTTTGGGTGGCATATTTTTTAAATCCTGACATGTATCACATTTGGATATTTTGTCTTCCAATTGTCTACCGATTCCCGGCCAAAAAATGTTATCCCTGGCGAGCTGCTTACATTTTACGATCCCTAATTGTGATTCGTGTATTTTGTTCAGCATCTCAGCCTGTAGAATTTTAGGGACTACTATTTGTGCACCTTTCAGTAATACTCCCTCTGCCCATGTTATCTCATGTCTAAACGTATAATACGGTTTCACACTATTAGGAATATGCTCGTTACTATCCGGCCATCCCTCCAACGTTAGATTTTTTAATGTGTTGAGCGTCTGATCTACCTTGGTGGCCTCCTTGATACGATGGACAACATCCATATCCAAATCTATAGCCCCAACCGAAATGTCATGGTCGTACAAATCCTTAGGGGCTATACTGGAGGTATGCGCTCTTGATAAAGTGTCTGCAAAATATAAATGCGACCCTTTCAGATATGATACTGTAATATTATAATTTTGCAATCTCATGCGCATACGTTGCATCCTTGCTGAAAGCTCGTGTATTGGTTTAAGCATAATTGCAACTAAGGGTTTGTGGTCTGTGTGTACTGTTACTTCATTACCATAAATAAAATGATGGAACTTCTTACAGCCAAAACATATGGCTAATAATTCTTTTTCAATTACCGCATAATTTATTTGTGATTTATCTAATGCTTTTGATGCCATAGCTACAGGTAATTCATTCTGAAACAAAGTGGCGCCTAAACCATATTTAGACGCATCCACTTGAATTATAACTTTTTTTGTACTATCAAAATATTGGAGTATTGGTGCTTCAGTTAACAACTTCTTTAAATCCTGAAACGCCTTTTCTTGTTCTCTTTCCCAGTGCCATGACACATTCTTTTGAATCACCGTCCTTAATGGTTTTGTTATGTTAGCCAGGTTCGGAATAAATTTACTAACATATCCAATCATTCCTAAAAATCGGTGTATACCTGGTTTATCGGTTGGACTAGGCATGTCGATAATCGCTTGTATTCTGTCCATGTTAGGACTTAGGCCGTCCGAGCTAATTACATGCCCTACATAGTTAACACTGTTCTTGAAAATTCTAGACTTTTTAGGATTTAATTTGAGATGAACAGTTTGTGCACGGCTTAAAACTGCCTCTAATCGGTCATTTTGTTCTTTTTCTGTAATTCCATGTACCAAAATGTCATCTGATATTACATGAACACCTGGCATCCCTCTTAAAATTTCGTTCATCTCCTGAATAAAGATATCTCCTGCAGTTTTTATTCCAAATGGCAATCTCGTATATCTGTATCTACCCCAAGGCGTATTAAATGTACATAGTTCAGAACTTTCTTTATCTAATTCTATTTGCCAATATCCGCTTTGTGCATCTAAAACCGAAAAATACCTAGCTCCATGCAATTTAGCCACTACTTCCTCGACTGTTCTTACAGGATATGGTCCTCTCAATGTCGCTTTATTTAGCTTAGTAGGGTCTAGGCAAATTCTTAGTTTTCCAGGTTTACATACTATTGTAATTGAATTCACCCAAGGGGTTGGCCTCTCCTGTTTTACAATGACCCCCAATTTTATCATACGTTCTAATTCTTTATGTACCCCTTCTGTAATGGCTATCGGTATTCTATGCTATCGTGGGGGGTCTATACATGGAGTTACATTATTATCAACATATATTTTAGCATTGACCTTAATTAAACCTAAACCCTCAAATACATCAGCATATTTTATTACCAATTTGTCAGCATCATGTGAAGTTGTCGTACTTAACGTGTCCAGTCGTGCTAACAGACCCAATTGAACACAGGCTTGTTTGCCCATGATCGCACTGCCAGCATCTGTAACTTGAAATCGTAAAACCTGTCCCTTGATCATCAATGTTGTTTCTCCTGCCGGCTTGATCCTATGTCCACCGTATGTGATCAACTGACAATTAGACGGTTTTAAAAGAGCACTTTCTATTGTCTTGTAAATTTCCAATGGTAAAATATTGGCCTCGGATCCTGTATCTAATTTAAATGAGACCTCCATACCACCGATAACGAAAACCTCATACCACAAATCTTTGTCGTCGTCATCAGAATTGTATATTGAACCGACAAACAGATTATAGCCATCACTGTCCTGTTGTTCCTGAACTTGATTGTCGAATGTACCTCGCCCGACTTGTTCATTTTCGGCTTCCAAATCAACATTAATTTCATATAGCAGTGCTTCCCTTGGCTGTGTCTTCTGCATATGGCACATTTTTACAAAATGACCCATTTGTCGACATCCCATGCATTCCTTTCCACGTGCTGGACAGTTTCCATCCCGGTGATTATATCCACATCGTCCACACCTGGAAGCCGCCATCTTATGGCCTTGTTGATATTGATTTGTTGATGCTTGTTTCCATGGAGATATCCTGGGTCCCTGTTCAGCGCGTCGTCCGTAACCCCTGGATACTGCATCCACTTGACTCGATGAAGACAATTGTACCTGTGCCGATTTATTTTTACTCAGTCTACATAACTGTACACAGTCTTCCAATGACAATTTTGGTGCTTGTAATAACTTATTCCTGAGTTCGTTATCTTTTACTCCACACACGATTCGATCACACAAAAGGGAAGCTTCCAACTGTTCATAGCAACAAAACTGTATACGATGTCTTAACTCGCGAATGTATGTGTCCATATTTTCAGTTGTTTGGTTGAATGAGTTGAACTCATACCTTATCACAGTGATGTTTGTTTTTTCCCTCGCAATACTTTGAAAATGCTGCTATTAGTGGTCCAATCTTGTCTTTGTCAGCCGTTTCGAATTTGAATATACGATGAACTTTTTGTGCTTCACTGCCAGCTACATGCAGCAGCACACAGCATTGCACTTTCTCTGTTTTAGATCCTATCCCCGCTGCTGTTGAATAAATTTTGTATGAATGCAACCAAGATCTCCAATTTATGGCCATTCATTCGTCCAAATTTAGCGGTCCAGGTGGCTTCAATCCGTGAAGCGCCATTTCATCCGCTTAGTCCATCACATCTGACACCATGTAAAGTATGTGTGGACACCGTGAGTTCTTGTAATGTAACTGACTTTATTAGGAACACTGGATCATGACGTCATGCAGTCTCACTGTCGGGGGCGTTCGTACAACTACAATACATTACACCTCCTAAGAGGCCGCTACATTTATTAAAGTAAACGTTCTGGGCAAATGAAGGCAGATGGTTAGGTGTAGGAGTGAATGAGGGCACGCAAGCCATATTTGGCATATTGAGTGGAGGTGAGCTGGTGCCCAGGCAGCTCCAACAACTGCAACGGTTTAGACATGTGACACAGCAAACTATCAAGGAAGAAGAATGGAGTCAAATAACACGAGCCCAAACATGTTAGGTAAGTGAGTTTGTTGATAACAATCATAGGTAGACAACCCACCACCCCTCTGCACATCTGTAGGAGATTAACGTGATGAGATAAGTTCACAATACCAGAGGAGGAGCATCATTGGCTAATATCTGCATAACGTCTTATGAACCACAATATATATATATATATATATATATATACATGTATGTATGTATATAAATACAGTAAAAGCTCCCTAAATCGACCGACCTTTGGACCGATTTTAAGTCGTCCTTTTAGAGAGGTGGTCGGTAAGGGAGTTAGAATATGGTTACAATGGTATTGCTGGGACCCAGATAAAGCAATCGATATAGGGGAGTGGTCGATCTGTGGAGGTGGTCAGTTAGAGAGCTTTTACTGTAATTCTTACTTCATCTTCTGGATACCGGAAGTTAAGTATCCGGGGAGAGGACAATTCCGCGCACCCCTGACGTAGCTCCAGTAAACAACTCGGCAGTGGAGGAGACAGATCGAGTTGGAGGAGGACATAATTTAAAAGTATGTTTGACAACGAACCAGTATGTTATGGATTATGAAAGCTGGTGTATAGTTAGTTACATTGTAGTTGGATGATGATTTGAATTCGAGAAATGACCAACCTAAAAGCCATATTTAGGAGTTCTAACGATTGTCGTTATGGAACATCAGTGCTGTTCACTTCTCGGCCGGAACGAATGCACGTATCACATGTACGTGATTAGTAGACGGTATGGTCGCCAAAGGCTTGCTAATTACTGCATTTTGATGCTACAACACGTCATGGCATGAATGATGTTGACTGATCTACAGTCTAACGTGAAATCCGCTATGTACAATCTAAGCAGTTCAGAATCTGAGTCGCTGAGTATGTGCTCGAACAAACCAAAACAAAAGAAGAAAGTAACGACGTTAGATTCAAAATCAAAACAACGGTAGAAAAATCCTGAGCCGAGCTCACCAATTCCAAGTACGAGTGAAGAGTCAGTAAGCGAGATGTCTGAGTTCAGGATGATGTTCGCTGAATTAATGGAAATAAGAAAAGAAGCAAAAGAAGCTGAGCAGAAGAGATTGGATTTGGAAGAGAGTCGCGAGAGGGTGCCATGCCAACTCAGGCGCCGTATCTAGGTCAGGGTGACGGCGCATACAATGACCTGGATCAGGATGGACTGTACAGCACAGAAGGAGAGGAGGATTATATGGTGTATGAAGAAGACGAGGGCGATTCTATGCTCGATTTAGATATGAATGAACATTTGATGTTGAGAGCAGGATTCGATAGCAAAGAGAGACAAAAGAAGGCAGAAGGGGTTGTTACACCTTCACCATTCAGCAGCTTCAAAGCGCCTTCAAAGCCAAAAGCGGCCCCAGTGGAAACGGTGGTAACCCCTGCAACGGCGGCTATGTCTAAGATGGGGGCAACCAGCGAAACAACAACAACAAAGCCAAGAGCATGTAAGGAGTTCAAGTTGGATGCAGGGCTTCATGAGGGAGCCTTATTAACTGAAATACAAGAACTGTACAAGACAGTTGGGAGGCCAGTGGCACCTAGAATGATAATCAGCGAGTAGATGGCAGGCGTGATTCAGCACTTTTACAAAGGGCCAAATGGCAGTGGGCCAAAACCATTGAAGATGATACGAGAAATAGCAAGACAATATACAGGATTACAGGACAGGCACTGAATGAAGAGATACGATTTGCTGAGGGCAGGAAGGATGGTGAATTATCACTGTTGACAGCAACAAAAGGAGTGGCAGGAGCATTAACGGCGGTGGCACCGGTGTTAGACATAATTCTACAATGGGGGTCAGCTGACCCAGAGTTAAATGATCATGCTATACACATGTTGAATGCGATAAGACTGTTGGTATGCACCCACAGCCAGATGAGGTTGGATAGGAAATCCAGTGTTAAGAAAGTGGTGAATTCAAGACTAGGAAAGGAGATCATAAAAGAAAAAAGAGGCATGTACAGAGATTTGCCAGAGCCGTCAGAGCACTTGCTGGGAGACAATATGGGCGAGAGGAACACACAATTGATGAAATCAATGAGAGCTTCCGAGACCTGCATGAATTCAGGAGGTTACATGGGAAAAAGAAGATTTTTCCAAGGCAACCAGGCGAGAAGTCACAGTAACACATACTTCAGAAGGGGGAACGGCAGGTTTAGGCCGTTCAGAGGTGGACAACAGACGTCTGCTTGGGGTGCAAGACAGCAAGCACCATAGAAGCACTTTGGAAGAATGGCAGAGGATTATGCCCAGTACGCAAACATCCCATCAGTAGCCAGAGGTGCAAGAGGCAGAGGGAATTCCAGCCGGGGGTTTCTGAAGTGAGCTACCATAGCCAGGTGGGTATCTCATTATTACCATCAGAACCTGGGGAGTTTGTAAGAAATGATGAGGAACAGATCAAATTTTAGCAGGAAATATAATAAATTATTTAGATAATTGGAAGAAATTAACTTCAGATAAGTGGATTCTAAAGTGTGTAGAGGGGCTAACAATACCCTTTATTAATACACCAGTACAGGTGAGAGAACCGTTTCCATTTAGGATGGACGAGGTAGAAAAGAGATTTGTTTTGGAGGAAGTGAACTCTTTAATAGAGAAGAGAGTATTAAAAGTGGTGGAAAATTGTCCAGGCCAATGGGTGTCTAATATTTTCCTTAGACCGAAAACGAATGGAAAATTCAGAATGATTCTAGATTTGACAGAATTAAATAAACTGATAAATTATTAAAATCTTAAGATGTTTAATTTGAAAACAGCGTTAGAGTTTATGGAGCAAGGGAATTGGATGGCGAGTGCAGATTTAACAGATGCATATTATTCAGTGGCAATATTGAATTCCCATACAAAATTCCTAAGATTCCGGTTAGGCAGGAATTTATTCGAGTACCAAGTATTACCAAATGGGCTGTCACCAGGGCCACGTATTTTCACAAAATTGTTGAAACCCATATATGCAGAATTGGCGGAGAAGGGGCGATAGGGTTCCCCTATTTGGATGATAGTTTTATTGGCAGAGGTAAAGAGGAATGTAAACTAGCAATTTCACAATTGGAAGAGAGTTTCAAGAAACTAGGTTTTAAGATAAACCATGAGAAGTCAGTACTAGAACCCATGAGAAAGCTAAAGTTTTGGGGGTTTGAGCTAGATTTAGAGAGAATGCAGATTAAATTACCAGTAGAAAAGAAAGAAAAGATGCTAGAAGCAATAGAAGAGGTGTTAGGAGAAGAAACACATAAAATTAGGACGATAGCTGGATTAGTGGGCCTAATGGTGGCACAAGGAGTGGAATATGCAGGAGTACATTTTAAGGTATTGAAAGACATAAGATTAAAGCTCTTAAGAGGAGTAGAGGAGACATTGAGAGTGAAATGTGGATTTCCCAGGAAGGGTTAGCAGACATTAATTGGTGGCTAAGGAACTTAGATAATATTAGGAAAATTAGGAGAGATGACCCACAGGTGTAATTATTTACAGATGCATCTAAATCAGTATGGGTGGCCCACACAGACACAACTGAAACTGGTGGGCATTGGCATCCAGATGACCTCATGGACATAAATGTTCTAGAGTTGAGAGCCATATATTTTGGACTAAAAATCCTTTGTAGATTCAAGAATGTTCACATAAGGGTGAGAACAGATAATACAACAGCGATAGTCTATGGGAAAAACATGGGAGGAACCAAATCGGAAGACTGTTTAAGAGAAACATTAAAGATTTGGGAATGGCCGCAAGAGCATGTGAACTGGCTGTCGATCATGCACATACCAGGACTAGAGAATGTACTGACGGATCTAAGATCCAGAAAGTTCAGTTATCAACTAGAATGGAGCTTAAGTGAAGACATTTTTGAGGAAATTTGCAACAGATGGGGCACTCCTGAGATAGATATGTTTGCTTCAAGACTAAATGCTAAACTAGGAAAATATGTCAGAACCAGATAATTGGAAAACTGATGCATTTTCATTCAACTGGAAAGATATGTTCATATATTGCTTTCTGCCATTCAGCCTAATACTGTGAGGAAGATTGGAACGGATCGGTCCAAGGCGATAGTGGTGGCCCCAGACTGCCCAGCACAACCATGGCATGCACTAATAGGGCTGAAGGTAAGAGAAGTGATGGCGTTCCCAAGGCAAGTTGGCAACCTGAGTGGAGCAAGCAACCCAGGTGGCGAGGAGGTACATCAAAATCTAGAAAATATAAAATTAAAGGCGTACCTCTTCTAGCTAGGACACTGGAAGGCTTTGCGATAGATAATAAGACATTAAGTTATTTTCAAGACACATGGAGAAATTTGACAAGAAAAGGTTACCTCACTCATATTAACAGGTGGGTGTTATGGGCCATAGAAAGAGGCGTCAGTGTATTAAATCCGAGGATGGCGGAGGTGTTGAAATAATTAGGATGTATTTTGAGACAGGCGTAGGCTATGGTGCAAGTAACATGGGTAGGTGTGCGTTGAGTGTAAATTTGCCAAGAAGAGATGGTAACACAGTGGGGGAACACTACTTAATAAGATGGTTTTGCTGTCATGATAGGAGAACCTAGATATGATAGTTATTGGAGCATGAATGTTATGCTAGATTGGATTAAGAAGTTAGGAAACAATTCAGCACTAAGTTTAAAGTTGTTGTCGTACAAATTAACATTGTTGTTGCTACTAGTATCCTCACAAAGGGGACAAACTATTTTAAGTTTGTCAATTGATATAATGAGGTTTGAGGAGAAGGCAATTGTGTTTATAATGAAAACAATATTAAAGCATAATCAGTTGGGTCAGCCATTGGACTCAATAAGGTTTCATACTTATAATGGAGACAGAAGTCTGTGTGATGTAAGGACTATTAAAAGATATCTAGGAAGTACAGTGGAGTTAAGAAAACAAAATAACCAGTTATTGATTTTGTATATTGGGCCTCATGGATCTATATGTAGAGCGATGCTAGCGGGATGGACTTTGAGTGCTATGAGGCTAGCAGGTATTGATACCGAGAAGTACAAAGGCCATAGTACTAGAGGAGGGTCTGTATCCTCAGCAAAGGTGTTGGGAGCAAGTCTGAATGCTATCATGTGTAATGCCTCCTGGGGAGATAATAAGAGTTTTGCAAGATACTATCACAAAACCATGGAGGACCCAGGAGAGGTACAAAGACTTTTATTAAGAAATTATAGGAGAAATTAGAATTTAAGTTGAACAAGTTGTATTATTGAAGAATTAAAGGAAAGCTTAAAAGTTCAGAAATAAACAAAGCCATAGGCACAGAAACAGTAATGGAGACTGGATTATGAGTGTGTTTGAGAGAAACAGTTAAACAATGTCTAATGTCAAAAGACTAGAGTTGATATTTGCCAAAATGACGAGAGAAGACGGGAATGAAGGAAGGAAGGAAGGAAGTAACGGAGGAGGAGTCAGGAAACAACCATGCTACCAAGACTCTCCCCAGATACTTAACTTCCAGTATCCGGAAGATGAAGTAAGAATATTTTTGTAAAATTAGACTTACCTGGATGTTGAAGTATTACTTAGATTCTTACGAATCTATGGATACGAAGGTAAGGATCAGGGGCCCACCCTACCCACACCTAAGAATAAGATACAAAAATATTATTCGAGCATAAACAAAAAATGTATAATCAGAACCAGGTGGGGACAGGGTAGGCTTGCTGATGTTTTATTTTGAGTAAGGATAGGTTTTTTTATTTCCCTCCAACTTTGAATACTGAAGCTACTTCTGGGCTGCATGGGATTGGCCGCTCCCCTGATCCTTACCTTCATATCTGTAGATTCGTAAGAATCTTAGTAATACTTCAAATTTCAGGTAAGTCTAGTTTTACTAAAATATTCGTTTTTGAAAGCGAGCAGAGTGACAGTTGGCTCACAGCATAGAGGAGGTGGGGAAGAGAGAATGCCAGCTCCGCAGTGAATAACATGGAGGTTAAGGTGGTTAGAGAGAAAGATTAAAGGGCTGCCGTTATTTATAACCACATAATAAATTATATAGTACATAAATTAGTGCATTGACTGAGTATTTGTCTAGAGTGGTTAGTGAGGAAGACTACCATGGTGGTGCTACCATTTTAGTTTTATACAAATAATGCATTGATGATGCGATGCATATGTTTGAATCCCGGTAAGGTCAAACTAATGACTTACAAAATTGTTACTTGTCGCTACCTAGCATGGCACTCGGCATTACTAGAATATGACAATGACTGGTTAGCTCAGTATCAGGATAAAGTGACTGAGTGGGAAATCGGGTCATGGTGCTGGTGGCCTCGTCTCCCTGTGCAGCAGCACTATAAAGTCACCATGAGGGTGCACTGTCACAAGTCGGTACCCATCCTGATATGACCTTAAATGTTGCCAAGTTGTACAACTCCAACAAAAAAACGAAAAAAGTATGCTTCACATGTGCCACTTACACAAGATATAATGTGCCTCCTCTGCTTTACAGAGGACGTGAATTTATTAACATCGACTGTCTACGTTGGCGTTTGCTTCATATCCCTCATTCTGTTGCTCTTGCCAATCTACTTCCTGCTCTCACACATCGTTCTGCAGTACAAATCGTGTAAGTCAATACACTTCAAGACCAGATGGGATGGCCGAATGAGTTGAGCGTCCATCTCCCGTATTGGTAGATAGTGGGATTCGAACCCACGGGTTTGAACCCTGGTCAATGACTTAAAAATTGATACTTTCCACTTCCTAGCCAGGTGCTTGGCATTATTAGGATATGGAATGGACTGGTTGCCTCAGTGTCAGGATAATGTGACAATGGGATATCAGGTCATGGTGCTGGCAGCCTGGTCCTAGGAGTTTTATAATATAGTGATATATTCTATGATATGGTACCATTTGACTTTCATTTAAAGGAAATCAGCCATTTTGGTTTCCGTTCCAAAGGGAAAGGTTGATTGGAGTTTTATGTCCTAGTAACATCTAAGGTCATATCAGGACATGTACCGACTTGTGACAGTGCACACTCATGGCAACTTTATAGTGCTGCCCCACTGGGAAATCAGGCCCCTGCACCATGGCCTGATATCCCACTCAGTCACATTGTCCTGACACTGATCTAACCAGTCCTTGCCCTATCCTGTTAATGCCGAGCGGCAAGCTAGGAAGCGACAAGCATCAATTTTATGAGTCATTGGTTTGACTCAACCGGGAACCAAACTCCCGATCTCCCGCACGCGAAGCCCGCGCTCTACCGATTCGGCCATCGCGCACATGGTTGTGATGACTATTTGTTAAGCAAAATCATATATCATATATCATATGCTGTTCATCCCACAGGTGAGATGACAATGGCCAAGTGGTCAGAGACACGGTTAGCTGTTCAAGACGTTGCGGCAGCCATGAAGAGGTCCGAGCACTGCAAACACAAAGGTGTTGATAAAGCTAGCAATGAAAATAGCAACGCAATCCGCCACGCCCCGGTGCACCGCCCAGACATTGCCAGGGAGTCACAGCTCTATAATGCTGGTAAGATATTTTTTGTTTGAGGTTTGCGACCTAGTAACATCAAAGGTCATATAGACCAGACAGGATCACCAAATGAGTTGAGCGTCCATCTCCTGTTTTGGTAGATCTTGGGATTCGAACCCTAGTCAAGTCAAACAAATGACTTTTCAATTTATACTTGTCGCTTCCTAGGCAGGCGCTCGGCATTATTAGCATTGGGAAAGGACTGGTTGGCTTAGTGTAATGGATAATATGAAAAATTAAGATTTTAAAATGTTTTGCACGTTCATTTATGTGAGGGTGTAACTCTAAGCCCCTTTGATTTGACGATACGAGGACATGGTGGAGAGACGAGATATATAGTGGTGAATGAGCGAGAGCTCATTCGGGGTCATTGCAGGGCACACGGGACGACGAGGCCCCCTTACCCCCCCCCCCCCCTTCGCCCGAAAGGGGGGGTCGGGGCCGGGGGAGGGGGCGGGGGTGGGAGGGAGACACACACAAAACATGCTCCTGCCAATCACTCACACTGCCCCATCCTTCCTCCCATGACTCGCTGCCACCAGCCTCACCTCTTGCCCCTCAGCCAATCACAGCCCACACAGAGCTGACCGACCTCAGCTCTTCCCACTCCATGGTCACTCCGTATTACCCATCAGGACTGACCACTACTCTCATTTTTACCCACCCACCCACACCACGATTTTTACATGATATTATATAACTCATAGCTTAATGTAATTATTTTAATTAATTAAACTTAACCTCAAATAATTATTTATAAATGTATTAATGCTCATTAAGTAAGTATTGCTACCCACTAGTTGCTCTGTTCTCACCTCAACTTCACCTTGCTCACCTGTCTCACCTCACTCATCCCCCTCTCATCTACCTGACTGCGATTACCACATGACATTGTTCCTTGCAGCTCTCAGTTCACCACAACCAACAAATGTAAAGCCGCCGGGGGCTGCCCGGAGTATCCAACTCGTACCTCCTCATCCTGTGTGCTAAGAGCTGCAATGTGTGTGTGTGTGTCTATATATATATATATATATATATATATATATATATATATATATATATATATATATGTATATATTGGTAAATATGTTTATTCTGCTAAATAACTTTTTTTTGTCAGCCATTTTTCAATTAGGAATTATTTACACAGAAATGGTATATGGAGTGAGGTATACAATAACTGTTGAATACACAATTTCCAGCATATAATAACACAATGGAATTTGTTACCTGCGTTCTATAAATATATATATATATATATATATATATATTATATTATATGTACAGACTTGTTCCACCACAACCCTTTCAGCTTCGTCAGAGTACATCCCATTCATTGCCCGATGGAAAACATACGCCCAATCTCGAAGGTAACTTTTAATTTTCTTAAAGTTACATAATCAGATGGCTTTGAGTTTCTGCGATAGTGGTTTTTCTTCTTTTTTGAAGGGGGGGGGTAAATATATTAGGTCGATCGTTATAATCTACATTAGTTTTAAAAAACTTATATTTTAAAGGGTTAACTTGCCAAATCTGATAGTTTTAAGTTTCTGCTATCTATTTTTTTTTAAAGATAAATAAACAGTGTGGGTCGTTATAATCTACGTACTTTGGTTGGAAGTAATTATTAATGTTAATGGTTAATTTTGGACCTATTTAAAGGGAATAGCTACTAAATTAATGTTGGTGTGCACACTCAAATGCTTTGCTTATCAGCCTTCGAGCATAGTAGAGTGCCCCAGTATCTAAGTTTAGTTTGTAGGATCAAATCTAGGTCAGTGAAACTTGTCATCAGAGGGCAGGTTAGTAATGGGAATCCTCTATAAGACCTTTTCCACAGAGTATGCTGCACAGTGAGCTGTTAGCCACAACAATTGTTCTCCCCCGAGCCGTCAGAGGGCAGGTTTGTGGTGGAAATCCTCTATAACACCATCTGCACAGCTCCATACAAAATCAGGTCTTGCCACCTCAGAGGTCAGATCGCTGCTGGAAATCGTCTATTATATAATGTGGGGGTGGAATTATGTGGACCTAATTTAGGACATACTCAAATTGGGTTCCATTAAATTTGTTTAATTCTGATGTTATAACTTTTTTCTTTTTTTCTTTTTTTCAGTTTCGACAGGATAGTGGATATGGAATTGATGGACCACTCGGTAAATGCCAATCCGATACCATCAGAATTATCAAGCGAGTAAAATGGTGGTGCAGGAAATATTGTCATATTTCAAAATTACAAAACTTTTGGCAGCAAGTATGTCGTAGGTGTAACCTAGTGAGTGACCGTAAAGGCCCGGTCACATACACGTTAGTTGAATGTAGTTGAACGAAGTTGAACGTACCGGCATCCGTACTTCTCCGTCATGCTAACTTGGTAATAATGTGGGTGGGCCATGAGTTCCGATTTAATCTTTGGACATGTTCAAAAGAGCGCTACATAGAGGCTAACGTACTGTGGCGAAGTCTCCATACTCTTAATGTACTCTAGCATACTCTAGCTACTCTAGCATACATGGACGTAGTTGAATGTAGTTGACCATAGTGAAGGCTAACATACGTTGAACGTAGTTGAATGTAGTTGAACATAGTTGAACGTACCGGCATCCGTGCCGTAACGTATTTATCCATACCAAAACCTGCTGTATCTTAACATTTTTCACCATAGTTTAACATACTTACGCCACGTTTGACCCACGTTAATCTATCCTACGTTCAACTATGTTCACTAGCGTGTATGTGACAAGGGCTTAATGTAGTGACGGTATTATTAGAGAGAAGTTGTACTGCAGCTGTGTACAGATACTACAGTTATACCTCTCTTCACCGACCATATGTACAGACAATTTGATCAATGTACAAACTATCTTTATTTCATTTGATATCTACCGGGTGCGGTGGGCAAATTGGTAGAGCGCGGGCCTTGCGTGTAGGAGATCGGGAGATCGGTTCCTGGTTGAGTCAAACCAATGACATATAAAATTTAAACTTGTCGCCGACTAGCTTGGTGCTCTGCATTAATAGGATAGGGCAAGAACTGGTTAGCTTAGTGTCAGGATAATGTGACTGAGTGGAATATTGGGTCATGGTGCTGGCAGCCTGATTTCCCAGTAGAGTAAATAAATGATTGACACAGGTCATAGTTTCCTGCTAAGAACACTCAGAGGACACGCGCATCGTAGCGCCATCTATATCGCAGTTTGGTAGTCGACATAGGGGGCGCTGCATTACCCTTACTCTTGATTATTCTATACTTGAGCTGTAAAGTTTTTATTGATTGACGTCACTCTCATGACGGCATCAGCAAGATCAGAAAAGTTCCACAACCGCAGTGTTAAGTGAGAAAGTTATATATTATTTATATTGCCTTGTTAATCAGGTCAACCTGTTAAAATGGACCAGGTTAATGAATCCGTTCAGATATGCTAATGTGATCACAACAAGTTACAAGACCACTACATGTTAACAGGTATCATAATATGTCTAGACAGCGTTAGCAGGTCTGTTTCGCGACATGGGGCTTTTGAGTTGAAGTTGTATAGTCCAATGGTTTTGAGTTTCTGTCTTTCTGTATTTTTAGATAAGTTTATTATGTTGATCCTTATGATCTACCTTTGATCCTTATTATCTCACCATCTAAGGCCATATCATGATGGGACTAGTGTGCAGTAGAGTTTTGTGTATAGTTAATTTGCATGTTGCCCCTGAGTACTATTGGTCTTGATTCATGTGAATTGTTTTGTTATCTAAAGGGCTTGTTCACGGAATGAAACAGGTTTTGTCAATTGCTATTATTTTAATTCTTAGCATCTCCTAATCAATCTGGCTAAGGATTCAACAGCTAAAGGCTAAATTTAATCAACATTTCATCATTGAACTGATGGCTTATAACGAACACTGGAATATAAAACCACATATCAGGCAATAAATACTTAAAGTTGCCTAGTCCAATGAAAACATCAAATTTTCAAAACCAAAACAATTATCTAGTTTATATTCTACATATCTGATTTAAATACTGGTGCATTTATTAAACATTTTAGGCACATAGAAGGAATACTAGGCAAATTAATAGAATATAGTACTACAGAAACCTATGGTGTCAAGAGTGTTTGGGGGGTGGGGAGGGGGGGGGGGGGATCCGGGTTTCCACTGAAATTCGCCGTTGGCGTCAAGGTTTCCGCGTTTTTTGTTGGAGACTACTTTCATCCCTGCTTACTGCCAGCACTAGCCCCATTCCTGTACATATATCCAAAAGTCATACCCTGTTTCTAGCCAGCCACACACACACACCACACACCCCATTACCACAGTCACTGCGCGCACACCCCTCCACAGACGCGCACACGCACCAACCAGGGTCTGTCGGCCTTAAATCCATGGAGCGCCGTAAGACAAGGCACCCTAATTAACTCCCCGAGTCACTGACGGTCGTCTGCTCGGAATTAATTATATCGTTGTGATTGTTGCGGTGGTGACGGAGGGGAATGAGGGGTGGGGGGTTATTGGAAGGGGAGAATGGAGCCTGCCTTGGATAGGGAATGGGTCGATTGGGTGCGTGCGGGAGAGGTGTAGATTGTGGTGATAGCTTCCGGTGCTTGTTGGAGTGTCGGGGGGTTTGGGGGGTTTGGGGGGGTGGGGGGGGAGGCTGTTAAGCCAAGGCTACACTGGGTGACGGACTCGAAAAGGGTACATTCAGAGTTAAATAACTGTGGTTATTGGTCATGGTGCATGGCTACACTAGGCGACTAACTCGAGCATGTTAGATTCTGAGTTAAATAATTGTGCATATTGGTCACAGTGTGTGGCTACACTAGGCGACTAACTCGAGCATGTTCGATTCTGAGATAAATAATTGTGGTTATTGGTCACAGTGCATGGCTACACTAGGCGACTAACTCCAGCATGTTAGATTCTGAGTTAAATAATTGTGGGTATTGGTCACGATGCATGGCTACATTTAGCGACTAACTCAAGCGTGTTAGATTCTGAGTTAAATAATTGTGGGTATTGGTCACAGTGCATGACTACACCAGGCAACTAACTCGAGCGTGTTAGATTCCATGTTATAGAATTGTGGTCATTGGTCACGGTGTATGGCTACACTAGGTGACTAACTCAAGCATGCTAGTTTCTGAGTTAAATAATTGTGGTTATTGGTCATGGTGCATGGCTACACTAAGTGACTATCTTGAGTGTGGTAGATTCCGAGTTAAACAATTGTGGTTATTGGTCATGGTGTATGACTACACTAGGTGACTAACTCAAGCATGTTAGTTTCTGAGTTATATGATTGTGGTTATTGGTCACAGTGAATGACTACACTGGGCAACTAACTCAATCATTTTAGATTCTGAGACAGCTGCAGTATAAATTCTCTCTAGCAACAAATCAATACATATAGACCCCTTTCAATGTTTATGAACATCGTGTATGCATGCGCACCTTGGCTGCAGAACCAAGGCACACTGACATTGAGTTTGCCGATACGCGCAGTGAAAGACGTCAGTTTTATTCAAAATTAATAGAAATACAGAAGACTAAGCACATAAATTTAATATAATCTGTTTGTTAAACATTTGATCTGTTTGTGTGCCAAGCAGTTTGTTTCAAAGTTGTGCGAATTTAGAGATGTTTCACTTTTTCTGTATGAAGATTGCTCATAATATAGTCATAGCCATTGACAATGCATTGAGTTTTCTGGTACGCGCAGTGCAAAACCTCAGTTTTATTCAAAATTAATAGAAATGCAGAAGACTAAGCAAATAAATTTAATATAATCTGTTTGTTAAACATTTGATCTGTTTGTGTGCCAAGCAGTTTGTTTCTAGGTTTGAGAGATATTTCACTTTTTCTGTATGAAGATTTCTCACTGCCATTGAGTTTGCAGTGTGACCGTATGTTGTCCTGCAGCCAAGCTGCGCATGCACTGACATAATTACCTATGCTGACATCATATAAAATAGGCCTCTAGCTTCAGTGGGTATCTTATTACTGGGAAATCTAACATTTTAGATTCTGAGGCGACCATTTATAGTAATGTACAAGACTACACTGGATGTCTAAACTACTTGGCTAGCCACATGTAGTAATTTAAGATCAAGGCTCCCAAAAGGTTACGTGGAAATGAACCCAATAATATGAGAGAGGAGGTAGCATAAAATTATACGAAAATATCACTAATAACATTCGGGAGAGCGTGACCAAAAAAAAAAAAACTAATTCACTAACCCAAACTCAACATCTTATCATCTTAAAGTATGTAGAAATATGTATTGTATAATCGAAAGATACAATTATATTTATATATTTATATATGTAGGCAGGTGTAGTCATAGATTAGTTGGTGTGTGGAGTAATTTCAAATGGGTCAAACCTGAAGATTGAAGTCCATTTGAAAACCATTTGTTCACTCACATTGACTATCGTGATGCCCACAATTGTGTAAAATTGTTTGTTCTCTTTTTATTGCACATTTACAAAGTTACTTTGCCATGAATTCACTATGAACCTGTATTCTAACAATTTCGGATGATACTAGTGCCATTATGCCAAGTAGAAAACACGCTATTCTCAAAGTACCACTTGTAGTGTACACTCTTATTTCAAAGTACCACTTGTACAGTCTTATATCAAAGCACCACTTGTACACTCTTATATCAAAGTAACTCTTGTATGCTCTTATATCAAAGTAAAATTTGCACAATAATGACACTCATGTTAGTGTATGTTAAATAGTCTAAGAATTAATTGTGTAATTCACCTGTAAATACTATTCGTAGAGCTGCTTTGCTATGTGAACTAACACAAGAATTATTCAAATTTGCAGAGCTGCTTTGCTCTACGAATTAGTGCAAGAATGATTTTTATTTACAGAGTTGTTTTGCTCTGCGAATTAGCAAAAGAATGACATTTTAATATTTAGAACAAGAATTTAAAATGGTGATGTGAACTGATTGGTAAAGTGACTGATGGTTTTGTTGGGAATTGTATGTTTCTTAGCTCAAAATGCTTAATTATGGATACCGTTGTCTGAAATATATTCATTATATTATTATATTATTAGATTGCATGCATGCATCCATGTTCATGCAAAATTATTCTGTATTTCTATTATTTTAGAATAAATCGAAGTTGTGCACTGTGTGTATCGGCATACTCAATGGCTGTACACATTTGTTTTGCTGTCGACGCTGTTTTCAACGCAAACTGTCAGAAAAATTCAATTCAAACTGGGACACCAAAGCACCAGAACTACACACAGCAATTGACACATGCTCAACCACAATACAAGAAATAAGCGTCCTAATAAAAAATATTGACTGCAGCAAGCCATCGAGCATTGACTACATCTCCAGCACAATACTGAAGGACACACTCGGCTGCATCCTAAATATAATATGTGATCTCTTCAATAAATCATTCGCTGGAGGGTCGTTCATAAACTGCTGGAAAACAGCTAAGGTCATTCCTCTCCACAAAGGAGGGGACAGACAATCATTAGGTATCTACAGGCCTATCTCTATCCTACAAGTACCCGGCAAGTTAATGGAGAAGGTAATGCATAGACACATAACAAATGACCTAAACGAGCACCAAATCCTAAATAACAAACAAGGCAGGTTAAGACAAAATCACTCAACAACTAAAACCAGAGCTAAGTTAACTAATGACATTGCAAGCATTTATACACTTTAGCAAAGCCTTTGACCCTGTGGACCACACCACATTAAAAAATAAATTAACCCGAATGGGGATAAAGGGGAAAACAGGAGACTGGGTAAGTGACTAAACTGGAAACAATGGACTATAGCGAATGGGGCAACATCGGGGGAAGGATACTTACACTATGGCGTACTGCAGGGGTCTGTGTTGGGCCCCCTCCTGTTTCTAATTGACATAAATTACCTCAATAATTGGTTAGAACCAGAAGACCTGCTTTTATACACTGATGACACAGTGGTCTATCCTGCTCGCAAATCACCCGAGGAACTAGAAGCAACCCTAAATAAAACACTATTGAACGAATAGTGCCAAATAAACAAAATAAAAATAAATTCCAATAAATCAAAAACGGTACTGTTCGGTACCAGGCACACCAAAAACCTAAAGTTAAACTACCAACTGGGGGAAGATCAACTCAAGTCAGTAGACAGCTATCATTATCTAGGAGTGGACCTAGAGGCACCTAAATTATGATACCTGCATAACAAATACAATAAAGAAAGCTAATTATAAAATATGGCTACTAGCAAAACTAAGATACTACATGACAGAAAGCATGGCAATAAAAATATACAAAGGTATGATCCTACCCTACTTTGACGATAGTGACGTCATCTACATGGGAGGGAATGCAAACCTGCTAAATAAATTACAATGCTACAGAACAGAGCACTAAAGGTATGCATCCAGGTGCACAAAAGATTCCCAATGATGGAACTCCACATTAAATGCAACACAAAACTACTAACAAATAGAAAAGAACTACACCTCAAGCTACTTGCACACCACTAGATCACACAACAAGGTCTCACAGTGACTGCTGGTAGAAACACCAGATATACAGGCGCACCAGTGCTAAAAGAAAACATAAGCATTAATAAAATACATGAGAGAAGTGTATTAGTTATAGCCGCGCAAGCCTGGAACGAACAACCACCTCCAGTCAGAGCAATCAGGAAACTGGAGCTCTATAAACAATTCCTAAAAACAACTAATAAAAACCATACACCATCATATGGGCACCAAATAACACCTGTCCGGGCACAGTCAAGGCAAACTGTGAAAGAGCACACATGCCAAGGACAGGCCATGGAAGAGGGTGCACATCAAACCTATAAATACACAGCCATCTGGAGTACTGGGAGGGTCAGAAGAAATGAGGCCATAGTCCACCTTAGTATGTGTTCTGGCAAAAATCACGAAAGGTGCGGACAGACCAACCATGCTCATCGAACCCAACCTATAATACACTATGGCATGAGAAAATACCACAACTCACCGCCAGGTCGCAGGCCCGAACAGTATGGGTGTGTTCTGGCATGCCCGGGTACCAACTAAGGACAGGGCACAGATGAAAGGAAGGTGGTAAAACCAAAAGTGAGGGACTATGGTTAACCATTTAACACCACAGCTGAACCACCTGGTCACAGTGCCGAAGAGTACGGATGTGTTCTGGCACAGCTAGGCACTAACTAGGGATAGGGCGCAAGTGAAAGGAAAGCTGCAAACAAAACAAACAAATCCTGGGAACACATCCTCATCCACAAGCCTATTACCATCTCACTAGATGTACATACTAGGCTATGATATTAGTTATATGATAGGAAGTTATACACACAAAAAAACAAAAAAAAAACTGACATGGATACTAACTACTTAAATAAATGCTGGTGGATGTCCCAGATACCAACCCGGAACCGGAACCCAGGCATACACCATAACATTCCTCACAGCTGTCCAGTGTTGAAAACAAGCACCCTCGCGGGAGCTTACACACGCAATGGGCAGAATAAATACTGTATTAATATATTTTTTTAATTTTAAATTGGTGGCTGTTATTCTCAGAGCAGCAGCTCTGCAAATAGCAGGTGCGATTAAATATACCATGTCACTGCTGCAAATGACAAGCAAGCCTAAGATGTGTGCATTTCGGCATGCACACACAAATTATGGCGCCCGTCTTCACTTCAAACCTCTCCAAAGTTAACGTTTTAAATCAAATTTTCTACAACCCAAGGTGAAGTATCTTATAGCGATCAACCTAATATGTTTATCTGAAAAGAAAATAAGACAGAAACTTAAAAACAATTGGCTTTTGCGACTTTTAAATATCCTTTTGGTTCTGATGTTGGGGGTCCATCACAATTATCAACATTTTCACAAGCGTGGAAAACATACACTTTTTCATGACACTCCAATTCCCTCCCTCCACAAAGTGAACCATTAAAATGTTGCTATTGTAATAGTCTGCACCAGAATGGAAAGATGTGTGGGTTCGAAAACCTGCTTTAATTTGACCTACATTTGTTAAAATAAGTTTTAGAAAGCGTACCGTGGGTCTCAACCTCCCCCCCCCCCCCCTCGAGTACCCAGTTTTTGGACTTGTGAAAATGTTGATAATTGTGAAGGACCCCTTGGTCATTATGCTATGCCTGGATTGTCATTGTGCCCCCATCCCACACACCCCTCCCCTTACACACACCTACACACAGACGGTGTGTTTAATTTAAGGTTATGCGTGTGGGTGGTCGTGGTATCGCTTGGGAATAATTCTCATGGGAAGGGTTGCCTCCCACACATTTTTTGTTATCATGACACCCCCCCCCCCCCCCGCCCCGCAAACCTGCCCCCCCCCCCCACATGCACCCTTTTTTTTTGTTCGAGCTCTAGGTGGAGGGAGGCTGAGGGGGCGTGGCCATCTCCTGCGGGGATGCCACTAATTCCTGGCGGGTTGGGGATGGCTCCCAGAAGGCGTTGACCCCCGGGGATGCTAGAACTGTCAGCGGCATCGACGCTGTCACCGGGCATCATGCGCCGTCAGTGTCAACTTTATTAATTACACCACGGCGGTTGGTCCAACTAGATAAAAGATTCACCCCCTATCCAGAGTAGAGGGTGAATGACAACCCTGTATAAATCTGAGCAAAAACTGTCTTCAATAGGAATTATCTATAACGAATAGCCTAAGTAAAGCTGTGGAGGTGGTGCTTCCAACGCATAGTGTTTATCTATAGTGACGTAAAGTTGAGTCTCCTGATATGACATTAGAAGTTGCCAGGATATACAACTCCAACAACCAACCGACGTAAAGTTGAGAAATTGGACGAGAATTGAACAGAAACACAAGATGGCGGCCATCGAAAGCGCTCAATTAAACTTTTAAAGGCTGAGACAGCTGCAGTATAAATTCTCTCTAGCAACAAATCAATACATATAGACCCCTTTCAATGTTTATAAACATTATGTCATCAATTATTCACCTCAAAGCTGGTGGGATGCGATATATAAGTATTTGAACAATATATTTAGCACATTTGGTTTCAAAATTAGCTTGTTATTTCCATAAGCCAGCCTTCCAACACTTTTTTTCTAATGGGTTGTTTAGCAGCCTGTCACAGAGACACCACCCGGACATCATCAATCAAACAATCCCATCACCTTGTTTGTCTAGTCCGAAATCTGATCAATTAACTCCTAAAAGTCAGCAAAATAAACTGCCGTAGCTCTTCTCTTCTTGTCATGAGGCTTGAAAATGGCGGTTTAGAGAAAAGAAGAGAAGAAAAAAAACGCGGGAAAATGTGTGGAGAAATGTCTGTTGGGGCCGTTGGTGACGCGGTCTCATTTCCATATGATGAGTCATAGACCGGAAGTATACACTGTCGTCTGTTAATCACGGTCCGTGAAGAATGGCAAGCATGTCTTTGACAAGAGGCGATTTTCTTTTTTGATTTTGTTCTTTCTATTCCCTCCTGTGCAAGATGGAGACAGATATAAAGTTCACGGTCATTAACTGGAGCAATTCAATATAGACGTTTGAAGGAGGAACTGTGTCACTAGAAGAAATGAAAAAACTACTACAAAGATGTGTCTAAGTGAAATCCCCTTATGTAGAGGGGTGGTTCAGTAACTGCACACAGATTGATATATCTATCATTGTGTGTGTAATTAAGGCACTTGGGTAAGACGGCCAGATCGGTATATAGACATCCAGTCAATGACCACATCATTTCCACATCCAGTAACATTTAAGTGGCACACACCAATATATATATATATAGATATATAATTATATAGAGTACATGTTTCTCTTACATTTATTCTCATTATAGATTAAAATTTGACCGTGCAAACGGGTCTATATGCGATAACGGCCAGACACAGCTGGCATACAGTGCTTTGAGCCCCTCACAGGTGGGGCCAATGTGGCCAATACTTTACTACCCAGGGCCAGTTAGATAGGATATAGTGAGTATATACTATAATATAGGGAACTGAAGATAGATAGTATCCTTGTGTACATTCCTATAATAGATTATAGAGCAAATATTTATAATATAAATATATAGGTTTTAATTATGTGATATTTTGGGGTTGTTGTTTTTTTTGCACAGAAACTCGACAGGCAACTATAAACTCACAAGTCATGCAATCACAAGCTGTCGGAGATACCTTTGTAGTTTCTATCACTCTCCCAGCACATGTTTGGATATATTAACTGGGTCTGCTATAGTATAAAGCACCTGGACGGAATACAGAACTTTGCTACCCTGATGGGTCATATGGCGGTTGCATGAGCTTAGTTATACATATATTGTGGATGTTACACGGTAACATCGATAATAGACTACATCACAGTTCCGACTGTGCATGCGCTGAAAACGGCGTTGGGAGCAAAGCAAAGTCTTATGGCCATTGAGTTTGCCGATACACGTTCAAAATAAATAGAAATACATAACAATTTGGCACAAATATGGATGGAAGGATGCACTATAATAATATAATGAATATGTTTAAGACACAACTCTCCATAATTAAGCATTTTGAGCTAAGAAACATACAATTTCAGTCACTTTACAGGCTAATGTTTACATCACCATTGATTAGCCAGAAGTAATTCTTGTTCTAAATATTAAAATGTCAAATGTGTCAACAAAAACTTGTTTTAAAGAAATATATAACCAATATCTTGTTAACCCTACTCATTTTCTATTTCTACATATGTCATTAACCATAGGATATAAATAAAAACATGATTAAAATAAGTACAACTGACTCTGGCTATGGCTCTAACACTAGTCTGAGTGCCTAGATTTGTCTAAATCTAAATGCACATGGCATAAGCTGTGCTGATTTTATTGATGTAAATGCAATGCTGGATAAAAGATTAATATCTTTATTTTTTTTTTTTTTTTTTTTAGTTCGGTATTCTATGTTTCAAACAAGAGCTGTGATGAGTTGAAACTAGCAGATTTCATAGCTGCACCCAGCGTATTAGCATGTGCCATGTGCCCGTTGGAAGCGCCCGTTGCTAAGGACGCAAATGCGTTGCCATATTCAAGACACAAAGTATTGTATAATGATGAGCGTCAGGACAGAGTTCCGACTGGTGAGTTGAATAAGAACTGTTATAATGACAATTGAGAGGATGAATGTATTGAAGTTGATAGCGAGAAGCTGCCACCTAGGGGTGAACGTTATGTGCAAGGTCGGGGGAATCGCTGGAGGTCAAGATCGCCATTGTGGTTTGGTCATAATAACGACGGTTATAGTCGAGGTGATTGTGGCTGGTCAGATGGGGCAACGTTGGAAGAGTCAAAGGGCACTTTGGAGGATTTATTTGCTGCAGCTGGGAGTAATTTTCAGGCTTCTAATGGTAAAAAGCGGCTTATGCCAAATGACTTTGTGATACATGATGAAGGAAAGATGAAGGTGGGCCTAGGGGAGAGTAACTGGACAGAGTATTTCTAAGCATTGTTTAGAATGTGCGAGTCTAGGGAGGTCCCGACGGAATGGGTGCCACATCTGAGGAGACATATGGCTCAGTTGGTGAATCTAGCGGGAGACTGGGATTGGGCGACTTGTATTAAATGGTCAGAGCATGTATTCGCTATGATATTAGATGGACGTCTAAGACACCAGCGACTGCTAAAAGAATTGCATGGCTATGGCATAAGAGGAGATGTCCTACACTGGATAAAGGATTTTCTGAGTCACAGAAAACAATGAGTCATTGTAAATGGCAAACCATCAGGATGGTGCTCGGTGAAAAGCGGAATACCTCAGGGCAGCGTGCTTGGACCAGTCTTATTTGTGATATATATCAATGACTTACCAGAAGTTGTACATTCTATGGTCTAAATGTTTGCTGATGATACCAAAGTATTCCGCCGTATAGAGAAAGGTAATGACTCAGGGGACTTGCAGAAGGACCTCAACAACATGCAGAAGTGGTCAAGTGATTGGCAGCTGAAGTTTAATGTGTCAAAATGCAAAGTGATGCATTTAGGGGGCAAAAACAGCAAGTACATCTATGTAATGAACGATGGTGTGAATAATGTGCCGCTATCCGAAACAATGATAGAAAAGGACTTGGGTGTCAAGGTGGACAACAAACTAACATTCAGCGATCACATCCAGGAAGCCGCCAACAGAGCTAACGCAATACTGGCCATCATTCGAACATCGTACACATACCTAGACGAGGATGTTGTGGGCAGACTGCACACATCCCTTGCATGTCCACTTTTGGAATATGGAAATGTTATGGAAGGATGCTGAGTCAATTGAAAAGATCCAAAGAAGGGCAACAAAGCTTGTACATGGATTCGATGAAATACCCTATGAACAACGTATGCGTCATTTGAAGATCCCAAGCATGTACTACAGACGGGCCCGGGGGGATATGATTGAAGTTTTCAAATATCTCCATGTTATCTACAAGACAGTCAGCCCCCTTATCAGAGACTCCAACACCAGGACCAGAGGACACTCCTGAAGGTGAGGAAGCGATACTCCAGACTGGACCTGCGACACAACTTTTTCGGCTTTAGGGTGGTTGACCTGTGGAATGACTTGCCGGAGAGTGCCGTAGCAGCAGAGTCGGTGAACTGTTTCAAGTCCCGACTGAATGCATACTGGTCAAGCATTACATATATCTTGGAGCCAGTGACAGTTGCTACAATCCACCACATCTGAAGAACTGTCTCCATTTCTATTAATTAAGAGCGGCTAACAGGTCCAAGGCCTATTATAGCTGTATCCTATTGATTGATTGATTGATTGATTGATTGAAGACTAGGTTGGGAGGATATCTAGGCGATCAAATATGTGCAGAGTGATGTGTGTGCAGTGGGGAGTCAGGCCACTTGGAATGCGGTCACAATTAAACATGAGAAGTCAGATAATTTCAAATATAAACCATATTATTCTAAAGAGGTTGATGGAAATCTGTGTGTGCTGTGGAATGCGGGGAAGCCGTGTGGATATCTGTCTTCGCATGGGATGCTTCCTGAGTGATCTGCTCATGTGTGTATGTAGTGTGCGTTACAGTATAAAAGGGGCAACGGACACAGAAGTGGAATGTAATAACAAGAGACAGACGATTCTTAGAGCAAATGAATCATCTAGAGAGAAAAAAGAAGTGAAAAAGACGGATTTTCAAAATGCGGCCTAGGGGAGGCCTCATCATCATCATCATCATGCTGTCAGTCACGATGCGACAAAGACTGCTTTCATTACTTGACTGCCGCTCTCCATTTAGCTCTCTGCTGTGAGAGCTGCGTCCATGAGTCGGTCTTAATGTCTCTCAGCTTCAGGTTTCTCTTGATGGTATCCTTGAACCGGAGACGAGGGCGCCCTCTTTTTCTGTAACCAGAAGACAATTGAGAATAGAGGATCTGCTTTGGTAGCCTGTCTGATGACATCCTCATGAGGTGTCCAGTCCACCGGAGATTCTTTTTGATCAGAAGATCTTCCATAGAGGGCAGCCCCGTCCGTTCGAGTATTTCCTTATTTGTCACTTTGTCCTTCCAGGTTAGCCTCATGATTGAACACAGATGTCGCATCATGAAGGCATGCAGCTTTTTCGGTTTTAAAAAGTTATTTAAGTCTTTAAAATTTGAAAACACCAAAACTGACCCTAGGCCCACCTTCATCTTTCCCAACATTAAATGAACCCCCTTTATCTTCAAGTATCTTTAACTTGCAATTCTATTCCCAGATATACCCATAGAGCTTCATTGCAGAGAATTGACATCTTTCAGGCCTGAGCAGCGAAAGGCACCTGGAATAATAAACTAAATCACGTAAGGAAATATATGAACTTCATCACACAAAATAACTTCAATCATATGCACCCATCATCCTACCATGTTATGTGTTATCTTGCATTCCTATCCAAGATTTTCAACTCGCCGGGTGCAGTACTGAACTACATAAGCGGCACGCATCCATGGGTCTTGATGATGGGAGGCGAGGTGGCCGGTTTTGATACATATCCAGTCACCATTGTCAAACGCGGGGTGGTGAAGTATTCGTCACATCATCCAAACAGAGCTCTACCTCTCAATATTGATGACATTGAGAACATAGAGAGGATTTTCCGATCTGCCGGAAGATATGTGTATGCTCTCAGAGCCGCAATGTTGCTTGGTTATTTTTCCTTTCTAAGGCAGAGTAACCTACTTCCAACTGGAAAATGGTATGATCCTGGTCAATGGCTTTGCTGGGAAGATGTGAGAGTAACTGGACGTGGGCTGATGATCTATGCGCATTCTACTAAGACGACCTGGGCAACACGGGACATGTTCATTATCTGCATGCCACGTATCCCTGGTTCACTGTTCTGCCCGGGGAGCACCTGGGGTCTCTACGCCAGGTTAGTGACGGCATTGCCACATGTTCCTGCTGCCCAATGGCCAGCTCTAATGGTAGTGACTCTGACTTTGGCAATCAGAATGGCACTGCAAGCAACAGGTCATACCAATCTGGTGGTGGTGACACTGCATAGTCTACGCTGAGGGGTGGGGCAAGCATGTGCAAGAGCAGGGGCGAAGGAAGTACAGATCGCAGAAGTCGGGGGATGGCGCTTGACTGCAATATACAAGTATGTACTTAGGAAGATGCTCTCAGCCACTCCTTCGAGACTCACCTCTCTATTTGCTGGAGTGTCGAATTCGGTTCTCGAAATACCTATTAACAATTGAGGTCAATTTAAATAAAATATGTAGTGTCGTTTCTTATCATTGGCCCATTATTCAAATTGTCTTTAGTCAGTCAGGATCCATGAGTAACTTTATTTTTTCTAAATTATATCTAGAATTAATCTTGGTTCAATGTTTGAACAATTATTCTGTGTGAGGAAAATCTAACAATACATGTCGTCATAAAAGATTAATGTCATATAGGACTGACCAAGCATTATCATCCAATTGTAATTTAAATAGCTTCAATTAATTCATTGTTTGTCCACTGTTAATTGTTGTTGTGTCATCAATTATATTTGTATAACGACAAACCATTATCACCCATAATTGAGCATGGCCTGTGTAACGCTCCACCCCGATCTGTGAATGGACTCTACTCGGATTCGACCTCTCAACATTCTGCGCGGAAAGCCTGCGCTCTACCGATTCGGCCACCGCGTTCAGTCACACATCGTAGTATGGAAGGGACCTGTAAGTACTGTGTTGTTGGTTATGGCATTCGATATGTCAGGACCCGATACTATGCCATGAATTACCCATGCCACGGTGCGACCTAGACACTTATATATATGCATATATATATGATGCATAACGCATTATACAAGTATAAATGCTAAGGGAACATATATACTTTGCTACTTCCTCCATTGGCGCATTGGTGGAGTGTCCCCCCCCCCCCCCACGATTGCGTAGGTGAAATAATCAAGAGTTTCATGGGCTCCAAATGAGTTTTTTAGTTTCCTGGGGAAACATTAAGCAGTCTTTATATGCAATTGGAATTACCGGGGTCTCAGCGGGGTCGTTGTAGAAGTAGTTTAATTGCTGCCTTTCTCCGCCATATGTTACTTTGATATAGGCTGCTAGTGTGCAATGAATGTGAGGTCACGTGATAAATGGACTTAAAGCTGCATAGTCCAATGAAATATAAAATTGTCAAAACCAAACCAATTCTCTCGATTTGATTTTACATATCTAACTTTGATACTGATGCACTTATTAAGCATTTGTTTATGTGTAGAAGGCAATACTGAGTCAATTTAAGAGAACATATTACTGCAGAAGCCTATGGTGTCAGAGTTTTGGCAAGCTTGCCAAAACTAATTTGACATGTTTGCACTCAAAATATCTCAAAAGTTTACCATCTAAAATAAAAGTAACTTTGAACTAATGTAAAGTAGATACTAGTGATCGATCTAATATATTTATCTCAGAAAAAATACAGAAATCCAAAACCATCGGACTATGCAACTTTAATACTATATATTCCTCCAGTGTGTGTGGTGGGAGGGGGGAGGCACCCACCAATTACCCCGCAGCTTGGTGGGTGGGAGGGACTCCACCAATGCGCCAAAGGAGGAATATACATAGAGTACATGTTTCCCTTGCATTTATACTCGTATAATGCATTATACATCACATTTTTGTTGTTGAAGATTTATAAATACACAAACATATAGATAGATATATATATACAAATATATGGTGTGGTTAGAGTGTCTGACTTTTTTCTAGGTCGAACTCCTAATCTGAAGGTTGGTGGTTCGATTCCCCGGCCCCCAACTTTGCCAATTTGCATTTCCACCGCTGTGTATAACTTACAGTGTCATCAAAGGCCAGTTGCTTTCATACCATGTCTATGTGATGTGGGAGGTTAAAAATCCCTTGGGTCGGTCAAAGTGTAGGCGCGGGCTTTCTATCGACAAACTGTCTAATGGTGAAAACAAGTCTATTCAGACTTATCCATGATAGGCAGTATAAATCTTCAAAAACAAAAATGTGATGTATAACGCATTATACGAGTATATATGTGTATATACATCTTTATACATATGTGTGTGTCTTAGTGTTCTCACTATATATACCATAAGATACTACACATCTCATACAAAGACCATGTTGCCAATGAGGAAATCCGTGCCAAGATCCAGCAAGCAATTGGCCCACACAACGATCTCCTGATGATCATAAAGCGATGCAAACTGCACTGATATCGACATATTTGCTGTTCATCAGGTCTGGCTAAAACCTTCGTGTAAGGTACAGTGAAGACAAAGGGGGCAAAGGAAGAGATTTATATCAAACTAGATGAAGCCATACGGTAGCTGAAGCTATTTCGATATCAATATCTGATAGGTAAACCCCGTACCTTTAATTGTGGAAAGACCTCGGTAATTATTTAATACATCACAATAATATTGAGATCTTCCTATGGCTAAGCAATACCAAATTTGTGATGATTTATTTTAGATCGGTTACTTTAGCCAACATGAAAGAACACAGCAACTATTTTGTTTCCATTTCTGAAATTAACTAACGCAGAAATGTCACTTTTGATGTAGCTTTTTATGAGCAAAAATGCACTGCTTGAGATTAATTTTATAATAATTACGAAACAACTTCTTTATTAAAAGAAAGAAGAAAATGTTATGGTAACTCTTTGCTTTGTGAACTATATTTATAGATTTCATTTGCACGTAGAATGTAAAATTGAATATGTATATTGGTACTCCTTCGTGTTTCAACTCTAACACCCAATATTTTAACAGGCTAATTTTGTTATAACTTGCCTAAATTGAATGTAGTACCAGTCAAAGATCTCTAAGAAAATGTACAAACGTTTAGCAGCATTTGAGATGTGGACTTATCGAAGGATGATGAAAATATCATGGACAAAGAAGATCACCAACAAAGAAGTTCTCAGAAAAATTAAAAATAAGAAAAGCTTGTTTGCCACTATACAGACAAAGAAACTTATTTACTTTGGCCACATCATTCGTCAGAGTTCAATATACCGTACATTGTTGGAAGGGCAGATGAATGGCAGCAGAGGGAGAGGGAGACCAAGAACATCATGGTTTACAAATATTTCACAGTGGACAGGCTTGAATTATTCACAGTCTATCAGAACAGCACACCATCGGGACAAGTGGAGAACCATTGCATCCAACCCTCGACTAGAGGACGGAACTATTGATTGATTGACCAGTCAAACCGTCCTGGTGACATTAACATTGGTGCAAGGGGTAGTTGTGCAGCACAGTAAGGCTTGGTCATGCCAGCAACCACAGAGGGCGCCAGGAGTCGTGGTAGCGTGCAATGTTAAAGTTGGATAGTCCGGTAAAGCAGTCTATTTAATTGAACCTGTTGCTGCTGAAGCCCATAGGGTCAGAGTTGTGGCAGGCACACCAAATTTAATTTGGCATGTTTACACTTCAAATATCTCCAAAGTTAGCCATTTTACATCAAAGTTACTTCAAGTTTATGTAAGGTAGATAACGCTCAGCGTTGTATATTTATCTCAGAAAATGATAGAAACTCAAAACCATCGGACTATGCAACTTTAAGCCAGGTTGGAAATACAGAGTAGGAGTAGGATCATATTAGCATATTGCATTATGCTGTGCAGTTGTGAAATGCCAACTTGTTTTAATGCTGATATCCATTGCAATGGACAGCCAGTCTATGGGATCAGTCCTCCAAAAAGGGATATAAGACTAGCCCTAGTCTGATATCACTGTGGATGTAACAAACACTCTCTCTCACCGGGTGATATCCATTTGCATTATACAGACACCTTTATTGCCAATTTCAAAGTTGCATAATCCGATGGTTTTGTGTTTCTATCATTTTTTTTGGTGGTAAAGCGTTTATTCATCTGAATATGACATTTGTCAGTGCCAGAGCACTGGTCTTCCGGCCATCACACTATTGGAATTCATGGTCTATATAATCTAAGTTTGATCAGTGTTGTATTTGTTACAGCACCAATCCTGTAGAATTAAGGGAGTGGCTCCTGCTGTATAATGTACAGCATCAGTCATGGTAGTTCATGCAAAAATGGGGAGTAGCACCGAGTAGAAAGTGTATACTCGGGGCAACTCAAGCAATCATTGAAGGTTAAATTCTTTTCTCTTATAAAACATGGTAAGTTTATAGTTGACAAGACATTTTGTCTGTCTTATATAATTTTCAATGTGTTTAAAACAGGTTGATTAGTTGTGTAGGATGTTCGGCGTGTTGATGGTTTGTTCATGATGGTTAAGGGTGGTGGCTAGGGAAGGGGGCCATTGGGGTGGGCAGTGAGAGGGGGGGGGGAGCAAAACTCACAGGTTTTGAGATCATTATAGAAAGTTAATCGTTATAATCTACCTTACTTTAGTTTGAAGTAACTTTTATTATAAATGGCTAACTTTGGAGATATTTAAAGTGAAACCATAAAGGTTTAATCATGTTCATGTCAAAATGCTGTATACCATAGGCTTCAGGTTCATTTGAAACATATCTAGCCATTTCAAAATTTGTTTAAGTTTTTATGTAAAATTTAAATACGATGACCATTTTTGTTTTAAAGTGACGGAATAAATTCTACTAACTTTTGGCTGCGAACATGACCTTTGCAGCCGCATGGCGTTAAATGATTACCAATCAAGCATGGCGTTAAATGAGTACCAATCAATCATGACATCAAGTCATTACCAATCAATCAACCATTAAACCATGATTGTCAAACTACCATACCGACAATCACCCTTTTTTAACCTTCAAAATAATACTCTCACTGTGCAAAAATCATAAGCCGTGTTCACACCTGGGCGTTAAGTCGCCTCATCTAGTGCGCCTCATCTAAGTCAGCTCACATTGGCAGTGTGGACGCGACGCTGAGGCGGATTAGGGCTGAGTCGCCTCATCTAGTTCGCCTCAAGTAGGCCGCATCGCGAGGTGGTTTAAAAGAAGCGAACTAGCTTAAGTCGGCCCATATCGCCTGTGTGGACGGTAGCGGTTTAGATGAGGCGGATTAAGGACGTCACAGTCGAGACCTGAGTTTGTTGACTTTCCGGTAAATTTGGTCTATGAACCTGCTAGAGGTGCACAGATATTTTTTTATGATATATTTTAAGGTTTTCACTGCCCAGCAGAAGTTTTGACTGTTCCAAACCAATACGATTCAGTCCATACATATCTAGGTCGAACCCACACTCTCTTGTGCCGACGTTGACTAACCGAAACTGGCGCTGGTTAGTTTGGACTTGCTCATGCGCAGATATCGATTTCCGCCTTAATCCGCTCCGTGTGTGGACACGACACTAGTTCGCCTCATCTAGTTCGCCTTATCTAGTTCAGCCTAAAGTTGTGGGTGTGAACACGGCTATACATCCACGAACAAAATCGTGGATTCACAGCGCCCTCTGTCCGATTAGTTCTCCAGGTGACCCTTACTCCATTTGGAAACTGTGGCCGACCACGCTGACCCACGTCGATTGACGAGACTTTTGAGACGAGACGGATGGCTGAGGGATTGTCGGCCATCAATTAAAGAAACAACGCTTTAGGCTAGGGGCGAGCGGTGAATTATTCACTGGGAGCCCGCGTTATAAGTAGTTTAATTTCCCCTAGCGGGCCTTTAATTTCCCGGCTTTAGCGTTCCTCACTGACTACACCGTCACGCGACGCACGCAGCCGGCTGAGCCCGTCGCACCAACGAATCGCCGTCCTTTAATCGCTCAACCGACCGGGCACGTCGCAACAACAAATCGCCTTCTCGGGAATGAGAGTAGGCCGAATCGGTAGAGCGCAGGCTTTCCTTGCCGTGTGGAAGGTCGGGAATTCGAATCCCAGCCGTGTCAAACCAATTACTTATAAAATTGATACTTGTCACTACCTTGCCTGGCGTTTGGCATTAATGGGATAGGACAAGGAGTGGTTAATGCAGAATCAGGATAATGTGATTGTGTGGGATATTGGGTCATGGTGCCAGCAGCCTGGTCTCCTAGTAGGGCAGCACTATTATGTCGCCATGAGTGTGAACTGTCACAAGTCAATACCCATCCAGATATGACCTTCGATGTTATTAAGACAAAAAGCAACAACAAACAAAACGAGTTTTGGGGTTGGTCTTTTAACCCCCCATCACCCATCTGAATGTTTGACCCTACTCCGTCTTCTTTCTCTCTGAATAACACAGGGGGTTCCATGAGGCTAATCAAGTACAAAGACCCTATAATACTAAGACGGCTCACTCAGCCTGTACTGTGTAATCAAAATGATCAAACCCACCACTTGGTGCACTGGCTGTTCTCTTGGTTAAACAGGTGCTACATTATATGTATAAATGTATATTTGAATGTGAAAGATGTGTGATGATGGTGATGCTGATGATGATGCTGATGATGATGGGTATTTGTTCATAGCAATTTCATATTGATGTGTATTCATACTTACCTATCTCATGTATAATATAATTGTATGTGTTTACATGTGAAACACCAACCAGCAGCCGGCTGATCAAACCCATCACAAGGTGGCACTGTGAAATTTACATTACCATTGGAGAGATAGGGAGTGAGCCATCTTAGTATTCTAGGGTCTTTGTCAAGGATAAGAACACTACCCAGGGCCCGTATGCAGGAGCCGGTGCTATTCGGTGGTAGCCGGTGCTATTCGGTGGTAGCGCGGCCAAACGGTGGTAGTCGGGAATTTCGCGGGTAGCGGCGAAAAAGGCTATGCACGAGTGGGTGATAGGCCTAACACCAAAGGCTTACCCGGTGGTACCTTACCCCTGGTATATAGGAGGTATAGCGAGTTCATGAGGCCCAAATCTATTCAATGCTGTCATATTTAACAGAATTACATACGCAATAAGTGAAATTTTATCAATTTAACCCTAAATGCGAAGCGTTATTAAGGCTACTGCCGCATTGGCGGCGATATTAATGGTTATATTTTCGAATCGACGAACGTACAGTAAGCAAACCGCCGCCGCCGTTTTCCATAGCAGGTTTAGCGAGTGCATTAGGCACAAATCTATTCAATGCTGTCATATTTAACAGAATTAGATACGCAATAAGTGAGATTTGATCAAATTACCCCTAAATTCGAAGCAATATTAACGGTGCCGCCGTAACGGCGGCGATATTAATAGTTATATTTTCGAATCGACGAACGTAAAGTAAACAATGCGAAACCAAAAGTTATGCTGTACCCGTCACGGAAACGTCCTACTTTCAGCGCTGTTGCCGATACCAGCAAGACGGGGGTACCCCAATCTATAAATAGATTCACGGGTAGCTATAATCAAAGTGGTAACGCGCTCCCGCATAGCACTTGACACAGTTCCCGACGTCGGCGATAGCTACCCGGTAATAGGCTGTACCACCAATCTGCGCTACCACCGAATAGCACCGGCTCCTGCATGGACAACCAAGAGCGGTCTTCCCAACCGAGCTCCTGAGCACCAATCGACCTGACAAGATGGCCGAATGACTTGAGCGCCCCATTCTTCTGACAAAATGTGTGTTCATGACTGGTCAAACCAATGACTTAAAATGTATACCTGTCGCTACCTTGCCTGGTGCTCTACATTCCTAGGATACGACAAGGAACAGTTGAATGAGGAAAACATATTCTTTATTGTTTGTGATTGAAATTCTCCTCATCAACCAACCAACCATCTATTCTCTTCGCCACGTCTAACAATATCACATGATGATTAACCAACCAACAACCTGCTCAAAAGACCCGAAGCTAAACTAACGCCGGCCAATTGTCTGCAATTGATTGTAAACATACAAATGTTAAGATATTCCATAGTAAAAGACACAAGACATAGATTTAAGAGTCTACAACTCTTGGCTAGCATGTAAAGGCCCTGTCACATTATGAAGCATCTCGCAAGAGCATGGCCAACGTGTAAAATCAGTTTTTTACGTCGAGAGTGTCGAACTTTTCGGCAGAGGGGGCCAAAGTTGGACGTATACATTCTGTATACATAGCGTATGGCCAACGTATGACCAACGTATGGCTAACGTGCTTCCATATGAAAAACGCTCGAATTACGCTCATGGTACATTCGCAGAACGCTGATGAATGTTATATACATTATTCGATCGCCAGAACTACGCCTCATACGTTACATACGTCAAGACACGCTGGAGAAATGCTAAACATACATTAGACGTACATTAGACGTATGTTATCCATGCATTGTCAGTACATGGACTGTATGTTCCTACTGCCTCTAATGTAGTGCAACATAGTGCAACGTAGTGAACAATGTTTGTCTAACATACGTCTAACGTACATCAACGTACGCCTAACGTATACATAACGTACGACCGCCATAAGATCCACAAGTTGTCAAACATTGTCGTATGTCAAAGGTTTTGCGCATGCACAAAACTTTGCTGACCTCCTGACGCATGAGGCCGTATCTCGACAAACACTGAGGTACATTGACGTATACCAATGAGTGCCTAACGCATGCGTAACGCATAACGATGTAGCCCGACGTAGCTGGCAAAAACCACATACGTCGGCGTATGTTGGCGCAATGCATCGTAATGTGACAGCCCCTTTAGGCCTAGACCAGAACGGATGGCCGAATGAGTTAAGCGTCCGTCTCACGTCTTGGTAGACTGTGGGATTCGAGCCCTGGTCGAGTCAAACCACTGACTTAAAAATTGATACTTGTCGTTTCCTAGCCAGGCTCTCAGCATTATTAGGATAGGGTGAGGACTGGTTGGCTCAGTGTTGGGATAATGTGACTGAGTGGGATATCAGGTCATGGTGCTGGCAGCCTGGTCTCCCAGTGGGGCAGCACTATAAACTTGCCATGAGTGTGCACTGTTACAAGTCAGTACCCATCCTGATATGACCTTTGATGTTGCCAGGACGTAAAACTCGAACAACCAACCAAATGTAAGGCCTACGGTTTCCATTGCATTAAGAGCTAAACCCGCGCTAAAATGTGACAATGGCAGGGGCGGGGGGAGATCCCGGCGCGCGGGTCGAGAATTGCCTGCTTTGAAGCAAACCTACCCACCTGCCGCTCCACCCTGCCCCCTATAACCACAACCATATTGCAATACACGGAGAACAATGGTGAACAAATGGGATAATAAGGCAAGATAAAACAGGATAACTGCATAATTAATATTTATTAAGGGCGAACATGTATGGAAATGGTAGAAGGAAAAAAGTAATAATAATAATAAGGCACAAACAGTCAGACTCGGGCACAGACAGTGTAACCTAAGGCTAGCTTATCGCACTAATGAATAATCAATGAAACCGATCCAGAGAGAATGCTTTATAAACTACATTGCTCCGAGAAGGTCAAGCAGTCGGCATGTCTTGCAGTCAGGCCAAACACTGTAATGTTTGTTCCGAATTCCATATGGTATAATAAATACATAATACCTATTTATAACATATGGTAATATAACATATATATTGTATGCCTCTAGTTAGTCATTATATATATATATATATATATATAAATATATCAATCAATCAATAGTTCCATCCTCTAGTCGAGGGTTGGATGCAATGGTTCTCCACTTGTCCCGATGTTGTGCTGTTCTGATAGACTGTGAATAATTCAAGCCTGTCCACTGTGAAATATTTGTAAACCATGATGTTCTTGGTCTCCCTCTCCCTCTGCTGCCATTCACCTTCCCTTCCAACAATGTACGGTATATTGAACTCTGACGAATGATGTGGCCAAAATAAATAAGTTTCTTTGTCTGTATAGTGGCAAACAAGCTTTTCTTATTTTTAATTTTTCTGAGAACTTCTTTGTTGGTGATCTTCTTTGTCCATGATATTTTCATCATCCTTCGATAAGTCCACATCTCAAATGCTGCTAAACGTTTGTACATTTTCTTAGAGATTGTCCATGTCTCTGCCCCATACATTAGAGTAGACCACACATAACACTGAAGAATACGCTCCTTGTTTGTATTAATATCTTACTTGATGTTAACACTCTATACATTTTGGAGAATGTTGTTCGGGCTATTGTTATCCTTCTTTTAATTTCTTCCTCACATCTCCCATCATTTGTAATCTTTTGTCCGAGATATATGAATTCGGATACTTGTTCTATGTTTGTGCCATCTATGGTTATATTGACATTTGGTTTATCTGTCTTTTTACTTATAACCATTGTTTTGGTCTTCCTGGCATTCATCTTCATGTTGAATAATATTCCAGCTTTATTGATTCTATTCACTATATCTTGTAGGTTTTTCTCACTGTCTGCTAGTATTACACTGTCATCGGCATATCTAAGATTGTTGATGTTCATGCCACCTATTGTCACTCCCTTGCAATCTTCAATGTGTCTGAAAATCATCTCTGTGTACAGGTTAAATAGACATGGTGACAATACACACCCCTGTCGAACTCCTCGTTTAATCATAACTTCATCCGATAGGCCCTCCTCCATTTTTATAAATGCACGTTGTGTCCAGTATAAGTTCACAATTAGTTTAATGTCTTTGCCATTGACACCAATATCTTGTAAACATTTGATTAACAGTTCATGAATATATATATATATATACATATATATCCGGTACGACTGACACTGGTCAACATCCGGGCAAGGTGAGGTGGGCGAGTCCGGTAAAGTGTTGTATCTTACGAAGCATAACAATAATAATAATGAGTAATATTCCCATACATATCTTTATACTCGCATAATACGCTATGCATCCCATAATAGTAGTAGTAGTGGTAATCGTCATTTTCATTTTACCTCTCACAATAAATACGACATGCAATAGCATTGACTTGGTAAGGTTCACAACAATCCCTACTTCTTTATTCCCCACCCTCTACCTCTTTATTCAACAAACAAAGGCCTTGGAAATGGCAAGCGCAACCCCACCTAGCGGTTCTCACATGCACTAATCCCCCTTCCTCCGCCCTACCCCACACCACCTAATCCCAACTGGAGGACCGCAGTCATCCACCACCTGGACGATTCCTGTTGCAGCCTAGCATGGTCACCCACCATCTGTCGTCACAGAGAAGTCAAATTTTGTTGTTCACTTTCCTCACATCCTAATTGTAAGTAGCTTTATTGTTGATAATGACACAATATATATATGACTGCATAATATATATATGTATACATATATCATATTACGCATACATATATACATCATGCAGTCATATATGTATATATATATATATATATATATAGAGAGTAAACCCCCCATAGCCGATATCTACCTTGTGCGCTTGTGAGTCGTTAAACAAACAAACAAAAACATATATGCAGTAAAACCTCTCTAAATCGACCGACCTTGGAACCGACTTTAAGTGGTCCATTTAGGGAGGTGGTCGGTTTAGGGAGTTAGAATACAGTTACAATGGTATAGTTGGTACCCAAATAAAGCGATCGATATAGGTGAGTGGTAAATATGTGAAGGTGATTGGTTAGAGAGGTTTTACTGTATGTATATATATATATATATATATATATATATATATATATGCATGAGCTCTAGACATAATGCATTATGGGAATATAAACAAATAAACGCCAGGTGAATCTTAGTTCTTCCCATATTCAATATAATCTATCCTTAGCAGCAACATATTGTATCAAATCACATGATGTAGTTTCCACTTCTACTGTGATGGCGCCACCTGTGTGAGACATCTACCATTAATCAACATATATGCATGTATATATATATATATATAGTGATAATCATATTACACCCCATAGTAATCAGGAGTGGCCTATGTAATCCTCCACTTCCATCTGCGCGACTTACCTCCCCCCCCCCCCCCCCCCCACCCTATTCCGATTTTTGTTGAGCATAGCTGAACATTTAATTTGACGGACTATCCTGGTGGGAATTGGTCAGATGGTTAGCAAATAAGCATATAAAAAAACAACAACAAGAACCACCACCATATCAATTTGAATTAAGTGAAAGCATCCAGAAGAGTTTCCACACCTTACTTATTCTTAGCCTCACCCCCTGGTGGCGATACCGGGCGTGGTGGCCGAATCGGTAGAGCGCGCGCCTCGCGTGGGGGAGAGCGGAAGTTCGGTTCCCGGTCGAGTCAAACCAATGACTTATACAATTGATACTTGTCGCTTCCGAGCTTGGCACTCAAAATTAATAGGATAGGGCAAGGACTGGTTAGCTCACTGCCAGGATAATGTAACTGAATGGGATATCAGGTCATGGTGCTGGTGGCCTGATTTCCCAGGGGGGCAACACTATGAAGTCGCCATAAGTGCCCACTGTCACAAGTCGGTACCCGTCCTGATATAACCTTAGTTGGTGCCAGGATGTAAGACTCCAACAACCAACCAACCATGCCGGAAACAGGGGCAGCGTTGCTGTGACCTTAGCCTGCGTTCTAGGAGGGTGCCTGATTGATGCCGCTGCGCTAGTGTTCGGCAGGGCTTAGGTAATCTGTATTTGATCTAGAACCCCGCCCCGGTCCCGCCATTCCCGGCCAAACCTAATTAATCCGCCCGATTAAATGACCGTCTTGATTTCACGCAGCGCCGCGCCGCGCCACGATGGTGGTGTGTGGTAGTGTGGTGGTGTGGTGGTGTGGTGGTGTGTGGTGGTGTCTCTAGTTTTTGTGTGTGGTGGTGTGGTGTGGTGGTGTGTGATATGTGGTGTGTGCTGTTGACGTGGGTGGATGTGTTGTGTGGTGTGTGGGGGTGTGGTGTGTGGGAGTGTGGTGTGGGGTGGTGTGGTCTGTGTGGTGGTTGGTGTGCATAGTGGGGTGGCGGTGGTGTGTGATGTTGATGTGGGTGGATGTGTGGTGTGCTGTGTGGTGGTGTGGTGTGTGGAGGTGTGTGGTAGTGTGGTGGTGTGGTCTGTGTGGTGGTTGGTGTGTGTGGTGTGGTGTGCGGTGGTTGGTGTGCGTAGTGGTGTGGTGGTGTTGTGTGCTGTTGATGTGGGTGGATATGTGGTGTGGTGTGTGGTGGTGTGGTGTGTGGTGTGTGGAGGTGTATGGTAATGTGGTGGTGTGGTCGTTGTGGTTGGTGTGTGTGGTGTGTGTAATGTGGTGTTTGGTGGTGTGTGTGGTGTGTGGTTTTGTGGTGGTTGTTGGGTGTATGGCGTGTGGGTGTATGGTGTGTGTGGTGTGGCGATGTGGTGGTGGTATGAAAGCATGATGGTATAAATACATGGTGATGTTGTAGCGGTGGTGTGCATGTAGTGGTACATGTGGTGTTGTAGAGTTTGAGGTTACAGTGATGTGCTATGGTGTGGGTGTAGGTGGTGTTTTTTGTGGTGTGGCGGTCAGTCTGTTTAGTGGTGTTGTCTATGATTATTTCATTAGTGCACATTATTAGTGCGTTATAACATTTTGTAATGTTTTAATGTTCCTGTGTATTATTAATGGAAGATTGTCAAGTGTAGTAGTCTACTTCTGTTGGATATCCTGACAAAACTCTTCAAAATGTAAAAGACTTTCTACATCCAAGCTCAATTATTGAGGAATAAATATATTGGCCATGTTTTATAGAAGCCTTAGTAGTACTAAAATCCAATGATATATGTACAGTATGATCCCGTTATAACGCGATCATTCAGATCCATATAATGTGAGCGCGAAAAAATTGGAGTTACGTTAAAATCGGGGTTCGCTTTTCTGAATTATCTTTGAATTAAAGAATTCTGGGTTAAAGAATCATTACGCTATATCCGAATTTGCGGTAAATCAAGAAGCGTAAAGGGCGCATTCCATATACGCGTAATGCGTAATGCGAATGCGAATGCGACAAAAAATCGAAACGCCTTGAAACCTATGAGCTACATTCCATACACGCGTAATGCGTAATGCGAATGCGAATGCGTCAGAAATTCATTATCCCGATCGGTCCCTGTAGCGATCGGTGCGTAATGCGTTATGCGTCAAGCTGGATGTGAATAGAAACCTGAGTCTGATGTCTCCATTAGTTTAACACCAGGAGAGGCGACTGAGCATTACGGAACAGCCTCACAGAGGGGTGCTAATTGGAAACACATGGTGAGCTGGGCACCAGGGAGACATAGGGTTAGGGGAAAGCTAAAAATGCTACCATATGCACAGAAATATGAATACTTATCTATAATTTGGTTATAATAATGGTAGGAACCCCCATGTGACATACAAAAAGTTACATAGATATACATGCAATATTTGGTCACATACAGAGCAGTATGGAGAATAATTGTTTATTTTTATTTTTTAATAACGCATTACGCATTACGCATTACGCGTATATGGAATGCTGGCATTCGCATAACGCATAACGCGTAACGCATAACGCATTATGCGTTACGCGTATATGGAATGCGCCCTTTATACTTATAGCCGAGCTTCACTGCATATATATAATTATATAACCAGGCAAAGGACATACCGAGGCTGTGCAGGGTTGAGGTGTTTCACGCTTGGTTGATTCTGGCTTCGGCGCAAACTGATCAAATGTAATATGATGACCAGGCCGATCATAAAAAGACTGCTGCCACCAATCTGCACAGCGATCTCAGTAATCTCCAAGCAAAATCAATTGCAAAGTTATCGTCATCGGTTTCACTCTCAAGTTTTAATATCAGAGACGCGCGAGGTGTAGCAACGCCGACAGGTCTGATTCCTGCCTTCAGATTAAAGGCTGGGGTTCCCGTAATTGGAAGCCACTTGCGAAGCCACATTGGAAGACATGTCGAAAGTAGAGGGTCGTCAGGAGACCGAGTGGTGATCAATGCATGAGTAGTAAGTCATAGTCAGAGATCGCCTTACACTAGCCGATAATCTGTATGGAACTCCGTTGATTGGTTGCAGATTGGAAATATCGCTTTTTTAATAGTTTGCATAATTGGATGGTTTTGATTCTTTTTTTAGGAGATTGTTGATCATTTAAAAAAAAGAAAAGAAGAAAGGGGAAACAATGGTAAAAAGAAATGTAATCGTAAAATGAATTGATGTACCTCATATTATTTACTTATTGCATCATGCCTACTTTAATAACACTCTATAAATCATGTACGAATTCTATATAAATACCTGTGACACTTACGGCCGGAAGACCAGTGCTATGATACTGAGAAATGGTGCATGAATATAATTCATTGATAAAAGAATAATTAATTTCAGATTACAGTATCTTTTATATTAAAGGGTTAAATTTTTAGATATAAACTACGCTGTCAATAACAGCCTCTGTCAATAACGAATCTCTGTCAATAACGGCAAAAAGTGCTGGTCCCATCACGGCACCCCTTTAATTTAATAACATTGCCTCTGTGTCTAATGAACAACTGTCTTATGTGGACAACGAGCCAGTTTTGATAAAAAACCTATTTGATCAATATTCTCTGTCAATAACGACATGCCATATAGTTATAATATAGTAGAAATGACTAATTGTACAAATGACCAATTGTACAAATGACAAATTGTACAAATGACTAATTGTACAAATGACAAGTTGTAGAAATGACTTTGTAAGGACCATCCTAGTCAGTCAAGTATAAAAGAAAAACATTGGTTTCCACCCATTCCGTCAGTCAGTCTCTGTCTATAACGCATCTCTCTCTAAAACGGCATCTTGCCCCAGTCCCATGGGCGTCCGTTATAGACAGAGCAGACTGTATTTGAAATGTAAACATGCCAAATTTATTTGTAGGCATGCACACCGAAATGCTGGACATATAATAGGCTTTGTTTACTAAATTGTAGTGAGATAATACAGGAGCACCAAACAGCAATAAATATTTAAGGAGCCTGCCAGTATCTCAGTTAGTTGGATCAAATCTAGGTAAGTCGTTTGGTTTCGAAAATTTGATGATTTCAACAGATTGTGCAGCTTTTGTTGCTTAATGTGAGGTTGACGTGATGTGGAGAATGAGGTCTCTCGGATGTTGGGGGAGGAGGGGGTAAGGGGGCATATATGAGTGTTTATAGTCACTGATCATACATGTTTACGTATGTTTTGTTTTGAACCAGAATTGCCAGCCATAACACAAACTTGACCAGATGGGATGTTCGAATGAGTTGAGTGTCCACTTCCCGTTTTTGTATATCATGAGCTTCCTAGATCCGAACCCTAGCCGAGTCAAACCAATGACTTTGAATTTGATACTTGTCGCTACCTATCCTGGCATTCTGCATTACTAGGATAGGGCAAGGAGCAATGGAATGAGGAAGACCCAATTGTCTGCGATTGAAATTTACCCTTCTTAATCAAATGATGTAATGAAAGAACAAATATTTTTAAAAGCCTAACTTGACTATGATGAATGGGAACAGTTAAGATATTAAATATCTCCTCACCACATCTATTCAGTAGTTAGTTGCTGTTAGCCAAGGACTTGAATGGAGAAGGACAAGATTAGGTCTGGAAGAATACTTTTTATTCCCTTTGTGCATATACTTCACAGAGGGGTTGACAAAGGGTGGCAGATTGCGGTTGACCCCCAACTCTTCCTCCATCCCCCACCCCACCCCCATCCCCACCCCAACCCCTAACCAACGTTTGGCTCTATGTGATAGGTAATCTGTTAAAAGAGAGTGGCTGGGTTGGTCAAGTTCTACTCTGTTGGGAGAAGGTGCGGTGCACCTGCGGCCGGCTGAAGGTACCTACAACTCGGGCAGCCGCCCTGGGTGCCATGCGTTAGGGGGCGCCAAATGCAATTTAATTGTTTTTAACTTATTCTTATTTAATTATACTTGTAAGGACGCCGACGTTCAGCTTGCCCGAGGGCTGTTCTTGGGTGCACCTTCGCAGAACAATGTGTGATAAATGATGAGAGGCTGCGTGATGATCAAGGTGGGTGGTGACAGTCTAGTTCTCCAGTGGGCGACCTGACATGGTGGCCAAATCGGTAGAGCGAAGGCCTTCCACACGGGAGATCGGGAGTTCGATTCCTGTTCGAGTCAAACCAATGACTTACAAAATTTATACTTGTCGCTTCCGAGCTTAGCGTTCGACATTAATATGACAGGGCAAGGTCTGGTTAGCTTGGTGTCAAGATAATGTAACTAAGTGGGATATTGGCCATGGTACTGGTGGCCTGATTTCCCAGTGGGACAGCACTATAAAGTCAGCAAGGGTGCGCACTGTCACAAGTCGGTCCCTATCCTGATATGACCTTAGATCTTGCCAGGGCGTAAAGCTCCAGCAACCAACCACGCCTATCACGGATTGATATAAAACTAGATAAGGCTACATAGCACAGGAGCTAAGTCTAGTTTGAGATTAATCCGTAATCTTTTGAAATTGAAAGATTACAAAAAATAACTGGTTGGAAGCAACGAATCAGCTTTTTAATAATAAGCAGTCAGACATTAAAAAAGGGAACCAGCATCGAGTAGTGAAGCAGGTGCAGGGAACCCGGAAGTAGTTCTCACCGGATACCACAGAGGGCGCCAGGGGATGACACTGACCCGCCACCTGTCGGAGTAAAACAGCAAGTTACAGACAAATGCTACTGATAGTGTTGTTGACACGATTGAGACAGATAACATTTGTATATTTTGTAGATGAATATCATTACATGTTATTATGAAGATAATCATGACTTTTTAATACCGAAAACCTGTCCTAGATGGCATCACTATATACACACAGCCTGAAGACATACACAATTTTCCTGCATCACCATACACAGTGCAATTCCAGGATAGTTCATACATACAATAGGTAGAATGCAAAGTGATCTCATTCGCTATTTATATTCGAATAATGTATAATATAGCACATATGATCTAATCGACAAGCATTTTGAGCATGAAACAGATTTGTCAATTTATGTATAAATCATCCATATATCCCAGCTTATTACTTACTGGTGACTTGTATATAAATGACAGCTCGTTTATATTCACATAAAGCATTACCTAGCATATATATATTACTGACTTTTGTAAATATTATTATGGATATATATACGTTCTTGGAATATATATACATATATGTATATATATTCCAAGTAAATACGTATATATATGCTAACTATATATATATATACATATATATATATATATATATATATATATATATATATATATATATATGAAGAGTTCAGGTGCAAAAATCAAAACTGGAGATACACATTGGAATCAAACCTTCAAAAACTTAATTTTTTTTTATTCTGTCTCTTTTGTTTATTGCTTCATGATCATGTGATCATATGAAAAGTGGAATTAGTGAGAATTGCAATTATTTTCAGGCAAAAATCTTTTATTTAAACTGCATTTTTGGATTGCCGTTTACGTGGTTTTGCACCTGAACTCTTTATATATATATATATATATATATATATATATATATATATATATATACAGTAGGGCAAAGTAAGTAATCCTAGGGTTGCATATATATAGTAGCGCAAAGTAAGTAATCCTAGGGTTGCATAATTCGATGATTTTGAATCTCTGTGATGTTCTTAAAAAATATAAGTAATTAGATTGATTGTTATTATTTTGGAATAGCTTTATTTTAAAGTGTTATCAGTTAAACTATTTGAGGTGAAAACATGCAAAATAATGTTGGTGTGAACATCGAAATAGTGGGCATTATAGACTTCACCAGGTGCAGGTTCTATTAATTTGACTGAGTGTTCCTTCTATGCATAAATAAATGTGTAATGAATGCGCTTATATAACATTTTAATGAGTCAGATCTAGTCTCGGTAAATGGTTTGGTGTTGAACTTTTTGTTTTTGTCATCGGATTCTGCAGCTTTAGTTGATTAGAGTTTTCAATATTGTAAGATCCAAGGACCTGTAAATATTAGTCCTGCCTGAGTTGGCTTTATTTATGCAAAGATAAATGTATAATAAACTCTTTCCTTGCCTCCATCTTTCTTTCCCGCCTGCCCCCCCCCCCCCCCACCGCCCACACCCTTCCATAGTCTCGTGGGGCAGCTTTCTTTGGCGTGTTGAGGGATGAGGGGGGGGTTGAGGGGGTGGCGATGTGGTGGTGGTGGTGGTGGTGGTGGTGGGGTAGGGGGGTGAGGAGGGTTATCATCATTCTCCTGCTGAGATGCATAGTACGTACCCACAGAGTACACTCGTACTCTGGAGGTAGGGAGCTGTGGGTACCTTGAGGCGGGGGGGGGGGGGGGGGGGGGGGGGGGCGGCAGGGGCAGGGCAGCGCCCCAGGCTACAGATGGTCTTTGATCAGCCATTTGTCGCGGGCCATTGCAAATTAATCCTATCAGTGCGGAAATGTCGGGTCATCTCGGGGGGTCATGAGTTAGGGCCGTGTCGACAAGAGCCCCTATCACCGGGCACGGAGCTGGGGTCACGGGCGGAGGTGGGGGTCAGTCGGGGGGGGGGGGGAGGGGAGGGTCATTAGATTGGTTGGTTGTTGGAGTTTTACGTCCTGGCAACATTTAAGGTCATATCAGGACGGGTACCGACTTGTGACAGTGTGCACTCATGGTGAATTTATAGTACTGCCCACTGGGAGACAAGGCCGCCAGCACCATGACCTGATGTACCACTCAGTCATATTATCCTTGACCTATCTTAATAATGCCGAGCATCTGGCTAGGAAGCGAAGAGGGTCAGTGTGTGCGTGGTGGGGGAGGGTCAGATGTTGAGAGGATGGTGTGTGTGTGGTGGGGGAGGGTCATCAGATGTTGAGAGGATGGTGTGTGTGGTGGGGGAGGGTCATCAAATGTTGAGAGGATGGCATGTGCGTGGTGGGGGAGGTTCATCAGATGTTGAGAGGCTGCGTGTTTGTGGTGGGGGGGGGGGGGGGGGGTAATCAGATGTTGAGAGGATGGTGTGTGTGTGTGGTGGGGGAGGTTCATCAGATGTTGAGAGGATGGTGTGTGTGTGGTGGGGGAGGTTCATCAGATGTTGAGAGGATGGTGTGTGTGGTGGGGGAGGGTAATCAGATGTTGAGAGGATGGTGCATGTGCGTGGTGGGGGAGGTTCATCAGATGTTGAGAGGATGCGTGTTTGTGGTGGGGGAGGGTCATCAGATGTTGAGAGGATGGCATGTTTGTGGTGGGGGAGGGTCATCAGATGTTGAGAGAATGCGTGTTTGTGGTGGGGGAGGGTCATCAGATGTTGAGAGGATGCGTGTTTGTGGTGGGGGAGGTTCATCAGATGTTGAGAGGATGCGTGTTTGTGGTGAGGAGGGGGCATTAGATGTTGAGGGGATGGCGTGTTTGTGGTGGGGAGGGTAATCAGATGTTGAGAGGATGGCGTGTTTGTGGTGGGGAGGGGGCATTAGATGTTGAGGGGATGGCATGTTTGTGGTGGGGAGGGGGCATTAGATGTTGAGGGGATGGCGTGTTTGTGGTGGGGAGGGGGCATTAGATGTTGAGGGGATGGCATGTTTGTGGTGGGGGAGGGTAATCAGATGTTGAGAGGATGAGTGTTTGTGTTGGTGAGGGGGCATTAGATGTTGAGGGGATGGCGTGTTTGTGGTGGGGAGGGGGCATTAGATGTTGAGGGGATGGTATGTGTGGTAGGAGAGGGTCATTAGATGTCACTATAGTTGTCTACTACACCTTATTCCCCTCTGTTCGTTGTTTGTTTGTGTTGTAAGCATTTTTATTCATTAGAACTAGAATTAGAATTTTGTCAGCGCCGAAAGACTCACGTTTTCACACCACATTTGTCCGCGGGTTATATATTTACATAATACGGGTATTCCGAGTTCCGCTGGTTCCTCAGTAAGGACTGAAGCTGAAACGCAGCATGCCAGTATAGCAGTTTGAGCGCCCTGCCAGTTTGAGCGCCCTGCAAGTGGTTGTATACTTTTTTTGTCAAATAGATTTAAAATCTTTCATTGGATCGATTAAAAATATTTTAATGCGCAATTGAAGAGGAAGATCTGAAGTATTTAATGTAACCTAAGATGTTTGTTTGTTGTTGTTTTACGTCCTAGCAACATCTAAGGTCATATCAGGATGGGGTAACCTAAGAGCAATTTACTCTGAAAGTATTAAAAACAGAGATAATAGTGAAAGTTGGGATATTCTGAGTGTCAGTGCCAGTGTTAGCCTTACCAGATCATAGCCTCAAAAACTATTTTCGCAAAATATATTCAAGAACTTCCAATTGGCTGAATGTGAAATTGTAGAGAAAGATCTGAACTATTTAATAGAAACAAGAGAAATTTGCTTTCAAAGCACCAAAAATCACAAATTACTGTGATAGTTAGGGTGGTTTTAATGTTGTCTCTATCCGCGCATGTGCAGAAGCAACAGAAGGGCGCTCAAACTGGCAGGGTGCTCAAACTGCGACACCGGGTCGCAGCTTCAGCTTACACATCTGGGGCGTAATCGATTAAAACGACCTGGGTGACTTGGGTCACCCGAGTTGCTAGAATTTCAAATCGAACACCGCGAGTGGAGTTGACAAAAACACGTGCCGTGTGCAAAACGACCCGACTCCAGTAACCCACCTCTTGGCTGGGGTTTGCTAGGAGCGATGACTTTACATCTGTGCTGGTACCTGTAGGATAATAGCTACCAGTACATGTCCTACGTGTTGTTTTAATGTGTTCTTTTTAATAACCTAGATTGTCAGCTTCTACAATCATAAGATACTTTAAATCCTATTTTGCTGTACTTATATCGGTTCTTGAATAAAAATATTAAGTTTTGTATTAAGCCACCATTTTTTCAACCCCGAGCGTATTCGTTTATTCAACCCGAGTCTGTAGGATGTGCGCATGCCCCAAAAAGTGGCTCGAGTGACCTGAGTTGATTAATCGATTATGCCCACGGTGGAAGTGGTTTCCAAACTTGATAGGGTTCTTGCTATATGTTTATTTTAAATGTAGATTGCAACAAATTATTCTAGTCAATATTGTTCATTAGATAAAATACCACTTTGTGTATTTATCATGGTTTTTGGGGTTGTTTTTTTGGTGATGCTTTATTTACCCTGTCCATAACAAGTAAGTCGCATTGCGGCTTATTTTCATCGCTGAACAGCAATAGTCTCAATTTGGTAGTAGCCTTCTCTCATCTTAGCTGTTAGTAGTTATGTTAGTTTTTTGTGGGGTTTTATTTGTTTATTTTATTCATGGCGTATTTGTATTCACTACCTCCATCACCTTTTGCCTTGTAAGCTGTAGCTGTGACTTTGCGGGTTGGGAAATAGCTACAGTACCGGAATAATGCATGAGTCACAGTAGCTATGTCCATTCGACCAAGGATAGGGTAGCATTAAAGGACAACCCAATAGGGAGAAACGACATTAAGTTAAGATTAAGAGCCTGAAAACAGTGCCGCAGTGGATTTAGTAATCCGGCAGAAGTATGACGGAACCTAATTTGTTAGTCAAAAGTTGTTTTTATTGTTGATTATTGATGTTTAGGGCATATATATTCAGAAACCACCTTGTGACATCATGTCACCTTTGAACAATTTGTGATAGGAGACTAAATCCAAGATGGCCACCATTAAGTCACAGAAAATCTATTTTCCTCATATCTTTGCAAGTACATAAGGTAGAACCATGAATGAAAGCTTGTTTTCTATGTTTTCAGGTATAGGGAACCGAATGCCACTATGGTTTTCCCAATAAAACACAAAGAAATCAAGATGGCAACCATCAAAGGCTAAAGATATGGCTACTTTAAGTCAAATAAATCTCTTATATGTCTCTTAAGACACTATATATGATATATGATATATGATATCATGTGAGGCATAGGTTGATAGCTAATATGCATGGTAAATATGACCTACTTAAATTATTTAAGTGTGTTGTATTTATTACAACATATGAGACTGTGAGTCTATTTCTAAGTCAAATCAAATTTGCTGGTTCAATCACTCTAAACATGTATGTATGCTGTTACATGTAAGATAGTTTAGGGGTGGGGTGGGGGGGGGGGATAACGTGTGTTGACATTCCAGCCTGAGGAGCAGCTGAGGACGTTTGGGTTTTGTGATGTCTCTTCTTGTTTTATGTTGTTATCTAAGCCAAGTAATGCATGCCAATTACGTAAGGTTTACGTACATCCAAGTCTAAGGAGTTCGCCTTACCTGCTTGCAAGGCCACATGGGTAAGGTGAACCGCTTTGGCTCTGGCTTTGGCTTGGATGTCCCAAGCCTTAGAAGACACTAAGGCGAAGTAGGGGCAAAGGGCAATAATGCGGAATTGTGGATCTGGGTTGGGATGTGATTGTGGGTGTGGATGTAGTTATGGATGTAGATGTGGTTGTGGAAGGGGATGTGGATGTAGATGTGGATGTGGATATAGTTGTGTATGTAGATGTACTTATGAGTGTGGATGCAGTTGTGGATGTGAATATTGATATAGTTGTGAATGTGAATGTAATTGTCGATGTGAATGTAGTTGTGGTTGTGGATGTAATTGTGGATGTGGATGTAGTTGTGGATGTGGATGTAATTTTGGATGCAGATGTGGACGTTGATGTGGATGTGAATGTGAATATAGTTGTGAACGTAGATGTAATATTGGATGTGGGTGTAATTGTGTATGTGTATGTGGATGTAATTGTGGATGTGAATGTACTTGTGGATGTGGATGTAATTGTGTATGTGGATGTGCATGTAATTGTGGATGTGAATGTACTTGTGGATGTGGATGTAATTGTGGATGTGTATGTGAATGTAGTTGTGGATGTGGATGTAATTGTGGATATGGGTGTGAATATGGATGTAGTTGTGAATGTGGATGTAATTGTTGATGTGAATGTAGTTCTGGATGTGGATGTAATTGTGGATATAGTTGTGGATGTAGATGTAGATGTACTCGTGGATGTAGATGTGGATGTGGATATAGTTGTGGATGTGGATATGCTTTGTGAATGTGGATGATGGGTGAGGGGTGTTTCGTGTAGTATGTATGGAAGTGGAGAGTTAAGGTGTAAAGTTTTTCAATGAAGTTGTTTATGGTGGAAAGTTTATGTATATATATATATACATATATATATATAGAGAGAGAGAGATAGTCAGCTCACATCAGACCGATTCTGCTTAATCTGGAATTTATACTGTCTGACCAAAAACATCCAGGCAACAAACAGATTCACGTCATTGATTGTTATCCATTAAATACTAACCTTAAAAGTCCTTTATCGGACAATATTGTTAATCCGACATTGGATGCTGGTAACAACATAGTTCACATTAGTGGGGGTTGACTGTATATATATATATATATATATATGTATATAGTACCCTTGTCGGTACTAAGGCCCTCATTGTTAAAGGCAGTTGTGGTCAATTGTTGCCGACCAATGTCGTACATGAGTGGGATCCAAATATAACCGTCCATAGAATGTCCTCTCCCTCGACCCCTGCTCACCCCAGCCTTCATCACGCCCTGGAGGGAGGCGGGGGACGCGGGGGGGAGGGGGAGAATTCGCCTCCGCGCCCCCCCCCCTCCCTCCGCCCCGCCCCCTCCTCCCGCCGAGACCCTCCCCTGCGGCATCTGGGCGAATAGCTCCACTGATGGCTTCTGAAGTTCATTCAGCGCTCATCGTGTGACAATTCGCAGTTTCCATGCCGACCTCCTCTCCCCTCCCTCCCCTTACCCATCGGCCTTCCCAAATGCTCCCCGCTCCCTCTCACACTACGCATGCGTCGCGAGCGTGCGCAGACGACCCACGCGCGCAGACCGGAAGTTCCGCCCGGCGGCCATGCTTTTCATGGAGCGGGGAGGGCGGTGGCGGGGGTGGGTGGGGGGGGGGGGGGGTGCTGTAGGTGGATAGGAAGAGAGGTGTGGGGGTGGGTGGGGGAGCAGACGTGGGACCGAGGGGTTGGCTTGGCGGTGTGGGGAGGGAACAGTGTGGGGAGGGGCGGGGGGGCGAGGGGTTGCCGGTGTGGGGAGGAGACACTGAGGGGAGGGTGCGGGGCGCGAGGGGTTGGCGGTGTGGGGCGGGAACAGTGTGGGGAGGGGGCCGGGGAGAGGGGTTGTCGGTGTTGTGAGGGGACATTGTGGGGAGGTCGCGGGGGGGGGGGGGGGGGGGGGGGGGGGGGCGGGGGGGGCTGTTTCGGACCGGCACAGTCTGCGCTAGACGATCAAAACCGGCCCAACCAATAGACGCCGACAAAGGCGACTGGATTGCACTGGAATAGCGTCGGCGGGTGGGCAAATGTGGGCGTGTAGGTGTGTGTGAGTGTGTGGCCGTATGTGTGATTGTATGTGAGTGTGTGTGAGTGTGTGTGTGAGTGTGTGTGTCTGTCCATATGTTTGTGAGTGTGAACATGAGTGTGTGTGAGTGTGTGACCGTAGGCCTATGTGTGAGTGTGATTGAGACTGTGTGTGACTATGTGACCGTATGGTTGTTGGTTGGTTGTTGGAGTTTTACATCCTGGCAACATCTAATATCATATCAGGACAGGTACTGACTTGTGACAGTGCGCACTCATGGTGACTTTATAGTTCTGTCCCACTGGGAAATCAGACCGCCAGCACCATGACTCAATATCCCATTCCGTCACATTATCTTGACACCGAGCCAACCAGTCCTTGCCCTATCCTAATAATGTTGACTGCCAAGCTAGGAAGTAACGCATATAAATTTGGTAAGTCATTCATTTGACTCGACCAGGAATTGAACTCCTGATCTCCCGCACGGGAGGGGGAATGGGTGGGGGATGGGGGATGGGTGGGGGGTAGGGGAGGGGGGAGGGAGGGGGGATGGACGGGGGAGGGAGGGGGGAGGGGTCGAGGGAGGGGGGGGGGAGAGTTTGAACTGTTAGAGTGTATTGGTGATGGAGATGTTGCTGGGTTGATGGATGTGCCCAGGCTCCCCAGTAGATGGATGTACATGGGTTCAGCAAATGAAAGAGAACGGACACGGTTCAGTGGTCAGCGTATTAAAATCTAGACGGGAACACAAAAGGCACCAGCCACGCATGAGCGCGCGCCTCCAGACCTGCATGCAATGACCCCTGAACCATGTCCATGTTCTATTCTTCTTTATAGAACTGGCATGAATATTGAAAAAGTGAATAAAATAAACTGAAAGACTGGCAATTAAAGTGTAATGCTACCTTCTTGACTAGCAATATAGGATGGCCAAATGAGTTGAGTGTCTGCTTCCCGTGTGGCAGGTTGTGGGGTTCGAATCTGCAGACTTCAAACCCTGACTGAGTCAAACCAATGACGTATAAAATTACTCTTGTCACTACCTAGCCTGGCATTCAGTATTAATAGGATAGGACAAGTAGCAGTAGAATGAGGAAGACCAAATTGTCCATCATTGAAATTTCCCCTGCTTAATCAAATAAAAAATTAAAACAACTCCATCTGCTACAGTCTCAATGCTAAACACATCTAGATTAAATCTAAATCTAGGATTGTTTAGACTCATATGGAGAACATAGCAAATGCAGAAAATACTCTCATTAGGATTGATTGGATTGCACCATACTGGCATTCAATCAATCAATAGTTCCGTCCTCTAGTCGAGGGTTGGATGCAATGGTTCTCCACTTGTCCCGATGGTGTGCTGTTCTGATAGACTGTGAATAATTCAAGCCTGTCCACTGTGAAATATTTGTAAACCATGATGTTCTTAGTCTCCCTCTCCCTCTGCTGCCATTCACCTTCCCTTCCAACAATGTACGGTATATTGAACTCTGACGAATGATGTGGCCAAAATAAATAAGTCTCTTTGTCTGTATAGTGGCAAACAAGCTTTTCTTATTTTTAATTTTTCTGAGAACTTCTTTGTTGGTGATCTTCTTTGTCCATGATATTTTCATATCGCATTGGCATTGCGTTATATAATTTACAGTGGTACCTATCTTCAGCGACCCCTGTCATCGGTAAACCAATGTGCAAATAAAGTTTCTTTTTTAATGTACAAACTGCTTTTGTTTCATTTATTGTTCTCTGCGATGACAGAACACAAGCTATTTCAGGACAACATGCAGACATTGGAGGCATTCGACTGGGACCTTTCCATCCACAAAATTTAGGCTCCACCCACCAGCGCAGTGAACTAGGTTTTCGAATGCAAAGAGGACCAGTCAAATGGCTTCAATGGTTTCAGGCAATCTTCCATTGCAAATGGCTGCCCTGTATGGGGGTGGCCATTTGCAATCGAAAAGAACCAATCAGAGCTATTCATTTCCCTTGCAAATGGCTGCCCCCATAGAGGGCAGCCTTTTGCAATCATAAAGAACAGCTCTGATTGGCTCAAGCTACTGAATCTTTCAACCTTTCCTTCAGCCATCTTGAAATACACCATGTGACCTTATGGATAGAGCCACAAGACAGATTCGATTCATATGTATAGAAACCCACTTCCGGTCCCAGTCGAATAGGAATTTGTAAAGAAATATTTTGATATGCGTATAGAAAGGCCCAGTCGATACGTCCAATGGCATGGATGTAGAGTTGGCCGTCGAAGATAGGTACTACTGGATTGTGTTTGTAAATGAATTTGTTTTTTGTCTTCGAATTCTTTTCATGTAATTTTGTTGATACATTCATACAGTTAGGTAGGCCTGGGGATAAGACATTGATGCTACTGTCGTGGAGGCGATGAAAATGGGAAATATCGCGCCGAGATCGAGAATCGAAGCCATATCTCTTGCATTCCAAGACAGTTAGCTAAAGCATTACGCCACCTAGGCTCCCTGATGTCACCACCCTACCCATGCCTACATGGTTATGTGGCTCCTTGCTGGAAAGGTCAGTGCAGACTACTACACCCATCCACCTGAAATTGTAAGTCTTTTAAATGGTCATTTAATGCTTACAATTACATATATACAGCCAATGCAATTACATATACATACAGAGGGGAGGTTCAACATCCTTATGGCGTGTAGCTTGTACAGGATGCTGGTCATGGAAACCGGTCTCATTGGGGCGATGAAAATGGGAAATATTGTGCTTAAAGCGGGAATCGAACCCACATGTCTTGCAATCCAGGGCAGTGTGCTAACCATTATACCACCAAGGCTCCCTGATGTCACCAGGCTACCCACGCATACCTGTTTATGTGGCTCCTTGCCTGAGAGGTCAGTGCAGACTACTACACTACTAATGACTGCAGGTAGTAGTGGTACAGTTGATACATTGGTTATCAGCTGCTAGTGTTGGCATTCTAAGCATGTATGCCGATGTAAATCAACACTTTACCTGTGCTGTCTTGGGAAAATATTAAAAGAAGTCATATTACTTCCGGCAGAGACCAATCAAGCGCATTAGTGTCGAGTGTGCACGCGCCACTTTGCATAGTGGTAAAGGTGATACCAACAGCACACCATATAATATTGTTGTGGGAGGTTTTCTATGCTGGTGTTTTTGTTTGGGGTGTTTCTTTTTGTTGGGCAATTGAAAGGTTGAAACTTCCATTGCTTTGAACTGAAATACACTGTGAATTACGATTCAAGCAAACGAAAATTCCTCACGAGAACATTTGCTTAATTGTATCCTTTTGAAAATCTTAGGTCACCACTTTTTTTGTTAAAAGGGGCGGATTGGGAATTTTCTCATGATTTCCCAGGATGCTAGTGGTCTTTAGCTGTATGCTTCCTTATCTGAAACTACCTGCTAAGAATGTATAAACTAAGGGGCCGTCCAAAGTTTTCAACATTTTGTGAACGACAGGGGGAGGTGGGGCTGTCAGTTAAATACGACTTTTAACGATCAATAAAACGTTGATATTTTTCCGCAAATTTAGTTTGTTTGTACATTAGTTGATTAAGTAGGGAGATTTTCAACCATAGACAATTGGACTTCCTCATTCCACTGCTCCTTGCCCTATCTTAATAATGCTGAACACCATCGATAAATAGCGATGAGTATCAATTTTAAAGTCATTGGTTTAACTCGACCAGGGTTCGAACCCAGGGTTTTGAATCCTACCAAAATGAGAGATGGGTGGTTAACTCATTCAGCCACCCAGTCTAGGTATATAGTAACATGTTGATGTGTACTACTTTGGCAGGGGAAGGGGATGAGGTCTGGTAAAGTAATACTCTTTGTACTATCTTGAAAATGTTGAAAACTTTGGATGACCTCTAAAGCAGTTTGGCGCCAAGTGTCGCCACGGGAATTAAAGACGCTGTACGGCAAACTGGCGGAGAGTGTCTACTCATGTTGATGGAGGACTCATAATGTTCCACACCAGCAGCTGGCGGCAACTGGCAGAATCTATTAATGGCGGGACATACAGTGGCCGACACTCACGATTTGTTGAGAGTTCAGGCCACACGCACTGAGGTTTGAGGCAACCAGTCCTGGGGCCGTATGCACGAATCGAGGTTAGGCTTAGCCGGAGTTAAGGCACTAGCAGCGGTTAGCTACATCAGGGTAGTGGGGGGTTTGAGAAATGTGTGAACCGGTATGCACCAATGTTTTAGCTGCTGTGGATAGCTAACCGTGAGTTTATTTATAGATTTGGGAATTCCCTCGATTTGACAATATGAATAACACCGCCAATGCGGCACGGGCGTTAATATCGGTTCGAATTTAGGGTTAAATTGATAAGATTTCACTTATTGCGTATGTAATTCTGTTAAATATGACAGCATTGAATAGATTTGGGCCTAATATATTGCCGTCGATTCGGCGGCGGCGGCGGCCATTTTTAGTTGACTTTGGACAGTATGGATATTGACGTCGCTGCAGCAGCGGTGATTTGTTTACTTTACATTCGTCGATTCGAAAATATTAATATCTCCGCCGATGTAGTGGCGGCGTGAATTTCGCTTCGGATTTAGGGTTAAATTGATAAAATTTCACTTATTGCGTATTTAATTCTGTCAAATATGATCGCATTGAATAGATTGAGATCAATGAGCGTCTGATCAACACGATGTCCATCTTGGAAAAGTACACTAACCCGACTGGATAGGCCCTAAACCCAACTCAGAAACTGGTTTAGCTTAGCCTAGGTTAAATTCGTGGTTAGCACTAACTCCGACTGGTGTATACCGAATTTTCACAGCCGTGTGGGGATACCTTAGCCGTGGTTAAGGCCCTAACACCGATTGGTGCATACGGCCCTGATCGGTAAATCGACATCTGATTGGTTGATTTTACAATGAAATACAACAGACATGCGCATAGTTATCCCGGTAAGATGCACTCACGTGTAAGCAGTTTGACACATGGGATGGTCAAATGAGTAGTAGAGTGTTGTGGAAGGTCGTGTGTTTGAACCCTGGCCGAGTCAAACCAAATACTTAAACAACTTTTTTTTGTTAGAACAACAAAGTAAAACAAAGAAGTTATTTCACTGACAGAAAATAGTAGCGCTGCGCATGTCGTAGAAATACTAAACTAACATGGCCATGGCCCCGACTTCTCCAACTCCTTGTGCCAACCGCTCCGTTCGAATATCAGTCTGCCTATCAACTATCAAAATTGCAGCAGTCGGAGAGTATATGTCGAGCCTGAAGGACGCATTCCTTACACGCGGTATGCGGTATGCGAATGCGACAAAAAATCGAAACGCCTTGAAGCCTATGGGCTACATTCCTTACATGCGGTATGCGGTATGCGGTATGCGGTATGCGAATGCGAATGCGAATGCAGTCAGTTCATGCCACATGCCACGTGTAAGGAATGCTGCCATTCGCATACAGCATGCCGCATGCCGCATACCGCATACCGCATACCGCGTGTAAGGAATGCCCGCTTTAGACTGCGTGACATTGAAAGTTGTCATAGTCGATGGATTTGAGTTTCTGTTATTTTCTGGATTAAATATATTAAATTGATTGTCATAATCGACCTTACTTTGGTTTGAAGAAACTTATATTTTATATGTTTATCTTTTGAGATATTTGAAGTACAAATTAATTTTGGCAAGCATGCACAAACTCGTGTACAGCATAGGCTTCTAGTTCTACAGTAGCAGGTTCTATTAAATTAACTCGATGTTCCCGTATATGCGGCAACAAATGATTAATAAGTGCATCAGTATCTAAGTTAGATCTCTAGAATTAAATCTAAATACTCGTTTTGGTTTTGAAAATTTGATGCATCATCGGACTAAGCACCTTTAAGCAGCAACATGACACGAAGCTCCCGGGTGCCCCCCGCCCCATCCCTGCGCCCCCCCCCCCCCGGCCCCCTGCGCCACCACCCATGCGTCCCTCCATCTCCCCACTCTCCCCTTCCTAGCGTCATCGCTCCATTGAATTGGAAACCTCAACTGTGGACTGCAGAGATACCGATCCACCCGTAGTTAGGCAATTCATTGGGGTGTTTTTATTTCATGTGTGTTTACCATTGGGGTCAGTGGGGAAACCCTACCCCCCACCAACTCTACCCCCCACCCCAGCTTCACCCTACCACCACCGCCCCTACCTCCACCCCGCCCCCACCCCTCCACCATCGTTATCTTCGCCCAGGGACTGTAGGAGGTGGAGAGGAGATAAGGAATGGGTTGTATGAAGCCTGCACCCGGCGCCGGATACTCTGATTGGGTGTTATTGAGGTTGGTGACGGGCGTGGTGGGCGTGGTGGGCGTGGTGGGCGTGGGGGTGGGGGGTGTAGTGATGGTGGTTGTGGTGATGGTGGTAGTGATGGTGGTGGTGGGGATCGTGGTGATGATGGTGGTGGTCATGGTGGTGGTCATGGTGGTGGTGGTCATGGTGGTGGCGGTGGTCATGGTAGTGATCATGGTGATGGTGGTAGTGGTGACGGTGGTGGTGGTGATGGTGGTGGTGTGGTGGCACTGGTGGTGGTGGTGGTGATGGTGGTGGTGGCGAAGATGGTGGTGATAGTACTGGTGGTGGTGATGGTGGCGGTGGTGGTGGTGGTTATAGTGGTGGTGGTGATGGTGGTGGTGATGAAGGTGGTGGTGGTGGTGATGGTGGTGGTTATGGGCTAATGGTTGTGGTGGTGATGGTGGTGGTGGTTATGATGGTGGTGGTTTAAATATTGCATTATTTTGTTTATACATTGCATATACCATATAATTTATTAAGTGGATATACATAAACAAACCACCCATATTTAGATTAATTTAGCTTCGAAGTAACTCTCGAAATCTATCCTTTATTAGACATAAATGTAGATTTCACATGTTCTACACATGAATACGTGAATTGACTTCAACAGTAGGTTGTGTACTTAGATAATATTCATTGCTAGCACACAACTGACACTTTTTACGCAATGTTCAATCGGCGCAGTTTAATATCTCTTGCCTGACTCCTCGTCTTTAACTGTTACTATCGTTCACTTCATAACTGTATACAGAGATATATATATATAACCTATTTTGTGTATACTGACATAATTACATATATGAAGCATAATAAGGTATGTAAGCATAAATAATGGAATGTTCCCTATTCATTTGCATAAATGTAGTCATTACTGACTTTAAATTATATGTTGTTCAGACTGACATAATTATAAATGGATTGCATAATAAAGTATGCGAGTATAAATAACGCAGGGTTCCATATTCATTTGCATCAATGTATCTATTACTGGCCAAAACATATCAAGTGTGCTGTTGAGAACATGCTGTGTTCAATACTGTTAACACATTTTATTGGCGCTGCATAGTTATTGACCACACCGATATGAAATTGGTGAGTGAAAATATTTTTTTTAAACGAAAAAGAATTTTAAAATGCTAAGCAGATTAGAAATGAGCGCAACATGCCCCCCCCCCCCCCACACACACACACTTCTTTATATATATATATATAAAATCTAGATAAGCTAGCTTCGAGTCTGTATTTTTGATTAGTTGCTCCCTAACGAACATATCACATGTAGGCACTTCACATCGAGTGCCTGGAAGTGTTAACATTCCGGAGACTCGGACCGCTGGATTTCATGCAACATGGCATCCATGCATTGGCTGGTCGATAACTCGGCTAAAAGAGCTTCAGAAATGCTCTGTAATTGGCGTGGGTGGGGGTGGGGTGGGGGTGTATGTGTGTGTGTTGCTGGGCTGTGTCAACTCGCATTGCAGGCACTCACATACCCCCCAACACACGCACACCACGTGCACATACACACACACGAATATATATATATATATATATATATATATATAGTGGGCGAGATTATCATCAGATCATTATTACACCGTACGAACGGTTAAATAAATAAATATATATATATGTATATACGTATATGGGTCGGGCTGTGGAGTTTCGGTGGAACAAACATATATATATATATATATCTGGAGGCATATATATGGATATAATATATATGGGGGCATATATATGCTTACAGACATATAGTATATATATAAATATATATATATATATATATATATATATATATGCCTGGCGTTCCGGGGAAGGTATGTATATATAGAATATATATACAGTATAACCCCGTTAAACCAAACTTGAAGGGACCCTAGAAATTTGTTTGGATTAACCGATCATTGGTTTAACCGAGCTTTGGCTTTGACTTTGACTTTGAGTAACCGTGTATTGCACATGTAATATACAATGTATGTGGACATTTTGATTATTGTTTTTTTAATGTATATACAGTATAACCCCATTAAACCTAGCTCGGTTAAATCAAACGATCGGTTAATCCAAACTTTTTTTCGGCAGCCAAGCAAAATACTACCATTTATCATATAAACAAGTCTGTGGGGTCTCAGATGACCTTATAACCACATGAAAGTTTGGTTTAACCATACCGGAGTGGCCTGGGGTCCGACGGTTTTGTTTGGATTAACTGATAATTTTGATTAACCGACTTTGGTTTAACCAACCTTTTTATATGATAAATGGTAGTATTTTGGCTGGGCCGCCGAAAAAAGTTTGGATTAACCGATCGTTTGGTTTAACCGAGCTTGGTTTAACAGGGTTATACTGTATATATATATATATAGAAGATATGTGTATATATACACAGTTGGCTCACGGTGCAAAGGAGGCAGGAAGGAGAGAATACCCACTCGGCAGTGAATAACATGGAAGTTAAAGTGGTTAGAGGGAAATTAAGGGACTGCCTTATTTATATCCACATAATAAGTAATATAGTACATATATATATATATATATATATATACCAAGTACATATATGTGTATATCTGGCTGTAAATGATGTATGATCTGTATATCATCATTTCTCTGTTATTCACGAATATGACTAGTGGCGCCACCATCGTGCTTTCACTCACTAATCGCCCCCAACTGCCTGCGTTCATCTCAGCGGAGAATATATATATATATATATATATAGAGATAGAGAGAGAGAGAGAGAGAGGGAGGGACAGAGAGATATGTGATGACGAATTTATTCAATAACATGATGTATATACTACACATAGTGAATCTGACACATGTGTGTGAACCTTACCTGATTGATTAATTGATTGGTTGAGTCTTACCATCGGACGTGACATCAGCCTGGTCACAGACTTGTAAGCATTGTCCGCTCACGATTGCTTGATAGCAATACCCTCCTGAGACATGACAGGCATCGTGATATAATACCCCACTCAGTAACTCAGCATGATTCTGAGTAAACCAGTCCTTGCCCTACCAGAATAATTCCAAGCATCAGGCATGGTAATAACAAGTAGAAATTGTGTAAGTGCTTGGAGTTGACTCATCCGGACCTTGCGCACCGGAAGTCGGCACTCTAACCACTAGAAATTCTTGCCAAGTTGGTCCTACCATAAGGCAGACACATTTCTAGATAGGTTGCATATAAGAAACAATTTTATATACAATCCCGTCACCACTAGTGTAGCGTAGATTGGTAGCCACAACCTTTATGTCAACTTAGAAGTACGAACTTTTGTTTGATTTGAAATACAATAACTTTGCTCTTACCAATAATAATAACTAGCATCAGGGTTTAAGGTTGCACAATCCGATGGATAAATATGTTTTTAATAAATAAATTATGTTAGTATTTAATAATATACTTTAATTTAGCTTCGAGCAATATTTATTTTTAAGAGATAGCTTTGTACATATTTGAAGTGTAAAAATGTTAAATTGATTTTGGTGTGCACACTGAGATGTTGGATATTGTAGACTTCAACAACGAAAAGTTCTATTAAATTGGCTTAGTATCCCTCCTATGCAAGAATAGTACATGTTTAATGAGTGCATCTGTATTTAAGTTGGATATGTAGGATCAAATCTAGGTGTGTGCTTGGGGTTCTACCGAGTTGATGCTTCCATCGGGATATTTGTTCAGCTGTAACTAAAAAAGGAATTGTTGAATACAATAGCTGACATGCATTATGAGTAGTATATAAAGAGTTGTCTACACTGTTGATGTGTCATGGAGAGTACTGAACACTCACTGAATCGGTAGATTGATGAAATATTATATTATAATGTATTATAATAATATAAAGGAACGGAGCAATTCCAATATTGATATCATATTCATTGTACGATTATTTGCATGTATTCGGGATTCGCGCACCCACCCCGTTATATGCGCGCGATTGGGGCGCCAAATGTTTGGTGCGGAAATGACTCAAACCACTGTCACTTCGCTCGCATTTTTCTTTTTGGTAGGGCACATTAGTCCCAGCCAGAGGACTAATAAAGAACTCAGCCCAACTCTGCTTTGTCTAACCTTATGGCCTAGTGGTTTATAGGAACACAAAGTAAACTATGGTTGAGTTCTAATATAAAAATATATTTGTAATTTTTGTTGAATAGTAATAATTAGAAGCAATGAGTTTGAAATATATGCTGTATAATCATGTTGATATCCCCCCCATGCATGGTGATATCCCCCCCCCCTCGCCCCATAGAAAGCCTATTTAGTGGCTAAATGTAGGAATATATTGACTATTGAAAATGTATCTCAATATTAATATACAATAGATAACTAGCCCATTTAAGGGACATCTCACCAGCTAAGCTTTTGGCGTGCTCACTAAAGGCACACAATGCAAACTTTAAACAAAATTGTTTGAATGCTGATCAATGTAATTATGTATGGTGTTGTCTTAGTATTACTGTGTCCTTCCGTCTACTCTAACGTGTGTCGAAATGGACCCGTTACAACGCGGTATGTCGGCTTTTGATTGGTTCCCGCCATTTAACCAGACGCGCTATCTCCCGAGATGCACTCTAGATGATATATGCTCTGTGGTCCTGTCACACTTTCCTGACACGCCCCCTGGTGTGCAGAAACTCTCCTGAGACGCCTCCTTGTGGTGCCCTCCTGGGGCCCGATCATCCAACCCCAACCCCCGCCCCACTTCAACCTCCACCCCCATGGTGTCCGGTGAATAGTTTCCCTCCTTTTTTCTTGGCCACCGAGGAAAAAAAGGGGCGTGGCTTAGAGGTCACTTGGCAGTTGACGATTTGTCAAAGTACTAGCCCTATCCGTGACCGCGACCGTAGTCCCTTCTCGGGCCTGTGGTTTAATTAAAATGCTAGCTATCACTGGGGCTATGACACCCTCATGAGACTCCCCGCCCCCGGTCCCCACCCACCCCAACACCCAACCTACAACTCTCAGTATCCTACAGTACTCCCCTAAACACCTCCTCCTCCCTCCCCCTCCCCGTCCCCCTGCTCCGCATCCTCCCATCTCTCTCCCCCTCTCCCTCCGGTCCACACATCTCCCTCCCCGCCCCCTCCCTTTCCCCTTCCCCCTCCCCTTCCCGCTCCCGTCCCCCTTCCCTCCCGTCCCCCTCTCCTCCCGCTGGTTTTGGGTAGAGTGAATTACTGGTCTTCATTTATTTCACGAGTCTTTGTTCAAAAACAGACACACACACATCACCACCGCCACATCTGGCGGGCGGCTGGTTGACACCACACGTGACGTCACGGTTGCTTCGAGTTCCCGCGCGTGCCGATAGGTGGCCTGGACGTCCACCGAGACGCGTGCCGATGACGCGCATTGTGAAAAACGTCGTGCATTATGGGAGCTGGGCTGCTTCCTGCAGCTGGAGTAGCTGTAGCACCCAGGGGGCGCCACTTGTGGGACGGTAAAAACCCCTTTAGATAAATTAGATACCAGGTCTTTCAATAGAAATCAAAAGGCGGTAGCATCCACTACTTACAGAATTATGTGCATTATATATACATATATTTACATCTATATATATACATATATATACATATATATACATACATATATATATACATAATATATACACATATATACATATATGTACACATATATTATAACCATTCCCTTAACTTTGAGGGTCGTTGGGGCACCACAGATGACGTTGCAATCAGTTTTCTCTATTTTCCTCTGTTCTCTACTGCCCTCTCGGACTTCCCGAATTCCAGCATATAATCATAACGATCATAATAATCATAATAAACATAGCAAACACAATTATCATAATAATCACAAGGATCACAATAACTAATAATAAAAAGACCAGGTTCAGTATGTTGGTGTGAGGAAGGAAGCGGGATCCATGGCAGGTTGTGTTTTATTTCCAAGTACGAACAGCATATGCAATACATACAAGTTACATGGTCAAAGAAAACCCATTTAAAGGTTTGTTGCTTGTTGGAGTTTTACGTCTTGGGAACATCTAAGATCATATCAGGATGGGTACCGCCTTGTGACAGTGCACACTCATGGCGAATTTATAGTGCTGCCCCACTGGGAGACAAGGCTGCCACTCTGCCAGCACCATGACCTGATATCCCACTCAGTCACATTTTCCTTGCACCAGTGCCAACCAGTCCGTACCCTATCCTAATAATGCCAAGCACCTAACTAGGAAGCGACAATGGTCTATTTTTAAGTAATTGATTTGACTCGAATAGGGTTTGAACACGTGGGTTCGAATCCGACGATCTACCAAAACGGGAGATGGACACTCAACTCATTAGGCCATCCCATCTGGTCACCGACTTATATGTAGATGTGCCATCACATTAGAACAACCTACCCACGCTTTTCGCACTGAGGCCTGATAAAATATACATTCACCCAACCTACCTCCACCCACAACCCACCACTCACCACCCACCACCCACCTCTGTGTGTCCACAGAAATGGGTGGAATTTTTGCATTTGCATCCTGTTGGCACTTGGCGTGACCTTGACACTTTGCGCGTGACCTTTGACCTCCCATTCAGTGCCATGGAAGTGAGACAGCAGCGATGTGCGAGTGCTGGGTCCTCCATGGTGTGGAGATGGGAACATTCACGTCCGATGCAATTAGGGGAGAGCAGTGTGGAGGCAGGGAAAGGGGTCAGTGGATGGGGAGGTGGAGGTGGATGGGAAGGGGAATGGAGAGGTGTGGAGGAGGAGGGGGAGGGGAAGGGGAAGAGAGAGGTGGGGAGGGAGGAGGGGTGGGGGTAGGGAGAGGAGGGGAGTCTTAACAAGTTGGAATTAATGCTACACACTATAGGCGGCTTCCAATATCCAAACTTGGACTTGGAGATTGGAGACAAATTGGAAATTGTTTCTTTAAGTTTAGAGATAAATATATTTTAAATTATGTTTCCCAAGATTTGGATGAAGACAAAGGAGATGGATTTATCCTATATGGTCGATGGAACCTTAAAGGTGCATAATCCGACCTTATAGTTATACTAATTTATCTGGAGTGACCCTGATTGGAGATGTTGTAACCAGGGGCGTACGCGCGTATGCCAAAATGTCCACATCGTTTTGTCCAAAAAAGATTTAATTAAAAAATAATAAAGAGAGAGAGAGAGAGGGAGGAGGCATGTAGTAGTCCAAAGTGTCGAAAACTCAAGTCTAAAATGTGTAAAATTCGCCACCTTAAGCTTAAGCGGCCCCCTAAACCCCCTGCCAAAATTAGGAGAACACATCGTTAAAGGTCTAGCTACGCCCCTGGTAACGTTGTAAGTTCTAATGCTATAACGTATAAGGAGATAATCTGCGGCTAGTGACCTTATAGATCATAATGCTATCTGGAGTTAATCTGTGATTAGTGATCTTATAGGTCCTAATACTATGAGTCCGTTATTGGCAGTCGTTTGACTCCTAACGCACTCTGAGGCTCAGATCAGGCACCAACTTCTGAGTAATATATATATTAATATTCAGCTTAGGAAGAGCTAGAATATGCCAACCAGTCCATCTATCTTACAAACATTAGAAAATATAATACATAAGCATTATTTTACAGAATATATTTACACTCGTTTGCTTTTGATTGAAGATTTATACTGCATATCATGGATAAGTCTGAATAGACTTGTTTTCACCATTAGACAGTTTGTCGATAGAAAGCCCGAGCCTACACTTTTAGCGACCCACAGGATTTTTAACCTCCCACACCACATAGACATGGTATGAGAGCAACCGGCCTTTGATGACGCTATAAGTTATACACAGCGGTCGAAATCCAAAGTGGCAGAGGTGGGGGGCATGGGGAATCGAACCACTGACCTTCAGATTAGGAGTCCGACCTAGAAAAAAGTCAGACACTCTAACCACTCTGCCACAGAGAACACCATAATTATGCTTACCATAATCCTCGTGAATACATGGGCATATTATGATTGGTGATACACTGTAATACAGGGCCGTAGTTCCAAGGGCTGCAGAGGGATTTTGGGCCACCCCGCTTTTTCCCCATCAAAATATAAACACAAGTGACGTATTACTGGCCGGTGGCCAGTGTCTGCTTAGATAAAAGATTCACCCCATACTTGTAGTATGGGTGAATGCCAACATAGTCTAAATACGGGTGAAAATAGCTTTAGTATGGAACAGGAAGTAGGATCCCTGGTTCCAGTATCAAATGGCTACTTATATTTATAAGTTATTTTGGCACAGAGTTGGTGAAATGGGAGAGAATGCAAAAAGACAAGATGGCACCAACAGGATGCCATCGCTTCACTTTTAAAGTTCATTAAACTACATGTTTTATTATATTTTTCAAATCAAAAGTAGCGAGTAAATATTAAGATATATGTGAGGAATACATTTTGCTTCTTAAATTAAGAATTTATCAGCTCATTTCATTTACCCAGCATGTAGATATTTTTCGCCAGCTTTTATATAGGGTTGTTCTTCACCTCTCCACTTGGCTACCACAGCAGTACGGGGTGAATCTTTTATCCAGTGGCCGCCCCACTTTCAACACTATGGCCGGCCCACTTTTAACACTGTTGCTACATGCCTTCGATATCAATTGCTCTCAGCATATCAACGCGTGACTGTCCGTAGTCAATCTCCACCAAGTACAGCTGATTAATTTCCACCGATCAATTCAATATTGCCAAACAACATGTAGGCCCTAACCCTTCCAAGAACAAAGTTATATTGCGCATCTATATGCACGGGCCGACCCGACTTACATAAAAAAGAAGTACCCAGTTGTTACCAGTTATTTGCACAACCAACCCCCCTCCCCATGCAGCCCCCGCGGGCACTAAACCGTACCCAATGTAAATGCACCTTTGAGAGGCAGTTGCAGTAAACACGGCACGGAGTGAAAGCGGACTCTTTATGAATTTAGAGGATTTGCTCTCATAAAGAACGGGTGCCGTGTCGGTACGCCGGGTAAATGTGCCTCTGTCATGCCGAATCATAGTTCCACTGACACGGCCGACGCGGCGATGCACTGCGCATGCGCATGCGAACCGGCCATTTCTGACGGCGTTTGCTGCGCGGAGCTGTCTCGCCGAGGCTGTGCGCATGCGCATGCGCCCTCGCTGGGCGGATGCTCGAGGGATGGGCGGGCAAGTCACGTGGTAGGCGGTTCTCGCTGAACGCGGGGCGTTCCGACACTGACAGCGAAGAGACTATAAAGCTAAGACTCCATATACGCGATATGCAGTATGCGGTATGCGAATGCGGGAAAAAATGGAAAAGCATGATAACGATAATGGTGATGTACACAGATTTGAGCAGTTCAAACGCGGAAGGAATAGCAGATATTTACGAAAATAACTTGCTTGCCTTATAAAATGTCAAATGAAATGTACAGGCTTAAAGTAGTGGAAACTGCCGCTTCGCTTCTTGTCTTGCTTCTCAAAATAAATATAGTTTTCTAGTAGAACAGGTAATCTTAAAGTTGCATAGTCCGATGGTTTGGATTTCTGTAGTTTTTCTGAGATAAATATATTATTAGATCGATCACTAGTATCTACTTTACATGAGTTCAAAGTTACTTTTATTTTAAATGGTAAACTTTTGAGATATTTTGAGTGCAAACATGGAAAATTAGTTTTGGCAAGCTTGCCAACACTCTGACACCATAGACTTCTGCAGTAACAGGTTCTGTTAAATTGACTCAGTATTGCCTTCTACTCAGAAACAAATGCTTAAATAAGTGCATCAGTATCTAAGTTAGATATGTTAAATCAAATCTAGATAATTGGTTTGGTTTTGGAAATTTGATATTTCATCGGACTATGCAGCTTTAACTAAGGCCAATAATTGTGCATATACCCCATGAGCCCCCCCACCCCATCTCTCTTTCTTTCTTTCTTTCTTTCTTTCTTTCTTTCCCTAACTCTTCTCTCTCCCCCTCTCTTTCTCTCTCTGGCTTCCTCTCCCCCCCCCCCTCCCCCAACCCCCCATCCTTTTTGTTTCTTTCTCCCCTTAAGTCAGACACTTGCTATCCGGACCACACTTCGTACACACCTCTCTCTATCTCCTTTGTTGGCCATTCTCCTCCTTGATAATGTCTGAAAAGAGTTCCAGGAGGGGGAGCCCGCCAGCATTTCAATTTCTAATCTTACTCTGTCCGTGTCTTTGGCTCGCCGACTGGTCACCATAGAGCAAAGAGACATGGTGCTTTGACTCAACTCTCCTCATTTCTCTGTCCTAAACTCTACCCTTTTTTTTTCTCCCGGGCTTACTTCTCCCCCTGATCAAGGGAGTTGTTTGCTTGGGTGGGGCCCTGTACCTTATTGTTTCTCTCGCTTTGTTCTTGTTGCTGGAACCTGCTGGACCCACCTTTACCTGTCCCTTCCTCCTGAACCCTTGCTGCTGTTACTGGATACAAGTGCTCTGCTAACGCTGGAACGGAGTGATTTGGGGCCGCTCCAATGATTAGTCGTTTTGAATGTTGTAAAGACATCCCCAGCTTCTACAACCATCCCACCTGAAGATTAATCTTCAACCAAAGATTGGACCGATTTATCGGGGCCTTTCTATATTGCTGCAGTTTTGCACCCGGTAACCGTCGTAAGGTTACAACCCCCCCCCAAAAGCTAAGCTAAGCCCTTAAGTCTTACTCTCTGTCCACCCCCATCCTCTTGCCCCTCTCTCTCTTCCTCCCTCTCTCTCTCTCTCTTTCCCTCCATCCCCTCCTTTCTCTTTCTCCCTCCTCTGTCTCTTGTTCTGTTTTTCTCTCTCTATCCCTCCCTTCCCTCCGTCCTTCTATCTCTTCTCCTCCCTCCCCAGCCCCCCGCTCTCTCCAAATTATCTTCTGCAATGCATATGCCTACACCATAGGAACAATTTACCAGCAGTCAAGCCAAATTCCCGCTCCGACCCCCACCCATTAAATTAAAGTCCGCTTACGTCTCTAAACTCAGCCAGGAACCACACACGCTGTACCCACGACCCCCACGAACCCTGCCCGCTGGACCGGTCAAACTGCATCACCGGCAAATAAAATCGGGCTCAGTCGCTTTCAAACCGAGCACCTAACCGCTTTAACATCGATTCTGTGCCGGCGCCGGCGGGGAGGGAACTTGATTCCTCCTGATTCCTCCGCTGACCGGCGTGATACGGCGGGCGCGCACTAATACACTTAGCGGCGGCGACGGCGCTTGTGCACAGGGGAGCGATCAGGTTATATGACCCAAATAATGAGCAACTCGTAATTGGAGCGGATTGGCGCGGCCCGCACGATCCGGTTACATATCCATGTGTCACCGGGGTGCCTATACTGGATCTACGGATACTAGAGATACGCCAAGCATAGACTTGTTTTTTTATATTGGTAAACCCAAAAATTACGTATGCACGAATCGGGGTTAGGGCCGTAACCGTGGCTAGGCTAGCTCCACAGGCTAAATGTCAGTAATTGCATACCGATTTCTCACATTTAGCCGTGTGGAGCTAGCCTAGCCGCGGTTACGGCCCTAACCCCGATTCGTGCATACGGCCCCTGCAGTTTTGTTTCTCAGTAACAGCTCTATGTTGCGAGGTGGGGTGTTTTTTTCTTTTCAAAGAAGGAAGTTAGTTTTTTTTTAAACAACCAAAAAGCGGTGTAACCTTTTAAATTAAAAACGATATACACCTCCGTTTCTACCGACGAACGTACGATCTTGTAAACAACCAACCTAGGAAATGTAGGCAACACATCAAGCTGCTCGAGGCACTTCTTTAATGCATTTACCCATATGGCGTCCATTCTCATAGTAGCATTTGAATTAGAACAGAAAACAAAGTTATTGCAAAAATACATTATTTGATATACCTCACTATATATAGTACATACTTATAATTCCACCAAACAGTTAGTGTATATTCTGTATTTTGTCAATATAAAATTGTGCCAGTTCTATTCCCATCTGCACTAGCAGATTTGTGAACTAACTTACTTCATCCCTTTGGCATTGAACCAATCGATAAGTGCCTGCAGCAACTACTGATTACCAGGGTCAGTCTCTTTCACCGTTCCCAACCAAATCTCTTTGCAATCTATGGTTCCGCCATTAATGAGGTAATAAGAGCTGATATGTGTGTATATATATATATATATATATGTATATATATATATATATATATATATATATATCTTATATGTATGCTCTTATTACCTCATTATAATATATATGACCAAATCTATTCACTATTACTACCCATTAGCGATGTAATAAAACCTGATATATAGGTCATATAGCCGTCATTAGTACCTCATCACTTATATTACCAACTAACATATAAATATATATATATATATATATATACATATACATACATATATACACACCTCACCACACACACACATATATATATATATATATATATATATATGATATATACAGTTATCTGGTTGATACGTTGTGACCTAACAACATCTAATGTCATATCAGGACAGGTATCGACTTGTGACAGAGCGTACTCATGCCGACTTTATAATTGTACACGTTGCCTGTAACATGCATAATTCAAAACCCTGACTATGGGTTCCATAGTGATGCATACCATAGATACCGTTCGTAGCATTCCGTAGCTACGATCGAAGTTAACTTCCGGTAGTAGATTCAAAGGATAAGCCATTCCTTACCTGACGCTCGACTAAGGCAGACCCTTTGTCGGTTTGATATATAAATGTTACCATCCCACCCACCCATTTTGTAAGAGTTAGTATTAGGTAGGCCTGAGAACTAATGGTCCTTGTATTCCCTATCATGAATGTGAATGTGTGTACTGCAAGTGTGCGTGCGTGCGTGTGTGTGCCTGATGTGTGTTGACTGTGTGACTGTGATCCACCAATAGCTGCTGCCTCATGTTTTCAATTTCAAGAACTTCAATAATCTTCAATAATACATTAATATATGAATATTCCTGATATAGCTAGTACCTAATGACCTGCACATAAGTAACAGTAAATAGAATCTATAATCTCTGGCCAGGTTGTACTTCCTGGGAAGGTAGAGTAGATAAAGCTAATAATCTCACCTGTACTGGTGAGCTAAGCTTCAATTATACATGTTGTATAGTGATAGGACTATAAGGCTCTTGTAAAAATGCAGTAAGCCTGATTAATAAATTTATTAGCCCAAAAAGTGATTATCTGTGTCTGGTTTTGAATTATAGTGCTACTCCGCTGGGAGACTATGCCACTGCGCACGTGCACACATAAATATATATATATATATCTGTGTATATCTAGGGGAGACCTGTTAGTTGATTAATTGTTAATGCTCTAGGCATGCCACTCTGCTTCGGAATTATTTTTCCAATATATCCAAATAGTTGAATATATCACATAATCAATTTAACATGGAATAAAATCGTCTTAATGCGCAAAATTAAAGCCGTCCAACACAGACTCCTGGAGGTAAAACTGTAATCGGACTAATTTTCTTCAATACAACTTGCAATAACTTCATTGAAAATATATTAGAGAAAGTCTTTTGATTGCTATCTAAACGGAAATGTTAAGTGCTGTCACCCTACATCTGTTCACGCACATAGCCAGTGTTGTTGTTATTTGGTTCAAGTATTTATTCATCGAATAATATCTCTTGTCAGTGCCAGAGCACTGGTCTTCCGGCCGTACAGTACAACTCCTTAGTACATAAATGAAACTAATATCTATTGTAATAGTGACTGCATGCACATCCTGTTTGTTACTAAAAAGTATTATACATTTTATAAATGAAGTATCAGCTGTAGTAGTAACTGTGTACACTTCCAGTCCAATAAAAGTATCATGCATTCAGTGAATATGTATTGCATGGGTTTAGAATTGTCTCTAAACACTTTTTTTGCCTTTTCCCTTTTGTAAAGAAATATATCAAAAGATATTATATACCTATTTTCAATTACATGCTCAGTATGCCGTACAGTACAATTCCTTAATACATAAATGAAACTACTATCTATTGTAATAGTGACTACATGCACATCCTGTTTGTTACTAAAAGTATTATACATTTTATAAATGACGTATCAGCTGTAGGAGTAACTGTGTACAAATCCAGTCCAATAAAAGTATCATGCATTCAGTGAACATGTATTGCATGGGTTTAGAATTGTCTTTAAGCACTTTTTTGCTATTTGTAAAGAAGTATATCAAAATATATATACCTATTTTCGATTACATGCTCAGTATATATGCAAATCAGTGGATCCAATCACAATTAATAAGCTGGTATCTAGCAAAACCTACACTGATTTGCCCATAAATGTAGGTCATTATGTACTGAAGGATATGGTATGATGGTGACAAGAACACTGGATATCACTGTGTATGATGTAAATTTTTGCTATACTGTCATTTAATTAGTAATTTTGGTTTTTTTGTATTGTATGATTTGGTGAATGGAATGGGGTTGTGAGATTGTATTGGGGATTTGTATGTCACTGGCACCGGGTCAGTTACTGGGCATTGTAACAGGGGTGGCAAGGGGCTTAGCATACTGGGCCATGTAGTGCATTTGAGACCATTTGTATATATGTGTGTACAGGGGTCAGGGCAAGGGTGGCCTTTAGAATACCTTAACTGTGTAGGGGTCTGACAGGCCTCTTGTATTTTTATTAAGTTTTTGAATTCAAGGAGACTTCTGGACCGTCTTGTCCTCACTGGGAGTTTATTCCATAATGTACCACCTCTGTAAATCGGTGCTTTAGTCAGCTTGTTTGTTAGTGGCTTGGGCATTTTTAGGAGTGTAACATCACTCTGTCTGGTTGTTCTGTTTGTATGGTCAACACATTGCTCATCATTCGATCTTTTATGCATGAGAGTGAGATGTCAGTCTCTCCTTTGGCCAAGGTAGCCGATTTGTGCTTTGGTATGCATTTCCTTTAGAGACAGTGTTCAAACACGGGATTAAGCCAGAACAGTTGAGAAGTGTGTATGCTCGCATGAACTTGAGTTTAACGGCTTATTAAATTATTGCAATGCGATGCTTTTCAGACCATCCTTACTACACAGTATCGCCACCTTGTGTGACTTGGCTGCACTGTTTCATGCAGTCGGATATATAGTGGCACCATCTACTGGAAAAGTGTGCATTAAGAGAGCGTTTATGCAATCAAAGTTGGTTGATCTTGGCTACATTAATCCGCGAATCAAATCCAGCTTCCCAATAGGTCATGTATCGACCGCCATTTCGAAAGGCGATCAAATATGTTGGCTCCGATATGTTGGAATTTTCTGAATTTTCTGGAAGTCAAGTAGGTCTACTACTAGTATTACTACTAGCAGCACGCAGTACTAGTAGGCCTATGGTACTAGTGCTAGCTCTGTGTAGGCCTAGGTTTATATATATCATATAAAAACTTTCTTTTCAACTCTTCAAAATAAAATATTTTCATGATGAACAAAAGATATGAAATTAGTGTGAGTGAGATGTGCTAAAAAGGAATTGAGGGAACGCAGGTTTAGAATTATTTGAAATGGTGAGTAGGCCTAGTATGTATGTATGTGTGTGTATTATGTCGGCCTATGGATGCATTCTAATACTATACATACAAACATAAACATAAGTAGGCCTACACACATACATAGGCCCTACATATATATGGAGAAAGCCTACTTGGGTTTTTAAAAAAAATCATATAGGCCTAGGCTAAACAAATGGATACCAGATAGGATTAAGAACACACCTACAAAATATACGCCTTACATAACACATAGGTTAAAATGAGATTTTCAAACCGGTAGGCCTAGGGCCTACTGTGGCCTACTAGAACAGGATATGATTAGTAGTACTAGTACTACTCCTGCTTACTTGCTCACGACTATGCACCTGTGCTTGAATCAATGGTATACATAAATACTGTCGAAACTAGGCACATTCAAACTTGATGCCGGTGTAAATCTGTGCACAGTCTTCTTATGTGCACCAACTTCACACGTGCCTAAAGACGCGTGCCTCAACCTGCACAATCTTTCCCACCAAACCGATGTTGGAAGCCGCCGCGAGGTGTCGCGAAAACTGCATTCCCCAAGAACTCTCCGGTCGTGGAAAGTATGAAACAACGTTGTTGACAACATGGCGGCCATTTCAAGAAGTCAGTGTTAGATGTTTCAAATGACTCTGTGTTCGAAGGGATATTTATGGATTTAGGATAATATGGAGACTACTGGTCATGGATAGACGCATAAGAGGCTACACGATGCTAATATTTAATGATAGCAAAGTGTGAAACTATGTAATTTATGGACTAGTTCGTGCACGCGCTGTTATGTATTGGGTTGTCAGCTCAAACGCGTATCACGTTTATCGGACAGGTCAAGTCTCAAGGGAGGCACACAGACCCATTGGGTTGTTTAATGACTAATGTATGTTTAAACAAACAACACTTATGCGGATAATGTGAGATGTACTTCTAGATGAGTAGAGGCAATCGTGTATGGCACATATATAGTGTGAATGGGTATCCGAGCTACCGTTAATAAGTTATAAGGCGAAAACTAGAGACTTGGTCTAAGTCGACTAAGATCTAAGACTTAAGTCTATGAAAGTGAGAAATTATTACTCGAGTCTTGACAACTGGTGCTGAGACTGAGTGAGATTATCATCATTATGAGAATAATACTAATATCATTTGTGCCAGGTTGTCACCTAATCAGGCCAATGGCATGCGGCTTGTAAGCATGCAGCATTTACCTGATGTAAATTGAGTGTTGTAGCTTAAAATTCAACATGTACCGAAAAAAGAAACCCAAGAAAACCTCCGATCTTGATGCCCAATTTGACGCCTTCCTCAAAGCGGTAAGAAATTGGTTAAATATCTTAATTTAACATCCATTTTTAAACACCCAATTTGAGATGGATAGATAAATAACATGAACGCAAACGTTTCTCAAAGGCAAAGAACACTAATCAATCACTAGACGAGTTAAAATATGTTTATGACAAACCACATCAGTCGATCGACTTTCAATTTGCATAGCACTAGTTGATTAACGCGAATTTATTTGGCCAAGATACTTGATTAACTCAATGTTTAATCATTATAATATGTCATTGACTACTTAGAATATCTAAATAGTATGCTCGAAACGTCACATAACCTCAGTTGATAAAAACAAATCTTTAAATTAATAAATACCAAGCCCTAAGGATGTCTGCAAATTAGGGACATTTTGTTTTGAGTGAAAAAAAACGTATATCCCCCCACCACACACTTTTCATGTACTCTACACCCAGTCAGTGCTTGTACCCCCCCCCCCCCCCCGCCCCGCTGTCTATTCACCACTATGGTATTGCCGATAGTTTAGCACGGACCCATATACACTTGGAATCTATGTATTCTGGGTAACTCGCTGAGTACACTCACTCAGTCACTGCAGCAACATTAACCACATTGTCTGCACTCTGCAGTCCACACATGCTACTCCAACCAAGTAGCGGCCACCTTATAACTATAAGCGGTCTGCCTAATTATATTCTCCGACACAGTTTAATACTAATAATAGGTTTGTTTTTAGAAAGCGAAACTTCCCCCCGCCCCCTTTTTCTTCATTATAGAGCCAGTTACCATCCTATGCCTTATTTTCATTTGATAATCCAGGCACAACAAGAACAATTAAGAATGGCAAAATGAGGGTATCGACTTTTCAGAGAGAACATCCGAGGTTCTAGTTTTGTGTTGGTCTCTAGGGTTTAATGACTATTTAGATGATGTGACTGAATTAGATACCATTTGTTTGTTTTGAATTAGATCTATATTTATGTCCATATTTGGAACTGGAGAGCTATAGGTACATATTTTCACATTGGTCACTATACTTCTATCATGATTCATTTTACTTTTTTCTCTATCACAAACAACCATATTAGCTCTAGTTTGCCGCATGCAGCAAAATTAGCTTAATAAATACATGTACTTTGAAAATGAATACTCCGATTTCCTATTTCAGTCGGTTTCAAGTGATGAGTCTTCACTTGACACGGCCAGGGTAAATACATATCTGCAAAACAATAAAAAGGAGGCCCAACATTGGTGGTCAAACAACGACGATGACAGCGATGATGCAGTTGGTGAGTGAGATTGCGACTATATAAAAAACGCACTGTATAACAAAATGATATTTGTGAAGTACCAATTCAACAGCCAACCAATTGAATATTATTTGTTTAACTTTAGGAAACATAAAATATTCACAGAAGGTTATTAGAACAATTTTATCATTATTCAGTAGATATCCATTATTACCATCACAGTGCATTGTTTTTGTGTGTGTTTTTTTAATGGTAAAAAACACTTTAAATGAGGTGATTCCTGTTTTTGTAAGATAAGTCCGGGAGTTTTTTTTTACTAAATGTACATGGTCGGTCAGACTACCCTATGCAAGGGGTAAACTGTCCTGATATTACCTTAGATGTTGCAAAGACGTAAAGTCCAAACAAACAAAATCAAGTGGTAGATTTCTTTTGTGAAAACAGGGAAAGCGTCTTAGGCTTAGCACTGTCAGGAAATCACTGCAATCAATCAGTCGGCAGTTATTGCTAGTCGGTCAGACTACCCAATGCAAGTGTTGGATTTTCAAGAAAACACAGAAATCTTCCCAAATTCTTAGTACTGTCAGGGAATCACTGATTGACCCTTTCCGGAGGTCAAGTTTCATGCAATATGCTCCAAGCATAGTCTTTGCACCATACTTGTTCTCAATCATTTTGGACTCTGCTTAGAGATCATTCTGCTATTAATGTTATGACTTTATTATCGCCCACCTCACCTTCGATTTCACCCCCCCCCCCCCTTCTCCAAGACCAGTTTCATCTCTGATTGATGCTCCCTGATTTGTGGCGATATCGCTGGGCTCGAGTAAGAACGGCTGAATAAGGATATTGAAATAGACCAGACGCGATGGCCGAATGAGTTGAGCGTCTGCTTCCCGTTCTGGTAGGTCGTGGGATTCGAACCCCCGGTTGAGTCAAACCAATGACTTAAAATTTATACTTGTTGCTACCTAGCCTGGTGCTAGGCATTATTGGGATAGGGCAAGAAGTGGAATGAGGAAGACCAATTGTCTGCACTTGAAATTTCCCCTGCTTAATCAACTATTGTACCAACAACAAAATATATATACCAGACGGGATGGCCGAATGAGTTAGAGCATCCGTCTCCCGTGCTGGTAGATCGTGGGGTCGTGGGTTCGAACCCTGGTCGAGTCAAACCAATGACTTACAAATTGATACTTGTCACTTCCTAGCCTGGTGCTCTGCATTATTAGGACAGGGCATGGACTGGTGTGCTCAGTGTCAGGATAATGTGACTGAGTGGGATACCAGGTCATGGTGCTGGCGGCCTGGTTTCCCAGTGGGACAGCACTATAAAGTCACTATGAGTGCGCACTGTCACAAGTCGGTACCCGTCCTGATATGACCTTAGATGTTGCTAGGACGTACAACAACAAACAAACAAAACAAAATATATATATATTGTAGGGCTTTCAAAGATGGGGAGGAATTTCCTTAAGAGGCAGGACCCGGTCAAAGAGACGGCGTTTGAAAACCAGCCATTTAGCAATCACAAGAAACAGGTACAGTACATTTTGCATGGTCATGATAATGTATCTTTAAAACAATTAGACTCATTGCAGAGTGGGATCCTACCATTAAACCTGCATAGTCCGAAAAAAACATAAAATTTTCTAAATCAAAACAATTATCTAGATATGATTCTGCATATCTAACTTACATGTACTGGTGCACTTATTACACATTTGTCACCACATAGAATATTTACTGAGTCAATTTAATAGAACCTGATACTGCAGAAGCCTATGGTGTCAGAGTTTTGGTGTGCTTGCCAAAGTTAATGTTGCGTGTTTGCACTTAAAATATCCCTAAAAGTTAGTCATTTAAAATTTTAAAAATTACTTCAAAGTATACTAAGGTAGATTATAGCGATCAATCTGATATATTTATTTCAGAAAATGATATGAACTCAAAACCATCGGACTATGCTACTTTAAATAATGGAGCTTTCATTTGTCTTCATGACAAGAAATATATATCCCATTTTTGTTTTATTTGGAGACTGTCTTTATAACAATGTGTGTAGCTGCAGACATGGCGTAAAATCTCCAAGACACTCATTACAACAATATATATATATATATATCCTGTTTCTTCTATTTGGAGACTGAACGGGGTGGCCGAGTAGATAGATCGTCCGCATCCCACGCGACAGGTTAAGTGGTTGTGACTGGTGTTTGGCGATGCTAAGATTAAATTATTAAGAACAAATAACTACATATTTTTGCATTTTGCCCAACTCATGGCCTAAAGAAAATAGTGCTACTGCGCTGAGAAATTACTTATTCATATGAATAAAATACTTTTAGTTGTTTTTAACTGGCCATTATATTAACGTTATTGTGCTTTCATTTACAGTCCGCCATGTCAACGATAACTACAGGGGAATTCGAGGTGGACATGAGCAGAGATAGTCTCAATGAAAGTAAGACAGACTATCTACGCTAACGAGCTCAGACAAATTAGCATGGCGGGGGTACAGTCCGTACGGGACCTAGAAAGTCTTGAAAAGTCTTTGAACTTCATTTGCCCCATTTCAAGGCATTGAAAAGCCTTGAATTTAATCTATTTTTGGTAATTAGTTTTGAAAAGTCTTCAATTCCATTAAACTGTCCCCACTGATCTAAATTTGTGTGAAATCATCATTCACCATTGTTGTCTTTTCCTGAAATCCAAATGAAAGTTGTCTTGAATTCCTATCAAAAACCGTCTAGAAAACCCTTGAAATACCCTTGAATTTCATATCTTCACATGTGTACAGACCCTGGAGTAAAACACACAAACAGGATGTATGACCTTTTTTTTTTTTCAAAGAAAAAAGATTGTAAATATTCTTTCAGGAACTAACATATTGAATAAATCAGCATTAATAAATGATATTGATATTAAATTAAGAATTTGATGTATTGAATATATATTCATTCGCTAAATTTATTGGTGCTAAATTTGAAATGCAAGATTTATTAGTTTATGTGGAAGGCGATGTGCTTATCTAGGGTGAATATGGGAACTTTACTGATGACCGAACTACAATTTTAATATAGATGAATAATATTCACATTTTTCAGTGTCCTTACGAGGGCAGGAATCAATGGAGCGTCCGCACAATGGGTAGGTGCATATTAATGTTGTAGTTATCACTCATGAGCCCCGTCCTGATATGACCTTAGATGTTGCTAGGACGTAAAACAACAACAAACAAACAACTCATGAGCCCCCCTGTCGCGACTGCTAACCCTTGCCTTGTCAAAAGGACCAGCAGGTGACAGCACGCTACCAGTACATTTCCTTTGAGGGATTGTTTCCTCTTCCCCCCCCCCCCCCCCCCCCCCCCAACACCTTGATGTTGGCAACCCCCTAACAGATGTTACCCTGATGCACCGACATAGGTCGGTAGCGTGCAAGCTTCCTATGCGGAAGGTTGAGAGGTGGAATCCCAGCCGAGTCAAACCAATGACATACAAAAGTGCTACTTGGCGCTGGTGCTTGGCATTATTAGGATAGGGCAAGGACTCGTTAGCTCAGTGTCGGGATAATGTGACTGTATTGGGTCATGGTGCCAACAGCCTGGTCTCCCAGTGGGGCAGCACTATGAAGTTGTCATGAGCGCACACTGTCACAAGTCGGTACCCATCCTGATATGACAGTAGGTGTTGCTAGGACATAAAATCCCCAAAAACAAACCCAGCTGCACAGTGGTAGGTCAATTCTACTCCGATATCTGGATGGAATAGATGCCTTTCAATGTTTATAAACATTGTGTATGCGCACGCAGCTTGGCCGCAGAACGAAGGCACACTGCCATTGAATTTGCCGATACGCGCAGTGCAAAACTTCGGTTTTATTCAAAATTAATAGAAATGCAGAACCCTAACCGTATAAATTTAATATAATCTATTTGTTGAATATGCTATATGTGTTCCAAGCGGTTTGTTTCTAGGTTGTGTAGTTTTAGAAATATTTCACTTTTTCTGTCTGAAGATTGCTCACGGCCATTGACAATGCATTGAGTTTGCCGATACGCGCAGTGGAAGACGTCAATTTTATTCAAAATTAATCGAAATCCTGAACCGTAATCCTATAAATTTAATATAATCTGTTTGTTGAATATGTTTTCTATATGTGTTCCAAGCGGTTTGTTTCTAGGTTATGTAGTTTGAGATGTTTCACTTTTTCTGTATGAAGATTGCTCACTGCCATTGACAATGCATTGAGTTTGCCAGTATGCGCAGTGCAAAACGTCAGTTTTATTCCAAATTAATAGAAATGTAGAACCCTAACCATATAAATTTAATATAATCTGTGTGTTAAACATGTTTTCTATATGTGCTCCAAACAGTTTGTTTCTAGGTAGTGTGCTATATGTGTTCCAAGCAGTTTGTTTCTAGGTTATGTAGTTTGAGATATTTAGCTTTTTTTGTATGGAGATTGCTCACGGCCATTGACAATGCATTGACTTTGACGGTACACGCAGTGCAAAACGTCAGTTTTATTCCAAATTAATAGAAATGCAGAACCCTAACCTTATACCTTTAATATAATCTTTTTGTTGAATTTGTTTTCTATATGTGTGCCAAGCGGTTTGTTTCTAAGTGGTGTGGTTATAGAGATATGTCACATTTTCTGTATGAAGATTGCTCATAGCTATTGAGTTTGCAGTGTGACCCTGTGTTGTCCTGCAGCCAAGCTGTGCACACACTGACCTAAATACCTATCCTGACATCGCATGAAATAGGTTTATAAAGAGACGATTGTGAATGAAGATTGAAGCAAGTATGATGGGTCGTTCCTCATTCTATACCACTTATGAGGATAGAAGCTGGACCAGCATAAAATGTATAATCTGTTTAATAAACTTTCAAAATGTGTCATACATATTGGAAAATTATGCATTTTATCAGAATTTGTATTTATTTTAGTGAAAGGAGCTCTTATAGAAGTAATGCAAATGGCAATAACTAAGATGGCCAAAATTACTCAGTCAGATGACAACAAATACCAACTTCATGATGCAATATCACTATTTATTCAACTTTGCAAGCTAAATTAGCATTAGTTAACGAATCAAATAATGACCAGGCCGATTGAGTTGCGCGTTCGTCTCCCGTTTTGGTAGGTCGTCGGATTCGAACACACAGGTTTGAACCCTGGTCGAGTCAAACCAATGACTTAAAAATTGATATTGTTGCTACCTAGCCAGTCCCTCAGCATTATTAGGAGATGGCAAGGAACAGTGGAGTGAGGAAGACCAATCATCTGCGATTGAAATTTCCCCTGCTTACTCAACTAATGTACGAACAAAAAATAATAAATTATGCAATCTTTTCTGGGGTTAATATGTAATTCGTCTATAATAAGTGGTAATTTCACCACGTTACTTTTAATTACGTCAGACAATGACAATCTTTCCCTTTTTATTGTTAGAATGGCGGTTCCAGCATTGGCACTGGAAAGCTCCACTAGTTTGACAGGTGAGTTACACATTGCTAATTAGCAAACAAAACACTGATTAGGTAAGGCATGAATGACAATGCCAACACCAACACCAACACCATCACCGTAGTACCGAATATCTCTAATGTGAACCCTTTAAAATAAAAGTTACTTGAACTTAAAGTAAAACAGATTGTAATAACTGTTTAATAACTATAATTTTGGTAAGTCGTGGGAATCGAACCCACTGGTTCGAACCCTGGCCGAGTCAAACCAATGACTTGACTTAGAATGTTTAATTGTTGCCTAGCTCGTGCCCTGCATTACTAGGAAGTGTCAAGAAACAGTGGAAGGAGGAATACAAATTGTCGGCGATTGAAATTACCCATAATCAATCAACTAATATACCCCCCCCAAAAAAAATCCAGCAGCTTAATAGAATAAATATGGGAGAAGCTCAAAATCATCGAATTATGTAATTGTAAGGATAGTTGCAGCCCTACAGTAGGACTGCGCATCCTCTTATGCAGTTATTCAGACTAATTTATTCAAACCTTAAAAACATTATACCAAGAAAAGGTGGCAACGATAAAGTTGCTTACAAAATCATGTAAACAGTGGGACACGCATGAACAAAACATAAATACTATTTATAAAATTAAGATCATTATAGCAAGTCTATAATTCTAAACAAAGTATAAATACTAATTATAATATTAAAATCATGATAGCATCTGGGAGCACACCACAAAGAAATAAGGAATGACAAATCTGGTAATCTGTAATCTTTTTAAAACCATTAGCCTAGTGTTTATTATATTACGGTTTTATGAAATGAATTCTGCTTGCATTCAGTTTGAAAGTCACAATCCTATTGTGTTTATCGTAAAAATCTGCGCAAATGATCAAATCTGTGATATATAGATATAATTACCTTCTTCTGATCTGAACCTAGTTTGTCTGAATATTTCAGAGACTACAACCGCTCAGAATTCTCACCTGGGACTTGAGACCCTGCAAGAGATCGCAGAGAAAGAGGAATTCTTTGAGGTAAATGTTGTATTATGGTGTTCCCCGTCCCCCCTCCCTTTTGTATGCTTAGACTGGTTTATTAGTAGAAATAAAAATTAGTTATTAATTATTTTTCAAGTTATAATTCAAAGAGACATGTGAGGCAGCATCTTATTGTATGGTTCCTTTAACAACCCGTTGAGATAACATCCGTCAAGTTTGGAGTGAAGTACAGGTATTAGTTGAAGGAGCCGTTAAAAAAAGTTAATTTGCTGGGAGGAAAATCTTTGGATCGGGGTGGTGGTGGAGAATAACGAAAGAGCTGGTTACGGAACCCTAGTTCCATGGCTCCAGCGAGTAAATGAGCGAGTTCAACTACAGGTAGATGGCAGCACCGTGATAACTTAAGGGAGTGGTCACAGAACGCTGACTTCAGTGGGTAAATGAGCGAGTTCAAATAAAGGTAGGTGGCAGCACCATGGTATCTTGAGGGAGCTAGTCACAGAAGACAGATTCCAGTTGGTAAAAGAGCAAGTTGAACTCTAGGTAGGTGGCATCACAGTGGTATCTTGAAGGAGCTGCTTGCAGAATGCTGATTCCAATGGGTAAAAGAGTGAATTCAATTACAGGTAGGTGGCAGTACCATGGTATCTCGAGGGAGCTTGTTACAGAATGCTGGGCCCCATTCAGGGTGCGTCTCGGAGATATTCCTGACGTCCCGTTGGTCTGAACGGCAAAAGCAGTTGGTTGCCTCGAAAATGGCCGCCTCTATAGAAGGCAGCCATTTGCAATGGAAAACAAGAGTTCTGATTAGCTGAAGCCACTGATTTCGGCGGCCATTTTCGAGGCGCTTTTTATCTCCTGTTTGAAAAGGGAGATGACTCGGAGGCGCACCCTGAACACAAATAAGCCAAAAAGACATCTCAGAGTCGACTCGGAGGCGTACCCTGAACGCAGCCCTAATTTCAGTGGGTAAATAAGCGAGTTCAACTATAGGTAGGTGGCAGCATCGTGGTATCTGCTGATAAGTGTAATAATGCTCATCAGATGTCCTTTCATGAAAAATATGGTAATTGACTGTCGGGAATATATATATATATATATATATATATATATATATATATATATATATATATATATATATATATATATGAATACACACACACACACACACACACACACACACACACACATACACACACCCTCTTCATTTACACTCTTCTCATTCCCGACACCCTAACCCATTGCTTTGATTCTGTTTGATTACAGAAGCTGCAGAAGAACAGTGGGGACAGCACGATAGACTACAGTCGGTTAAACCGCGACTTGGACAAATCGGCCACCTTACAAGGAACGCTCAGTTCAGACATGGGCAAGGTTGAACTGAACGCAGAAGACAGACGTGAGCACATTAGTTGACATGTAGTGACATTAAAGTTACAAAGTAAAGCCTTAAAGGATTGATACTTGAAACTGCTTAGCCCGGGATGTCATCCTGATATAACGTTAGATTTTGCTAGGATGTAAAGCCCAACAAACCTAGCCTGATATTTGACATTGATAAGATGGGGCAAGGTCTCGTTGGATTGGTGTTATGATATGAGTTCTTTTTTACTATCAGGAGCTGGCATTAGAGGCCCTATTCTAGATCACCCAGAAGAGGATCTGTAAGTTAATGATATCATGAGTGAGTGGGCTATCACATCATGATGCCGATGGCAGGACATATCAGGTTGTCATAAGTCAGTGCTGTCCTGATATGACCTCACATATTGCTAAGATGTAAAACCTCAGTCATGTGTTCTTCCATCCCGTTGGTAATCAGGGAGTGTCGAGAGTGAAGATGAAGACGAAGAGCAGTACCAGCCCAAACCTGCAACACGCGGCGACAATCTCAGGGTGAGCATTTATTTGGGTGTGTGCATATGGGGGGGGGGGGGGGGCATCCAATGTTTTCAACATTGTCCTACAAAGTGTACTACTTTTCCAGACTCCCTCCCCCTCCCAAACTAGTACACCAACATTTTACTACAGAACATAAAGACAAGAATATGCATGTTTTAAATATCAACATTTTATTAGATGATAAAAGTAGTACTTGACTAAATCTAGTTCCGGAGTTGTTGTGTAGATTATTATCAATCACTGTGCGGCTTTCCTCCCGTTTTTCCTGCCTATTTGTACACAGGAATGATATGTTTCCGTTTTTACGCGGATATCCAGGTTTTTTTCACAGCCTGGGGGCTTTTTTTATATAGGTGTAAATTTGAAGAGAAATAAAAATGATGAGGGTACGTTTCATGTAGTACTCTCCAAGCATAGCTTTTGCACAATGCCTATGACCAATCATTACTGGTTCTGCCTGGAGAGTATTCTGATGTCATTAATGGGACTGTATTACTATTATGGCCCACCTCACCATCGATTTCCACTTTTTTTCCCTCCTGCACCACTATCATCTTTGGTACTGTATATGCCGCTTTAACTTATACAAATGCATTCTCTCCTAATAGGATAGTGACGGCCAGAAACCCAGCATGCTTTCTAAAGGTAAGTTTTCTATGTTTAATTTACTGTAAGTAGCACATATCAAAGTTCTGAACACTTTAACACATAATAAGTATTTAAATTAGAATTTAAATAAGCAAAATTTCATAAATGGGAATTAGCATCAACTTATTTTTTTTCATTCAAATTATTAGATTAGGATTGTGTTCCCCATTGTCCATATTGCTGTGGCAATATGGGTAATTCGGGGGAGGCGGACGGCCACCCTCCCCTTCCCTACCCCCTCCATTTCCTCACCCTTCCACACCCCTTCCCCCAACCTACCCCCACCCTACTCACTCACCTTCCCACACCCCTCCCCCTCCCAGATGGCGCCACTTCCCCTCTCCTCCTTCACCCCACTCCCTCCAGGTGCCGCCACCACAGCCTCCCTCCCCCCTCCTCCCCCTCTGGTCCCGCCGCTGGTTCCCCGCTCCTACTTCCCCCCCCCCCCCCCTTCTTACTTCCGCCTCCCCATCACCTCGGCCACTTCTCCTCCTCCAACCACACCGACAAGACCTACTCTCATCTCGCTCCCACACGCCTCACCCATCACGCCTCAGGGCTGCTCACCGAGACGCTAACACGACCGTTCACCACGACAGCAACATGCCGGCACGGAAATCATCGAGACACTCCACCACCAACGCCACGGCCACCCCTGCGGCACCGGCGACACGATCTGAACGCACACCACGCGCACGAGGACGGCCCCGCTCTGTTGTAACCATCCCTAACGTAGCGCCTCAAGCCGACAGCGACGACGAACTGTCCGCGGCGGCGCAGATGTCGCTCCTCAGGCAAACGGTCACCGACTCCATACAGCAACAGGCCGAACTCGCCAAAACCGTGACGAACAGGCTGCATGCACTGGAATCGTCAACCAGCAAGCGCACGAGGAGCAGATCACCGGACGACAAATCGACAACGAAACGGAGACGCCACGCCACCCGCGACTCCTCAGCCTCCAGCCCGTCCCCATCCCCACGTGGCCGCTCACCACGACACCGATCACCGACTGGACGCTCAACGAGACCAACCCCACGAACAAGACGGCACTTGAGGAACGAACACGACGAACACGACCGGAGGAACCACCGACATGCCCCCAGAACACCGACCACATCCTCCACCGACGACGACGACCAACGAGACATGGTTGACGCCATCATAGGAGCAAACAAGTACGATGGACGAACAACCAGCCGAGGTAAGGCTCACCTCCTCCCCCACACATACGTAATAAGGGAAGAAAAGAAAGGAAAGGTAGGGCCAGGTGAGAGCACGTGGCACGAGTACTTTGCGGCACTCGCACGGATGAGGAAAGACCCCAAGGTGCCCCAGTCCTGGACAAGACCGATACTAGACCACCAGGACGACATCTTCGAGATGGCCGCAGACTGGAGGTGGGACACGTGCCTCGCTTGGTCTGAGAAAGTGTTCGCCATGGTGGACGACGGACGCCTACCAAAAGGCTGGAAAGACGAACAAGCCATCAAAGATCTACAACGCGCAGCATGCCTCGCTGGCATCCAGAGAGAAGAAAAGAATCGATCCACACGTGCCGCACAAAACAGGAGCGACGAACAACAGACAGCACCGATCAACACCCCGTACAAAAGGCCCGAGTTCAACCACGAAACCGACGGCAGACCCTGCCACAGATGGAACTGGGGAACAGACTGCGGCCACTCCACCTCACATGGAACAGGCAACGACCGCCGCGCCCACGTCTGTGGTTGGTGCGCCAACAAATACAAAAAGGCAAACCCCCACAAAGAACAGGATTGCAACAATAAACGACGACAAACAGAACGCAAGGCGGCTGCGGCACACGAGACGGACGACCAGAGGACGGATTTTCAGTGACCGGCCCCGGCCAGGCCGAACAAACCGCCACAAATCCCACGCACGGGAGCCACAGCCCTCACACAGCCCCACCCCCCCCACCAACCTGCCATGAGACTAGTCTCCGCGACACGAACACTCCAAAAAACTATCAAACCCTGGAGCGCGGTGAGACTCACTTACGGTCCTGAATCAACCACCGACACCTCACATGACCCCCCCCCACCCCACCCGCCCCGACAACCGACACCACCCCCCACCCAGCACCGGACCCCGCTCAATGCCCACAACTCAACCACCAACCCGCCCTAAAACTAATATGGGCGCGACGAACGCGCCAAAACCCAATCGAACACTGGAATATGGAAACCCCACAACACGTGGAGACAGACGCGTCACCAGACACCTCAGACAGCTTTCCCGCCACACGCGAGAGCAGCTCACCGCCACATTCAAACCTAACCGCCACACAAGACCACGTGGCGCCCGACCCATCACCAGGCTCCCCAACCACCCCCCCCCCCCCCCCCCCCACCCATAGCGGCGGCACACCATCAATCGCCGTTAAGACGCCGCCACCCCCCTCCGCCAGCGGCACATTAGTCCCCACACGCACCGCCGACGGCACTAACGACCCCCGTAACGACCATTACGGGGCTCGCCTACCCGACACCACGGACTCGCCTCCCGCTGAAACAAGCACCACAGCCGGAAACCGCCACACGACTCCACCCACAACCCCACCCGCAACACGAACACCGCGGGTAGGAGCGGATAGCATGGAAGCCATACAACACTGCCTACGGCCGGCCTTCAGCCCCACCCCACCTACCACGCCTACCAGCAACACTCAACCGCCGACAGCCGCTGCCCACACCACCCCACCCTCAACCCGAACACCTCGGGTAGGAGGCACTGGGGACCACGCACCGGCCGACACGCCACGTAACACACCGACACACCCCGGCACGCCTCTCATACCCGACGATAGCCACCGTCACCAACACGGACTTACCACAGCCGCCACCACTGACGTCGTCACACGACAATACGCCACTGGATCCACGATCGCCTGCATCCAGCCTGTCGCAACGGCACGCGCCGACCACCACAGGAGTCACCACGCCACAGACGACGACGAACCCCCAGACGCACTCCTGACATACCACCAACGTGCGCACGCGTCAGAAGACATAGACGATGTGACGGACGACTACGGTGACCGACCCACCACGTTCTACAACCCGCCCCACACCCCCCTGTCATACAAAACCATACTCGACAAGATATGGCCAGTATCGGCAGCAGCGGCATGGGCCAACCAGGTCTACCAATACATATATAACCAGGTGAGGGAAACGGCACTCCCAAACTACGTCGTTGCACGCATCCCGGTCCCCTCGGGCCTCAGGATCGACCGCTGGAGGGACCTGCTCGCCGACTATCATGACACCGAGCTCCTCGACTTTCTTGAGTACGGCTGGCCAGTCGACTATACCGCAGATACGGCCCCAGTACCGTCGAGAGCTAACCACCGCGAGGACCCCCAGAACCTCCAATGGATAGAAAAACGAATAGCCTGGGTCGAGAAAACTATTTGCCTCTCTCTCCCCAGGAAACCAAGAACACCAGTATCGACTCGCCCACCTCTTCAGAGCCGGCCTCGCCAAGGGTACCTGGAGGAACAAACGACGCCAGATAGCAACCTACCTCACACACGCACTCGACGCGGACTACGACCCTGCCCGACCAACACAGAGCGACGTAGCATCCTACCTCGCTTCCATCTCCCTACTGCTCCGATCCCCGGGAGCCGTGATGAACCATCTCAGTGCCGCCCGGACATGGGTCGAGCTCAAGGATGGGTCTACAAGAGCTTTCGACTCGTATCTCATCAAAATCATAAAAAGGGGGATAATCCGGGAGTCCGGCCATGTTCCACGACAGGCCCCTCCCCTCACCCCTACCGACCTCCGCGCCATCACCACCTTCCTCCTCCGGGCTGGCACCAATGCAAGGGTACTCACAGCGGCACTCCTCATCGGGTACTTCTCATTACTCCGACAAGGGAACCTCCTCGTCACCGGGCGCCCCGACGACCCCGGACACACCATCAGGTACCACGAGATCACCCCACACCGGACCCACCTCACCATCCTAGTCCGCTCGACTAAGACCTCCAGAGGACGACTCGACCACTACGCCATAACGATCCCCCGCATCACGACCTCCATCTGCTGCCCTGTGCGAGCCTGGAGGCACTACTCGGCCGCCTCCTCCCTCGACCCACTCGACCCTGCCTTCATGACCCCGGACGGGTCCCCATTGACGGTAAAGACGCTCACGACGGCCATACGTGCCGCCCTACACCACGCGGGGTCCCCAAACCCCGCCACGTATACCCTCCACAGCCTCCGTCGGGGTGCCGCACAGGCGTGTGCCGCCGCCGGAGCGCCTCTCAAGGACGTCGCTGACCTCGGGCACTGGCGGTCGTCCGCCCTCCACTCATACGTTCCCCGAGAGGCCTTCACGGTCGCGACCCGGGCACTCTCAACACTATTTGGTTGAGGCCCGGGTCACTTAAGACTCTAACTGACGATATTGACTTACCGATATGACATTTAACTTTGAACATTACTTACTTACATTATACCTTAAACATTGATCCACATATCATTACTCACTTAACTACTACATTCTTGTTCTTGAATAAAATCCCATACTATACAGTCCGCCTCCTGTCCTGAATTGTCCATATTGCTGTGGCAATATGGGTAATTCGGGGGAGGCGGACGGCCACCCTCCCCTGCCCTACCCCCTCCATTTCCTCACCCTTCCACACCCCTTCCCCCAACCTACCCCCACCCTACTCACTCACCTTCCCACACCCCTCCCCCTCCCAGATGGCGCCACCTCCCCTCTCCTCCTTCACCCCACTCCCTCCAGGTGCCGCCACCACAGCCTCCCTCCCCCCTCCTCCCCCTCTGGTCCCGCCGCTGGTTCCCCGCTCCTACTTCCCCCCCCCCCCTTCTTACTTCCGCCTCCCCATCACCTCGGCCACTTCTCCTCCTCCAACCACACCGACAAGACCTACTCTCACCGTCCCACCCACCCAACTATCCGTTAAGGTTGAGGCCCGGGTCACTTAAGACTCTAACTGACGATATTGACTTACCGATATGACATTTAACTTTGAACATTACTTACTTGCATTATACCTTAAACATTGATCCACATATCATTACTCACTTAACTACTACATTCTTGTTCTTGAATAAAATCCCATACTATACAGTCCGCCTCCTGTCCTGAATTATGCGGAGATCAAACTAAATCAGATCTTCTTCTGGGCTCCTTTGGAAGAAGAATAAAAAGACCAGTTTTAATGTACTAGAAAGATGTTTTCCCACATGCAAACAGTTTTGAGGTGAACTCAAATGGGTAGTGCGTATATCATGTTTCCAGTAGCACTGATGGATTCTTTGGATTCCACATTGGGAACAAAGTACACCTCAATGGACACGCGGCCGGACGACATGAAGATGATCCCAGAGGGTTCAGAAGATGACGATGAATACGATGGACAAGCGGAGCCCAGTGGGGTGCTGCTTGGGGAGTCCCGTGGCGAGCAATCTCTCAGCAATCGCACCGACAAGGGACTCACACTCAAAACTGGCACCGGAACTGGCGGTAGGTTCCAGAATTTGTATGTAAGTCGGCTTCCAACTACTGTTCAGAATCTCGAACTATGAGGTTTCATAGCTTCAAATCCATCACCGATAATGGGTCGATGATTGGGGGTGTTTGTAACCTTACGACGTTTACCGGTTGCAGAACTGCAACATTGGGTAGAGAGGCTCCGATAAATCGGCCCAATCTGTGGTTGAAGACTTAACTTCAGTAGGGAGTGTTGTAGAAGCTGGGGACATCTTCACAACGTTGTAACGGCGAGGCGTTGGGGCGGCAGCGAATCTCTTCGGTCTGGTGTGTAGTTGAGCTGTAGGTGTAGTGTAGTACTTGAATCCGGTCAGCAGCAGGGGTTTGAGGAAGGCGGGCAAAGGTGGGAGCAGCGGTCGTTCCAGCAACAAGAACAAGGCAGAGAAATTGTAACGGTGAAGGGCCCCACCCAAGAACACAACTACCCTGGTATGGGGAAGAAGTGTGCCTGGGAGAAATCGAAATGGGCAGAATCTAGGAAAGAGAAATGAGAGTTGAGTCAAAGGAACGTGTCTATTTGCTCTATGGTGACCGTCCAGCGAGCCATAGACACGGACAGAGTAAGAGTAGAAAGTGAAATGCCGGCGGGCTCCCCCTCCTGGAACTCTTTTCAGACATATCGTGGAGGAGCATGGCCGGCGGAGAGGTGATAGAGAGAGGTGTGGACAGAGTGCGGTCCGGATAGCAAGTGATAATGGGCCTCTTTGAAGTTGTTGCCAAGCAGATGCTCCCGAAGGTTCTGTAATGACCAGGTGGTGAGTAAATGGGAACTGGTGTCTGCATCCTGTAGAGTCTTGAGATGTTGCCAGTTAATTACCCATGTTATGGATAACATGGACAATTATAATTTATCTGCCACAGTCTGGGTATAGAGTAGTCCAATTAAATCCATTATCAATGCTGGTTCGAATACTTCCCATGTCGAGTTTTCATACACTATAATTGTTGTGGAGGTGGATAGAGAATTTGACATTGATGAAGTTTATCAGGTCTCTAGTACGTGTGGACCTATGACAATAGGCACACACACCCCAGTTCACAATGTCTGTAGATGGTGCTTAATATGATTCTCATTCTTGCAATTCTCTCAAACCAAGGTAGAGTGAGAAGGTTGGATTTGGATTATCCCTGTATGATTTGCCATGCGTTTTCAGGTTTTGGATCCTCCCACTATAATTTGCCCCTTTGGGATTACCCCTTTTTTCAGGTTGGTATTCCTTCTGTATGATTTGTCCCCCTGCTTTCAGGTTTGGAATGGTTTGTATGGGTTTCCCCAGGTTTTTTGGACTGGGACCCACCCCTCCTCCACATACACACACCCCAATACGATTTGCCCCCGGTTTCAGGTTTGGGATTCCCCTGTATGTTTTGTCCCCTGTTTTCAGGATTGGGATTCTCCCTGGATGATTTGCCCCTGTTTTCAGGATTGGGATTCTCCCTGGATGATTTGCCTCTGTTTTCAGGATTGGGATTATGCATCTATAAGTTGCCTCTGTGTTCAGGATTGGGATTCCCCCTGTATGACTTGCCCCCTGTTTTCAGTATTGGAATTCCCCCTGTATGATTTGCCTGTTTTCAGGATTGGAATTCCCCCTGTATGATTTGCCTGTTTTCAGGATTGGGATTCCCCCAGTATGATTTGCTCCTGTTTTCACTATCAGGATTCCCCCGTGTGATTTGCCCCCTTGTGATCCAGCTTGAGATTCCCCTTGTGGGATTTGTCCACTTCCCCCTTTATGATTTATCCCCTGTTTTCCATATCAGGATTCCCCCTGTATGATTTGTCCTCTGTTTTCCGCATCGGGATTCCCCCTGTATGATTTGCCCCATGCTTGTAGGCTTTGGTTTTACGGACACGAGTCGTGAGATTGAGGCGCTGCAGGCAGCTCTACAGCAGGTGGGCATGTCCACCATGGGGTCAACAGGGGACATGACCCTGCACGCCTCGTCTTCCACATCCACGGGCACTGGTGCCACCCCTTTCGGTGACTCGCACATCACCACAGGGGGCGCCACCTCAGATGGAGCTGCCAGATTGTTGACTGCCGGCGGGCTGAGGTTGAAGGAAGTGGAGGCGAACTCAGGTACTACTGAGATGAGACACTATCGCGCAAAACTGAACTAATGGGGAGAGGGAGAGAGAAATGGAGCATGATACTTCTTTTTATTAATATTAATAAGTCTTTTATTTCGTAAGTAGCCGAATATACTAATGATTTACTAATACTAATCTTAAGCAGTTATTGCCAGATATGCGGTGTATATTCGTTAAGACTTTCAGCGCTAAGTTAGTATAAGGGGCCATCTAAAGTTTTTAGCATGTTCTTGGTTGTACAAAGTGTATGGCGGACAGGGGCGGGGTTATCATATACAACTTTTATAGTTTAATAAAATGCTGATAAACTTAATCCATTCTCATCTTCTGTGATCAAATGTTAATGTGTTGGAGTGGAGGGAGGTGTATGTGGACCAAAAAAGTACTCGTTGTACAACAGTGGCAATGCTGAAAACGTTGGATGACATTAAACTTACAAAGATTTAACAACTGGAATGTTCTGCTATGCACACAGGAGCTGACAGTCGCACAGTGGGCGACATAATACACAAGGTGGATAAGTTGCGAAAGACTGGTGAGAACCAAGCACGGCCTGGCGTTCGCTTCTCTGACCACCAGGACCTCGAAGGTTGGTTCTAGTATCATAAGACTGCAAATTTCGATTTTCACCGCTGTGTATAACTTTCTGTCATTAAAGGCCAGTTGCTCTCACATATATACCATGTCTATGGGGTGTGGGAGGTCAAAAATCCCTTGGGTCGGTAAAAGTGTAGGCTGGGGCTTTCTATCAACCAACTGTCTAATGGTGAAAACCAGACTATTCAGACTTATACATGATAGGCAGTATAAATCTTCAAGAAGAAGAAAAAAGAGAGAAAAGGTGAACATTGAAAGTATATTATCTGCGCTATAGTAGCAATAATAATAACGACAAGACATATCTGTGAATGGAGTGACTAATATCCTCTGGCTGGCCTCTAAGACCCCAATCTTTTATTTAAAGAAAAATCAGGTCAAAGTAACCTACCGGTATTGGGACAGGAAGCATGTGTTGACCAGCTGCCCTTGCTTACCTGTCCCCACAAGCAACTTTGCTCCAAGCCGGTCTAGCTGCGTCACAGAAAATTCCAGAAAAGCACACACTAGAGCACTCTGACCGCTTAGCATAATATTTATATAAATGTGAACATTTATACATACACATAAGTTCTTGTAAGTTCAGCGATATACCCCACCTCACACCTTTCTTCCACTAATGTTCACCAGAGGCAGTGGCCGAATCAGTAGAGCGCTGGCTTCCCGTGCGGAATGTTGAGGGTTCGGTATCCTGGCTGAGTCAAACCAATGACTCGCAAAATTGATACTTATTGCTACTTAGCCTGGCACTCGGCATTACTAGGATAGGGAAAGGAGTCATGAAATGAGGAAGACCAATTATCTGCGATTGAAATTCACCTTGCTTAATCAATGTATGTAACAAAAATAAAAATAATTTTAAAAAGGAAACAGAGTATAAGACTTGTACACATGTATTTGCTAACCACAAACAAGTGACTAAGGATGGCCAAATATGAGTTGAGTGCCCACCTCCCACTTTGGTAGGTCACCGAATTCAGCTCCTTCGGTTTGGACTCTGGTTGAGTCGAGCCAATGACTTAAATTTATACTTATCGCTACCTAGCCTTGCCTTTAGCATTACTAGGATAGGGCACAAAGCAGTGGAATGGGGAAGACCAATTTCCCCTGCTTAATCAACTAATGTACAACAGCAAAATCACCCACAAAAACCCACCCTTTTTACTTTCTGTCTTTTTCAAACAGAACAACACGGGTTTGATCTGTCTCCAGTTCAAACGCAAGGCAATGGGCAGGGGTTCGACTTGTCACAAATACACACCGGTGCCTACTTGGACGAAGTCGAAGGGAGTGATCTATCCGCAATGGGGAAGGTAAGCACCGGACGGGATAGCCAAGCGGTACTGTGTCCACTTCCTGTGTGGGAGGTCATGAGCCAAGTCAGTTGTGTTAAAGCTGTATGTATAATTCGATGAAAATATAGAATTTATAAATTCAAAGCACTGGCTTAAATTTGATCCTGTATGGCCCCGGCTTAGATACTGGTTCACTTATCTCGTCCTAGTATGACCTTTGATGTTGCCCGGACATAAAATCTGGCTAAAAATCGTCGGATTATGCAACTTTAAGAACACATGATGCTTCTTTCATGCAATGCCTGGCGATTTTTTGTTTGATTAAATTTATATAGTACCCATTCAAATCTGATTTCGTTTTTTTTTATAATATTACAAAATTTCTGTTCCAGTTTTAATGATTGAAAAAAACCCATTGAAAATGAAAGTCAAACCAATGACTTACAAAATGTATACTTATTGCTACCTAGCCCGGCGCTCGGCATTAATAGGAATGGACAAGGACTGGTTCGCTCAGTGCCAGGATAATGTAACTGAGGAGGTATTGGGTCATTGTGCCAACAGCCTTGTCTCCCAGTAGGACAGCACTATGAAGGTGCCATGCGTAGGCACTTGTCACAAGTCGCTACCCGTCCTAATATGAGCTTAGGTGTTGCTCAACAAACAAACAAATCCTAATATGCCCTCAGGACGTAAAACTCCAATCAACACTGATGGAAATTTGAGGTTGGTGGTTGGTTGTTGGAGCTTTTGGTCCTAGCAACATCTAAGGTCATATCAGGATGGGTACTGACTTGTGACTGTGCACTCATGGTGACTTTATAGTACTGCCCCACTGGGAGACCAGGCCACCAGCATCATGACCTAATATCCCACTCAGTCACATTATCCTGGCACTGAGCCAACCAATCCTTGCCCTATCCTAATAATGCCGAGCACCTGGCTAGGAAGCGACAAGTATACATTTTTAAGTCATTGGTTTGACTCGACTATGTTTTGGACCCATGGGTTTGAAGGCCACGATCTACCAAGACAGGAGATGGACGCTCAACTCATTCGGCCATTCTGTCTTGTTCGATTGAAATTTGAAGTAGGAGTAATAGGTAACGTGTTTTCCCCTTCCAGTATGCAGACTCCCAACAGGTGAGCAGTCAGGAGCTCTCCAGTTCCCCCGTTCCCGCTCCACGCTCCCTCAGACCAGGTCAGTAGTGTGCTGCCTTGATGCAGGGGTGCTTTATGCTTGATCAAACAACACTAGTACCTTCTTTAAGTCTTCAGATTGTGGTTCCATAGCAAATTAGCTCAGTATATGTGCGATTATAAACAACAGACACACTTGGGCATTATAACAGTCCGTCATTGTGATTGGAGTTGATTTGACATGGGTTGAAGCCACCCTGGTATGACCTTAGATGTTGTTAGGGCGTAAAGCACAAACCGTCAACAACAATATGGGTTGGAGCCCTTTTTTCTTTTTCCCTTTTGCATTTCCTTTTCTCCTCTGCAAATACTTACATGTTTCAACGCTTTTCCCTTTAGTTCCTAAGAAGAAGATCAAAGTGAAGGAGAAAGTACCGCATATGTCAGGGTATGGGAAGGGAGGCCCTGCGGTGAAGAAGCAAAGTAGCGAAGCCAAGCAGCGAACCGGTCCAAAAGGCACCAAGGGCAAGTCCGCATGGTCACCGGCCGACACAGCGAAACAAAAAATCACAGGTAAAGTCACAGATACTGCTCACAGTCCAATAGACGGGATGTCTGAATGAGTTGAGCGTCCACTTTCCGTGTTGCAAGTAATGGGGTTCGCACTCGCGTCAAATCAATGACGTAAAAATGTATACTCATTGCAACCTAGTTGAACGCTTGGCATTATTAGAATAGGGCAAGGAGGAGGTGTAATGGGGAAGACTAATTGTCTGCGATTGAAATGTCCCTTACTTAATCAACCAATGTAATAAATAAAAATCCCTACCAACAATTCTGGTGTCCTTGAAATATTGCCCAATGCCAGTTAGTAAATTCATAATGGTGTGGGTTATGGGTTATTTGCATTTACTCTTGATAAATTTACCATTTTAAATGTTATTGCTATTAGTGTTATTATTACTGTTATGGTTCTATCTAGGCATCACTTTAACTTGTATTCTAAGTTGGTCCTTGCTGGACCGGACGCGGTGGCCGAATCGGTAAAGCACAGGCTTCCCATACGGGATGTCGGGAGTCCGTATCCAAGCCAAGTCAAACCGATGACATATAAAATTGACGCTTGACATTAATAGGATAGGACATGGACTGGTTAGCACAGTGTCAGTATAATGTGACTGTCTGGAGTATCGGGTCATGGTGCTGGTGGCCTGGTCTCCCAGTGGGGCAGCACTATAATTATGAAGTCCCCATGAGTGTGCACTGTTACAAGTCAGTACCTGTTATGATATGACCTTAAATGTTGCTAGGACATAAAACAACACCAAACAAACAAATAAGCATGTCTCTTCAGGCACGGAGCTGCTGCGGGTGGCGGCAGACAAGGCGCGCGTCCACACCGGAGACCCGATGGAGAGGCAGCTGGCCGCCTCAATCCAGTCCTTCACCAAGTACATCCAGACTCACTTCACCGAGAGCCACGACTTGGCAGGCAACAATCACGTGCCCCAGGTGAGTGCCCGGCTACATATGTGATGTATAAGGACTTATGCGGGGGGTGGGGGGGGGAAACAAGGCAGACAAAGGAAGCGTCGGGAAGAGGACATTGGGTAGTGAACAGGCCTGGAGTTCAATTTCTTCTTCTTCGCCCATTGAGGCGTCAGCGCCCACCCACACAAACACCTCCTCAGCCGTGTCGTAGATGAACGTGTCGCCTACCGCCCAACTTTGGGCATAGGCCACGAACAAGGGCTCTCCAGTTTTCCTGGTCCTGGGCCTTGAGTTTCTTGTTCATGATTCTGTAACATTGTTCTTTTTTCCGGGATGGGTTGTTGGCCCCACGCCCAACCCCCAACCTGGAGGACCAGTTGCTGCTCTTAGTCTGTCCTCTACCATGAGTCCTGCCCGGCTTGGTTAAACCTGCCAGGGGGCTAGCCCCTGCCGGTATACCTCTCATGGTCATGGAGGCACACAAGCCGCCCCACCACGACAAGGTAGCAACACATTGGGGGGCTGGAGTTCAATGCCAGCACATAAATGTGATTATAACACAAATCTGACATAATAACAAAGACCCTATAATACTAAGACGGCTCACTCAGCCTGTACTTTGTAATGAAAATGATCAAACCCACCCTTGGTGCGCTGGCTGTTCTCTTGGTTAAACAGTTGCTATATTATATGTATTAATGTATATATGAATGTAAAATATGTGTGATGATGGCGATGATGATGATGCTGATGATGATGTGTATTTGTTCATAGCAATTTCATATTGATGTGTATTCATACTTACCTATCTCATGTATAATATAATTGTATGTGTTTACATGTGAAACACCAACCAGCAGTCGGGCTGATCAAACCCACCATAAGGTGGCACTGCAAAATTTACATTACCATGGGAGAGATAGGGAGTTAGCCGTCTTCGTATTATAGGGTCTTTGATAATAAACACCACTGACTTTTCACTGTGAATATGGCCTTTGCTGCTGACAACATTACACCATTAGCAATCAATCAACTTATTTAACAGGGATTTTCTGCTCCTATCATGGATTGGTATTCTCGTTTGGGAGTGATGGGGGGGGGGGGGGGAGGGTGTTGCAAACATGGGAACATCAACCCATATTTCTGCCAGTTTGGGGCAAGCATCTTAACCATAGCCCATCTAGGTTCCCTGACACAATCAACCTACCCACCCCAATATGTGGTTTTATTTAGTTTGTTTTCGGCTTTTTTCTCCTCTTTTTGTTGTTTTATTGCTTCTGTTGGCGCATGCAGGTGAACCTCTCGCACGACGGCTCGCAACTCTCGTCGAGTCAAAAGATCCCGCTGCTGGAGCGAGAGCGGGCCCTCATCAAAGAGGTGAAAGACTGGCAGGACCTGTGGAAGGAGGAGCAGCTCATGCACGCCAAATACAAGTGTGAGTGCGCACTGCTCCCTGTGGGTGGGAGGGTGGGGGGGGGGGGGGGGGTTGGATGTGTGTGAGTGAGTGAGTGTGTATGAGTGAGTGAGTGAGTGTGTATGAGTGAGTGAGTGTGTATGAGTGGGTGGGTGGATGGGTGAGCGCGCGAGACAAGAGATTGGGGCAATTTTGCAATATTTGAGAGAAATCTGCCAAATCAGGAGATTTATGTATATGAAATTTGAGAGAGAGAGAGAGAGAGAGAGAGAGAGGGAGAGGGGGGAGAGAGAGAGAGGGAGAGGGGGGGAGAGAGACAGGGAGAGGGAGGAGAGATAGAGAGAGAGACCGGAAAAGAATCGGTAAGAGCGAAGAACACCGCGGGAGTTCGAATCCTAGCCAAGTTACACCAATTACTTACAAAATATATACTCGTCCCTACCTAGCCTAGCACTTGGCATTACTAGGATAGGGCAAGGACTGGTTAACTCAGCTTCAGGATGATGTGACGGAGTGGGAAATCAGGTCATGGTCCCGGCGACCTGGTCTCCCAGTGGGGCAGCACTATTAAGTCACCATGAGTGTGCACTGTCACAAGTCGGTTCCCATCCTGATATTACCTTAGATGTTGCCAGGATATAAAACCACAACACACAAACAAAAACATATTACTTTCTAGAAAGACGAGTCACAATAAATTCTACTTACTTTTCGCGATGAATATGACCTTTGCTGGAAACGTAGCATAAAATCGCAGTCAATCAATCAATTGATCATCAATCGAAAATCAATTAGCATCATGGCTTTCCTTTCAGCATTATTGGAACACGCGGAGCGAGATGTCGAGCGGAAGTTGAACTCCTCTCGTCTGTCACACGAAGAGCAGGTTTTCCAATTAAAACAGGAAAACTTTGTTCTAGCTGCAAAGGTAAGGAAGGCTGTCTGAAACCATCACTGATGCTAATGTCACTACAAAAAGTGAGTTTGTATTGTGTACTTATAATGAGTAATGCTGATATCGCATGAAAAGTAGTTACTGTTTTATGTTTATAATGACTGATGCTGATATCACAACCAGGACAGACAACCCCAGAATTAATCAACACAATTATGGACAAACATAAAGCAGGTAAATTAGCTAAAGCAAGTGGGCGGCTACGACACACGAAGAATACCATAAAGCAAGAAGCTGGAGCCAGAAATCAGTGGGGAAAGCCAAAAGAAAATTCATTATGAAACAAGACCAACAATGGGGAAAAAATGCACATCAATTCTGGAACAACATAAAGATACTAATTCCAAACAACAAAAATGAAGACTAGATTACCTTAAACAACAATGAGGGAATTTAATTCAGCAACAGTGATACAGCAAATATAATGAACAAACATTTTTCTACCATAGGAAATAAACTAACAAAAAATTTTAATTCTAACTGGGCCACAAAAGCACCATGACTAAACATAGTCATAGGGGACTGCGAAACCACCATAAAAGAAATACGTGATCTCATGAAAACAAATTATTGCAAAAAGGCCTCGGGCATTGAATATACCTCGAGCATAGCACTGAAGGATGCATTCGGATGCATCCCAGAGGTCTTATGTAACCTATTCAACACATCATTTAGAAAAGGTACCTATGTAGACTGCTGAAAGCTAGCCAAAGTAACCCCGCTCCACAAAGGAGGGGATAAACAAGTTCTGGGCAACTTTAGACCCATCTCTATACTCCCACTGCCTGGGAAGCTAATGGAGAAAGTAATGCATAGACATATTATGGATCACTAAACAGTAAGCAAGGTGGATTCAGAAGAAAAAAAATTTGTTTTAAAAATTTGATCTTTTCATCGGACTGTGCAGCTGTAAACTTCCATTAATTTCTGCTCAGCCATAACCTGTTTCTTTCTGTGTTGCTCGTGCGTCCCTGCAGGTGGCACAGGACGACGACTCTATTAGTTCTCATCGGCGGGCCTTACTGGAGGATGCGGATGGGGCGGAAACCAGTGAAGTGAGCAAGGAGCGTGTCGCGCTGCTGGAGAAGGAGGTGCGCGAGCAGGAGGGGCTGCTCGCCGGGTACCAGGTGCGCCGTCCACACTTCTACTACTCACCGGCACCAGACGGGATAGCCGAATGAGTTGAGCGGTTTGGGAGATCGTAGGATTCAAACCCACGAGTTGGAAGCCTGGTCGAGTCAAACCAATGACTTAAATTTGTATACGCTTCCCAGCCACGTGCTCAGCATTATTAGGATATGGAAAGGACTGGTTGCTAGTTGGCTCAGTATCAGGATAATGTAACTGTGATACCAGGTCATGGTGCTGGCGGCCTGGTCTCCCAGTGGGGCAGCACTATAAAGTCGCCATGAGTGCACAATGACGCAAGTCGCTACCCATCCTTATATAATCTTAGATGTTGCCAGGATGTAAAACTCCAACAACAAAGTAACTACTCGTCAGGCTGCGTAGAAGGCTCTGAGCGGTGTCAGTGAACCATGACTGAAATTCTTATTCAGAGCAACCTCATCATACACTATCGCAGCATGCGCCTCTAAAACGGTTTATCTTATTTATTTATCCTTCTGGCTTTTCTAGGTTTTAACAGTTACCATACCTTTTTTGAAAGTCAAATAAATTTGGATTGAGGAGTGAAAAGAATCCAATATTTTTCACGACACTACTATATATCGAGACCTAGATATCAAATTTCAGAATACTGAACCTTTTTCAACAGCTGAGAATTGTTACAGATTTAATCCCCCCCCCTCCTCTTGCAGGCAGAGAACGAGCGACTTTATCAGGAGTTAAAGAAGATGCAGAAGGTTACCAAGGCAACGGAGCAGCAGATGTTTAAGGAGAATCAAAGACTTGCCATGGATGTTTCCAATCTCAGGTACCATTAATGATTCTTTTTTAAATAGTTTGGTTATTTTTAATTTAAAAAATAGAATTTAAAGGCATTTTGCATTTTATTTCTACTCAGGTTCTAGATTTTAATATGGATGCAATATATAGATGCAATATTTAGATAGAATGTTAGATGCAATATATGTGTTATTTTGTCAGACTACCTGTGCATTACATCTCACAGCAGGCTTCCCAAGATTGTCAAATCCTTACCTATTTCTCTGGTGTCTCAGGGAAGAAAATTGGGTTTCCCGCTGAGATATTCCGTTTTAGGGATTAAAATAAAAAAGGAATAACCTCTATTTTAGTACCTACTCTTTTCCCCAACCTGTGTTATTCACACAGTTTCATGACCTTGGAAGTATGTGGAATGGCAAATTCCTCAGATTGTCCAATTATGGTTCCAACAACTATGATAACACGGCAACAGCTGGTATCCAATCTTACATCGACCATCACATGTTAATTCATGGGAAATCAAAGCTCAGAAAATGATAATAGGACAAATCGTTTTCTTTTGTCCCTATCATGAAGGCTTGTGTCGCTACCTAATCGTGTTATCATAATTGTTTGAACGATGGGTGGGGTGGGAGGTTATTTCCCCTCATATGTATGCTTAACAGTAGCACTACCATTTTTACCGGAAGTCGAGATTTCTGCTTTTTGTGTGTTTTTGTGGAGGCGACCCTCATCCCTGATTGTAAGTCTTCCCGATTGACACTGCCGGGGATTGATCCCACGCCCTTACCCACCACGGAAGGCGAGTGCCCCTACTGATATGGATGGCCCTGATGCTGGTCTGTTTGCCAGGGACAGGGTCTGTACGGGGCATGGAAAGTCTTGAAAAGTGTTGAACTTCATTTGCCCCAATTCAAGGCCTATTTTAAGGTAATTAGTCTTGAAAAGCCTGATTTCCATTAAACTGTACCCACTGATCTAAATTAGTCCAAAATCGCCATTTACCATCATTGTTTTTTTTCTTGAAATCCAAATGAAAATAGTCTTGAATTCCTATCAAAAACAGCCTTGTTATGTGTACGGACCCTACAGGGAGCAGCTGGAGCAGCGGGAGGTGGAGTCGCTGTCCCGGGGCGTCATCACCAGCCCGGTTGCACAGCAGCAGATAGCCGCCGGCAACCTGCCGCCCGCCGCGCTGGGGGCCGGGCGCATTGCCACGCTGGAGGCGCACCTGAAGCAGGCCAAGGTGACAAATCCTTTGTAGTCTCTGTGCATAGGGCTTCTCACCATGCCTATTTCACCCTTTTTTACCCACATTTTCTTTCTTTTCTTTTCCTTCTTGCTCTTTCTTTCTGTCTGTCTTTCTTTCTTTCTGTTTGTCTGTTTGTCTTTCTTTCTTTTAAAAAGGTTTCTTTTTCCTTGCTTTATATTATAATGACTTATGCTGATGTCACAACGAGATTGAGTTTCTTTCTTTATTGCTTTCTTTCTAAATTTTTCTATCTTTTTAAAATGTTTTTTTTGGTGGCTTTATATTATAATGACTGATGCTGATTTCACAAAGAAATTGAGTTGCTTTCTCTTTCTTTCTGTGTTTTTGTTGTTGTTTTCTTTTGTGTCTTGCTCTTTATTATAATGACTGATGCGCTGATGCCACAACGTAATTGAGTAACTTTCTTGCATTCTCTTTTTTCTTTCTTGCTTTTATTCTGTTTAAATCTTTTTTAAATGTTTGCTTACTTTCTTTTATTAGATCGTGTGCACCAATAGAACAAATAGTCAGACAACTAATACCGCTGCTGCTTCATTTCCTTCTGTACAGTCACAAGTCGGGTCTCACCAGTCTGAGATGGCAGCGCTGTCTCGTGCCAAGCAGGAGGTGGAGCAGCAGGTGACAAGACTGGTGGAGAGAGTCACGGAGCTGGAGCAGAAGTTGCAGCAGGCACAAGCCACTCAGTCACAGGAGACGAAGGTGAGTGTGGGCTTCACTCAGCTCACCGGGTCAAGTGCCACATCGGCGGGCACACCTAGGTGGACTGGGCTGTATCGGGGAGCCTAGCTGAGAGACATTAAGACCGACTCATGGACATCCCTCTCACAGCAGAGAGATAAATGGAGAGCGGCAGTCAAGTAATGAAAGCAGTCTTTGTCGCATCGCGACCGACAGCATGATAATGAGCTGGTCCAATGTGGTTAGGACCCTTAGCTAGAAGTTTGTTACAAATGATTTGGGATCTACTTCAAGTTCTAGTCCCACTATTTTAAAGCTACCTCCCTTATGACTCATATATCGTGATTGATTATTCGACATGGTGTTGCTTTATATCCTGTGTAATTCCACTTTACCCCTTTGAGTATGTTTTATAACCTGTCTAATTCCACTTTACCTCTGAGTATGCTTTATAACTTATGTAATTCCGCTTTACCCCTTTGAGTATGTTTTATAACCTGTTTAATTCCACTTTACCTCTTTGAGTATGATTTATAACCTATATAATTCCACTTTACCCCTTTGAGTATGCTTTATAACTTATATAATTCCACTTTACCTCGTTGAATATGCTATATAACATGTAATTCCATTGAGTTTATTTTCCTGTTTGACATAACATCATCATCATCATGCTGTCGGTCGCGATGCGACAAAGACTTCTTTCATTACTTGACTGTCACTCTCCATTTAGCTCTCTGCTGTGAGAGTGATTGATGTCCATGAGTGGTTGTACATTTCATGAAAGCTGCCTGCAAAAGTGTTGAAGTGCTGCTGGCTTTTGCAAGTTACCAGCGGCACTCTCTCGGGGAGCAAATAGAGGTCTCACACCGGCAAGAACATGTCCAGACAGGCGCAAAACTATTTGTCCCTGCAGTGGCTGGTCGGGAGATGTTGGGAGTTCCATACATTAACAGCCCTTGATGCTGCCACAGTGACATGGTTTTCTGTTCAGGGTTTGCTCCCTTAGCCTTCGATTCTGTCAAGAACCTGTACCACAAGGCAGTGGTTTACAACTCTGCATGGCAGGGGCGTCAAACTCCTTGAGGTATTGCAATACCTGCATACCCGCATACATCACAGAACTATTACAAATAGCCATGGGGTACTCAGTCTAATGGTGCTGAGTAGAACAATTCCTCCTTCCTGGGTTGGAGCTGAAATAGCCCATTTTAAGTGTAATTCAATTGATCGTTCATCACGTAAGCCCTGTCACACTACAGCTTGTGACCACTTTGCAACCGAAAGCCGGTGACCTTGCGACCAAATCCCAAAACCAGGCAGGAAAACCAATGGTCAGTGATTAGTTGGCGACCCTTTTGGTTGCAAGGTTTTTGGTGCATCACCCCTTTTTGGTTGTCGCAAGCATAGTGTGACTGGGGTATAAGGAATACATGGTAAAATCGGGCGACAAGCTCTCTAAGACAGTTCTCCCGACGCTTCGTCTCCAGGATGTGGAGGCCTGCTACACTGCAGAGGTCAACAAGCTGACACATCGCCTCAAATGGTACGCGGAGAATCAAGAGTTACTCGACCGTGACCATCAGCTTCTCAAAACAAAAGACGAGGAGATCAAGAATCTGAAAGCCAAGATCGAGCAGGTTACCTCAGAGGTACAGTTTAAAAGTTTGCTATTAAAAAAAGTAATATCATTGTGCATGTTGTACAAGCAACATGGGTAATTCAGAGCGTGTGACTAGGCTCCTATCCCTACCCAGCATTGCCAACGATGCCAAACCCATGGTGCCACCTCCTGTATCGCCCAATGCTATTAGTTTCAAGCCCGCCACTTGGATACTGGAAGCTGTCCCACCCTTTTCATCCATCTCACTCTCCCAACTATAAGGCTCATAGGGTTGAGTGTATGGGTCCACAAAAAGTCTTAACATTCTGAACTAACCACAGACTTAGAGGCATTTATAACCTCATTCAACTCATCCTTATTGTTTGTTTGTTTGTTGTTTTAGGTCTTAGCGACATCTAAGGTCATATCAGGACGGCATCCTTAGTCAATAAATACAAATATTATACGACTTCTATGTCGTTACTAATTACCAAATGTCGTTACTAATTACCAAACTCCTATTGGGCGTTTTGCTTTTTTCTTCTTAAAATCTTTTTTTATATTTTTCTTTATTAATTATTTATTTGGTTTGCGATGGCCCGATAATAATACGACGGAATAAGATATTTAAACCCTTTTCGCCATGATTATGGCCTTTGCTGTCGACATTCCATTACGCAATCACCACTAACTAACTTAACCTTTCAGCATGGACGGAAAGATGCAGATGCCAAAGCTCGACTCAAGGAGCGGAGTGCTGATGCACGGAAAATGGTAGATCTTCAACGACAAGTAAGCTTCCACAGCATCGGTGTCTTTGTCTCTTAACAGTGCTGTTGGCTCGTTTGTAAAACCTTCCCCTGGTCCGATATTCTCAACAACATAAACCTAACAAAAACCTTTGATTTGTGACTTGGTGTGGATCTTTTAATGGTGTAGTAAGGCTGTACAGATAATCAAGTCACATTGAAGATAACAGAACAAATAAGGGTCAACATGACTGATAATCGGTATCTCAGGGTTTGTACTGGTCATAGAAAACCTAAAAAGTAGTAACTTTTTAAACTACAAAGTACTGAACAGTCCTACAATTATGCAAAAAGTATTATAAGTCATTACAAATTATGGTTGTCAATATATAGGAAAAAGTTTTCAAAATGTTCATCTTGTTTCTAGAATCATTTGGTGTCATTTTGAAATAAGTTCTCAGTGCTACTGCAGACATACAATAATTTTGGGCCTCCAAAGATTACATTGGGATCTTTCCCGACCTGATGGTCAATAGGACTAGTGGAGCATACTTGGAACCTGGAGTTATTGCTTGCTGGAAACCTTGTTGAATTTCTTTGTGATGCTCCTTAAAAGGTTTTAATAGTCCTAAAAAGTACTTAAAAGGTCATTTGATTTCGATTCTGAATCAAACAAGTTCTTACAAAATTGGTGCTTGTCACCCTTGGGCATCTGTGACCCTTGGGCATCGACATGGTTGCTCTACGGAGGGTAGCTGGAGCCTGGAGACCAGGCACTGTAAAACTATATGCACATTACATTATAAGTGGCGATTCTTTTGCACACTTGCAACATTTGACTGTTTACACCCTCGATTGCACAAATGCTTAGATTCCTACGTTCGTTAGAAGATGACGGTGGGGTTTTGGGGATATTTATTCAGCCTGTTTGGCCCTATCGGTAGTACTTCCCAGAATTGATGGCCAAACTTTAGGAAAGCACTATCTGATACACTGTTTTCTCAAATCGGTATTTGAGAGAATTCCCCCATAGCCAAATATTTGAGATTTGGGACGTTTCTTTAGTTAAATTTTAAGTCTTGGCCTGACAATAAGCATTTATATATCAGAGATCTAGGGTTTAAGGTGGCTCTGCTGATCCTTTTAATTACAGGTCACAGGGGCCAAACTGTATTATTTTTCAGCGTTGATAGACTGGAGTTGCCAAGAGAAGAGGCAGTTTTCGACCTCAAAACTTTAAAAATCAAACAGGACAGGAGACCCATTGTCCTCAGTGACATTAACTGCTTTTCATGAAGATAGGAAGCTATGTGTAGTTAGAGCTATTAAATATTACATTGTTCATGCTGAGAAAATTAGGAAAAGCAAACAGTTGTTGCTTAGCTTTATTAGGTCTCATGGACCTATTTCTAGAGACACACTAATGAGATTGACAATCAGAGTGCTAAAATTAGCTGGAATAAACACTTCCCATTTGGGGCCCACTCCACTAGAGGGGCAGTTGCTTCCAACGCAAGGAACCTAGGTGTTCCATTAATACTATTCTTAACATGCAGATTGGAAGACCTACATTTCTTTTGCTAGACATTATAACAAAAGAGTGGAGAAGACCAATATGCCTACATCCTTACTTAAGCATTAAGAGTTGTTGGAAAAATAAATAGATTGGCTCAAGTTAGTAATCAAAATTATGTCTACGTAAACCTGTCACTCTGCTATAATTATCCAGGAGTACGAGAAGGAGGTGAAATAGATAATTATGCGAGTACTTATGTAGTAACGTTGACACATAATTGGTGTTTCACCGAGTTCGAGGACTCGGCTATTTGTAGGACAATCCCACCCAACCCAACCCAGGGAATGGTGGACAGAAAGTGCTCTTACTGGACTGGAAGATTACTATTGTGCTACATATTAATCTTTCGGCAATTTTGGATGAGGCATAATTTCAAGTGCGGTTAGGTAAAGGGTGCTGGATTCGGGGTACGCCTACCTCTCACTGTCCTACAAATAGCCGAGTCCTCGAACTTGGTGAAACACCAATTATGCGTCAACTGTACTACGTAAGTACTCACATAATTAATCTATATATATACACACACACACGCACACATATGACTACAATTTTGTATCTGTACACATATATTCATTCCAACTAATTAAGCACACCACCATCCATCTAGGTGAGAGAGATGGAGACTATCATTCGTAAGCGACACCCAAACTCGCTGCCTGTTCTGATGTGGGCTGCGAATGCTGCGGTGGACAACCAGAACCAGGCGGCCGGCCTCATGGAGAGCCATAAGTCTCTCTCCGTCAAGTACCTCGAGGAGCGATGTAGCAAGCTGGAGAGGGAGATTGCGGCAAAGGACGAGGAGGCAAAGAAGGCACTGCGGGTGGTGGAGCAGAAATACTCCAGCATCAAGGTTTCAACTCTTTCCTTCATTCTTTCATTTCTTTCTTCCTTTGATTCCCCCTCCCCCTCTCTTTTTTCTTTAATATCGGACGTCAAAGGCATGAAAATAATATTAAGTCAATTTAATACAACCTGACATTATAGAAGCCTATGTATGTACACCATTTCGATGTGCACGCCAGAATTAATCCCTTAGGATTCTGTGTAAAAGCAATGGCCCGGTCTCTGTAAAAGCAATGTCCCGGTAATTATACCACAGAATAAGAGACCAGACGGGATGGCCGAATGAGTTGGAGCGCCCGTCTCCCATGCTGGTAGATCATGCGGTCGTGGGTTCGAACCTTGGTCGAGTCAAACCAATGACTTGAAAATTGGTGCTTGTCACTTCCTAGCCAGGCGCTCGGCATTATTAGGACATGGCAAGGACTGGTGTGCTCAGTGTCAGGATAATGTGACTGAGTGGGATACCAGGTCATGGTGCCGGCGGCCTGGTTTCCCAGTGAGACAGCACTATAAAGTCGCCATGAGTGCCCACTGTCACAAGTCGGTACCCGTCCTGATATGACCTTAGATGTTGCTAGGACATAAAACAACAACAAACAAACAAACTTATACCACAGAATAAGATTTGAACAGTTCTTGCGGTGATTATGACCTTTGGCTGCCGACGCAGCATTAAGCAATCGCCGCTATCTAGCTAAGGCCTTTGTCACACTGTCTTGCGACCACTTTGAACCAAAAGCCATCGACCTTGTGACCAAAACTCAACCAAGGGGGGGGGGGGGAAACAATGGTCAGCAACTGATCACCCACCGACCTCTGGGCGACCATTTTGGTCGCAAGGAGATTGCAGGTGCTATACCAAAAACCTGTTTGCGACCAGTCAGTGACCAGTCAGCCTATTGGTCGCAAGGTGGTCGCCAGTGTTCACCCGTGGTCACAAGCCGTAGTGTGACTAGGGCTTTACTAACCCTTTAGAATAAAAGTTGCATCAAACTAAAGTCGAGTAATACAGATTTTTGTTGCCATATACCACCATTTTCATACCTGTAATATACATAATATACATTTAACCTAAAAGAAAAATAGCTGAAACATTTTTTTTTGAACGCGTGTTCTCTGTGGCGGAGTGGTTAGAGTGTCTGACTTTTTTCTAGGTCGGACTCCTAACCTGAAGGTCGGTGGTTCGATTCCCCGTGCCCCCATCTCTGCCAATTTGGATTTCCACCGCTGTGTATAACTTACAGCGACATCAAAGGCCAGTTGCTCTCATACCATGTCTATGTGGTGTGGGAGGTTAAAAATCCCTTGGGTCGGTAAAAGTGTAGGCTCGGGCTTTCTATTGACAAACTGTCTAATGGTGAAAACAAGCCTATTCAGGCTTATCCATAATAGGCAGTAGAAATCTTCAACAACAACAACAACTAACTGTAAGTGTTTCTCACTGGACAGTACCAATATGAGGACCGGATCAGGACCCTGGAGATGACGTTGGCAAAGTACGAGCGGCCCGGGGACGGCGAGCACCCCCACAGCCACACGGTGGCGCTGCAGCGCGAGCTGGACGCCGTGCGCGACAGGCACAAGCGGCAGGTGGCCGAGCTGGAGGCCGAGCTGCACCGACACCGCAAGGACGCCGGCGTCTACCGGGCGAAGGAAGAAGGTCAGGGGGACGCGGGGGGGTGAAGGGTGGGGTGGGGTGCTACCCACACAGAGAAACACCCCTGAACGCACTTACATATACAAATACATACATGCACACATATATATACATACGCATTATCACACATATACACACCTACATACACATATACACACGCCTGAACACACTTACATATTCACCGACATACATGCACACATACACATACACATACATGCACACATATACAGCTGTACATGCACACACACATACATATACATGCCTGAACACATACACATCTACATGCACACATATACAGCTATACATACAGACGCCTAAGCGCACATGCACACACCTAAATACATACACGCACACGTTTGAATACACCTACATACACTCACATATATACATTGCCTTGAAAAGCCTTGAATTTCACCTATTTTGGGTAATTAGTCTTAAAAAGCCTTGAAATCTTTTAAACTGTCTAAATTAGGCCGAAATCGCCATTCGCCATTATTGTTTTTTACTTAAATTGAAATGAAAATAGTCTTGAATTCCTAACAAAAACAGTCTTGAGATAGTCTTGAATTCCATATCTTCACATCTGTGCAGACCATGCCTTCCTGATATGACCTTAGGTTGGTTGTTGGAGTTTTACATCCTGGCAACATCTAAGGTGATATCAGGATGGGTACCGACTTGTGACTGCGCACTCATGGTGACTTTATAGTGCTGCCCCACTGGGAGATCAAGCCATCAGCACCATGACACAATATCCCACTCAGTCACATTATCCTGACACTGAGCCAATCATTCCTTGCCCTATCCTAATAATGCCAAGCCCCTGGCTAAGAAGCGACGAGTATAAATTTTAATTAAACTGTCCCCGCTGATCTAAATTAGTCCGAAATCGCAATTCGCCATTGGTGGTTTTCTTTCCTGAAATCCAAATGAAAATAGTCTTGAATTCCTATTAAAAACATCCTTGAAAAGCCTTGATTTTCATATCTTCACATGTGTGTGGACCCTGCCTTCCTGGTATGACCTTAGATGTTGCCAGGACGTGAAACTCCAACAACCAATCATGTTCCCCGTTACAGCAGCCACCAAGGCGGAGCTGTTGGCGCGGGACGCTGAGAGGGAGCTGCAGGCCCGGGTGCGCACGCTGCAGGGTCAGGTGAACGACAAGGATAAGGAACGTGCCTCTCTCTCAGTCGCGCTGGAGCATGCGCAGAAGGAGAAGCAAGCCAGCAAGGAGCCGGCAAGACATGGTCCCCGGGCACGCCCCTCACGTGGTGAGCGCTTTGAGCAGCTCAGTCATCAATCAATTGTTAGCTAAGATTGTTAGACTTGACATGGTTTTGGGGCTTAAAAGATAGTTTTTGTTGTTGTAAATATGGGGATTTTTTTACCCACAGATGAATATATTGATTTTCAGATTGTTTGTATTTCTATTTGTTTATCACAACTAATCATGCCGACGTTTTTTCATCACCAAGAAAAGTTGGTCTCATTTCTGTAATTTTCTTTCTTTCTTTCTGCCTGTCTTTCTTTCTGCCTGTCTTTCTTTCTGCCTGTCTTTCTTTCTTTCTTTCTTTCTTTCTTTCGTTCTTTCCTTCCTTCCTTCCTTCTTTCTTTTTGTTTGTTTGTTTCTTTTTTGTTTGTTTATTATTTTCTCTTTGTCTTATTTATATCTCTATGGTTAGCAATTTTAAATCAAGGTTACTTCTAAATCATTTAAGATAGATTCTAAAAATCAACCTAATATATTTATCTCAGAAAATGATAGAAACTCGAAAACCATCGGACTATGCAACTCTAAGCCGGTGTGTGCAATGAACTCAACAGGCTCGTCAACTGAGCGCAGTCAGAGGACGCGCTCGGGCAGCCGGACCCGCGGCGCGGGGCGTGCCGGGAAGGGCGCCGTGCAGGACCCGCTCAGCAGCCGCTTCTCGCGGTCACGTGACTCTGTGCTGACGACAGCGTCCGAGCCGCCGCTACCCGCCTACCCGGCAACCGGAAGTGGGCGCGCGGACAAGGAGTACGAGCCGGGCAGCTTCACCGGGCTGCACATCGAGGACGTGCTGCGGGAGAACGACAGCCTCAAGAACCAGGTACTGGCATTCCTTTCCGGGTATTTCTTTCTTCTATTATCGTATATACGCAAATATTTTCTTTATTTTTTTTATTTTTTTTTTTTTTTCATGACAAATGTAATAATACACAGAGAATAGCATAATGGAAATTATTACTAGTACAAAAAAACATATTTCACCCCAAATGACACAAAAAGTCTCCAAGATGGCTAAGAAAAAAATTAATGTAGGTCTGAATTTTAAAACGTTTTTAAAAGTTTTTAAAACAATTTTAAATTCCCAGAGGGGGAAATTTGAAAATAGGAGGAGGAACCTGAAAACTGTTTTAAATTTTCCCCCCGGGAATCTGAAAACGTTTTTGATTTCCCTCCGGGGAAATTAAAAACGTTTTCAGATTCCTTGGGGGAACTTGAAAAGGGGGGAAATTGAAATCGTTACACCGGGGGTAGTAACTGCTTTCCACCCCATGTTACCCAGGAACATGTTCAATTATCGGGTACTGATGACGAGCACTGGTTGTAGTGAGCTTCATACACAACCAGTACAGTAGTACCCGTCTTCAGCGACCCCTAACATCAGCGGACCCCCGTCATGTGTGAACCAAACTGTTCTTGTTTCGGTTTATTATCCCCTCCTGCTATGCCAGGATAATATTGGTCTGAATGCAAAGTTGTCCGTTGAAGGCGGATACTACTTATGATCTTCTCGATTGACCCCCCCACCTCCGCCCGCCAGGAGAATATTGGTGATGATAATGATGAGAATAATAATCAGATTTAAAAGAATCATGATGTTGTTTGTATTTTATGTTAAACAATAAATAATAATATTGACAATAAGTTCCGGGTGTTGAATATTGTGGTGAAGGTGAAGTTAAAAATCATATTTCAAATGGTAATATTATATTTTAATTAATTTTATATTAAATGGGATGGAGTTATGGTATTGTCGTGGGGGTGATGAAAATGGGAAATACTGCGCCTAGAGCGGGACTCGAACCCACATCTCTTTGCATTCCGGGCCAGTGTGCTAACCATTACACCACCTAGGCTCCCTGATATCAATACACTCCCCACGCCTACCTGTCTATGTGGTTACTTGCCTGAGAGGTCAGTGCAGACCACTACAGTATTATATTTTGTCAAAGTAGTGGACTCAAATATATCAATTCATGAGCCCCAATGTGTTGCTACCTTGTCGTGGTGGGGAGGCTTGTGTGCCTCCGTGACCATGAGAGCTATACCGGCGGGGGCTAGCCCCCTGGCAGGTTTAACCAAGCCGGGCAGGACTCATGGTAGAGGACAGACTAAGAGCAGCAACTGGTCCTCCAGGTTGGGGGTTGGGGGTTGGGCGTGGGGCCAACAACCCCACCCCGGAAAAAAGAACAATGTTACAGAATCACGAACAAGAAACTCAAGGCCCAGGACCAGGAAAACTGGGGAGCCCTTGTTTGTGGCCTATGCCTAAAGTTGGGCGGTAGGCGACACGTTCATCTACGACATGGCTGAGGAGGTGTTTGTGTGGGTGGGCGCTGATGCCTCAACGGGCGAAGAAGAAGAAGAAGAAGAAGAAGAAAGTAGTTGACTCAAATATATCAATTCATGAGCCACAATTCTGCTTGTTTAGGTGGAGAGGTTGAAGCTGGAGGTGGAACACTGTAGGATAAATAACCAGAAACTCCAAGCAGAGGCAGAAGGGAGGGAGCGTCGTGCTAGTGAAGAGACTGAGCACCAGGTGAGTATCCGCCAAAAACATTGTTTGTTGTTTTAAGTCCTAGCAACATCTAAGGTCATATCAGGATGGGTACTGATTTGTGACAGTGCACACTCATGGCAACTTCATAGTGCTACCCCACTGGGTGACCAGGCTGCTGGCACCATGACCCAACATCTTACACAGTCACATTATCCTGGTCCTGTGCTAACCAGTCCTTGGCCCATCCTATTAGTGCTGAGTGCTCGGCTAGGTAGCAACAAGTATCAATTTTATAAGTCATGCGTTTGACTTGTCTCAGATTTGAACTCCCGACTTTCTGCATGGGAAGCCCGCACTCTACCGATTCGGCCACCGCGTCCGATGTATCTGCAAAGATGCTACTATGCTATACTAGTATCTTTGGTGTCCACCAGGGGAGTGGTGTCATGGGGCTAAGCAAAAGGTCGGGGGTTCGAAAACAGGCCGAGTCAAAATTATGACTTACAAAATCGATACTTGTCGCTACCTAACCTGATGCTGTGCATTAATAGGAACAGGCAATGACTGGTTTGCTCGGTATCAGGATTATGTGACAGAATGGGATATCGGCTCATGCTGCCAATAGCCTGATCTCCCAATGGGGTCGCACTATAAAGTCGCCATGGGTGCATGCTATCACTATTCGATATCAATCCTGATATGACCTTAGATGTTACTAGGACATAACCCCCCCCCCCAAAAAAAGATAATCATTCACTCACTATTAAAGCTAATATTACCCAACTGATCAACTAAAGCACAACACAAAGTGACGTTAGTGGAACGATGTTCGTAACTTCCCGAATCTAACACCACCCCGCGCGCTCCTTTACCTGCTGCCAACAAACCATGTGATCACCTTACAAATTATTTGCCCAGCAAATTCAGAAAATGTATATCAGTCTGGTAGTATTGCTATAAACATAGACACTAATAAAGACTGTACTAGACTACTAAATGACTGAAATGTACAATCCTCCAAGCATAGTTTATCCCATCATTACTAACAACCTACTTACTCAAACTACTTCATGTAGTCAAAAACACACCCGAGGTATTAACCTTTTAAGCATAACCCTATGAGCTAACCACACTCCATCTAACAGAGTAAACAAACCATTCTACCTACACTCCATCTCAAAATGCTATCTTCAACAACATGATAATTATGCAATTCACAACGAGTAGGCATACAAACCTGTGAAGGGAAACTATGCACATAACCACTCTGTAATGTAAAGGTCTAATCAATACACATGTATATATCTAAGTATGTATGTATACAACATATAACTACTATTTTTATATGTGAATTGTCAAACCATACCATATGTAAGTCTTGGAATGATTAATAGTGTTATTTCAGCTGACTTGAGCTAGCTGCTGATGACAATATCAGACTATATATACATATATTGTAAATAACTGTATTGTCACATGGCTGGAAGACCAGTGCCACGGCACTGACAAAAAGACTTTATTCAATGAATAAACTATATTTACACACACACACAAACAAACACAGTATAACCCCATTAAACCAAACTTGAAGAGACCCTGGAAATTTGTTTGGATTAACCGATCATTGGTTTAACCAAGCTTTGGCTTTGACTTTGAGTAAGCGTGTATTGCACATGCAATATACAATGTATGTGGACACTTTGATTATTGTTTTTATGTATATACTGTATAACCCCGTTATCCCAAGCTCGGTTAATCCATACATTTTTTGGCGGCCCGGCAAAATACTACCATTTACCATATAAAAAAGTCAGTGTGGTCTTATAACCATATGAAAGTTTGGTTTAACCATACCGGAAGTGGCCTGGGGTCGACAATTTTGTTTGGATTAATCGATAATTTGGATTAACCGACTTTGGTTTAACCAACTTTTTTTATATGATAAATGGTAGTATTTTGCCGGGCCGCCGAAAAAAGTTTGGATTAAGCGATCGTTTGGTTTAACCGAGTTTGGTTTAACGGGGTTATACCATATATATATCACTGCAAGTCAATCCTTAAAATAAACAAAAATTGGTAGTACTTACTTTCCTGAACAATTAGCAAGCCAGTCTGTTTTGAAAGCCAGGCAGCCTCAACGATCCTACTCGCTACGTTTCTGCTCTCTCCTCCAGCTGGCAGCACTGCGGTTGTCCCACCAGGTGGAGGTGCAGAAACTGCTTGCTGAGCACGCCATGGCCAACTCTACGTCCCGCGTTGCAGAGCTGCAGGGCCGGGTTAACACACAGGAGGTAGGTCTGGGTTAATACGTAAGAGGTAGGTCCAGGTTAGTACACAGGAGGTAGGTTCAGGTTAACACACATGAGGTAGGTCTGGTTTAAAACACATGAGGTAGGTCTGGTTTAACACACAGGAGGTAGGTCTGGGTTAACATGCAGGAGGTAGGTCCTGGGTTAACCCACATAATGTAGTTCTGGGTTAAACACATAGGAGGTAGGTCTGGGTTAACACACAGGAGGTAGGTCTAGGTTAACACGCAGGAGATAGGTCTGGGTTAACACACAAGAGGTAGGGCTGGGTTAACACACAGAGGTAGGCTGGGTTAACACACAGGAGGTAGGGCTGGGTTAACACACAGAGGTAGGCTGGGTTAACACACAGAGGTAGGTCTGAGTTAATACGCATGAGGTAGGTCCAGGTTAACACATGCGAGGTAGGGCTGGGTTAACACACTGGAGGTAGGTGTGGGTTAACACACTGGAGGTAGTGTGGGTAAACACACAGGATGTATGTCTGGGGTAACACGCAGGTAGTCGGTGTGGGTTAACACACAGGAGGGAGGTCTAGGTTAATACGCAGAAGGTAGGTCTGGGTTAGCACGCAGGAGGTAGGTCCGGGTTAACACACAGGAGGTAGGTCTGGGTTAACACACTGGAGGTAGGTCTGGATTAACACACAGGAGGAGGTTCTGGATTAACACGCAGTAGGTAGGTCTGGGTTAACACATAGGAGGTAGATCCGGGTTAACACACAGGATGTAGGTCTGGGGTAACACGCAAGTGGTAGGTGTGGGTTAAAACACAGGAGGGAGGTCCGGGTTAACACACAGAAGGTAGGTCTGGGTTAGCATGCAGGAGGTAGGTCCGGGTTAACACACAGGAGGTAGGTCCGGGTTAACACACTGGAGGTAGGTCTGGATTAACACACAGGAGGAGGTTCTGGATTAACACGCAGGAGGTAGGTCTGAGTTAACACATAGGAGGTAGGTCCGGGTTAACACACAGGAGGTAGGTCTGGGGTAACACGCAGGTGGTAGGTGTGGGTTAACACACAGGAGGGAGGTCTAGGTTAATACGCAGAAGGTAGGTATGGGTTAGCACGCAGGAGGTAGGTCTGGGTTAACACAGGAGGTAGGTCTGGATTAACACACAGGAGGTAGTTCTGGATTAACACGCAGGAGGTAGGTCTGGGTTAACACATAGGAGGTAGGTCCGGGTTAACACACAGGAGGTAGGTCTGGGGTAACACGCATGTGGTAGGTGTGGGTTAACACACAGGAGGAAGGTCCAGGTTAACATGCAGGAGATAGTTACCAGCTCTACTGATCAGTGGATAACACCTCGTTATGATAGTATTATAATTTATCCTAACCAGTTGAGGCCACCACCTGTGTGTGCATCTCCGCAAGAGGACCACACCTGTCTATAATAAAATGATATATCTGGGAAAAAAAAAATGTTGCATAGTCCGATGAAAGCATAACATCTTTTAAAGCAAAGCACTTATCAAGATTTGAACATATATATCCAACCTAGATATCGGTGCACTTATTAAGTATTTGTTGCTATATAAAAGGCCATACTAAGTCAATTTAATAGAACCTTTTAGTACTGAAGCCTATATGGGCAGAGCATGCACAAATTAATTTAGCGCCTAGATATAAAATTAATTCACTGCCTGTGTGACACCAGTCACAAAGAGGGGAAAAAAAACTATTTTTTTAAAAAGTCATCAACCTAGAATTTGGGAAGCACAAAATAAGGAAGTTGTGTCGGCCTATATATATAAAAAGAAATTGTTAATAGAAAATTTAAGAATTAAAAAAAAGAATTCTTAAAAAAATTTATTTTGTTTTAATTTAAGCATTTAAATAGAGGACCACTTGCTTCATTCTGGCCTGCACTTGTTGCCTGCAGGTGATAGTGAAGCACCTGAAGGATCAGCTGATGGAGGCGAAGACGGACAGTGAGGAGATGGCAGCACTGCGCGTGCGCACTACGACGCTGGAGGAGCAGGTCACCGAGCTGCTCGGGGAGCTCGGCGAGGCGCGCAAGGCGCACACTCCGGTCAGCACACAGATTTACCCACCCACCCACCAACCTGAAAAGAAAATTGGGTTCTCACATAGCATGCGTTTGTTTGATTTTTTTTCTGTTCATAAAAGCTTTAATTCAGCTGAATAATTCCAAATAATAGCAGAGAACATTCCAAATAATAGCAGAATCCATATTCATAAATGTAACATGGAAATCAAATATGTGGTACACAGTTTCTTCTAAGAACAACCAATGTTGTTGATTACACATTTATGTTGAGCAACAAACTGCAAGCATGTACGTTGATTGCACATTTATGTGTTTTTTTTTTTAAACATTAGTTGTTTAAGCAGGGGAAGTAACAAATTGTAGGCATATACGTTGATATCACATTTATGTTGAGCAATTTTATTTTACTCTATTCCAAGCAGTGATTGGAATAGGTGGGTATTATTAGAGTTGCATAGTCCGATAAAAAGATCAAATTTTCAAAGTAAGAAAACTTATTTAGATCTGAACCTACATATCCACTTTAGATACTCGTGCACTAATCAAACTCAAGCTCACACTTTGATGGTTAGCTTTTCTTATTGTTTCATAACGAAACTCTGTCTATGGGATCATCCAAAATTTCCAGCATGTTCACAGTCATACAAAACATAGTACTTTTCCATCCATCCAACCCCCATCTCCAAGTAGTGTAGTACACATCAACCTTTTAATACAGAACATGAAGTACACCAAAAAATATCAACATTTTGTTAAACGATAAAATTCGTTCTTGACTAACACCACCCTGTTGTATGCTTTCTACGGCCGTGAACATTTTGAAAACTTTGGATGACCCCATAGCTGAAATAATAATGACCGGGCGCTAATGGCGAGCTACCCTTCCCTTGTAGGAGATGCGCCATTACGTGGCGCTACAGGATCAGATTAAGAAGCTGGAGTCGCGACACCGGCAACGTGAGCATGAACTGAAGCAGATCATCCACCAGGCGCAATCCATGGCCGCCGCAGACATGGACCTGGAGGTTGCCAAGTGGAAGACAATTGTCGAAGGCAAAAACCGCGAGATCGAGACCTTCCGCCAGGAGCTCGAAACCATCCTGCGGGTGTTGCAGGAACTACAGCGGCAGGGCGTGACACTGCCGGTAGGGGGCGCGTCGTGCGCCAGGTAGCACGCGCTGCTGCACCCGCCAGCCAGCCACTTTCGGTCTGCAGGTGCACCAGCCAGTCAGCCACTTTAGGTCTACAGGTGCACCCACCAGCCAGCCACTTCCGGTCTACAGCTGCGCCCACCAGCTACTTTCGGTGCAATGTGGCATTGCGGTATGTGATGATGTGCTTTTTTTTTCGCCTCCGAAAGAACTTCTAATGACGTCATCTATGGATGTTGTTCTTCTCTCCACATCCTGATTGGTGCCTATGATGTTGCATATCTCTTCTATATTCAGTGCCAGACTGGAATACTTGTCAACCTGATGTGGTGCTCAACCTGTAATGATGGTCACTTTCGCTCACTCAGTCCCAACAGATATATGTTTCCATACACGGACACTAAATTGCTCAGTCCCACTCAGGATGTGCCATGTACTTATATGTCTAGGCTATAATCTACAGTTGCTTTTGGTTCTATGGCAGTTCTGGTTGTAACAACCGTAACCGGCGTCCTGCTGGTGAGTGATACACACAGTAGCAGGTAGAGGGCGCTTGCCCAGGATTAGTACGCAGAGTACTCGCCAGAGTGGGCGTCTGTCTTCAAGTTCCCTCCTTCGAGGCTACTACTACACTGTGTGCTAGTTAGTATATTTGGTCCTGCAAATTGCCCTTTTTCAATTAAGCTCTGCTGGAAAGCCCTGTATTACACGAAGAACAGAGCACATCCGGTTTACGCATGTGCCAACGCTTAGGCTGCCAGCGGGTCCTGCAGGTATTCCGAGTTTCTCTCCGCTTGTCCCAGAGGAAGGACTAAAGCTGTGACCCGGCATGTTCAGGTGCCAGAAGTTTAGGTTGGTGCCCCTTCCGGTCCCTGTCCTTCAGTATAGGCCCTATTCGCTAAACTCACTTTGCACCCATAACCACACGCTTCCTGATGACCAAACTTGGTTCTATCCCTGCCGTGCATTTGTTTCCAATGTAGATTGTAGTGAAATTGTCCAGGCAAATAATTTCCAGGCAGATAAAATGCTACTTCACCAGCACCCTCACTTTCTGACACCCTAATTACAGATTTCTGTCACCTACATTGACTGATTGGTGGTTTCTGCCGACACGGTGTAAAGAAACCACCAATCAATAAAAAATACCTACACCCTGTTCTAATTGGTAACTATAGTAACCCAAACCCCGGTGTGCTGTTCCACCTGTGCACCACATTTTGACCATTCTGTGTAGGCTACCACTATGTACCCCCCCCCCCCCCATGTCTGGCATGCACACTGCATCAGTTTCCTGGATTAATGCAGTGTGCTTCATCCACACCCTAACATGGCGAGTAGCCTGTTGGATCACAGCTTCGGTATCTTGGAAGGCTTGCTTTTATTTGTGTAGAATTTCCCCCAAAATATAAACACTGAAGGCTGTCTACAGAAAGCACATCCATGTCGTGAGCTCTTAGATCAGGTGACTTTGCACGTGACCTTTCATTCATGTGGTGACATCGCTTGTCAGAACAAGCTTGTTCGAATAACCGGCTGTGATATGGTGTGGATCTTGATATCAATTTAGTGAAAAGATGCCAAAGCTTAACGGATATCAAAATCCTAAAATTCCTTTTTCCTTCTTGCAATATAATGCTGGCAATGCTGTCATAACCTTTTTGTGTGTGTATGAAACAGCTTACTTTTTTTCCTTATATATAATTCTCTTTATAATGTAAGTTGCTAGTACTGGAATGAAGAAGGTATTATGTAGTTCATCTTGTGGTATTATGGTGCAATTCCGAATTAGTAATAATAATATGAATGCAAAATAATTCTCTCTCTTAAAAGAAAACCTGCCTTGAACATAATATTTGACGATAATAATTATCATACAAATTGCGGTCCTTATGTTCTCACTCAAAGGTATTCACATGACCTATATAAATATATATACTCCATGTTGAATACATGCAAATGTTTATGGCAGAATTTTAGATCTCATGCTTTCTTGACCCGTTTGGGCAAGTTCTACAGACGCTGCTTTAAAGCTGGACAGTCAAATGAAGGCATAAAATTGTCGAAACCAAAACATTTATCTAGATTTGATCCTACATATCGATACACAAAAAATCAAAACCATCAGATTTCACAACTTTAAAACCGTGAATAGATTTCTGAATTTAGACACGCTGATTCCCGGATTGAAGTAAATATTTGCAGCTTTACTGCAAGTCATCCAGAGTCCTTGAAAACAAACTGCTGACAAAGATGAGTATTTTATTTATTACAATTCATGACGATTTTGGTATCTGACTGACGTTTTTCAGACTTAATAAGGCTCGTGTTTATGCGCTATTTATCGGCTTTCTGATGGATTTTATTTGTTTTTCTTGGTCAAAACCACTTTTTTTAACATCTTTTTGTTTGCCTTTTGTTTGATGTGAATGTGCTCACCTGTCAAAATGATATATGCAAACTGAATTGCATTGTAGGTTCTGGGGATTTATATTGCAAGGTTATATAGAAAGACTGAGCTGCAAATGTGAACAAACTGTATGGGGCCTACTTGCAGAATGTCATTTCATGAAATGACGACGCCCAAATATGAACACAAAGATACAAAAGGAAAAACATAACAGAAGATTTGTACTCAGAAACACATTGGTTATATTCAATATTAAATCCAAAGGTCAAACACCTCCATAACTATAATAGTCAATTTTAATCTTGGGTGACTGGCAGGGTTGCTAACCATTACGGTTTCGCCGTAAGGTGTACGATATTTTATGTCCCACCATCACCATACACCACACAATACCATTAATATAGTAATATTATATCAATCTTGCAGATTATTGCGGAGAACATAGAAAAGAATGTCGAAATCTATCACAGATGTGTCGAAAATGCACCACAGAGATTTAAAAGATTTTCTGGGCGAGTGCCCCCAGACTCCCCAACTTGACTTCATGCATATGTCACAAAGCTGCTACCGCCTCCAATATAACAAACATCCCTTAAGATCTTCTGGTTTTTCATTTTCCAATGTTGGCAACCCTGCACTAGTGGTGTGGGATATTCGATGATCTGACAGATTATTTTAAAGAGTATAAAGTCTAGGAATTGTTTATGGAAAGCAGTGTCACCATTTGACTAAATGTAGTTGTAGTTGAACAGAGAGGGATGTCAGAAAATCAAATATATCTAGTGGTTCATAAATGAATCGACCATACTTGATTCAGTATTGTTATAAAAGAGCACAGCTCATTGGATTCGAGCTTTGCTCTTCTGTATGTTAATTCTGCTCATTTTGTATCATGCCTGTTAGAGTATCTATGTGAGTATTCTCATTTTATCAAACTAAATCTACATGAGTATCCTCTTCTTTTTTAAAACAATCACCAACTGCTGCATAGCCATATCTGTATAGATGTAGCCACACTTTACTGTGACTTTTCTACAGATTTTCAACTTTGAACTTCCAAAGGAAGCTAAGGCTTCCAATGGTTGATTCAGTATCCACATGCTGCGACTGAGTGGGATATTTGGTTATAGTGCAAGTGGAATGGTACTAAAGCTGCCATGGATGTGCACTTGTATAAGTCTCTTCTCGTACAGGTATGACCTCAGATTCTGTTAGAACGTAAAATCTAATCACTTTCCAAATGAAGGGATATCCAAGCAAAAATTAATGTAAAGTAAAATAAATATACTTTGTTCTGTATCCAGTATCCTATCGCCTCAGTGTTAGATATCTCATGCAGAAGAGCAGGAAATGGTCATCATATGGAGATGCAGTACATCGCATTATCATATACCTAGGTATTTGTCAAACTAGTGTACAACGAGACACCCGTGTGCGTGATAACATATGAAGTATGAGATCCAGGTGTGCTAACTTTCTTTTTGGTATCACTTGTGAGTTACAGATAGTTACATTCTCTTTATTTTCTCCCTTGGCCACAAATATATAATTGCGAGCTTTTTAATTTAATGAGTGTCTATTGGCACATAATTGATTGTCTGCTTTTACATGTAAAAGTGATGGGTTGAACAAAAAACAAATATTTCTCACCATGAATATGGCCTATGCTGCCGACATGGCGTAAAGCAACCACCAATCAATCAAAAACATTCTCTTTAAACAGATTAAAGTAACAGATTCAGTTAGCCTTGTAAACTTGACAGATAAATTGAATATTTCCCGCTTATTTCTAATTTGAACACTTCTTTTTTGTTTTGTTCTTCACCCCCCATTAATAATTTAAATTTTACTTGCGTCACAGTGTTGCGTTTATACGGATGACATTTGGTATTTTGCTTTATATACAAACAAATCAATGGGGATCATTTCTAAGAAGTATGGTATGAATAACAGTATAACTAGCTGTGGATGTGTGTGAATCTACTTGTCATTAAGTCCTTGCAGGACGGGGCTGCCTAGCGGTACAGTACCCGCTTTTCATATAGATCATGTGTTCGATCCCCGGCAGTCAAACCAAAGACTTGAAAACCTGACACTTGTCACTGCTACACCACCTGGTGTTGGACACTAGCAGGACATGGCAAGGACAGGGCCGCGTTCAGGGTCCGTCTCGGAGGTGCCTCGGCGACGGGCCTGACATCATGCTAGTCTGAACAGATTTAGCTGCTGGCCGCCTCAAAAATGGCGGCCTCCATAGGCGGTGGCCATTTGCAATGGTAAAGCTGTGCTGTCATTGGCTGAAAGCACTGAATGCGGCGGCCATTTTCGAGGCGCTTTTCATCTCCAGTCTGAAAAGGGAGGCGTCGCCGAGACGCACCCTGAACGGATTTAAGCCAAAAAGCATCGCCGACGTCGCCGAGACGCCTCCGAGACGGACCCTGAATGCGGCCCAGGTTGGCCCGGTGAGTTAATCACGTGACTGTGTGTGTGTGTGTCTGTGTGCATGGTGGAGGGGGGGGGGGGGGGGGGGGTCTTATCATGGTTCCAGCCACAGTGGCTGAGTGTAACACTATTAAGTAAAGTATTATAAGGCCACCAGGAGTGTGCAGGTAAAAGTCGCTACTCGGTCTGATATGTTGCGAAGACATCAAACCCCATCTACTCAGTCAATAACTTGGCGCTTATTTGAGATTATGCGTTAGTTAAGTCGTGCCATTACAAGAATGGATCATTGTCGTTTGAGTTAACGGTCATTTTAACAAGTGTATTCAGATAGAAAGCTCTAAATGTCGGTGCTCCAAATTTACTGTATAAACCTCTTCCCGTTGTTGAAGGGGTAATTAGGAAGTTTCAGAAGTTAATGGTGCCTGTATATCTTACCGGGCCACATATCGAACTGGACAAATTATATGTATGCTCATATGATAATCACAAAGTCTGCAAGGCGTTCATATTCCATAGCATTAAAAATAATAATTTGTAAAACTGCATAATCCGATAAAAGCATCAACATTTCAAAACCGAAACAGTTAGCAAGCTTTGAGTCTATATATTCCATTTGGATACTAATGTATTTAATTAACGTATTGCTGCACAGAAGGAAACACATACTGAGTCAATTTAATAGACCTTTTCACTGCTGAAGCCTATGATGTCCAGCATTTTAAATGTTAAAATTACTTACATGTTTTCACTTAAAATATCTCCAAAGTAGACCCCTTAAAATAAAGGTGACGTCGAATTAGAGTAAAGTAGATTGTAACGACCAACCTGATGTATTTATCTCTAAAAAATAATTTTAAAAATGGTTCTCTTTGTTGTCATGGGATTTCTTTTTAAATACCTCTGTTGTATTTTTACAGATTTTCCTTTATATATATTTTTTTAATAAACCCAAGATGTTAGAAAAAGTATCTTGAGATTTAAACAAGGACAACAGAATTTTTTTTTATGTTTGATTAATATAAACAAATAACAAAGCAATGCATCCATGGTGTTTGCAATCTATATTTAGTTAGGAAATGATACTACCATTACTAGTGATATAAACAGTGACATAGGCATTGTTTTTACAAATTTACTCCCCCTGTATTATGTCACTCAACCATATATGTACTTGTCCAACGCTATTTAAGTTTCATACGCTGCAATGGTTTCCCGGAAATGTGGCCGTCTTAATATGACCTTAGATGTTGCTAGGACGTAAAACAACAAACAAACGGAAATGTGGCTTCAGGGATGTTGAAATTGTTCATGCATGTCCTTACTAAGTAGGCCCTGTCACACTACGACGTTTCCCACCAACGCGCGCCGACGTGTTGCCTTTTTGGTCGAAACGTCGGTACACGTTACCAGCGCGTTACCGGCGCGTCGGTACACGTTGAGGGATAGCAACCTGTGAATCGACATGTCGGCGCGCGTCAGGTCGCGCCGATCATTTTGTGCTTGCGCAAAACTTTTGACGTGCGCCGACGGGTTGGAGGGGGCATTACGGACGCGTGACCAACACGTCGATACCCATTGGTGGCGCGCCGGCAGAACGCTGGCATAACGTTGATCAACGTCAGTTAACGTTGGCATTTCTTTCGCCAAGATGCGACCGTTCCGTCGGCGCGTCGGTAAAGTCCCATCGACGGGTTGTGGGCGCGCTATTGGCGTTGCTCCAGCGTTTCTCGACGCGTTGGACGTGTTGCTGGCGCATCTGCCGTGTGCCTAACGTTAACCGGCCTTCTGCGAACCTTTAATGATGCGCTACCCCCATGCCGTCGGCGCGCCGATAACACGCTGATGGCACGCTGGGAACCCGCTGGTGGGACGTTGACACTTTGTTCCACTGCACGTCGAACCCCGTTGGCCGCGCGCTCATAGCACGCTACTAACACGCTGCACCCCATCAAATTTTCTCCCAAAACGCTGAGGTGCACGTGTGTCGACGGGTTGCAAATATTTTGCGCGTTGCCGGCACGCCGATAAGAAACGTCGTAGTGTGACAGGGCCTTTATACTGTGTGGAATTTTTATTTTTGAATCATGTATGTACATATATATATATACAGTATATATAAATGTATATATACATATCCTTTATATATTTATATTTTTATATATAAATATGTATATATATACATGCATATCCTTTATATACAGTAAAACCTCTATACCGAACCCTCCACAGATCGACCACTACCCTATATCGATCGCTTAATTGGGTCCCAACAATACCATTGTAACCATATTTTAACTCCCTAAACCGGCCACCCCCCTAAATCGACCACGTAAAGACGGTCCCAAAGTCGGTCGATTTAGAGAGGTTTTACTGTATTTGTATGTATGTGATATATAAGGATTACGTGAGTATAAAGGCGTGTAAGGGAATGCTCCTTAATATTATGATTCCTATGTTGTATACTACACTATGGGTGAGCCCCACTCTTCATTGGGACTGGTGGCGCCACCACCGCCTAACCCTTCCAATGGCGCGATACACTGTCACTCGCGCTCTGGAAATCTGTTTTATATGTATATATATTTATACTCCACCATTCCACTTTTCCTTCCTTTTGGCCACAAATTTGTTAGTATCGTGTTACCATAAGCGGACAGCTATGGTCGTGTTCAGATTGTTTTTGTTTATTGATATTTTTGTGTGTGATTCTTTTTTTTCTTTTTTGTTTTCAAGGTCTTTTTCAGAAACCACTTCTCCAAAATATAGTTATGTTCATGGTTACCAGGGCCACGTTCAGGGTACGCCTCAGATTCGACTCGTGAGACAGCTCTGCGGGGTCTTTTTTAGCCAATTTGTGTTCATGGTGCGCCTCAGAGTCGACGTCACGCTTTTCAGGTGGGAGGCAAAAACACCTCCAAAATGGCTGATTCAGTGATTTCAGCCAATCAGACTTGTTCTTTCAATTGCAAATGGCTGCACCCTATGGAGGCCGCCATTTTCGAGGTACACGACAGCTAAAGTCGTTCAGACTAGCGCTACATCCGGAATATCTCCCAGGCACCTCCCAGGCGTACCTTGAACATGACCCAGTGTTGCTGTTTGTATAATGTGCCGCCTTAGCCCACTAAACAACCTTTCGAGTGCTGCGATTATTCCAATACTGTTGTGAAGTAGGCTTGTTAAGTGCCAATGCTCCTGATAACTGCTGCTCCTGATTTGCTGCATTTTTAGTATAGATGTCTCCAGGTCACACATAACATTCATTGTCGTATACTAGGATTGTCAAAAATTTGCTCACAGTTAAGTATGCCCCACCAAAAACCATAACTGGTGGCACATACACCATAGTACATTTTTCTGTTGATACCATGTTATCTTGTTTTTGGAACTCGTGTTAGATATATTGTTAGCATGCTTGAGAAAGCTGTGGTAGAAACCTGAGGTTTCAGTAGCTTTTCTAAAGGAATTATTAATGTTTCCATGACAGTTCTGGTTAATGGTGCGCTATGTCTCGAGTCATTTTCTACGGTAGGCCGTGTATTGGCTCAGATTTAATACTCAGTTTGAAAGATGTATTATAACTTGGCGCTGGTATTTATATATATATAATATAACACAGTACATACACACATATATATAATTATATATATACAATATATATATATTATATCCCATCCTGATATGACCTTAGATGTTGCCAGAACGTCAAACTCCAACAACCTCCCTATATATTATGTATAGATTACATATATATATATATACATATATATATATATATATATATAATAAAACAGGACAAAAACCTAATGCAATCTATATGGTCTAGAAAGAAGTTTTGGTCCAACCAACACCTTCGTGTTAGGCAATTATTTGTATTAATCGCACAAGTATTTCATCTCATGAAACGACTTAAGGTGTCGTCGTCCATAAATTATGGAATCTTAGGTAAAGGTTTGAGCACACTATCCGATAATGGGAATTGTGTATCGGTAATCGTACCATTCTATGTAGAAATAAGTGCACAAGTAAATAAGTAAATGTGCTTTTATCGGAATATACAACTTGAACAACTATATGGCTTGCACCCATGTACAACATTTGCGACACCACTCAATCCCCTTTATCGCCTAGTGTGCGCCATTCTTTAATCCAACGCATAAATCAACATTGAAGAAATAAATTGTAACTTTCGGGGCGACACACTTCTCCAGAGAGAACTTGTATTATTTTGTATAGTTTTGTCTAAAAAATATGGTGCGTGTATTTTATACAGGGTGTAAATATGTAAATTAGACAGGATGTTTACAATTCTGTAAACCCTTTTGTACGATAGATAAACTATATTTGCTGTCACTGCAATGTTAGGTGAATAAACAAATGTTACATCAAGCAGGCTTTATTATTTAATTGCATATCAGCGCCTTGAAAAGCAATTCATTCCTCCAAATAAAACCTAATTTTTTCATGTTCTGTGACGGAAAATATATATAATCTATATAATGTAAACCTATGAGCCTAATATTTAAATAGTCTAAAAGCAAAACACTATTAAAGCGTGTCTATATATCTCCCTGACTTTAGTCAACTTACCCGAACCTTAAATTAGTTGGCTTGTAACTATATACCGAGTCGTTCTTGCCAATTACAAGGTTTAACCATCTAAATTATACTTATACTTATCCTCTTCTGCTTAAGAAATTAGGCATCAATGCCTGTTAGCAGCTTTGGCCCGTCTAAGTGGGACCTAGTGAAATTATAGTTTTCGTGCGGCGAGCGCTGACTTTAGTGGTAAATTACCCAGTGCTTATCGAGGCGTCCTTTGAAAGAGTTTAAGCTTGGGGCATTCACTACATCAGCTGGTAATCTGTTCCAAGTGTTCCCGGCTCTTTCAGTGAGGAAATTTTGATGAACTTGCTTGTTAGTTCTGGGTTTGACAATCTTATTATGCCCTCTGGTTATCAGACCGTGTGTTGGCTCAAGTATGATGTACCGGTTTTTGACTGTATAAGTTCCGCTGAGGTGTTTGTAGATCTCAATGAGGTCTCCACGGGCCCTTCTGTAGTAATTCATAATGAAATCTTTAATAAGTCAACAAATAGTAAAGCCGCATACTCTGGTGAAAGTACCAAACTTTCATAATATATTTAAGTTTTATTCAACTTAAATACAGGTACGCTCATTAAAGTTGCATAGTCCACGGTCTTGAGTTTCTATTTATTAAATGAATATATATATACAGTATGCAACTTTAATTTAGAATGACTAACTGGAAATATTTGAAGTGTAAACACACTAATTAAATTTTGACATGCTTGTCAAAACTCCGACCCCATAGGCTTCACCACTCACAGGTTCTCTTGACATGGTATGTCCTATATAGCGCCAAATAGTGCACCAGTATCTAAGTTGGATATGTAGGACAAAATCTGGATAACTGCTTTGCTTTTGAAATGTTGATGCTTTTATCAAACTATGCAACTTCACACATTTATTGTTGCACTGAAGGGAATACTAAGTCAATCTAACTTCTAAGAAAACATGTTACTGCTGAAGCTTATAATGTCAGAATATTGACCTGCATGCCAAAATTAATTTGGCATGTTCTATTCAAAGACTACAAAGTTGGCAATTAAAAATATTAAAAAAGTACTTTAAGCTAAAGTAAGGTAGATTGTAATGATTGATCTAAATGTATCTAAAAAAGATAGAAACTCAAAACCATCGGATTGTGTAACTTGAAGCATGCTTTTCACAAAATATATTAATAGTAAATGATAACACAATAGCATAATCTTGCAGAATAACTAACCAACTTTCAAGTATATAAACACCAGGATAAAAATTAAAAGCCACACTTTGTGCGAACTTTAAAGCTTGCTCCTGTGGAGGGCTACTTGGGACTAAAGTCATTTTTAGTTTTTTTTTATAGAAGCCCATTCCATTTTAGTCGACATGGATTTTACCTTCATTATGTTAGACGGCCGCAATCAAGGTGATGAACTGTGTCGACATGGATGTTGCCAACATAGTAGTCATCACAGACATAGTCCCAACCAATGTAATATTCACTGCCGTTTAGGACCGTTTTGACAGAATCTTTTGTGAATACATAGACGGGCAAACACACACATTGACATTTATATATACAGATATAGATAAATGTCCTATTCACTACCATCTAAGACTCTTTTGTCAGAATTGTTTGCGAACACACAGAAAAACACACATTCGCTTTTATTTATATAGATTACTTTATTATGATAATGAAATATCACATTGATTAAGGCATGTGTGTAAAGAATAATTATATCATACAATTTATTTACATATACACTTCAGATTACACGTTAATTATTATCGAAAAAGTGAGATATATAAATTTACAAACGCTGCCAAATAATGGGTATGATTAATATTACCACTTATTGCTCATATCTGATCGGGAATTAGACATTTTTTCATTCAAGACTATGCATTTTTCTCGTGCACATTATCCGAATTTTATGTGCACATCATGATTTAACTATATGTATTCCGAGCTCTACTTATTTCCGGAAGGAAATCCAGCACACCGGAAGTTGTGGTTGACCCCCCACCCCTCATAACCCTATCCCTACTTAACTCAGCCAGGTGCTTATTTGGGGTGAAGCGCTTATGAGTGAGGTATTTCTTTGAAGTGGTGCTTATTTTGAGTGAGTCGATTATTTGAACAAAATGGTTATTCGACTGAGGTCCATTTTCAAGTGAAGAGCTTATTCAAATGAAGGGGCTTATTCAAGTGGATGAGCTTATTCGAGTGAAGGGGCTACTGTTTCTGAGGAGCCCAGTAGGCCTATATGTATTGTAGCTGGAGAGTGGGGAGGCAAGAAGGACTCGAGTGTATCTAGGCCTACATCAATGAACATTGCAACATTACTTAAGCCTACAGTGCTTTCAAAAATTGTGAAATATGAGTTGGAATTGTAAAAGTAGAAGTTGCAGATGTGGTGCCTATGTGTAGATTGTTATGTTGTTATGTTATGTTATGGGAAAAGTACAGGTTGCTTGTTTATTGTTGTTTTGCATCCTATCAACATTTAAGGACATCTCAGGATGGGTAACGACTTATGAGAGTGCACACTCATGGCAACTTTATAGTGCTTCCCCACTGGGAGACCAGGCCACCGGCACCATGACCCAATATCTCACACAGTCACATTATCATGATACTGTGCTAACCCATCCTTGTCATATCCTTTTAATGCCGAGCACCAGGATAGGTAGCGACAAGTATCAATTTGATAAGTCATTGGCTTGACTCGGCTGGGATTCAAACTCCTGACTTCTGCCTCCACTCTACCAATTCGCCCACCGCGTTCGCAGGTGAGCATGTAAACGATGCTGGCGGCGTGCGTCGACTCATTTTGAAAGCACTGCTATAGCTATGACTCCCCAACTCTCACTGTCTCAGAATATCTGGAAACATGCAGGCCTGCCAGCGTGAACTGCCGCTAACATCACTATGCAGCCCGTCCTACACCGGGTTCGCCCCTCGAGCCTCGTTACCAGCAGCTCGTACGGTACGCCTTCTTCAATCTGCAACAACCAGAGTGTGAATAGTATTACTCAGGGGGAGATTAGATTATTGCCTACTGGAACCAATCAAAGTACACAGATTTATCATCAAAATACAAAAATTGTTTCATTTAACGAGGCCTCTAAATCACATCAAAATAGAATGTACTTATTTCGTCCCCCTAGCTAAGAATACTAAGTCTCATAGTCATACCTACAATTACAAATATCCATTACATATACAGGGCAGGTCTGTCGCCATATAGCGCTCAACATGTATATGATCCTGGTCACGGCACAAGTGTCATGGGAATGTTGCAACAAACAGGAATATAAAAGCAAATATTCGAACCCACATACCACTACTAGTCTAAGGCGAATGTTTTGACTATTAGTCTACATACCCTTCTTGATACGATCACCCTACCCACGCATACTTGTGTATGTGGTATTTCATCAGGTGAGTACACCTCACAAACAACTAATGTCATGAGGCAAGAACACCTAAATTTTACTACAATTCACAAAAGTTCATATCTTCTGAACTCTTGATAGGTGAATTGAAAATTTGCTCTGAATTATTCAGTTGCGATCACCCACCTGATTGGAGTTGTAGGACACTTCCGGTGCATCCTCACGGACCGGAAGAGCGAGAAATTCGAGATCGCTGCCATCAGAGCATGCCTGAACACAGAAGGTGGGGTACGTGATGTCATTACGACATGAGGCGGCGTCACAAGTCCGCCCCCAGCAGAGCCCGCTAGATGGCGCCCAGACACTAAACTCCAGTTTCAGTCCACGGCAGTAGGTGGCGCGCAGGAGCGTGACGTCACTCGCACTTTTGGCGTCCCATCGGAGCACAGAGACAAGACGCAGGCAGGGCCAGAGGCGGGACGCCAGGTAAGAAGCTTCCACTTCCGTCGGTGTTAGCCCCGCCTCCTGAAGTCCCACCTCTCTCATCTTTGCCTCTCTACAGCTTTCCTCTCGAAGACCTGCCTCTCTAAACCCCTCCTCACTAACTCCCTCCTCACTAAGCCCCACCAGTCTAAGGACAGCCTCTCTACGCTGCCCCTCCCCATAGCCCGTCTCTCTAAGCTCCGCCTCCCGGTGCAGCGCCTTATCCATGCAGTGTCCTCCAACCACTGACAACAGTGACCTGCGAGCCGACTTACTCCGAACGCAATCGTCATTATTGTTGTTACTCGACCTATTCACTCCAACTGTTTGCAGAACCTCCTCACGACCAGATGAACCCCCTGCACAAAAACCGCTTCTCATAACCGTGCAGATGGACGCTAAATTCCCCGCAATGAAGCTGAACAGCCCCAGGAGGCTCGCGACATCTGGCGCCTGGAGCACCCCAAGCTGCTCCTCCAGTAGGAGTGTCAGTGCTTGCCTGAGCTGCTCGGTGCCATCAGTGAAGACGAGGAAGGCTCGCTCTCCTCCTGGGTGGGGCGCAGGCACATGTGTCACCAGGCGGCCGATGCGTGGCAGGCCCGGCGCGCCGTCCACGTGGTACTGGTACTGGTATTGACTGGCATGGCTTTCACCATGGCTGTCATCGTGGCTGTCACCATGGCTGTTACCATGGTTGTCACCGTGACAACCCTGGTGACTGTCCTCGACTGTTTGGCTCCGGACCCTGTCCCAGCCAGGAGACAGTCTTTGCAGACTTGTTCCTCGTAGGCGAAGGGAGTCGGTGCTTGGAGGTCGGGGGCACTTCCGGCAGGGCGATATGGTGCGCTTACGGAACTGCAATATACATACTGCATTCGCAGAAGCACTCGTCTGAAACGTTAAGAAAGTACACTGGAGTTTGGTGGCTTTTATTTTATGGGCTTAAAGTGGCCCAGTCCGATAAAAGCATAAAGTTTTCGAAAGCAAACCACTTATCTAGATTTGGACCTCTATTGTCTGACTTAGATACTGGTGCAGTTAGGAAGTATTTCTTGCTGCATATAAGGGTGTACGAAGTGTTTAATAGAACATGTGTACGGCTAAAGCCTATAGGGTCAGTTTTGAAAAGCACACTAAAATTAACTATGGTTATTTCTCTATGGTGTAATAGTTTAGACGTGAACTTGTCTATATACAACTTACAAGAAATGAAATAAGGGTGTTGACTTAAGGGTGTTAACTTAAATTGAATATACTGCTGCCTGAAAAATGGTTCCCAAGCTTTATAAGGTTGTTTTTTGTTCATGACTTTTCGAGGATTTTTCAAAGGACCCAACATAAGTAAGTAAACATGTATAATTTAAAGTTGCATAGTCTGATAAAAGCATCAAATTTTCAAAAGCAAAAACACTTATCTAGATCCGAATCTATATATTGAACTTAAAATTGCATAGTCCGATGCATGGTTTTGAATTTCTGTATTTCTTCTGAGATGAATATATTAGATCGATCACTAGTATCTACTTTACATTAGTTCAAAGTTACTTGTATTGTAAATGGTAAACTTTTGAGATATTTTGAGTGCAAACATGGAAAATTAGTTTTGGCAAGCTTGCCAAAACTCTGACACCATAGACTTCTGCAGTAGCAGGTTCTGTTAAATTGACTCAGTATTGCCTTCTACGCAGAAACAAATGCTTAATAAGCACATCAGTATCTAAGTTAGATATGTAAAATCAAATTTAGATAATTGGTTTGGTTTTGAAAATTTGATATTTCCTCGGAATATGCAGCTTTAAATACTGGTACACTTCCTAAATGTGTTGCTACATAGAATTAGAAGGGCATACAAAGTCAATTCAATAAAAACATGTTACTGCTGGCTGAAGTCTATGGGATTAGCATTTTGGCACAAATTAATTTTGGCATGTTTTTTTTTTGGTAAACCAGTTTATTTATCAGAACATACACTTTTTCAGCGCCGAGGCACTATGTGTAGATTGTTATGTCGTTGTTATGTTGTGGGAAAAGTACAGGTTGCTTGTTGTTTGTTTATTGTTGTCTTGGATCCTAGCAACGCCGTTTACATTACATTGTAAATAGGTAGATCAGCGGTTACTTATGGTGCTGTCACAGTTCGACATTTCTAACCAACGCGCGTCGACGCGTGCCGACGTGTTGCCTTTTTGGGGGAAACGTCGGCCTGTGTCGGCACGCGCTACAAAGTGTTACCGCCTCGTCGGGACACGTTGAGTGATAGCAACGTGTAAACTGACACGTCTGCGCCCGTCGGCTCGCACCGATCGTTTTGTGCTTGCACAAAACTTTCGACGGGCCACAACGCGCATCAACGTGTCGGACGGCGCGTTACGGACGCGTTACCAACACGTCGATACCCGTTACCAGCGCGCCGACAGAACGCTGGCATAACGTTGATCAACGTCGATTAACGTTGGCATTTTTTTCGCCAAACTGCGAGCGTTCCGTCAACGCGTCGGCAACGTCCCATCGACGGGTAGTGGGCGTGCTATTGGCATTGCTCCAGCGTTTCTCGACGCGTTGGACGTGTTGCCGGCACGTCTGGACCTGCTGATGGCGGGTCTGGACATGTTGCCGGTGCGTCTTGACGTGCTGATGGCGGGTGTGTACACGTTGACACGCTACTAACACGATACCAACACGCCACAAGCATGCCAATAACACGCTACCAACACGCTACTAACACGCCACTAACATGCTGCAACCCGTCAAACTTTCTCCCAAAAAGCCCAAAAGTTGGACGTGTCTCGAGGCCTAGCAAATATTTTGCGCGTTGGCGGCACGCCGGAAGAAGCGTCGTAATGTGACAGCACCATTAGTTACACTTCAAATATCTCCCAAGTGAGTCATTTTAAATCAAAATTACTTACAACACAAAACTAAGGTAGATTATAACAATCAACCTAATAAATTTATCTATTAAAAAAAAAAAAAAAAATTTAAGACAAATTCAAAACCATCGTACTGTGCAACTTTAAGAGTGCCAAATTACAAATATGAGGTTGGGGAATACCTACCCTGAGCCAGCAGAGTGTAGCCCGGGCCCTGCACCAGCGTAGGTGGGCGTACTGTGTAACCAAGCTCCTCACTCCGTGGCTCGCAGCGGGGCCCAGTCGCCACACGTCCAGGCACGCGAGGCACAGCGTCCCAGTTACCACGGCAACGCATCCTGTGTATAAACACATACACTTGTATTTTTGTTGTAACAGTGTCGTGCTGGAATGGTGCTGACTGCGCGCGCACTGCGGGGTGTTAACCAAGCGGATACAAGTCGAGATGGCGGCGGCTTCAAATAGAACACCACGAGTGGAGTTGACAAAATCATGTGCCAGGTGCAAAAAGTCACGACCCCAGTAACCCACCTCTTGGCTGGGGTTGGCTATCGGAGCGATGCCGTCACATTTGTGCATCAAAAAGTCGCTCAGGTCACCTGAGTTGATGAATCAAATATGCTGAAATGCCGTTAGATTTTGACCCATCCGCATAGGCTTTAGCACTGACATGATGTATTAAAGTTGCATAGCCCGATGAAGACATCAAATTTTCAAAACCAAAACACTTATCTAGAATTGATTCTACATATTCAACTTAGATACTGGTGCACTTATTAAGCATTTGTTGCTGCATAGAAAGTAATAAGTCAATTAATAGAAACCGTTACTGCTAAAGTCTGGTGTCAGAGTGTGCTTACCAAAATTATGTTGGCATGTTTTGATGTCAAATATCTCCAAACTTAGCTGTTTAAAATTAAAGTAACTTCAAACTAAAGTAAAGTAGACTTAAGCCGTGTTTACACGGGCAATTGTAAAGCAAATTAGACAAAGCGATTTATATGAAGCGAAGTAGTGGCGCGTTTACACAGAGCGAGTTTGAAAGTGTGTCGGCGACCGGGAACCAGCAGCCTTAGTGGTGAGCCTGTAGCCGGCGAGCACTGCTATTTGTTTAGTTTACATTCGTCGATTCAACAATATGAATAACGACGCCGAAGTAGTGGCTACGTTAATATCGCTTGGAATTTAGGGTTAATTTAATGAAATTTCATTATTTGAGTATGTAATTCTGTTAAATATGATCGCATTCACTAGATTTCGGCCTAATCGGTCCCTAACACTGCCGGGCACCATCGATTAGTTACAGCTGAGCCTGTAGCCGGCGAGCACTGCTATTTGTTTAGTTTACATTCGTCGATTCGACAATATGAATAACGACGCCGAAGTAGCGGCTACGTTAATATCGCTTGGAATTTAGGGTTAATTTAATGAAATTTCATTATTTGAGTATGTAATTCTGTTAAATATGATCACATTCACTAGATTTCGGCCTAACACTGCCGGGCACCAGCGATTAGTTACAGCTGAGCCTGTAGCCGGCGAGCACCGCTATTTTACACTATCGCTGCCCGGGAACCAACTGTATCGCTTCATCTATACTACCTCGCAAGGTGGTTTACATATACCGATTTATATGAATCGATTCAGCCCTAAAACGCCTCAGCGTCGCGTTTACATGTCAAATGTAAATCGATCTAGACAAGTGGTTTTATATGAAGCGTTTTAACTCGCCCGTGTAAACACGGCTTATAACGATTAGTATAATATAATAGATTAGTAAAATAGCAGAAACTCAAAAGCATCGGACTATGCAACTTTAAATTGACTCAGTCTTCCCTTCTACATAGTAACACATTTTCTATGTTCACACCTCTGGTGCAACGAGCGAATGAACACATTAAGCATATAACTTATTAGATAAAAAGATTCACCCGATACTTGTAGTACACGGGTGAACGACAATGTAGTGTAAATACGACCGAAAATAGCTTTAGTATAGAACAGGAAGTAGAATGCCTGCCTCCAGTATCAAATGGATACTTATATAGGCACAGATTTGGTGAAATGGGAGAGAATGCAAAAAGACAAGATGGCGGCCATAGAACGCCGTCAATTTCATTTAAAAATTTTATTAAACGAGATATTTTATCATATTTTTCAACTCAAAGGTAGCGGGGAAATATGAAGACATATACAAAAATAAATGTTGCTTCTTAGATTGTGAAATTAGGCTCTCATTTCATTAACCCGCTTTTTTGACCGTTTTTATATAGGGCTGGTATTCACCTGTGTACTGCGAGTACCGGGTGAATCCTTTATCTAATAACTTATAAGTGTACCAGTATCTAAGTTGGATATGTAAAATCAAATCTAGATAAGCGTTTTCATTTAGAAAATTGCATTCTTTCATCGAACTATGCAGCTTTAACCATTTTCTCTGCTACAAATTAGCATAATCATATAAACATACAGTCATGCTGTATATTCAACATCAAAGAGTGGACAAGACTGGGGCCTGGCAACACGCCTGGGGCCTGGCAACAGAGCTGTGGAGAACAAGGAAATATAGAGAGGGCTGATTTTAAAATAAAATGTCGCCAGTGGTGTCCAACCACCCTTACATGTACGTTACGGGAAAGAAGTGAAAATGGGACATTCTGAAATGTCATACCTGAACGAGTGAACGGTGTGCATACAAATTACTTACGGAATGCCATGGGCGTAATTTGTCCAACATGACACAAGTTGCATATACCATGCATACACAACATGAACATTTCCCGAAAATAGCCAGTGTGCGAGCTAGGTCACATTACATGGTTGTATAATAGCTATGTGTAGTGTGTGTTGTACTCGACTATAAGATCGCGTATAAGAGATACCACCCCGACCCTTCATACACACACACTTCCCCTTCCCACCCGACACACACACACACACTTCCCACCCGACACACACACACACTTCCCACCCGACACACACACACACTTCCCACCCGACACACACACACACACTTCCCACCCGACACACACACACACACTTCCCACCCGACACACACACACACACTTCCCACCCGACACACACACACAGACACACACACTTCCCACCCGACACACACACACACACTTCCCACCCGACACACACACACACACTTCCCACCCGACACACACACACACACTTCCCACCCGACACACACACACACTTCCCACCCGACACACACACACACACTTCCCACCCGACACACACACACACACCCACACACACACACACACGTATTTCTGTCTCGGACGTGCCGACTAGCTGACGAGGTTGATCTATTTTCACCTACACACAAACACTGATACAGCACCCTGCATGTAGTTTGTTTGTTGTTTTACGACCTAGCAACATCCACGGTCATATCAGGACGGGTACCGACTTGTTCGTTGTTTGTTTGTTGTTGTTTTACGTCCTAGCAACATCTAAGGTCATATCAGGACGGGGTACCGACTTGTACTCATGGTGACTTTATAGTGCTGCCCCACTGGGAAGTCAGGCCGCCGGCAAGTACCATCACCCGATATCACATCAGTCATATTATCCTGAAACTGAGCTAACCAGTCCTTGTCCTATCCTAATAATGCCGAGCGACTGGCTAGGAAGCAACAAGTATCAATTTTTAAGTCACTGGTTTGACTAGACCAGGGTTCGAACACATGAAGGTTCGAATCTCGCGATCTCCCAACACAGGAGACGGACGCTCAACTCATTCGGCCATCCCGTCTGGTCCGCCTATGCACTTATATTAGTTGACTTGGGCTAAACAGTAATGCCAGTTCTACAATGCTTTGATAGATGATTCGGTGCTATTATAGCATGCAGTCAACATAACGTTAATCCTAAAAAGTTAGTTAAATTGACAGGTCAAGTCAGATCATGTGGTGTCTTCTATTATCCCTATTTAAAGTTGCATAGTCCGATGGCTGTTGACCTTTTGCCTAGTTTTTGAGATAATTACACCAGTTTGATCATTATAATCTACTTACGATAACCATGAAGTGATTTTTATGGCAGATGGCTTATTTTGAAGTTATTTGAAGCCAAAGCATTCAAAATACTTTTGTCAAGCTTGCCAAAAGTATTTGGAAGGAAGCCAAGTTGTCACACAGTTTCCAATCTCGTTGTGATCACATGGTACACTGACCTAATTAATGAGCTCACAACATATAAACAAACAAAATGCAAACTTCTTCGGCTTAGAAGCTTCAGCATTGGGATACACACACTCTCTAAGTTGTAATGAGTGCAAAAAGGGAAGTAGACCTTATACATGGTCGACCTAAGATACACCAAACTGGATCTGCAAAGAAAAGGTCATGAGATTTTTATGTCAGTTATATAAGTTCATCAAAATCACGATGAAATTTAGCAGGAACGTAACAGTGCAACATAACATACTGCCAGTGAGTATAAGCATCCTGATTCCAACACTTTTACTTCAATATCAGTGACACTTTATATGATTATCTATCAAGTGAGTATGATAATATAACACATTATATATTTAATGAGAAGAAAGGTTGATCACAGAGGCCGTACTGAAAAAAAAATGAAAAAAAAGCAGAGCAAACATAGCTTTGTTTTTGGGAGTGTTTCAGTCCAGGTCACGTGGTCTGTGAAATCAGGTCAAACCTCCGAGAGGTCATGAGATTGACCTGCAGTTTTTGTAGGTGTTTGGCTTCCATCAGTTGTTGTGTGGATCCGGACAAAGGAAGCCCGAGACGGAAGTGGGAGAAAAAGGTTTATTACACTAAGCGATAATGACACAAGGTACATTCAAGGCAATGAGGTCAGGGGTCAATCGACCTGATCCAAGTCTGCAGAAGGAGCACTCTAGGAGGAGGTAGGCCCGGGAGCCGACCCCCTGGAGTATTAAAAAGAGGGTGGGCGGGCATGGTAAATCCATACAGGAAGGAGTCAGTAGCCCGAATGCAGGTCAGAGGGGGCGAGGGGAAGGAGAGGGGAGCATGCAGTGCTTGGGGACGTGACCGTCTCGGGCTTCCCGCCGGATCAACCACAATTCGGAAATTATGGGCCAATTACATTCTTATAAAGTCAGATTTATACCATAACAGCATCACAAATTGCTAAGTGAAGGCACTACTATCTTAGTTGGATATGTAGGATCAAATTTATGTAAGAATCTTGGTTTTGAAAATATATTCATATCATCGGACCATGCAACTTTAACTAACTTGTTCGGGTTAGGGTTAACTTCCCGGTAGACCGCATGCTATATTGTACTAAACTAATTGTATCACCGATGATTCTTTTATAAATCTGTGTGTATCACATCTAGAATTACTGTCACATGAGTACATTAGTAAACTAAAAGAAGTTATCATAGAGTTAAAAGAAATTGGTGAATACCGATCACCAAGCCGCCCGTGCATTCACTCCTATTAGGCCTAACCAAAAAAAATAATGTTTCTACTATTCTAGTTGCATGACTGACCCTGCAAAAGGTTGTCAACAGTAATTATATGTTGATGAAATTATTTCATATCGGGGGGTTCGGCCCGTCGCACCACTGGAATGCCTACATCGATTTGGCCAATACTCAGTCCAGTTTAAAATCCATATCAGGCAATAAATACTTAAGGTAAGTTATTAGTAAGGCCTACTAGTTCTGCTCGGTCGATGTGCATTGCTATAGATATCGCCATAGTTAATGAGATATCAGAGCCCGATATTTCAAGACTAACTTGTTACGCCGCACCTGCTATAAAAATACACATATATATGTCAGTTATGTGACGGACATAAGTCGCATCGCTTCTGTGACTTTGTCTTTGATAACTGTAAAAAAATTACTTTCAAACAAAGACCAGACCAGACACAAACTTCCAAGTGAGGAAAAACTGTCTCCTTGATAGAGGGGCAAACACGTGGAATGGGCTTCCACCCGAAATAGTCAAAGCTCTATCATTAAATGCATTGAAAAACAGACTTTATCATTTTTGCCCTCAGTATCGGTATAGTAAGTCCTACTGCGTGACCACTATAATTATGATAGGTCATATATATATAGAGAGAGACCGAATCTGTTAACAGGCTATTATGCCTTAATATAATAACAGAAATGGATAAGTAAAAATATTTTTGTTTTTTTGTTTTTGTTTTTTTTGGTTCAAATTTTTATTCCAGTTGAATAACATCTTTTTTCAGCACCGAGGCACTGGTCTTCCGGCCTTAACAATTGTAGTGCATATGAACTATTTATGGATGAGATGATGAGATGGTATGAACAATATAGACAATAGTATTAGTAGGTTAAAATGACGCATTACAAATATAGTGGGGATCTTATTTTGCAACTGTAGACTGGAGAATAGCCATAACCTTTACACTATATCAGTGATTTGATGATCATACATGTGAGGAGGCATTAATATAATGGGCATGACTTGCTGATACAGGTAGTCGTGGATTTTACATAATGAAAATAATGGTTGCACGACTCAATTAAATTGTCTTGGTCAACTATAGCTTTGTCAGTAGTATATGTTGTATTGGTTTAGTCAGGTGTTATAGGCTGGTGGGTATACTTTGGTAGTTATTTCTTTTACTCTTTTTGACAGGGGGAGAGGGAAGGGAGTGGTTTGGGACTATGTATTTATTTTGGTTCTCAACTTTTGTGGTCTATTCAGGTAGGTTTATTAATGTATGTCTATGTTGGGTACTCAACCTTTAATCTAGATTTAAATTGCAGGTAGGTTGTTGCATTCCTGGTTTTGGCAGAGAGTTTGTCCCAGAGTTGGCTTCCCTGATAAATAGGTGCTCTTTTGAGTTTGTTAGTCCTTGGATAGGGAATTTTCAAGAGGTTGCCATCTGCTGCCCTAGTATTGTGAATACTTGTGTCAGTATAGATATTGTGTCTTGGGCTCTATTGTACTTGAGTCCTAAGAGATTCCTTTTGTGCCTTGTATCTAGTTTGTCCATTCCAGCTTTAGCATGTAGTTCTTCTATGTTGGCCTTTGTAAACTGTCCTGAGTGCCCTATTTTGTACTGTTTGAAACTTTGCTTGTTGCTGTTTTGTGAATAGTTCATATATTAGGTCATTATAATCAATTATTGGGAGGATCATTGTTTTGTAGGCCTACATAAGAAGAGCTGTTTTTTTCAGTTATAAAACCCTTGATTTTTCTTAAGGTGTTCAGTTTCCTTGCCAGTGACTGATTTAATCTACTTAGTTGTTTATTCCCATTTAGAGTTCCATCCAGTTCAGTTCCTAAATGTTTGTAGGTCTCTACCTCCCTTAGTGTTTCATTCCCAATCTATATTTGGACTTCTGGGCTTTGTCCTTCTTGTTCTTGGTGCCATAGATAACATATTCAGTTTTGATTATATTGAGTTAATTTTGTTTTCTTTGCAGCATATATTTATTCTAGCTAAATTTTCATTTGTCAATTATGCTGCTTTTGCTAAGTTTGATACCAGTTGGACTGCGTCATCAGCAAATAAAAGGGCATTAATAAAAGTATCATTATAAACACATTATTTCAGACCAACGACTAACTTAGAACAATAATTGTTGTCGGCCTACCTGACACAAAGGCGCACAGTTCACATTGCACAGCTTTCAGCTCCATGGAGAGGTGTGTGAAGAGCGAAGAGAGCGTTGTGCAAACGACGGCCATGATCAGTACTTTCCCTTCCACGGCGATCGCCGCCATACTGAATGGATTCAGCCTGGTCCCCTAGTGGTCACCACAGACCCGGATGCACTGAATCGCCAGTGAGGATTGCGGGGAGTTCTGGAACTTCAACGCTCGTCCCACGCTACCGAGTCGGGTGTCCTATATCCTCAGTCGTTTGGCGGACTGCTCACGCAATGGCTGAAGACGAACGCCATTTTTGAATATTATAGACAGAGACACGGGATATAGAGAGACGTGCACTATTGAGATAATATATATAGTTACAAGATCATAGCTCCAAAGTTTTGTTTTGTTGTTTGTTTGCTTGTATGTGCGCGCGTGTGTGCATGTGTGTGTTACTGTTTTGTAGATAGTGATGGATGTGTTTTCTGTTGTTTAGAAGAGACGTTTTCTCTTACACGTTTTGTTTTATTTGTGTGTGTCGTTTTGTGATAGTTTTTTTTTGTGGGATTATTTGTTGTTCTTTAAAAAGAAGTTTAAGTTGCATGGTCCGATGAAATATAATTTTGTCAAAATTAAAACAACTACTTACATTTGATCCTTAATATCCAACTTAGATACTGGTGTATTAGCTAATGATTTGTGACAGCATATGCAGAATAACCAGTGAATTTATAACCTCACCCCTTTGGACACTCACTTTGAAACAACGATTATGCAGGGAGGCTATTAACCAATTAGGCCAATCTCATGACCTCATTAGCCTCCCCCAAACAAATAGTCCTACTGTGCAGGGCCATAGAGGTGAAGGGGAAGTGAGGTGGATGTTGCCGCTGCCCTCCATGTTGGATATTCAATGCTGTTTGGTCAATTCCATAAATATAATTAATCAATTTGGGTCATTTAAATGTTTACATTTGTCAATTAAAGTTGCTTCTGCCATCGGGACTATGTATGGTATGAGGAAGGATGAGACATATGGATGACATAACAGTAGATAGTAACAGAGCAATAATATGTACATGAGACATGCAAATTCATTAGCTAGCAATGCGAAATGTTAAACGGAATCGGTATACCTGCCTGGGAAAACAAATGAACTCGGAATAGTTCTAATTTGTGCCACATACATAGGGTCTACACATACGGTATGTGAGCAGTACGCATATCCTTGGCAGTCTAAATGTATGTGAGGATGCGCAGACATGTGTTTTGCGTGCATCTGTTTGAAATTTGGTTGTGCCAATGCGTTATCGTTTGGATGGGATCCATCGCAAATGCGCCGGGTTCTGTACTTAATGCTATGATGGCAGCAGCCATATTCTCCAATCCAGCCGGACCTGAGCATTAATGGCCTAATGGGATCTGCCACAAATGCACAGATTTCCAGGTTTAATGCTATGATGGCAGCAACTGTTCTGGTCGTGCATTATTATTTGGATGGGAGCCATCGCAAATGCGCCGGGTTCTAGGCTTAACACTATGAGGACAGCAGCCGTTCCGCAACGTATGCGCCGGTGGACGGCTCATCATAGCAGAGCATGCAGTTTCTCATAGGCGAGTGTAAAAACTGATATGGTGCTACAACCCCAGGCCGTTCTCCGATGCATACGCTGTGGAATGGCGGATTAGCAATGGATCCCGTCCAAACGATAACACATAGGCACAACCAGAATAGCTGCTGCAATCATAGCATTAAACCCAGAAACCTGCGCAATTGCGGCAGATCCCGTCAAACCATTACCATTAATGCTCAGGTCCGGCTGAATCATAGAATGTGCAGTTTGTCATAGGTGAGTGTAGAAACTGATATGGTTCTACTACCCCGGGCCGTCCTCCGGCGCATACACTGTGGAATGGCTGCTTCCATCACAGCATTAAGCCAAGAACCCGGCACATTTGCGAGGGATCCCGTCTAAACGAGAACGCATAGGTATGGCCAGAACAGCTGCTGCCATCATAGCATTAAATCCAGAATCCTGTGTATTTGCGGCAGATCAAATAAACCTTTCTACAAAATATTTGGTTAAAAACGCTAATGCCATGCGCCTATGGCACCAATCCGTTCCCAGAATGTTCAACACCCAAACAGAAATACCTATCTACAGCCCTGTCAGGTTCCAGGATTAGTAGGTCATCTTACATCACATGGTCATCACCACAGGAATTTTGACCAGCTTGTCAAAATTATTTTGTGTTCTTTCAGCTCAAATCGCTCCAAAACTACCCATTTTTCATCAAAGTTACTCAGGAGTAATGAGTATTAGGATATAAGGGTCAACCTGAGCTATTTATCTCAAATATAACTAACAAATTCAAATGCCATCGGACCATGCAACTTTAAGCAACAAACATATGTAGCCTATTATATATATATATTATTTCCAGTCATCTTTATTGTGATGCACGAGCTGCAGTTTAGCATAATATTAGCAGTGCCGCAGTTTAAATTTTGTCAATCAAAAAGTGTAAATTGCATGTGAACATTCATACTTTTTCTGATTAATATGTTATGTCGCCCTTTTCCTATGAACATATAATAAGTGATGAACAGATGATTACAATCCCAAATAATAAAGTATGACATTACATTCAACAGATCCTCTTCAGTGCACCCCCCCCCCCCCCAAGCCCCATCCCAACTGCACATACACAGTTCCCTATGACAGATGGCAAGACATTTAACACTCCAAAAACCTAATAGTCCACCATATCTGACATGTATAGAATTTCAAGGCAGCCATGCGGTCTGTAAGTTCTGTCATGCCCAGTGCGTAGTTAGCCTTTTACTTTTAGAGCTACCGAATTCCGCAAGTTATGCGCTGCATACATCTTAGGCTTATAATAGTTCGTGACTGTCATATTGTCCACCAGATGGGATAGCATATATGGTACATACACAACGCCCACTTTATATATGTATAATGGAGATCGTGTGTTCGATTCCCAGTCGAAGGAAATCAGGGACTCAAATTAAAATTGGGTAGGCTCACTTGGTGCTAGCTCGCCTAGTGTTTGGCATTAGTAGGGCAAGAAAATGTCTGGTTAGTTTAATTTCATGATAGTGTAACTGAGTGGCACATTGCATAGACCTAGTTGTTGTAGTTGCATAATATATTATGTTGGGCAGCACTATAAAGCTACACGAACAGAGCCTTTGCACACAATCAGACGCTTTAAAGAGGTCGGAGTCTACCACCCGTCGAGATATTGGTAGATCTATAAACTAGGTATAAAGGGAGCAACAAAAACAATTATGTACAATAAAATATGAGTAAGCTCTCAACTTATTTGGCTAACATTTACCATTTTCATTTCTATTAAAAAACGCTGGGCCCGTTATGAGCATTTCTACGTACTGAATGGAAACCACTGACCTGGGACCTGGGGCAACTCTTCACAGTTTGTTCACAAACAAACAAGCAGTGTATACTGCGTGTATAGGACTTCAAAGTAGAGACGTGTGCACAGGTGTATCTTTGATAGTTGTGGTTTTCACAGTTGACTGATAGTATCCAAATGCATATATCTAAGAGGATGGAGTCTCAAAATATATATGTATATGTGCATGTATGCATGTATATACGCCCACATACATATATGCGTATATATATATGCGTGTGTGTGTGTGTGTGTATATATATATATATGTGTATATATATATATATATATATATATATATATATATATATATATATATATATGGGGCATAAGAACAACATAAACAAGGTTGTTTGTTATCCTAGCAACATCTATTGTCATGCCAGGACGGGTACCGACTTATAGGACATGTTCACTCAATGCAACGTTATAGTACTTCCCCACTGGGAAACCAGGCTACTGGCAACATGACTGGATGTCCCACTCAGTCATATTATCCTGATACTGAGCTATCCAGTCCTTTCCCTGTCCTAGTAATATCGAGTGCCAGGCTAGGTAGCGACAAGTAGACCTATACATTTCATAAGTCACTGGAGTGATTGGGCTTGATTTCGAACTCCCGATCTTCCGTACGGGAAGCCTGCACCTTACAGATTCGGCCAATGTTGTAGTATACATGTGTATATAAACATTTGTGAATAGGTGCATATCCAGTAACGCACTCCTAGTCCAGTGATATATGTAGATCAAAAGATGTTTACGCATTGGACCCTATCCACTTGTAGAATGTTCCTAAACGACAATTCTGAGTAGCCAGCAATTCACGGTACTGCATTAGGAACTGCAATGTCTCTTTGTATAGATACTTACACCATGCTGTCGAGTGGGGAGGGGAGGGGAGTGGGTTAAGCCTACCGCGATACTGAATTATACACACGCACCTCTTTCAGCTTCTCTCGTAATAAAGTGTTATTCGCCATTTCTCCAAAGTGTGTCAACACTCTACGTACCTTTATTTGACGTCATGTTGCACTGTTACTGTGCACAGTTAGCTGCAACACGTGCAGTGTACTTGATACAAACTCCTTCGCGTCGCTCAGCCCACACTTTCAACAACCAACCTGGCTGGGACATGATATACACCCAGTGAGTAGTGTCGATACAAGTAGGTCCTACCGCCTGGTGTGCCAACCTGTAGCTATCACCACGCCTGCAAACTTCAGGGATCACCCCCCCCCCCCCCGTGACATGTATCTACTGAGTAGCCCTAGCCTACTGGTGTTCCCGAAGTGTTCCATAAACGTGGGCTTTTGTAGGCCTATTTGTGTGTTTTATAATCAAGCACCTGATCCACATTCCTCGTCTCATCACTTTTTCAACATGACTACCATCGTAACCATGTCGCTGGGACATGCTCTAATAGGCAAGTTGACAACGACGCCGATTACACGACGGTCTACTCATGAGCCATAATACCAATGCCTCTTCTCATACTCAAGAGTGCTATTGCGTTGTGTAGCTTGCTGTCAACTGTCAGAACTGAACCAGAGGCATGGCATACAGCTACCCAGGTTCGCAAGTTATGGTGCTGTCTCATTACGACGCATCGCGCAAACGTACATCGACGTATGTGATTTTTTGCCGCTACATCGGGATACATCGTTATGTGTTACGCATCCGTTAGGCACTTGTTGGTATACGTCAATGTATGCCAACGTTCGTCGAGATACGGCGTCACAGATCAGGGGGTTGGCAAAGTTTTGTGCATGCACAAAACTTTTGACGTATGACAACGTTCGACAGCGTGTGGATTTTACGTCCGCCATACATTATGTATGCGTTAGGCATACGTTGATGTATGTTAGATGTACGTTAGTCAAATGTTGTTCACCACGTTGCACTATGTTGACCTACTTTAAAGGCAGTGGGAATGTACAGTCCGCGTACTGACAATGTATGGATAATGTATGCCTAACGTACGTCTAATGTACATTTAGCATTTCTCCAGCGTATCTTGACGTATGTAAAGTATGACGCGTAGTTCTGGCGATCGAATAACGTATATAATGTTCACCGGCATTCTGTGAACGTACCATGAGCGTAATTCGAGCATTTTTCGCCGGGAGGTATGTTAGCCATACATTGGTCATATGTTGGCCATATGCTGTGTATATGGTATGTATACATCCAACTTTGCCCCCCATGTCGAAATGTTTGATGCTTCTCGACGTAAAAAAGTGATTTTACGCGTTGGAGGCGCACTGGCGAGATCCATCGTAATGTGACAGAGCCATTAGATCTAATCCTGTTACTTTAGATGACATGCCCTCCTATTCTTGTTGTAGCCTCGTTCACACTATAAATACCATGTCTCCTTTCGAATTGATGTACTAATGCGATACATATGCTAACCAAGTCTATTTCTGGATCTTTCTCTACCTTTAAAAACAAAAACTAATGGGGTCAATATGGCCAGAATTAAAAACCTCCTCTGTGGCTAAGTTGGGATCAAAGATTCACCCCTGTCCAGAGGAGGGGCGAATAGACTACATCGCATTCCAGCCGCGCGGTGCATTGTGGGATGCATGGAAGAAAAACAAACCCATGTGAAGCACATGGCGCATATTAATACACTGGGGGCAGTTATGAAATGTGCTAGTTTCAGCTCATCTCAGCTCTTGTTTAAAACATAGAATACCAACTAAAAAATATATATATAATAAATTAAGATATTAATCTTTTATCCAGCATTGCATTTACATCAAAATAATCAGCACATCTTATGCCACGTGCATTTAGATTTAGACAAATCTGGGCACTCACACTAGTGTTAGAGCCATAGCCAGAGTCAGTTTGACTTATTTTATTCATGGTTTTATTTCTATTCTATGGTTAATGACATATGTAGACCTAGAAAATGAGTAGGGTTAATCAGATATTGGTTATATATTTCTTTGAAACAAGTTGTTGTTGACATATTTGACATTTTAATATTTAGAACAAGACTTACTTATGTCTAGTCAATGGTGATGTAAACATCAGCCTGTAGAGTAACTGAAATTGTATGTTTCTTTGCTCAAAATGCTTAATTATGGAGAGTTGTGTCTTAAACATATTCATTATATTATTATATTGCATCCATCCATCCATGTTTGTGCCAAATTGTTATGTATTTTTATTAATTTTGAATAAAATTGCAGTTTTGTCGTATGTGTATTGGTAAACTCAATGGTTGTACGCCTTTGCTTTGTTGCCAACGCCGTTTTCAGCGCATGCGCAGTCGGAACGGTGATCTCATCTATTACAACCCAGCCTAAATCCCAGCAAAATAACCTTGGGATGAATCAACTATAAACAATCTGTGGAGGTTCTTGCACCAGTTTATCTATTTTGGTATACAGTGGAGGAACTCGGAAGGTATGCAATCCTAAGATGGTGGCCATTAAATGCACTCAATTCAACTTCTAAAGTTCATTAATCGACATAATTCTATCACTTCTTCACTCCAATAATAAGAGGCTATGATTGGTTCTTGGAGTTTTACATCCTGGCAACATCTAAGGTCATATCATGACAGGTACCGACTTGTGAAAGTCTGCCCTCATGGCGACTTTACTTTAAATCAGGCCATCGACACCATGACCCAATATCCCACTCAGTCACATTATCCTGACACTGAGCTAATCAGTCCTTGCCCTATCCTATTAATGCCGAATGCCAGGATATGAAGCGACAAGTATAAATTTTATGTCATTGGTTTGAGTAGACCGGGAACCGAACTCTCGATCTCCCGCAGCGAGGCCAACTCTCTACCAATTCGGCCACTGCGCCCGGGGCCGACTATCATAAATAATTATTTGAATCGTATATTTAGCACATTAGATTGTATGTCTATCTAGATATGTCAATGGCCCAGCTTTCCGACACTAAAGCCCTGTCATAAGACACCTTTACCAAGCAGCATGTGCATTGGAAACATGCTTAAAGTTACCAAAAGTTATATTTTAAAGTCGGAATGATGTGAGAAGGTCTTTGCATCTCAACACCCGCTAGCCACTGGTAAAGCTAAGATTACATATGCATGGAAGCAGCATACGGCATTACATTATGCGGATGTGTATGGGGGGGGGGGGGGGCGGAGAAAATGAATGGAGATGCATTAGCATGATTCCATATGCCCGGAAGCGCCATGTGATTGTGTATCGACTAAATTGTGGCGTTCTCTGTGGTGGAGTGGTTAGAGTGTCTGCCTTTTTTCTCGGTAGGATTCCTAATCTGAAGGTCAGCGGTTCAATTCCCCATGCCCCCACCTCTGCCAATTTGGATTTCCTCTGCTGTGTATAACTTACAGCGTCATCAAAAGGTCAGTTGCTCTCATCCCATGTCTATGTGGTGTTGGAGGTTAAAAATCCCTTGTGTCAGTAAAAGTGTAGGCCCAGGCTTTCTATCGACAAACTGTCTAATGGTGAAAGCAAGTCTATTCAGATTTATCCATTAGAGGCAGTATAAATCTTCAAGAAGAAAAAAATTGAATCGGTGCGGCAGCTGAACACAGACCACTTCCATGTATATGGATGGAATCTTAGCTTTAGACGCTTCACACTCCTCCTGCGATACACATAAGACGAAACATCAGGTTGTTCCAAATAATCGCTTCCGTTCGATGGAATAAAGTAAAGTTACGGTTGTGTCGTCCGATGGTTTTGAATTTCGGCCATCTTTCGTTTGAGATAAATGTATAAGGTTGATTGTTAGTTTGATGTGACATTTATTTTAAATGGCTGACTTTAGAGATATTAGAAATGAAAACATGCCAAATTAATTATTGCATGCACATTAATGTTTTTACATCATATGAATTGGCTCATTATTCCCTTCTACCAGAGAACGTCTACGTTCTCTACTTCTATGCAGCAAGGCATGCTTCATACGTGTATCAATATCTAAGTTGGATATGTAGAATTAAACCTAGATAACTATTTTGGTTTAGAACATGTGATGCTTTCATCGGGATATATGCAGCTGTAACTTCATTTTTTAGGATAGAAAAAATATATAGATTGAAGTCTTTCGGTCTGGTTCGCATCTATCAACCAATTCTGACTATTTTGGCTCATCCAATTTAGATCTTATATAAATATAAGTATATAGACTAGAGTATGTATTCTTTTCCGAGCAATTACTGGAGTCAGTATCGTATAAAACACACAGGCGTCGTCAATATGGAAGAGGCAGGATGGAGATCTACTGTATTAAGGGAAGTAAATACATGCATAAAGCATACTATAGAACAGTTGCTTGGTTATAATCACATAATGCATTATATACTGCATATGAGCATCACTGGCTTCAGGTGGCCAATTTCTTTCCGTCTTCAAAGCTACAGAAATTATGATATTTCTTTTAGCAGACAACACGTATGCCATTTCCACCTCCACAATTCTCAATACTGATTTCTGTGATTTCTTTGATCTGTGATACTGCTCGTATCGCTGTGCTCTTTGATCTACAAACCTGTCCTAAAGGTTGGGGGGGGGGGATCTTTTACTATGTGTTCAGGCGTTCGCATACGGTTACATTATCGATGATGTGTTATACTAACATTGTGACACTGTGTGTGATCGGGTATCCATGTATTAGATCCGTTAAATCTAATTTCTAAATAAAAAAACAACACCAATCAATACATCAGTTCCAAGTTGGCCATCTCACCGTTGGCTCCGTGATGTCACTAGTGGTTCCTAATCCTCAATTTTATATTTAAATATGATTTTATTTTGCACAAAAAGATAGACTACCAATCTAACTCGATAAAACTAGGATTTCATATACGTGGTATGCAGTATGCGAATACATAAACCTACGATGTATGCAATGTGTGTGCTCCCGTGAATACGAATAGATCTACCCATATATTTTCAGTCAGTCCATCTGATTTTGTATACACATTCGCACCAATCACTACATGGGGTGATCCAGTTTGCCGTATATGCAAACCGCATTCACAGTCGGACATGTGGAATTCTTTGTATCTTATTCACATGCTTTCCATTTTATGTCACATTCGCATTTACACACCACATATCACATGTATGGAATCCTAGCTTAATTCCGATGAATGTAATCTAAATCATTTCCTGAAAACGTTCAGTAATTTTCCAAATGCATTTGAGTATACACACTATATGCAGTATCTAGACAGCGACGCCCACCACCAAACAAACCCCCCATTGACCCATTAGGAATCCCATGTGAACTTGTTTGGTGAACACTGCGAGGGGGAACACGGAAGTGACATATTATCATTATTACCTACTATTGTTAGTATTAGTGATGCTTAAACCGTGAAACTGGGAGTGTAAACCTACATACGATTCAAGTCAAGATATCAGTTAGTGTACTGTGTGCATTATATATTGCGCATGCGTTTACGCCAACCGTTCTGAGCCCTTCGGCAGTCCCTTCCAAAAGTCAGCAGACCACACCAATTCCTGAATACTCAGCCAAAGGAGTCACACACATTCTGCATGCCCACTGGCCATGTAACCTAAAAACGCCACAAACCCAGACAATCAGTTGTCGGGAGCCCTTTACTGTACTGGGTAGGCCTACACATAATCCTCAAGGCGTAGGCCTATATGGTTCCCAAAATACTTAAGTATATTTCAATACACATGTTGGTCTGTAGGCTTACTTGAAAGTTTCAAATGACTCTCGACAAACAGAAAATTTATGTTTGTGAGATGCTTTCCCACGGAGCTGACTATGGCAAGGTAGATAGATGCAAGCTGATTACACACATGGTCCTCGCTTCCATATACACAGTTACACAGCTACACAGGGGCCTCGCTTCCATATACACAGTTACACAGCTACACAGGGGCCTCACTTCCATATACGCAGTTACACAGCTACACAGGGGCCTTGCTTCCATATGCGCAGATACACAGCTACACAGGGGCCTCACTTCCATATACACAGTTACACAGCTACACAGGGGCCTCACTTCCATATATGCAGTTACACAGCTACACAGGGGCCTCGCTTCCATATACACAGTTACACAGCTACACAGGGGCCTCGCTTCCATATACGCAGTTACACAGCTACACAGGGGCCTCGCTTCCATATACACAGATACACAGCTACACAGGGGCCTCGCTTCCATATACACAGATACACAGCTACACAGGGGCCTCGCTTCCATATACACAGATACACAGTGGCCTCACTTCCATATACACAGTTACACAGCTACACAGGGGCCTCACTTCCATATACACAGATACACAGCTACACAGGGGCCTCGCTTCCATATACACAGATATACAGCTACACAGGGGCCTCGCTTCCATATACACAGTTACACAGCTACACAGGGGCCTCGCTTCCATATACACAGATACACAGCTACACAGGGGCCTCGCTTCCATATACACAGATACACAGCTACACAGGGGCCTCAGTTCTATATACGCAGTTACACAGCTACACAGGGGCCTCGCTTCCATATATGCAGGTACACAGCTACACAGGGGCCTCGCTTCCATATACACAGTTACATAGCTACACAGGGGCCTCGTTTCCATATACACAGATACACAGCTACACAGGGGCCTCACTTCCATATACGCAGTTACACAGCTACACAGGGGCCTCGCTTCCATATATGCAGGTACACAGCTACACAGGGGCCTCGCTTCCATATACACAGTTACATAGCTAGACAGGGGCCTCGCTTCCATATACACAGATACACAGCTACACAGGGGCCTCACTTCCATATAAGCAGTTACACAGCTACACAGGGGCCTCGCTTCCATATACGCAGTTACACAGCTACACAGGGGCCTCGCTTCCATATACACAGTTACACAGGGGCCTCGCTTCCATATATGGAGTTACACAGGGGCCTCGCTTCCATATATGCAGATACACAGCTACACAGCTACACAGCTACATGGCTACACAGCTACACAGGGGCCTCGGTTCCACATATGCAGACCTGTACACAGCTGTGTACCACCTGAGATTACATATATATAGTGACTGATTAACCCTACTCATTTCCTAGCTCTATATATGCCATTAACTATAGGATATAAATATACATATATATAAGATGTCTTATGGTGTTTCATTACATCGCATTCTATTCCAATAGACGAGATCACTGTTCCGACTGTGCATGCGCTGAAAACGGCGTTGGCAGCAAAGCAAATATGTATGGCCATTGAGTTTGCCGATACGCATAGGGCAAAACTTTGATTTTATTCAAAATTAATAGAAATACAGAACAATTTGGCATAAACAATATAATGATCTGCTGAATATAACTAACACAAAATTAGCCATAGTTAAACATTTTGAGCTTAGAAACATACAATTCCACAAAACAATCAGTCACTTTATCCACATCACTATTATTAATTCTTGTTCTAGATACTAAATGCCAAATGTGTCAACAGACACTTGTTTCGGAGAAATATATAGCTAATATCTGATTAACCCTACTCATTTTCTAGTTCTACATATGTCATTAACCATATGATATAAATAAAAACATGAATAAAATAAGTAAAACTGACTCTGGCTATGGCACTAACACTAGTCTGAGTGCCCAGATTTGTATCAATCTAAATGCACATGTCATAAGATGTCCTGATTATATTGATGTAAATACAATGCTGGATAAAAAATGTATATCTTAATTTATTATAAATATTTTTTTAGTTTGTGTTCTATGTTTCGATGAGCTGAAACTAGCACATTTCATAACCGCACCCAGTGTATTAACAAGCTTACGCTTATCCAACCGATAACACATAGGTATGACATATATACTATTACTAGTGCATATACTAGTAATGCATACATTTGATATATGACTAGTATATACGTCATACCTATGATATACACATGGTATAAATGACTTAAAAATTTATACTTGTTGCTTCCCTAGCCAGGCGCTCTGCATTATTAGGACAGAGCAAGGACTGGTCTGCTCAGTGTCAGGATAATGTGACTGAGTGGGATACCAGGTCATAGTGCCGGCAGCCTGGTTTCCCAGTGGGACAGCACTATAAAGTTGCCATGAGTGCGCACTGTCACAAGTCGGTACCCATCCTGATATGACCGTAGATGTTGCTAGGACGTAAAACAACAACAAACAAACAAAGTATATAATGTTTATTGTTCTATATGTGTTTCTGATTGAATGATGCAATGTACATACATAAATAAATATGTAAATAAATAAATAAATGCATATATACACGCATGCATGCATACATAGCCTGTATATATGACATCGTATATACATGCACACATATATGCATACATACATGCATACGTACATACATACATACATACATACATACACTGAACTGAGACTAATAATGATGTGTGGTCTCTGTGGCATAGTGGTTAGGGTGTTGAACTTGTAATCTGAATTCTTTTGGTGGTGTGGGTTCAAACCCCATACAGTCCAAAACCTTTTTACATTCAACAACAAAACAACGTTTTTCATCTATATGTGTTTCTCATTGAATTATGCAATGTAATTGTACTAACATGTATTTTACAATAAAGCAAATATATTTCCTGTTTGAACTACTCTAAACAAAATTGAAAATACCTCAGTTTTACCAATCAGCTGTCAGAGGGCTGGCATTTTGGATTACGAGCACCCTCCCTAGCCATGTTGTGAATGCATGCAGATGCAGTAAAACAGAGTTGTCTTGTGTTATGGGAGGTTCTGGGCAGTTTACATCCAATGTGTTTACTTACAGCACTTTAGCAACAACTTTTGAAGCCTAACTGCTCAAAACAGTGACAAATAAACCAACAAATCAATAAATAAGCATGGTGTGGGCAGCTGCAAGCCTTCTGTATGTCATCCAATATGGCCACCGAAAGTTGTCTTGTGACGTCATTACACCCCCTCTATACATTTACCATGTTAGATTGCAAATGAATGCGGTTATTTCCATAACCCACCTTCCCACACTTTTTCTATAGTACTGTCTAGCAGCTCAGTCACAGAGACAGTGCTGTGGGAGAAACTGGAATCCGGTAGAATCGGTGGTGGGGGTGAGGCCTTTTTACACGGTTTACACAATATTATGAAATATCACACAGCCACCATACTGCCAACAACCGAGAAGTTTGTGAAATTATCTAGGGGGTCGTAATAGGGAAGGAAACAAATGCTTACTTGATATTTACATTATTTTGGTGGAAAGATGTCAAATATATTTAATCATGGTAATAAATATATTTCCGGTTTGTACCTCAGGGGAGGGTTGTAGCCAGATTCTAAAATTAGTGGCGTACTGACAGATTAAAAAAAGGGGCCACGATACATACCAAATAATTGTTAATTCATTAGATCCTTTTATTTTTATTTACCATTAAAGCATAAGGAATATGCATTTTTAAAGGAAGGACATCATTGTTATTTTGTATTTGATATCAACACGCAACAAATATACAGTATTAATGGAAATAAAGCACACGGAAGATAGTTTTTAAATTAAATACATAATTATTTTATATTTAAAATCAAAACACAAGGAAGATGCAGTTTTAAGGATGTACGTGAATATATATATATATATATATATATATATATATATATATATATATATATGTATACATAATAAATCTTCCGTTAGTAGGGGTAAGAGTATATAATATAGGAGAGTATATATAATAACGAGATGAAAAGACATACAAACAAGTAGTGCGATATGAGTTGGAGGTATAAAAAGACCCCAACTCCTTTATTAAAAAAAACAAAAAACTTCCGAGCGAGTGGATGTCAACCCCCGCGCAGGAGGCGAGCGGTGCATGCCGGTACCAACCCCCCCACCCATGAGGGGGGGCACTCCAGCTCTTATTACACGCGATAACGGTCTTATCACTATCCATATATATATATAGTATAGTTATACGAATCTTACCTGGGTACAGATGATGGATAACTGTTGTTTTCCCAAGGTACTAGCCTCGGATAGTTGTGGACTAGGGAGAAGGAAGCACACTGGGGTCCAGCAATCTTTTATATACTCAATAGGATAAAAATATTATCTCAAAATTCTATGGACACTAAAAATATTTTCGTTTTGGCACAAGCCAACGTCATTGTCGTGGTAGGGTAGGGTGGGCGGGCCCTAGCCCATGACTATCCGAGGCTAGTACCTCTGGAAAACAACAGTTATCCATCATCTGTACCCACATAAGATTCGTATAACTATACTATTTTACCTCAGTACTACGCCTCTGGGTACTAGTAGTCCACCGAGAACTTTACGTAATCTCATTTTTTATCCTTTTTTATACTTATTTTTAAACATATAATGTTTCAGTACACAACAGAATTTAGTTGTTTCTCACCCGTCTTTAGTTGGTGAGTAGTCGATTCGCCAGGCCGCTTGACTTTTGAGCATCCAGTATCAACGCTTGCCTCTTTCAGCACCTTGATTGTCCATCTTGCGAGTGTGTCCCGCGAGATAGCCTTATCCGGTTTAATAAAGCTTATTAACAGCTGTCTGGAATTCAGTATTCCCCGTGACTTGGATATATACGCCCTAATGGCTGACACCACACAAATACGTCGATCCTCTGAAAAACTATTTACATGCACCGTGGACAACGGGTCCCCTGTGCGATTCGACTTTAGTAATGCCTCCAAATCGAATGTTGCATCCTTGTTGTCTATCTCCAGTTCATCCAGAGACAATGCTACAATCATCTGGCCTCTGTGCAATTATTGATGTTACCAACCTTATATTCGCTTATAGGAGTTTGGGTTGCCACCTCTACTTGTTCCCTGGACGGGGGAAAGGCTTCTGTTGGGTGAACTCCCTCTTGAAGGGTCTGTTCCTGTCATTCCAGCTGAACGACTGCCTCTGACCCCTTCCCCTGGCCTGGTAGCCATAGTTCGTCCCGAACCAGCCTCCTCGCTGATGGTGCAACGGCTGCGAAAATCCTGGCGGCTCTTTTTTAAATGGCTGGAATTCCCGTTGGTTGCCTTCTTTTTCTCGGTCTCCATGTGATTGCCACACTTGGAGCCCGTCTCCACTTGCTTGAACAAGAATTGCAACTGTCCCCCGAACATCTTGGTTTTATCCAAGGGCTTGCCTTTGACCGGCCTGGGGGCAAGGAATAGAGTGTATTCCTTTCCATCATTGTCCATGACCTTCTTTGACGCGCGACCTCCTTGCCTGCCTCGGTGCAGACAGCCTTAAAGACATTTTCGAAACATCGATAAGAGAGGAAATTGCTGGTGGCAGTAAGCAGCGCAATTCCCCCGTCCATCTCCGCACAAAGTGAAGAGAACTTGTTGTCTGTCATCATCCGATTTGCAATCGGAGTTATGGCCGACAGAGCCGCGACCACCCCTTCACAGTGGGCATGACACTGGCAAACAAAATTATTTATTACCAAGAGTGTCTAGTGGTGTTAAATCCGTATTTAAACCGTCTTTAACAAAGGTGTGTGTTAAAATATTTATCAGTCATAGGTAACCGGTATGGATAACCAACCGAAACCAAATGAGGGGTAGGGACCAGTGTAGGGTTAGCCTCCCACACTCTCTGTCCAATAAACTTCTCCCACCTCTGGCTTTTGTGGCCAACAAGTTTGAGAAAATACTAAAAGACTCAGAGGTACGCCTCAAAAAAGTAATTTGGCTGCGAGGCAACTGGTCCCGTCCACCTTTCCTAATTAACATATGCCCACGCTCTGATCACTCTGCGCCCGAGCTGCAACCAGTCGACATCGCTTCCCACCCACCCTCCCGGGGTTGAGAGCTGCTACTAGTTTAAGTCCTATGTTATTCCTACTTGTCACTATTATCCTAAATTGTCGCATTGTTAATATGTTGCGCTTTCTCATTGGTACTAATATTCTCGGGCCTCCTACAGTCGACTGCGCACATAGCACATCAATGCTGACCATATTGACCACTCAGTTATCCTGCCTTGTACGACACGAGATCCTGAATCGACAAGTTATTAAGGCACTGTTGCCCAAATGATGATTATCACTCCTGGAGTACAGATTATCTTTTGCTATAATAAACTTTTGTTATGTCCAATTTAATGTTTTCGTTGTTGTCTTGTAAGCCGAATTAACGTATTTTGTAGCCTAGCCAACGGCTGTGATATATGCGTAATAGACATCCAGGCACGTACTGAGAATATGTAAATGAGATGATGTCACAGACAGAGGGTGCCGGATCGGAAATAAACCATTCAGTATCCAGAAGTCAAAGTGTTCAGACGTTGTACTTTCACAACGGGTATGTAAGGATCCGACTGATGCCGGAGGCTCGGCCAAAGCACCCTACTGTAACCAGGTCACAGTTTATGGTTATCATACAACCATTCCCCTTGGCTGTGACTAGTGAAGGTACTTACTTAAGAGTAAGAAGTTTAATAATTTAACAAAATTAAAAAGAAATTAGTTGATTCTTCAGCTGGGATATTTTATCTGGGAAAATACCCCCCCCCCTCCCCCCATTAACGAAAAGCTCAGACTTGTCTCGCAAATAGAAAGTATGGTATTCTGGTCAAGTTATGTAATTTCTGGACACCTTTTGCTATTGACTGATTAGCAAGGCCTGAGCTAGGAATGTTTGTTTTGGGGTTGACCAGATTTGTTTGGTATCAACGCTATATCCTTGGATCAAATGAGTGCCGAAAGCATGAGGCACTAGGGGATGGGGCGGGAAATTATAAAGAAATCTAAAGCCAGCTATTAAATTCCATTTCCAGCCATTTCAGGGAGATGACATACTGTTGTTGATTCCTCTCCACTACCTTATTACTCATGCGATATAAACATAGGAACATTATAGTTGCAAAGTTGATTAAAATTTACTGAAAAAAATTATGAAGAAAGGTTACAACGAAGTAGTTCATTGTAGTTCCATAAGAAAAGTATATCCAGTTCTACACAAATATCACTGGCCGATGTGCGGGATTCACATAATCTCCACTGGATATAGCCGAAATGATATGTCACATGCATAGTGTGATATATGCGTAATAGACATTTAGGTGTGTGGCTAATATATGTTAACAAGATGCAGAGTTTGAGACAAAGGAATATGCTAATGAGATGACGTCATGGATAGTTTAGCCGGCGGGTCAAGCGAGCCCTAGGCCGTGAATAAACCATTCAGTATCCAGAAGTCAAAGTCTTCAGACGTTGTACTTTCACATGGTGTCAGATGAGGAAGAATGCCGCCCGCTAATGCGTTGCCGGGATTGCGGCCGCCTGGTCAGCTTGTCCTCAGCCACAACGCGAGATCGAACTGGAAAACATGGATCAGAGCATATGACATATACGCTACTGCGGCAGGTGTCGTATTGAAGACAGAACGAGTGCAAGGCTGCATCTTTCTTCATGTTGCTGGCGAGGAGGGGCAAAACGTTTTCGCCAATATGGATATCGCTCTCGCTGATCAAGATAAGATCGTGCCACTTACGGAGGCATTTCGGATTTATTGTGTCGGTAAACGCAGTCTCATTATCACATGGTATAAGTTTAATTCACATAATCAGGCTACAGAAAATATGGCTACATACATCACGGCATTGAGAGACAAAGTGAAGGATTGTGAATATGGTACAGTGGAGGAGTCGCTGTTGCGCGATCGGATAATGGCTGGCGTAAGGAATGTGAATTTACGGAACAAACTGCTTCAAACTACTGAGTTAACGTTAGGAAAATGTGTTAGTATGGGTGAGATGAGTGATTTTAGTTCCGATCTGTTGGAGGACACCAAATCAGACGTGGAAAGTAAGGAGATTGATTTCATACGGAACTATACTAATGTGCGTACCGGTGCACCGGCGGTTCGGTCATCGGCGACGCCATCTTGGAAATCGCCATCTTGGAATGCCGGCGGCGCCGGTGCAGGAGAGTTCAAGATCCGCTGCCAGAACTGTGGATATGAACACCGCTGGGGAGTCTGCCCAGCAAAAGGAAAGGCTTGCTTGGCCTGCAAGAAGATCGGGCACTTCGGTAAGGTCTGTAGGAGCAGACTGGGCAGGGTCAACAAACTTACCATGGAAGAGCCCGACCCTCACAATGCTGAGCAAGATCCGGATCCGGCGGAGGTCAACGTACTGGCAATGGATCTGTTTGTCGGTGCCGTCGACCGTGGTGCCGGTCAGGATGCCGAGCTGTGGCACGCGATCGTTCGGGTGAATGGTTGTCCTGTCAAGTTCAAGTTCGGAGGCGAACGTGCTGCCGAGGTACGTCTTCGACAGAGTTCCTCCGGGGCAGCTGACAAACACCAGGTGTTCGTTGGTGACGTTCTCGGGTCATCGGATCACTCCTGACGGGGAGGCACTGCTGGACGTCAACGACAGAGTGCTCAAGTTCCAAGTGGTACCGGATTGTCAGCCTATTTTGGGCAAGCAGGCTTGTCTGACGTTGAACCTGCTGGTGCGTGTGGATGAGGTGCACTGCGCTGTGCCGACGAACATTTCCGAGCTGACAAACAGTCCCAGCGCTCGGGCGGAGAAGCTGGTAAGCGAATACAGAGATGTGTTTCAGGGTTTGGGGTTGATCAAGGCAAATGTTATCATTCATGTCGATAAATCTGTTCAACCTGTCATTGATCTGCCTAGATGGATACCGTTTGCCATTCAGGGTAAGGTACGTAGTGAGCTTGATCGCATGGTTGAGTTAGGTGTCATAGTTGAACAGGATGAACCTACCGAGTGGGTTAATTCTATAACTATCGTAAAAAAAAAAAAACAAGATAAGGATTTGTCTGGATCCGACTAAGTTGAACAAGGTGATAAAGAGAGGGCCTTTCCCTACCAAAACGATTGACAAAATTATTGCCAAAACAGCAGATGCAAAGTATTTTTCAGTTTTGGATGCAAAGACAGGTTATTGGCAAATAGAATTAGATGACGAAAGTTCACGTTTGTGCACGTTCAATACTCCGTGGGGCCGGTACAGGTACACCCGCTTGCCTTTTGGCATCAAAACAGCCGGTGACATTTTTATTCAGGAAATGCACCAAGTCATGGGCGAAATACCCGGTATTGGGATAGTCACGGACAATATTTTGGTATATGGGTCAATGGTTGAGGAGCACAACGAGCGGCTCCGAGCCGTGTTGGACCGAGCTAGGTCGGTTAACCTGAAGTTAAACGATGCTAAGTCTTTGTTATGTAAAACTACAGTGAAATATGTAGGTCATCAACTTACCCAGCAGGGTGTGAAGCCTGATCCAGACAGAATACAAGCAATAGTTGACATGCCAGAGCCGTGTGACAAACAAGGCGTCCAAAGGTTCCTGGGCATGGTTGGATATGTACACAAGTTTATACCCAACATGTCCGAAATAGCCAAACCACTACGCACGCTCCTGGCTAAGGACGTGGCGTGGCACTGGCAGGCCGAATAGCAGGGCGCGTTTGATAAGTTGAAGGAGAAGTTAAGAACTGCTCCTGTGTTATCGTATTACAATGTTAAGAAACCCATTGTGATTCAGGTAGATGCTTGTTAGTCAGGTTTAGGTGCCATGTTGATGCAAGATGACAAACCAATCGCACTCGCATCTCGTGCGCTTAACTCAGCGTAGTGTGGTTATGCCACTATAGAAAAAGAAATGTTCGCCATATGTTTCGGATGCCAGAGGTTTCATGAGTATATTTTTGGCAAAGAAGTTCAAATTCAAACGGACCACAAGCCGTTGGTGGCAATAATGCAGAAGCCAATTCATAAACTTTCAGCTAAAATGCAGAGGATGCGAATGCGATTGCAAAATTACAATATTCAGCTATGTCATGTGAAGGGTTCTTTGATGTTTTTTGCAGACACGTTGTCCAGGGCGCATAGCGTCAAAGTAGGTCATGATAGCCTGTTCGATGGCATGTTCTGCGTTGCCGCAGTGGACATGCAGTCGTCGAGTTTGTTGAGTAAGATTGTCAATGAGTATGAGAAAGATGTATCCATGTCCATGTTGATCTCACACATTGAAGATGGGTGGGACACCACACGCATACAGACACCACCGTGTCTGAGACAATACATCCCATACAAACACGAGTTAACGATAGAAAATAATCTTGTAATGAACGGCAATCGGGTGGTGGTTCCTCCGGGTCTTCGTGGTGAAATGATAGAGGCATTACATCAGACACACCTAGGTGTGACAAAGTCCAAGCAGTTGGCGTGGGACTGTATGTTTTGGCCGAATATGAATAAGCAAATTGAAGATAAGGTCAGTCGGTGTGACACTTGCCAAAACAACCGGAAAAATTTGCATAACGAGCCGTTGATAAATCACCCGATCACCTGTCAACCGTATGAAAAAGTTGGTGCCGATTTGTTTGAGTTAAATCATAAGAATTACCTGATAACTGTAGATTACTACACAAAGTATCCAGAGGTGGCGCTGTTGGGCAATACATCGTCTGCCACTGCTATTGACGCGTTGAAGGATAATTTTGCAAGACACGGTATTCCTAGTCAGGTCATTTCGGACAATGGTCCACAGTTTAAGAGCCATGAGTATAGGGAGTTTGCGCTGCACTATGGGTTTAAGGCCGTGTATTCCAGTCCACAGTATCCCCGTAGCAATGGGCAGGTAGAACGGTTTGTGCAAACAGTCAAGGACATGTTAAAGAAGTGCGAGAGGACTGGATCTGATTTTCAGTTAGCTCTTCTAAACTATCGTAACACTCCGTTACCCGTCCTGAGTGCATCTCCGGCTCAACTGCTCATGAGCAGAAGGTTGAGGGGCAGGTTGCCGATGGCGGAGGAAATTTTGGTGCCCGAAATGCAAAGTCCAAAGAGAAGCCAGACAGCAAAACGGCAGCAAAGTCAGAAAGTGTTTCATGACCGGAAGTGTGGTAAGCCGCACAAACCGATGAAAGTCGGAAATCATGCTGGGGAATGGGAAAAAAGGGGTTATTTTGGGACGGACTGGTGTTTCTGGGAGAGAGTATCAAATTTTGAACGAGTCAGGTAATATGTTATATCGTAACCGGGTGCAGATTATCAGGGCGCCTGTGGGGGGGCGACCCGAACTGGCCGGGCAAACGCAAACTGGGTCAGCGTCAGTGCCGAATGTAAACAGTGCGGCTAATCTAAGTAGGTCAGGTCGGCTGATAAGGCCGGCGAGCAGGTTAGACCTGTAGTAGGTCAGTGTAGATTGAGTGTGTACACGTATAACATGTGCATGTAGGATTAAGTTGTATTTTCGGCTATGTTCGTTGTTATATGATATGTGATGGACACTTTATGACGTCAGGCGTTACGGCCGGACAGTTAAGGACTTCAGTGCATTGGGCGCTCAGACATTTGCAAGGCCTTGTGTTTAAGTTAAGTACGCATATATGTTATTGTGCATTCGTTTGACTAGTATGTGGTGTTATCGTCATGGTTATTTTGAAATATTTCATGTTTCAGAAATACTTTGAGGGGGGGATGTGATATATGCGTAATAGACGTATAGGTGTGTGGCTAATATATGTTAATGAGATGCAGAGTTTGAGACAAAGGAATATGCTAATGAGATGATGTCATGGAAAGTTTAGCCGGCGGGTCAAGCGAGCCCTAGGCCGTGAATAAACCATTCAGTATCCAGAAGTCGATTTATACCATTGAATATGAATGAATCCATATTTGTACGACTCCCAAAGAAGCTAAAACCAACATTGTGTACTGAGTACAGAACACTAAGCCTGGTGAGTCATATGTTGAAGATGATCCTGAAAATAATTTTACTGAGAAACAGACAGAAAATTGAAGAACAAATCAGTAATGTACAAAGTGGGTTTATATCTGGAAGAGGTACACGTGAAGGGATTTTCAATATGAGAATGATTTGTGAACGTTATTGTGAAGTGAACCAGGATATTTATGCCTGCTTTATTGACTATGAGAAGGCCTTCGACCGAGTCAATCATGAACTGTTAATCAAATGTTTACAAGATATTGGTGTCAATGGCAAAGACATTAAACTAATTGTGAACTTATACTGGACACAACGTGCATTTATAAAAATGGAGCAGGGCCTATCGGATGAAGTTATGATTAAACGAGGCGTTCGACAGGGGTGTGTATTGTCACCATGTCTATTTAACCTGTACACAGAGATGATTTTCAGACACATTGAAGATTGCAAGGGAGTGACAATAGGTGGCATGAACATCAACAATCTTAGATATGCCGATGACAGTGTAATACTAGCAGACAGTGAGAAAAACCTACAAGATATGGTGAAAAGAATCAATAAAGCTGGAATACTATTCAACATGAAGATGAATGCCAGGAAGACCAAAACAATGGTTATAAGTAAAAAGACAGATAAACCAAATGTCAATATAACCATAGATGGCACAAACATAGAACAAATATCCGCAGAGCCACGGCCTACCTCCGAGATGGGACCCACGGTCACCCTCACATCTCCTACCGCCTCAAGGACACCATCACCACCCTCAAGGACTCCCACAGACTCCACATTGCAGCTAGTTGCTGCCAAGGCGATTTACACCACCCCAGAACTCCACTCCCTGGCTCTCGAGGCCATAACTCAGGCGAAGGCGGACTTCCCCCAAGCTAAGACGGTCTACACCGATGGCTCCCTTAACCCAACATTAGGTAGAGCCGGAGCCAGAATCTTCATCCCCTTCTCCAACACAAAGAACACCACCAGGGTGTCAGACTTTGCTTCCACTCTCGATACCGAGCTAGCCACCATTCACTTGCCCCTCGAAGACTTCCAAAACTCAAGTGCCATCATCATTACCGACTCTCTGAATGCCATCAAAGAGATCACCCGCCAAAATGCCCAACACTCCCTTGCCGATGTTATCCAGATTATAATCTCAACAAGACATCAGGCACACCTCAACAGAGTCCTGCTATGGGTTCCCTCCCATATAGGACTCTATGGTAATGACCAGGCCGACTGTGCCGCTCTAGCTGGTGCCAACCGAGCAGACGTGGAAACAGCCATCCCTCCCTCCATCACCAAACTGACCGCCGCTGCTTCTCGAGCCACCACCAAACTCTGAGAACACACCACACAGAAGGAACAAGTACGGAACTCTTATTCAATAAGCTGGCTCTGGTACACCCTCATCAGAACTAACATCCCCCATCCAGTCGGCCTTCCTGGTTCTACCCAAGTCGCCATCAACCAGTTCAGGACTGGCTACCACCGTTGGGTTGATGTCCCCAACTTCCAGCGCTGTCCCTTGCGGCACTAAGATCTTCAATGTGGCCCACATACTCGCCTCATGTGGTGCCGTCGACAGATCTGCTATCAGTGACTTCATGGAGGACTCTGACCGCCAACTCAGTGACAATAGGGCCGCTCTGGCCATTCTCTCCAGGATTTCCAAGTCATCCTGGAATGCACTTGCTCGCTTCTACTGCCAGAATGCAGACATCATCAATGCTGTCGGTCACCCAGACCCTGACACAGAGGACTAGCAGGCCCCACCTCGTCCCCATACGTGACTTGACACCAACACCAATTAACCACTAATTTTCACTAACAACTAACAGGTAAACCCACCCACTGCCTAACTAATTCCATCCTCACTTCACTTCTTCCTCTGGCCTTGGGCGGACTTACTGTGCATACCGGTGAATCTGGAGGGACTGAAGTGTGGATCCTGGTCGAGTCAAACCAATGACTTATAAAATAGGTACCTGTTGCTGCTCGGCGCTTGGCGTTATGAGGTCAGGACAGGGACTGGGCACACAGTGTCAGGATAATGTGACTGGGTGGGACATCAGGTCATGGTGCCGGCGGTCTGATTTCCCAGTGGGGCAGCACTATAAAGTCACCATGAGCGCACGCTGTCACAAGTCAGTGCACTTCCTGGTATGGCCTAGGGTCTTACTGGGGCATAAAACTACACCAACCACCCAGCCTCCCCCAGCCCTCTCAGAGGACTGTGGTTGGGCGCTCAGGCTGCCTTTTTCCTTATTCCCCCCCCCCCCCCATCGGAAGCCAACACCTGACCAGATGGGACCGCTTTTAGCGGTGCCCATACAGTGCTGCAGATTTGCAGCCTTCAGCGCACCAATGCGACTGAAAACTCCCCCAAAACAAACAACCACAGACTCCCTGGTCGACAGGGCAGTGCAAAGCCCATAATTGTCAAGTTTGTGAGGCATGATTTGAAGACGAAGATGATGAAAAATAAGCAAAAACTGAAAGATGCGGATGTCTAGATAAATGATGACCTGACACCTATGAGCGCTAAGATCACCCGGATTATGAGAAACGACACATCAACAGTGTATGGACGATTGATGGCAGGATATTTTGTACAATGAATGAAAATGGAAATGATGTGAAGAAAATCATTGAATCGCCAGATGACCTGTTCAAACTTGGGTGGAATGAAGCCAAAATTAAAGATCTGGACTTGTATTATAAATACTAATGTATTATCATAGGACCTATATTAGCCATTGAGTATTATGTTTGACATTATGTCACAACAAAATAATTTCTGTGGAATTTGCAATATTGAAGTTCAGAATGACTCAATAGAATGTGCACGATGCCAACATTGGATACACAGACTATGTACTAAGCTTACTAAATAAGCTGCATAGCTAAATATAATCAAAATTGGTATTGTACAAATTGCAAAAATATATTCCATTTTCAAAATGTTGAGGACAATGAATTCAAACTTATCAACAAAGGTATAAATGATACATTACTAAATATATAGAGTAAGTGTTCAGCATCAAACTTTGAACCATATAGTATAAATGATTATAATGAGTGTGACTTTGAAAAGATATCGACCCTAACAACAATATTTTAAAAATATCAATACAAACAGTAAATACCTTACAATAGATGAATGTAATCACAGTAATAGTAATATGAGAAACAAAGTATCGTTTATACATCTAAATGCAAGAAACTTAAAAGTAAACTTTACCAAAATTGAGAACCTATGAAATGAAATAAGTATTAATTTTGACATTGCAATATTAGAAACATGGCTAGAAGTGAAGGACAGTCAAGAGACTCTACTAAGACTAGAGGGCTATACATTGAATCATATTGCAACAGTAAATCGAAAAGGAGGTGGAGTTGCTATATATGTACATAATTTCATAGATTATAAGGTCATAAATGTTATGTCTTTGACTGTTAATGGCATAATGGATAGCATCTCGGTTGAACTCTGCATTAATAACAGAAGAAATGTGATTGTTAATTGTACATATAGAACACCGCAACCATCATTGACCAAATTGAAATGATAATAAAATGTGTAAATAAAAGAAAATCACTCTTTCTGTGCGGTGATCTTAATATTGACCTTCTAAAATATAATGATAACAATGGAACAAAAACATTTGTGGACATGATGTTCAGTGTAGGGCTCTATCCATTAATAGCTAAACCAACTAGGATAACAGACCACAGTGCTACCCTAATTGACAACATATTCACTAATGAACTGGATCGCAATATTAGCAGTGGATTACTTATAAGTGACATCAGTGACCATTTACCTATATTTGCCATATGTAAATATTTAGATATAAATAGAACTTCTAATAAGAAATATACCCTTATGAGAAAATCGGATGAAAATTGTATTACTGCATTAAAAAATTATCTATTATTACAAGATTGGAATGGTGTCATGGATACAAATGATGTAAATAGTGCTTATGATAATTTTATAAAAACATTTGTCGACCTATACAATAAACATTGTCCAATCAAAAATGTGTGCGCTAAAGACTTCAGTACCAAAACAAAACCATGGATTACTAATGGTCTTTGTAATGCATGCAATAAAAAGAACAACTTATACAGAAAGTATCTATGATGTAGAACAAAGAGTGCGGAAAACAAGTATAAAACATATAAATATAAATTGACATCAATTCTAAGAGATAGTGAAAAAAACTACTATAATAAGCTATTGGCTCAACAAAGAAATAACATAAAAGAAACTTGGAAAAAACTAAATACTGTTATAAGGAAAAGAGAACAACATTCTCCTTACCCAAATAAGTTTAAGTCAAATGGAGAAACTATTACAAATAAAAAGGCCATAGCAAATGGTTTTAATGACTTCTTTGTCAATGTAGGCCCCAATTTAGCAAAACATATTAAAGCGCATAACAAAAATATAGATGAACTGGACTTTTTACAAACACAAAATCCTGAATCAATGTTTTTAGCAGGGGTAGAGGAGAATGAGATCATTAAATTGGTCAATAATTGTAAGACCAAAAAGTCAATGGGATATGATAACATAGATATGAGCATCATTAAACAAGTAATATATTACATTGTCAAACCATTTACCTATATATATAACAGCTCCTTTAAGAATGGAGCTTTTCCAAATAAAATGAAAGTCGCTAAAATAATTCTAATATTTAAAAAAGAAGATAACAGCGTTTTCACTAATTATAGACCGATGTCACTTTTGAAACAGTTTTCAAAAATATTAGAAAAACTGTTCAATAATAGACTGGAAGCATTTATTGATAAACACAATACCTTGTGTAGCAGTCAATATGGTTTCAGATCTAAAATGTCCACATCATTGGCATTATTAGAACTGAGAGAAGAAATTACCTCAGCTCTGGACCAAAACAAATGTACTGTTGGTGTATTTATTGACCTTAAAAAAGCATTTGACACAATTGACCATAATTTGTTAATAAAAAAATTAAATCACTATGGTATCAGAGGTATTGACAATAACTGGCTTACTAGTTATCTACAAAATAAACAACTACACCATGTAAATTTAGATGACGAGGACTCAGACTTAACAAGTGTGGTATGTGGAGTCCCTCAGGGCTCAATTCTGGGACCCAAGTTATTCATTTTATATATAAATGTTATTTGTAATGTGTCATCGCTTCTTAAATTCATTCTATTTGCTGATGACCCTACTATCTTTAGGTCAGGAAATGACGCAGTTCACCATGGCAATGATATAAGCAAAGAACTTATTAAATTGAACCTATGGTTTGCAACAAACAAGTTACCATGCGGGAGGTTGGCGGAACCAAGTGGTCCTTAGCCGCTGCTGTATTGGCCACTCATGGCTTACACATGCTTTTCTGCTGAAGGGGGAACCTCCCCCTGAATGTATTGGGTGTCAGTCCCCGCTGACACTCAAACAGTTCTACACTGCAGACAGTATGCATGACCTTTTTACTAAGGTAAAACAGGAAAACATTTTAGCCTTTTTGAGGGCAGCTGGACTGTACCACCTCATATAGTTTACTAAATAGATTCTATCAATTATTAATAAAACTTTTCTTTTTCTATGGGAATTTGTTTCCCTTGACCACAACTATATGATTGTGAGCTTTCTACTTTAATGAGTGTCTATTGGCACATAATTGATTGTCTGCTTTTACATGTAAAAGCGATGGTTTGAACAAAAAACAAACATTTCTCGCCGTGAATATGGCCTATGCTGCCGACATGGCGTAAAGCAACCACCAATCAATCAATCAATCAAACAAACAAGTTATCACTTAATGTAGCAAAAACACATTTCATGCTGTTTAGTAATTATAAAAAACAATCTAATGTTACTGTACATATAAATGATACTGATATCAAAATGGTTTATGTCATTAAATTTCTAGGTGTGCTAATAGATCATAAACTTAATTGGAAAAAAGCATATTAGTATGATTAAATCTAAATTGTCCAAAACTATTGCAATTATGCACAAGGCAAAATATGTACTAAGCAAAAATTCATGCTTAATATTGGATTATTAATTAGTTCTGCCTTATGTATCGCATTCTTGTGAAGTATAGGGAAGTGCATATAAAACAATATGGAGTGTATTTATTTGCTACAGAAGAAAGCAGTGAGAATTGTTTGCAATGTTGGATATCGAGAGCACACTGATAAGCTGTTCTTTGATCTTCATGTATTAAAATTAATAGACTTGGTTAAAATCAAATCTAGTATGATCATTTACAATGCAAACAAAGGGCTACTGCCAACAAATCTACTCTTTATTCAAAATAAGTTCAGATAGCCATGACACAAGGCAGAGTAACAACCTAAGACAAGTATTTGCAAGAACAACTTTAAAGTCTCAATGTATATCTATATGTGGTATAAAAATATGGAATTCACTTGATGATAATATCAAATGTTCAAAAAAACATTTATATTCAACGAATGTATAAAAAGAAAATATTTAAGCTTCATCAGAGGGAAAACACATAGTAGTCTAGTACATAAATATTGAGATGTAATTTACAGTATTGAGGGTAATGTTGATATGCTTTTAACTTTTATTTTTCTATTTATTATTTCTATGGTATAAGCAATGTATCTGGGTTATTTTTAAATGGGGAAAGTATTGTACTTCTGCTTTCTCCTTTTTAATGTGAAAACATTACAAATAATCATAGCAAGACTATTTCTGGCGCTATTGTATAAGTAACAGTTCCCTAGTGTATACTTCATGAAGCTATATTGTAATTTGCCGTCAGGCGGCAGCACAACGTAAGGCACGACTATGATATATTAAGGTACCTTTTAATTATTTCGGAATATTTATAATATTTTAAGACAATCGATAGCTAGACATATAATAAACAGAAGAATAAATTCAAAAACCGTCACACAGCTATTAGTTTGAGTAACATCTGTAATAACAATTTAATAAATTCAATAATGGATACAACACCGTAGCGGCACGACGCATTGCACCGCAAGTGTCGCGTGTCAGATTGAGCCTTTGCTTGTGAACACGAATTGAGACCACAATGTATGAAGAATATGGCCAGGCTGGCCAAGACGACTACTATGAAGAAGCGGGTGATTATGGCTACAATCAACCGAGTTCACAAATGCAAACCTCTCGTGATTATGAACACGGTGTATCGCAGCAGTCGTGGGGCTCGAACCGCGGGCAGCGCGGCCCGATGGGCAGAACCAACATGGCCGCCATGCCATCGGAACAATACGATGACTACAATGCTCCACCACACCGCAGCGGTAATGGAGACATGACGCCGAGAAATCACCTAGGTCAGTCACACCAGAGTACATATAACCACCCCCAAAGCAGTGCCCCACAATATGATAACCGTAACCCGCCAGATGATAAGACGGCACGCGCCTATGCCTTCATGCAACAAGTCGACGAGGATCAGAAACGCACGGACGAGCTGGAAGAACAGAAACGAGAAGTTCAGCGTCTGCGACAACAAGTGAAGCAATCTATGGAAACCTTGCACCACCTGCAAGAGTCTACTGGAGAACCACAATCGCAGGAACTGGAAGGCGAATGGCAGCGTCCTAGTGTACCCAAGCGCCCCAAGTCACCAGTGCGTAGCATCTTGAAGAAAGCAAGACATGGTACCACTACCAGTAACGAAGGAACAGGCGAAGGTACGAGTAGTACTCTTACAGCAACCCGCCCAAGCGTTGTCACTGATTACCTCGTTTACCATCAGTCGGTCCAACATCGAAAGAAGCAAGGCGATTCAGGTAGCAATGTTTGCTTTTTACCCTAAGCTAAGGTAAAGCTAGGAACACGCAGGACGCGGGCGGCAAGTACAAGCGGACGGCATGCGGTTCTCACACGGAATTAATGAACACACTGGACGCGGACGGCACACAGCAAAAAAGCTCGACTTGACTTGACCCGACTTGACTTTACCCGACCTCACTCTACACGACCTCACTCTACCCGAGCTTTACACAGCTTGACTTAACCGAGCAGACTCTACACGACCTCACTCTACCCCACCTCTGTCAGGTCGGGTAGAGTAGAGTTGAGTAGAGTCAAGTTGGATACAGTCTAGTCAGGTAGAGTCGAGTCGAGTTGGGTAGTTTCTAGTTGAGTTGGGTCGAATCGGGTTGAGTTGTGTAGACTTGAGTCCGGTAAAGTCGAGTTGAGTAGAGTCAGGTAGAGTAGAGCTGCATAGCGTCGAGTTGGGTATAGTTGCCAAGTTGGGTTCAGAAGAGTCGGGCAAATCGGCACCACGCATCAAGTGTAAACAATTTCTCCAAAAGCGATGCTATCCGCCCGCGCCAGTGTGTTCGGCTTCTCTTTGTTACATACATTTGGATTTTTTTTTGCGTGACGCCCGCGCGAGAACTGCGTCCTGTGTGTTTGCAGCTTAAGGAGGTTTATGCAGATAACTGGCACTGCTCTACCTACAAAACCCAATTTGCGATTATTTGGTGGTATCGAGTCGAGTATCAGAGGTACTCAGTCTCAGGTAGATTTATGTACAATCATTCTAAAGGCAGCTTTACAAGGTGTTAACAACAATACCAGATGAACCACAGATTCCAGGATACACCCAGCTAACGTCAGCAGATTCAATCTCATTACTGCACATGACAAAACTGAACAGAGCATCCTCACCATATGTGATGGGCTCTGATGGTAGAGTCTCCGACTTGGCATGAGCATATGGCTCAAACAATCTGATCTGATATCACTCGAGACTTCCAGTGCAGATCGGATGAGAGTCGAAGGACCTGACTCAGTTATATGATGAGCTAGTCGGTTGCCAATTAAGACTATAGGGTGTTTACCGCTCCTTGCTCAGGCCGGAAAAATGGCCCACATAGGGAAAATTCTGGACTCTGTTAGTTATATCTTCATTACTTAGCTCATGCCCATCATATTTCCTTCACACATGCCTTAAAATGAAGACAACTAATATCTCTTCAAATCCCCCATGTTAGGTGCGATACATAAAAAGCTGAAATATATCATAATGCCATACAGTTAAATAGCTAGACTAAACCTAGATAAAAGATTCACCCGGTACTTGTAGTACACGGGTGAAGATCAGCCTTATATAAATACGGGGGAAAATAGCATTAATATGGAAGTGAGGCTCCAGTATGTGGCTCCACTATCAAATGGCAACCAATATTATGCATATAGGCACAGAGTTGGTGAAATGGGAGAGAATGCAAAAAAGACAAGATGGCGGCCGCAGAACGCCGTCGATGTCACTTTTAAATCTGATTAAACTATACATTATATTATATTTTTCAACTCAAAGGTAGCGGGTAAATAATGAAACATATGTAAAGAATAAATGTTGCTTCTTAGATTGTTAAATTAGGCCCTCAATTCTTTGACCCGTTTTTTCCCCAGCTTTTACATAGGGCTGGTTTGCACCCCTACTGCAGCAGTACGGGGTGAATCTTGTACCTAGACTAAACCAGGACCCGTATGCATGGGTCTGTGTTAGTGGTTTGGTGTTACAGCCTGATACCGTTTAGCTATCACTGAGGTCTGGAAATATGTCAAGTGGTATGCAGGAGCGCGTAACACTTTGATTATAGCTAAACGTGAAGTTATTTATAGATTTGTGAAATCCTTCGATTCGACAATATGAATAACCCCGCCAATGCGGCGGTGGTGTTAATATTGGTTCGAATTTCGGGTTAAATTGATCAACTTTCACTTATTGCGTATGTAATTCTGTTAAATATGATAGCATTGAATAGATTTGGGCCTAATATATTGCCACCGCATCAGCGGTGGCGAACGACAGTATGGATATCGACGTCCATGCGGCGGCGGCGATTTGTTTACTTTACATTCGTTGATTCGAAAGTATTAATATTGCCGCCGTTGCGGTGACAGCGTTAATCTCGATTTAGGGTTAATTTAATCAAATTTCACTATTTGACTATGTAACTCTGTTAAATATGACAGCATTGAATAGATTTGGCCCTAATTGGTACCTAACACCACCTGTAAACCAACTATGGAACGGGTTTACCGTAACCTAGTTTAAGCTTGTGGTGTTAGCCCTATCACTGACTCATGCATAGAGACTTTTCGGCGCTAAACCAGAAATCCCGTCTAAGCACGTTTTGGCTCGCTAACACCACGTCATGCATATGGGCCCTGAACTCGGAACAGTTTAAATTATCTCAATATCTTCAATAGAACCAAACTTATAATGATTCTAAGCTTGCCAAATGGGGCATCAATTTTAAATACGCTTAGTATGGTAATGGTGAAGTATTTAGGCCAACTTTTGTGAGTAGAATTGAATGAAAAACTTTGATATATTCCTATTGCTTGCACTTATGAGAATTGGTATCTAATTGTGTTTTGGGGTGCTCTTTCATATGCTGCAATCAACATTCTTGAAATACAAACGGTTGTTAAATTATCATGGTTTCTATAGTTACTTGGCATATCTTCCATTTGGGGATTTCTTTTTTTATTTTGGAGAGAGAAAAAAATGTACCATTACATTTTTTGTTCCATAGGAGAAAAATAGTAATCATCTGCATCTTCAAATTAAATGGCAAGTGTAGTGAGCATAGTAGTGGGCAGCTGGCCTTATATACAGGAGGGGAGGGGCTGTGCAGCCTTGTGAGGTGTCCCACCTCACACACTACTTTTTTGGATGGTTGCTGGAAATTCATGGTTGAAAGCAGCTGACCAGAGTTACCCATTTTATATGAAACAATGTCTGGTAAACCAGTTTATGGCCTTAACAATTTATTTAAATGATATCTTACCTTCTTTTTAGCAAATTGAAAACTTCAAAGTCGATTCTTCAGTCATCAAATAGTTCAAAATTTAATTAAAAGCAGATCAAAATAAACCTAAATCAAAACTACATTAAAAACCAGAAGTAGCTCAGTAAATGCTCTGAAATGGCATGTGTAGGAAGCAAGGAAGTTGTGGGTGTGTACCAAGCCAGTACTTCAGAAAGGCACACTATTTTGAACGCATCACAATGCTGGCACCCCCTGCGACTATGCACATGCCTACCCATGTTCCAAAAGCTGTAACTATAAAAGGTACCCTCCTAAAATTTTCAAATTATTCCAAACATTCAAATTATAATTTCATTGGAAGCCCCAATGAATCAAAAGCAATATGCTTTTTCAATTGTTAAGACATTCCAAAAATTTAGTGAGATATGTGCATTTGAAGGTTGTTGACTTTCAGATCATTAGATTAGGTGTTAAATAGACTAATTTTAACATTTCTTTGTAGTTTCTTTATTAATGGTCAGATCCTGATCAAACTTCACACCAAGGTTCTTCGTATGACAAATCACCCCAGCTTATCAAAACTGATCCAACAAAATTAGATAACAGGAAAATGTAGGTTTCCATGGCAACCGTAATACAATCATGCCCACCTACAATATGACAACTGTAGTTATTTTATTAATGGTTTGATCCTGATCAAACTTGATACCAAGGTTCTTCTTGCTATGGGAAATCATCTCATCTTATCAAAACTGATATTAAAAAAATTTGATCACAAAAAAATGTGGGTTTCCATGGCAACCGTAATACAATCATACCCACCTATCCGGTCAAAACCGCCTGACAGCTACAATATTATGCCAGATTCTAGACTTACGATTTCAGTTGTAGTCATTGTATGACCATTTTTAAGAAGAAAATATGCTAAAGATTCACATTTTAATAGTTAGCATGCCCATTCTGAATTTTTGCATCTGAATACTTAAATAGCTTAGTAAAATGCCTTTCAAACGTCGAACAACCGTGAAAATAGCCTCTATCGTTGCTGAAGTCTTTGGTGCTTAAAAAACGGATGTAACAACAAAGGTACTGCGGACATGCTTCGGGTGTGGTGCCTTTTCCCGACTCGACTGAGTTGTACGAGTTTGATCGGTCCGATATCAGTGGCGGCGCCAGAGAATTGTAGTGTACCTACACTAGTACAAGCTCAAAACGTTGGTGCACTTCATTGGCCTGTGTTGGTGTTAATCCCCGTGATTTTGAGAATCACCAGCTCACCATGCTAAATTTAGGTTGATGTATTTTGTAATTCCTGGATTGTGAACCAATCAGATTTGTCTAAACTTATTTGCTGCTCCTATGAAAGTCATAGGGGTAGTTTCCCACTTTCAGATGGAGTTATTGGTTAAAAAGTTATGTAAAAAAAACGTAAACAACCTCTATTTTAATGTATGAAAATGGATGTAGACACCTATGTAGGCTCCTAATTCATTCTAGTAATAACAATTTACATGGTTTGTAGTACTTAATATGCTATATAATAAGTATATTTCAATATTCAAGGTCTTTATTTAGGAAATTTAGCTAATTGTGGGTGACGTTTTGGTGGCCATCTTGGATTTATGTCCCCCATCTTGGATTTAAATCATTCCATTCAAAGGTAGAGTTGAAAAGGATTCTGAAACTATACTTTGTTATATATATGTAACTTTGGTATTTTAAGAGCTATAAAGCATTTATTACCAGATTTAGACATAAAAATAACCCACATGACCACTTTTTATCACCCAGTATCAGTCAGTTTTCCTGTTGTCAATTTCCATGAAAATGGACAATCTTAGGCCATGATTTGGTCTATATCTTTTGAATAAATAGACATAGAAAGGTGAGGTTTGGAGCATTGAATTTGTCAGAAACGGTTCTATCAGATTAGGCTATTTGGGAGTGGCCATACCAAATACATCTATTTACTGTTAAACACCCTAGACTCTAGCCCTGCCACTACCATCTAAGTATCTTTATTTTGGGGATGTGGTCGAATTGTCAGGTCATCAATACCATCATGCCTGATGATTAGTGACTATCATATGCAGGGATGAAAGATCTCCGCGATTCAGCGGATTTCCGGGATTTTTCAATCCCGCAGCACTATCAGCGTATACCACTAATAAATGCTCCAAACGCCGCAGCACTATCAGCGTGTACTACTCTACATGCTTCAAATGCCGCAGCACTATCAGCTACCAATATATATTAAACCCGACTTCCGGAAATTTTCCGCGATTTCCTGACAGTGTTAAACCTATGGGAGAATATCAGCATTTCCACTTTTTTTCCCGGAGATCACTTTCATCCCTCCATATATTATGCGGTTTCTGGTATGAGACTTACTGTGAGATAAATACCCCACTTGAACTTTGCTTCTATTTGACCTATGTCAAATTAAAGCGCTTAAAGTGCTTTATCAGAATACCTTTGCTTTGAAGGCCTATAAATATAATATATGGTATTTGAAATTTTTCTGCACGTCTTTATCTATGAGGGATATTTGCAAATGCGCATGAACGAAGATCACTAAAAAAAAAGATTCTGGGGAGTCCAAAATGCATTGCCAGTCTGGTCATTTTTCAAGAGTGGTTGTGCATACTTTGAAACATGTTACACACTAAGGGATTCAAGCTACTAAAGTGAACCGATCACTCTCTCACATATAATAAGGCCTCAGATGGAAGGTAGAAACATTTCTTTAGTCATTTAATTATGTTTCTAGCATGTGTATGCATTATTTGTGGAGATCTATACAACAGGGCAAACTTGAGCAAAATTAGGTGTGCTTTGGCCGTGTCCTAGATACAATTATAGAGGGAGTGGGTATGTACCTAATTAAAGGGCTTAAACTTAAAGTGCTTTATCAGAATACATTTATTTTGAAAGTCTATCTGATATTCCGAATTTGTCTGCAACTTGCAAGTCTCGATCTATGATGACTTAAGTCAATCACTCGGGTTAACAGTTTTGCCATTTTGTATTTAATTTACATACAACTATGATTTATAATCATCTGCCACCACATATGTGTGCAAAAAAAAAAAAAAGTTCTTTTTTTGCCATAACGAGCTGGCATTAGAGGCCCATTAGGGCCTAGATAGGCCAGAAGAGGATCTATTAGTTAATAACATCCACCTGGCCGACTGTGTACTTAACACCCTAGATTTCAGCTGCTAGTTTGATCCGCTACTGTGGATGAGGGCTGAAAGGGATCTATTACACCTCCCACAACCGACCCTAAACATGAACAATTTCCATCTGGAATCCTAACTAGTTTGGTTGCTCAATTCCCCCTCTGTTTGACCCCCATTTCCACCCACATTAAGCTAGCTTTTGTTTCGTCCCTTGGTACGAACCATACATTTTTATATCCATGAGTTGTATGCATCGAAATCATTTTTTTATTCAATTTCTATTTACCATGTTATTGTAGATGATCAGCGGCAGGCAAACTACTGCGATGTTTGCAGTATACAGTACAATACGTCAAGGGTAAGCTTCTTTCTTCTTTGATTCTGATTCTGTTTGGATGCGGAGGCCGAATTGGTAGAGTGCAGGCTTCCTTGAGTTTGTATCCCAGTCGAGTAAAACCAATGACATACAAAATTGATACTTGCCATTACCTAGACTGGCACTTGGCATTACTAGGATAAGGCAAGGACTGCTTAGCTAAGTATCAGGATAATGTGAGTGGGAAATCGGGTCATGGTGCCAGTGGCCTGGGCTCCCAAGTGGGGAATCACTATAAAGTCACCCCATGAGTGAGTGTTATCACAAATTGGTACTCATCCTGGTATGACCTTAGGTGTTGTTTGAGTTTTACATCCTGACTACAGGTAACTACAGGCCTATCTCTATCCTATCTCTATCCTACCAGTACCCGGCAAGTTAATGGAGAAGGTAATGCATAGACACATAACAAATTACCTAAACGAGCAACAAATCCTAAATAACAAACAAGGCGGGTTTAGAAAAAAATCACTCAACTAAAACCATAGCTAAGTTAACTAATGACACCGCAAGCAATAAAAATCAAAACATGGTAGGGGCAGCATTCGTAGACTTTATCAAAGCCTTTGACACAGTGGACCACACCACATTAAAAAATTAATTAAACCTGAATGGGGATAAAAGGGAAAACATGATACTGGGTAAGTGACTGCCTGTTAAACTGGAAACAATGCACTGTAGTGAATGGGGCAACATCGGGGGAAGAATACTTACACTACGGAGTACCGCAGGGATCTGAGTTGGGCCCCCTCCTGTTCCTAATTTACATAAATGACCTCAATAATTGACTTAGAAACAGAACACCTACTTTTATATGCTGATGACACAGTGGTCTTCGTGGCTAGCAAATCACCCGAGGAACTAGAAGCAACCCTAAATTAAACCCTATTAAAGTTAAATGAATGGTGCCAAATAAACAAAATAACAATAAATACAAGTAAATCAAAAAAGGTACTCTTTGCTACCAGGCACACCAAAAACCTAAAATTAAACTGCCAACTGGGGGAAGGTCAACTCGAGTCAGTAGACAGCTATCGCTATCTAGGAGTGGACCTAGCAGGCACCTAAATTATGACACCGGCATAACAAATACAATAAAGAAAGCTAATTATAAAATATGGCTACTAGCAAAACTAAGATACTACATGACAAAAAGCATGGTAATAAAAATATACAAAGTATGCTCCTACCCTACTTTGACTACGGTGAAGTCATTTACATGGGAGGGAATGCAAACCTGCTAAATAAATTACAAGTGCTACAGAACAGTGCACTAAAGGTATGCCTCCAGGTCCACAGAAGACTCCCAACGATGGAACTCCACATTAAATGCAACACAAAACTACTAACAAATAGAAGAGAACTACATCTCAAGCTACTTGCACAGCACTACACCACACAAGGTCTCACAGTGACTGCTGGTAAAAACACCAGACATACAGCCGCACCAGTGCTAAAAGAAAACATAAGCATTAATAAAATACATGAGAAGTGTGTTAGTCATGGCCGTGCAAGCCTGGAACAAACAACCACTTCCAGTCAGAGCAATCAAGAAACTGGAGCACTATAAACAATTCCTAAAAAAAAGAACAAATAAAAACCATACATCATCATATGGGCACCAAATAACACCTGACTGGGCGCAGTCAAGGCAAACTGAAAGAGCACACATGCCAAGGACAGGCCCCGGAAGAGGGTGCACATCAAACCTATACATACACAGCCATCTGGAGTACTGGGAGGGTTGGAAGAAATGAGGCCACAGTCCACCTTGGTATGTGTTCTGGCACAAATCACGAAAGGTACGGACATACCAACCATGCTCACCGAACCATGAGAAAATACCACAGGGACAATGCCGTTAGAACTATGGTTAACAATTTAACATCTCAGCCCACCCACCTGGTCACAGTCCTGAATAGTATGGATGTGTTCTGGCACATCTCGGCACTAACTAGGGACAGGGCACAAGTGAAAGGAAAGCTGCAAACAAAACAAACAAATTCTGGGAACACATCCTTACCCACAAGGCTATTACCATCTCACTAGGTGTACATACTAAGCTACGATATTAGTTATATGATAGGAACTTATACCCCCAAAAAAATCTAACATATATACAAAGTACTTAAATAAATGCTGGTGGATGTCCCGAATACCAACCCGAAACCGGAACCCAGGCATACACCATAACATTCCTCACAGCACCCTAGCTTACACGCTATGGGCAGAATAAATACTGTATCAATTTTTTTTTAAACAAGAAATCTTTTTCTTCTATTTTGTCAGAGTTTTGGTGTGTTTGCTAAATAAACTTGGCAAGCTTTAATTTGAAATATTTTCAAAGTTAGCAATTTCTCATCTATGTTATTCCAAAATGAACTAGCGGAGGTTATAATAGTCATCGTTATATATTATTCTAAAGAAAGTGACAAAATCTCGACTAATGCGTAATGGACTGCAACCTTTTGCCATGAAACCAAAGTTACTGAATAAATTCATCTAACATTTTCCCCGTGAATATAGCCTTTTCTGCTGACATTAAAACCATCAATAATAAATCGTAAAATCCGCGCAACACCCCTCTAAACATGGTGTCATCAAATGTCCAACTGGCATTTTGGGACCTGGCTATGCTACATGTGGCACTTGGAATTAGGACAAGATTTGTGAGAGGCCACGAGATTGGCCTATTTTTCAGTGGCATCCCTGCTTTCTGGCTTTATCAAACTAGTTATGCCAAAGGCATGGTCTCATCAATTCACCAATTATGCCTCAAAATTATGAGTGAAACACGATAAACTCATGAGAACCATATTAGTTCAAAGTCCCCCACTTAAAGTTGCATGGTCCGATGTAGAATAATATTTTCAAAGCCAAAGCGCCATTTGATCTTGTGTATGAAGGAGTGGTTTAAAGGTTACGGAGTTAAAATCATAGAATTTGAAATCTCAAAGTAAACAAAATCTGTTAAAGATTCTCGCAGAATCAGAGGTGCAATTTAAGCCGTGTTCCCTTTTGTGGTTGGCCACTTAACCTAATTATCGTTATCCTTTTGTAGGACTACCAACAGCATTGCTCAGGGTTGCTGCACACAAAACAGCTGATGCAGCAAAAGATGGGCATCTCTATCGATAAAGACGAGAAACCAAAGGTAAGCAATAGCACGACCAAATACTGGCCGGTGATTCTATGTGCAAAATGTATTCAGTATTTTCTTGTTTGTCACGAAAGTATTGACTTTATGATGGCTTTCCTGTGCAGGCTATTTGTATTTAGGAAATGTATATACAGTAAAACCTCTCTATACCGGCCCCTCCACATATCGCCCATTCCCCTATATCGGTCACTTTATTAATTTGGGTCCCAACAATACCATTGTAAGGATATTCTTACTCTAAACCGACCACCTCCCTAAATGGACCACTTAAAGTCGGTCGATTTAGAGAGGTTTTACTGTATTTCAAATTAAGTACAAAAATGTATTTAGTTGTGGCGTTGGTTAACCAATAATACTCAATTTAAATTAATTGTATTAAATATAAAACAAACTACCCCAAAATCCTAAATTCCTCTGTCTTGTTTGCTAGAGCGCGAACACATCTGGAATGATGTCGGAGTTCCACATGGGTAATAGGCAAGCCCCGAGACAACAGCAGAGCCAGGCATGGGCTGGGCAAGACAGGACAGCGCAAGACCGGGCTGGGCAAGACCGGTCTGCGCAAGACCGTGCTGAACTGGGCAAGCCTCCGGTGAACCTAAGCGTGTGTACACTTTGTAACTCCACTATGAAGTAGCTTCGCGTGGAAAAAGTGATGCTTATTTATTTTAATATGCAGTAAAACCTTTCTAACCAACCACCTCCACAGATCGACCACTACCCTATATCGATCGCCTTATTTGGGTCCCAAACGATCGTCCATACAATACCATTGTAAAGAAATGAAAAACTGCCTAAATAGATCATTTAAAATCGGTCCCATGCACTCGATTTACAGAGGTTTTACTGTATATATATTTGTTTGGTCTTATTAAATTTGCTTTGATTACATATTTGTTCGCGGATTAGGTATTCGGTGACTCAGATTTTTCTTTTGATTTATTTCTGATATTGTAGAAATCGAAAGTAGCGACGCACATCTACATTCGCATTTTCCATAAAGAAATTAAAATAAAATAGACAATATGAATAACTATAACCCATATGCTATATCCGTCTCGCACACCCAATTCCATTTAATTTTGTTTATGGTATATATTGTGTAAATTGCATTTCCCCACACACCCCAATGCTATCTTTAATGCTATTGGTAAGACAGCTTCAAACGACACCCAAAAAAAAATTATGATTAACCTAATAATTAAATAATTCATGTATAATATCTGTTATAAACCATTATAATTAACGAGATAAATAAATTGTATATAGTATTTGTTTGATAAGTACATTTAAAATTGCATAGACCGATGGTTTTGTGTTTCTGTAATTTTTCTGAGATAATTAAATACATTAACTTGATTGTTATAATCTACCTTACTTTTGAAGTTTGAAGTAACTTATCTTAAATGGCTAACTTTTGAGATAATTTGAAGTGGATGCATGACAAATATATGTTGGCAAGCACGCCAAAACTCTGACACCATGGACTTCTGCTGTAACAGGTTCAATTAAAGTGACTCAGTATTGCCTTCTATGCAGCAACAAATGCAATAAGTACAGCAGTATCTAAGTTAGATATATAGAATCAAATCTGGATAATTGTTTTGGTTTTGAAAATTTGATGCTTCATCGGAATGCAGTTTTAAGTACTATTTTAATTTATTTATCATGTAAATGCGAGTTACTAAAGTGATTCTCTATTCAGGCGATATACTCGGCATTTGATGACTATGATGATGAAACTCCAGTCACGACAAGGCCTCGCAAGATTTCTCAGATGTCGCAGCTGAGTGATGGTGGCAATGTTGTGTGTGTGGTGAGTACATCAGTGATGGGCAGTAATTAACTCACTCCACTCCATCCCATCCCATTGTTGTTATCTGTCATGTCTATGGTTGCCTGTCCAGTAATATTATTTACCAATAATTAATTTTAAATATTGAAAGTGGGAAGTATGTTCATCGGGGATGTAATATCTCCGCTTTTTCGTGGATTTCTTTGATTTTCTTGTATGACCGTACACGTTTCTAGAATATGACACTAGATAAATGCGCCGGGCTGTTGGAATTAATAATAAAACACAAACAAGAAAAGGTTAGGCATGGGCGATAATCCAGTCACAACAGGGACAGTTGAAAACTAACTTCCAGGCTTTTCCCGCGATTCCCTAACAACGATAATCCTACAGGGGGAAATGCATTTTCCTGGAAATTTGCCATTGATTTTGCCAGAACCCGCTAGTTGGCGCCATGGTCTCAGACTGATCTCCGTGGTGTTTTTTTTTTTTAGTCAGAGACCACTTTCACCCCTGGTTTATGGTGAATAAGATGCTTTTCTTTATTTGTTATTGTTTTGAATCACTATTTCAGGCTTTATGAGTTGCTTCCTTTGGAATATGTTCAAGGATATGGTAATTGTTCTCCCATCCTCCATCTCCGCTTCATTTAGATCATTTAGCATGTATGTGTTTATGAATGTTCTTTAATTTAACTGTATATTCATAATTGTGATGGCAAATTTTTTGTATGAACCCTGATTATAACATGTTACATAATATTTTAGTTACATTTAGTTTTGACAAATTCATGTAAATAATTTTTTTATCGAATTGTTTTCCCAACATTACATACTTTTGGTTAGATTGTATACAATTTTGGTACCAAAATGTGCGCGTCTCCTTGAAAATGTTATTGAATCTAGTGGTCACTCTTTTGTATGAACCCTGATACACACATACACAAATGCTTTTTGTCTTTCAGCTCTGCAATGAGTCATTCTTTACAAATGAAGAAATACGAAACCATTCAGGGCTTGTAGATCATTGTAGGGTAAGTTTGTAGTTGTATGCAGTTGGTTCTGTTAGTTTTTGTATGTAACGTATAGTCATATATTGCAGACTCGCACACACATGCTCCATGTCACATTTTTGCCTAATTTGATGATTCTTTTCTTTTCTTGTTTTATTCTTTTTGACCCTGGTCATGTCAAACCAGTCTAGCTAGCCTGTCGTTCGGCTTGACTATGATAGGACAAGGAGCAGTGGAATGAGGAAGACCGAGTTGAAATTTCCGCTGCTTAATCCATTAGTGTAACAAAGTGCCAGTATTATTTTTTACTACGTAGTATGGTAATTTCCTTATTTACTGTTATCTTTTCTTTTTCTAGTACTTAGTGGTTAAACAGAAATTCTATGTAATATCATCTGTTTTCTCTGCCTCACAGAAATTCCTCTTCATGCAAGCATCAATGGGCACTGAGAAGTTCATGGCAAAATACGGAGATGTTCCCTTTGGGATGGAAGTCAAACGTAAGTATCTGGGATAATTATTTAACTGCTTTGTTTATAGAAAATATGTGCAGAGTATATTTGTATGGTCAGTCTAGATGAGATATGAAATCATTCTAAATAAAGGCTGGTGGCACACATAGTACACAATTAATTTTTGGCGTGCTTGTCAAAACTCTTGATGTCATATGCTTCAACAGTAACAGGTTCTATTGAAATAACTGAGTGTCCACTTCTAATTTCTATGCAACAACAACTGTTTAATAAGTACACCAGTATCTAAGTTGGATATATATGTTCAAATCTAGATGAGTGTTTTGCTTTCTAAAATTTGGTGTGCTTCATTGGACTATGCAACTTTAATGCGGCCAGACAGGGGCCTGGAAAGTCTTGAAAAGTCTTGAGTTTAACATATTTCATTTGCTTCATTTCAAGGCATTGAAAAACGTTGAATTCCATTAAACTGTCCCCACTGATCTAAAGTATTCACCCTTGTCTTTATCTGAAATCCAAATGAAAATAGTCTTGAATTCCTGTATATGTAAATTTTAAAAAGCCTTGAAAAAGCCTTGGATTCCATACCTTCATATGTGTACGGACCCTGAAATTGTTTTGGCTTGATATGATTCAGTCAAGGTTGCATGTTTAATTTTCCAGCTCTGAATTTGGCATGTGAGCGCCACGTCCGGAATGACCTCTCCAACAAGGACGTGGTAAGTGACTGTCATATAGCGTCACGTATGTCACCTACCGGATTCAGTGTTGTCCTTCAATCAAAGAAGTCGGCAATTTCATGTCGTAGGGAGAGGGGGAAGGGGTAGACTAAAGCCCGAGTCGCACTACAGCTTGTGACCGCTTACAATCATTTTGGACCAAATGATCAAGTTATCGTGGTGTTCTCTGTGGCCGAGTGGTTAGAGTGTCTGACTTTTTTCTAGGTCAAACTCCTAATCTGAAGGTTGGTGGTTCGATTCCCCATGCCCCTACCTCTGCCAATTTGGATTTCCACCGCTGTGTATAACTTACAGCGTCATCAAAGGCCGGTTGCTCTCATACCATGTCTATGTGGTGTGGGAGGTTAAAAATCCTTTGGGTCGGTAAAAGTGGAGGCTCGGGCTTTCTATCGACAAACTGTCCAATGGTGAAAACAAGTCTATTCAGACTTATCCATAATAGGCAGTATAAATCTCCAAGAGAAAAAAAAAAGAAGAATATCGGCGACCTCCTTGCGATCGTTTTGGTACCAAGGAGGTTTTTAGCGCAGTAGCTGCACCAAAGTGGTCACAAGGAGGTCGGCGACCACTGAGGACCACTTGCAGACATCCCTTTTTTGTGGTCGCAAGATAAGCATCATGTTCGGGACTTCTGTTGAGGACAGCAGTACATTGGGTAGAGAGAATATATAGTTGCAATTACTATTCCCTTTGGATTTATTAAAAACCGTTAATAGAAGCTGAATCCCATGATTTGTGAATTAATCTCTTTAGAAATTACTTACCGCACTTTGCTATGACCCTTAAGATCATGGGATTGGTATGGGTCACTCTCCTGAAAACTGGTCAGCATGGGATGGGATTTTAAAACATCAATTAAAAAAACTGTCCTACTTATTTTTTTCTTTATACTTTTCATATTAATGTTCAGATTTGATGTAAGAAATAAGGGAAATAAAGTAAACCACATGCAACTTTGGTCTTTTTAGTTATGAAGTGTTTTTGTATCAAAAACCCCCATTTTACAGTCAGCCATTTGTAACATGACATATGGGACATGGTTGGATCCTTACTAACATCTTGTATTGCATTGATATATCAAACAAAACAGTTCCCAAATCAAAAGTAGGTATTTATTAACATGTAATGCATGTTTAAGTTTAACAAAAAATTATTTGATGTCTTCAGAAATAACATTACAAATTTCCGTCACAGATGTAACCAGTGGTGTCTGGATGCCACACAAATATTGTACACTAATTATTCAGTGAATAAAGCGTGCCTGGGAATTACTTTAAAAAAAATCAATATAGGTACTACATATTTCTGTATATTATGCCATGATTAATATGCTTCTCAGTATGAAATTATTTAATTCTGCTTAAACTCTCCATGTGACACTTCTGGCCAGTTTTCAGGAGCGTACCCGTATGCAATAACGGATCGATTAATCAATAATCATTATTTTGTGTTTTCGTAGTAAAATCAAGTATGAAGGGCATATAACATATATTTGTTATTTTCAAGTATTAAGGGTATGGTTGTTATTATTATTATTTTTATTATTATTATTATTATTCACCTTCACCATAGGCATAGCCTAAGACATCCCAATATACGCTGTATGTATTCTGAGTTATATTTGTTGTACACCTTTGTCACTAAGCCACAGGTGTGGCTTCTATTAGGTATTTTTGTATCATTGAGTCATTAAACTGTTGGCAATTTAATTTTCTAGAATTACTACAAAGAGTTCCTGGCTCGTAGTGGCACGCTGAATGCGCTACATTGCAGGGTGAGTTCAAATTAAGTGCAACTTTTTATAAGGTGACTATTTTACTGGCATGCAGTGAGTGTCTTGGTACAAGTGCGAGGTACTTGGCTCCAGCGTAATTGATTGAAGATGCCTGGTCTTGGAATAGACTGCTAGATTGCCTTCTGCAAATATGACTTATGTAGTACTGATGATAGATGGTTGTTGTACTAGTGATATATATTTGTAGTACTAGTGATATATATATCTTACGTCTTCAATTCACAGCCAAATTTATTTCTGGTTAATTTTCATCTTCATATAGATTCTGATCACGTGATTTTAGCATGTATTCCATAACTATCTTGACAAAATATATGCAAAATTTAGAAATACTAACCGTATTGTGTTTAGAACTATTAGGAATAGTAATGGCAGGGTTACTTTATGCTCCGGGACAGAAAATAGCTCATTCTATGACGTCATACAGGGAATTACATGTTAAATGGCTTCAAATTCGCTATTAGTCAATGTAACAGTTTCCTTGTGGATCTCTATTGCAGATAACTGCTTCTTTAATAACCCTCTATAATTATTTACTCTTAACATGTTTTTAGTTATATTGGATAGAAAACCCCTATCTGAATAAGTATTCCTTGGCCTACATTACTCTAATTGCTGAGGAGGGCCATGAGAATTAAACTATTAGTCATATCTTGACCATAGACACTCAGCTCTCAGCCTAAGTAACTCAGAGAATGGGTTGTTTCAGAATGTATAAACTATGATCAGCCATATTCAACATTATAATTTTGAATAAGTAGGAAGTCACGTTAGTGCCCCTTTAAGTTTAGCATACAAAACCGAGATGGTCAGGAAAGCAAGGGAGGAAACTGATTGTGTCGAGAAAGATTTATGATTACTACATACATACATACATACATACATACATACATACATACATACATACATACATACATACATACATACATACATACATACATACATACATACATACATACATACATACATACATACATACATACATACATACATACATACATACATACATACATACATACATACATACATACATCCTCTTCTATGGTTAGGCAGTTAAAAGTCTGTTGGAAGATTTGGCCTGGCTAAACGTTTACCATCAGCTTTCGTGCAGCGATTGTAGGCTAAAATGAAATTTGGCCCAATGTTTATCTAGCATTGCTTTAACCCTTTCAGACTTACATTTTTTGGATCAAAACAATGCCCAGGTGATATATTTATTTCAGGGAACATTAATATTTCATCTCCAAGGTGTGGAAATGTTTTTAAAAAAACGTCATGGGAATAAGATAAAGACCCAATACATTATACATTTTCTGAAAGCTAGATTAATTTCCTATCCAGCCATGCCTATTTTATTATGATATTCACAAACAGGCTAATGCAAGGTACTCTGGAAAACGAGTTAAAAAAAATGAAAATTTAAAATCGGTGTGAATACAAATATTAAAATGATTGTTAAAAAAACCAAAAAAAAAACCCGCTTCCATATATTTGAATAAAAATACTGTTTTCACAAGCCGGAATAACACCTTTGAAGAGTCAACAAGTTTCACTGCTAGATCTGATGTGGCTTATTATCTACGATCATATATGTACACGAGCGACAATAAGAAAAACGTCAGAAAATAAATCAGTTGCCACTAGGAGTACATACACTAAAAGTCATTCACTGAATGGTAAAATGTTCTTTTACCCAACTACCTAAATGTAGAATACAATACATACAATATACATTTACACCGGTATTGCAGAAATGAATTTAAAAAAAAAGAAATTGTCTAATGTTAGCACAATTACACACGAAAATCATGTTCATCAACAAATGTCTTTCACTAACAGTTATTTTAGTGAGAGTTCTTTCACCGATAGTTATTTCCTGTCCACGACACAAGTCAGTGTCTCTGCTTCCTGGCTGGAGCTGCTCCAGCTTTCACCATATCGTCGTATCCGTATTTTACCATGTAATGGTAACGATGGTAGCATGGATAGGGGCACATGCAAACTTTTCACACTGCACAAGCAAAGACAGTGTCTACCCTATTCTTGTGCACAACACACTTTGAACTAGTGTTGAGTTTCTCTGGTGCATGGTCAAGCTGTCGATTGAATCAAGCTTTGGCAGGTGGTTGAACGCTTGAAGGACGACCGCGCTTCTTCAGAAATGATCGCCCAGCAATCAAGCCATCGATCAATTTCACCATGAACTGCTGTTGGGTCTGCTTGTCCGTAGGATGCAGTTCTCTGCTCAGCAGGTACACTTGTGATGCAGACAGATGCAGAACGTGGAAGAATACCATGTCAACGATTTCATGTGGCGGCGGTATGAGATCAACACCACCCATAAACTTGTTGTAGAGGCCAATGGCTTCTGGCCTGCTGACAGTCAGCTCTGCGGCACCACGCTTCTCTCGTCGCTTCACTCTACCATCTCCCAACACATCAGGCACATTGCACAAAAGGTTCACAACACAAGTATCTTTCCAGGTGACAGCCAGCATCTGCCCCTTCATGTGCTTGATGCTCTCGCCACGCTTCAAATTCTTTACCTCAGCACACGTCTTCTTCATGTCTGCTGGAAGACCCACTCTGTTTGCATTGACAGTTCCACATGACAGAGTTTGCTTTGCTGTCAACTTGTCCATCAACTAGACACCAGTGTAGTAGTTGTCCATGAACAGACGGTGTCCCTTGTTCAGGTGGTGCTTGCAGACATCCAGCACGGTCTGTGAGGTCTTTCCTACACCAGTGTTCTCTCTGTTCCCAGCGTAGGGCAGTCTTGGCCTCAGCTAGTGTGAACAGCTTGATCCCCCATTTCACTGGCTTGATCTTAATGTACTGCTTGATGCTGAGCCGCCCCTTGAATTTCAGCATCATCTGATCGATGAACAGCTCTCTCCGCGGGATGTACACAGTGCGATAGCGCTTGTTGACATAATCCAACAAACCCTGGACTTTCCAAAGTTTGTTAGGCTTGTCTACAGAGTCATCTTCATTATCAGTGAAGTAGATGTACCGCATTATCTGGCAGAAGTGCTGGTGAGTCATCGTTTGACCGAATCCAGGTGTCTGGGTCAGCCAGTGTGTTGACCAGTAGTTGGGAAGTCGGCCTTTCTTTGGTACACGCCCCATTGCCAGTACAAGGCCCAACCACGTTTTCAGTTCAGGTTCGATGTCTTGCCATTCCATAAGTTTATCACCCTTCTGTAGCTTGTCTCTGCACTGGACAGCATACCTGTTCGTTTCGTCCACTATGTCATGCAACAGGCAAACAGTTCCTCCGCCGACATGTTGACACAGCAATCTCCGTAAACTACACCAACCCGAGCCGAATCGACGAACCGAATGTCAGTTGGGTTGACAAGTTCACTGGTCCGCTGGTTTGATGGTCGTTGTCCAAGTAGAGCCTCAGACGAATCTGAACTAGTCCCAGTAGCAATACTGTCATTGTCAGAGTTGTCGTCGTCGTTGCCATCTTAAGTTTCGAAATCGCTAATCTCGATTTTTGTCGTCGCTTCCCCTGGTGAATGTTGGATCACGGGCACAGTGCTCACTTTGCCGAATTTCACTGTCATCAAAACCTTCAAAACTTTCTTCACTATCGCTTTGAAATGCTTCCAAAAACAACTCATTGCCACTGCTCCTTGGTCCAACCATACTTCGTCGAAACACCGCTTGAAAACCGTCACAAAAAACCTGACAATTTTTGTGAAAGGGCTGGTGAATATTCGATAAAACACTCGCAAAATGTAACCTGTAAACCAACATGGCTGACATAAGCTGATTGCGCATGCGTCAGTTTATCAGGTTATGGAGAGAGAAAAACATGGTTTGCGATGCTGATTGGTCAATATATATGGATGGGAATCTAGTGTATGGAAAATCCCGTACGGAAGTCACAATGACTTTTCATATTCGTACGGATTATTCCATACCAAAGTATGAAAGGGGTAAAAGTGTTGAGGGTAGGTGCCGATATGACTTCCTGTGGTACAGAGTTCCAGGTATTAGTCGCTCTCAGGGTCAGGAAGTTTTGCCTCATAATCTTATATGCCCTTTGTTTCTTCAGTCTCTTATCGTGGCCTCTGGTGATGCTGCTGTCGAGCTTGATATACTCTACGTCCACTCTATATATTCCTGCTGTGTGTTTGAACAATTCTATCATGTCCCCGCATACTCTCCTATACTGAAGGCTAGGTAGCTTCAGACGTTGTAATCTCTGAACGTTCTCAAGCAGGCTGGAGTCCTTTTTGTAAACCGGATTCAACACCGCGTTGGCCTACTCAAGGTGAGGACGTACCATTGTGGTGTAGAGTTTCGCCAATGATTCACCGTCTAGGTAGGTGTATGACCGTAGGATGAGCCCAAGTAGGCGGTTAGCTTTATTGACATGTTGCTCGCAGTGAGAACTAAATGTCAAGGATGGGTCGAGGTGTACACCCGAGATCCTTCTCTAATACTGTTGTCTCGAGTTCTACAGGGCGATCATCTTTCATCATCGTGTACTTAAACTCACCTTGAGGTTTCCCGAGGTGCATCACTTTGCATTTTTCTGCATTGAATCTAAGAAGCCACTCATTTGACCAGTCCTCGAGGGCTTTCAAGTCATCTTGGAGTTGGTCACGGTCATGAGCGCCCTTCATTTCACTGAAGATTTTGGCGTCGTCATCAAACATCTGTATCATGGTGTGGACAATCCCTGGCATATCGTTGACAAATATAATAAACGAGATTGGCCCGAGTATGCTGCCTTGTGGTATCCCACTGAGAACTGCCGCTATCATTGATAGTACACGATTTACGGACACCCTCTGGACTCAGCCTTTCAGGAATTGTTCTAGCCATGTAAGTACATTCCCTTTGATGCCATATGCCTGTAGTTTGTGCATCATTCTGCGGTGGGGCACACTGTCAAATCCCTTACTAAAGTCAAGGTAGATACGGTCTAGATTGCGGCGCCTATCGAATATCTCGGTCCAGATGTCGAGGACAGCTAGTAACTGTGTGACACACGACCTTCCTCTGATGAACCCGTGTTGGCACTTCGTCAGTAGATTGTTGGTCATCAGATGATCCAGGATGTCTTCCCATATCAGCTGCTCTAGAATCTTGCATGGAGTTGATGTTAGGTTGATAGAGCTATAATTTTTCGCTCTCTGTTTATCACCTTTTTTGAAGATTGGCATAATCTGACCTGATTTCCATTCTTCGGGTAGTAAGCAGTAAGTCGGTAATCACATGTTTAAAATGTAATATTTTTTTATCTAGCCCGTCTATTCTATTATTTGAGCTATTCTGATTCTGGTTATCCATTTAGATATGCAACTCCGGAACATTCATGATGGAGCATTGGTTTGCTCACTGTGCTGGTAAAAAACACACCAAGGTAAGTGCCATTTCTATTTGTATACTGTATAAATGTATTTCATTCCCAATCTGACAATGTGCAGATATTTATTAAGCCATGTAGGAATTTCTATTATAGCATTTAGTTTTCTCATAAAATTCTGAAATTCACTTTGAAGATATTTCTTCGCAAATAAGTGTATGCTTGTTATTATCTAAATTTATTATTCCAAAGCTAGATGTGTCATAGCGTGTTTCTTATCCAATTAAATCAGAGTTGTTGCGGGTCCTTGAAAATCTAGAAAGTCATGGACTTTGATAATTTAGGATTCCAGGCATTGAAAGTCATGAAATTTGTCTATAATTGAAAATCATCGAAAATTCTTGAAAATAGAAAATCATGACTTTTAAAAATTAACGCCTATATTTGCCGACGTGCCCAATGTTTTGTAATTAAAGAGATTCTTTTTTATTAATCTTCACATCTTTTGAATTGACTGAATATGGCTGCGCTTCTAGGTACTTTAATATAATGTCTTTAAAATGTCCTGGAATATTGCACTGGAAAGTTATGGAATTTGATATGTTAAAATAGGTGTGAACCCTGTATATGTTTTATTATCCCAATCTAGACCTGCATCGCCAACATGCTGATGATGGACGCTAAAGAATACCTTGATGCGTATGGTGATCTGCCTGGCCCAGCACCATCAAAAGCTAGTAAGTTTGTACCGGGCTGGTTGGCCTAGAAGTTGTGGTATCGATCCTCAGTCAAGTCAGATCTAAAACAATAACTTAAGAAGATAACACTTGTTTGTACTTCAATTAATCAATGCATTTTTAATGGAAATAGCTTAGGAGAGCTCTTTACCAATGGAAACAAATTTTACAGTTCCTAAGAACTACTGGGCTATATCACGTACTGTAATTCTATGTATTCTGTGTTATATTTTTTCTGTCATTTGACACTAATTTAATGACTCCAAAAGTTGCATCAGAGATAAATTTTTGTTGTCATTTTACACATATCTGAACATTTAGGAATTTCGTGTCAATTTCAATGTAGGCATCTGAATGTGATTAACAAGACTAGCTTTTTGCTGTGAATATGGCCCTTGCTGACGATACGGCATTAAATGATCCTCAATCAATCCTCATCAATCAACCAGTATAGCAAGTGTTTGTCATGTTTTAATTTGGGATGTGAATGGTATCTACACTACGAACCACTTAAAAAAATTGTTTATTACCCCCCCCCGTCCTGATATGACCTTAGATGTTGCTAGGACGTAAAACAACAAACAAACCCCGTTCTCATTTTGCCTAAAGATATAATTTGGAACATATTTTAGTTCCCCTTTCATTAAGACAGCTATTATTTGAATGGAACCATTTATCGAAGTCAATGGTTTTATTGTAGTAAATGTCCTATGCAATACTGAACATCCTCAAATTGATTCACCTTTTTTATTCCTTTAAGTATTGCGTTATAGTTGATGTACAACCATTTAAGGTATATACACGTATCAATAGCTGTGATCTGTTTTAATGTACCTCTAATTTCTGTTCTATTCCAGTTGATTCCAAGATGATCCCAAAATGGGAGTCAGTGTTTATTATAGATGCTCTGACAAATGTAAGTGCAGTTATTTTCAAGTTTGCTGTCAGGCCTGTTTGGTACACATAGTGTATCATGTTAACACATTTTCAATGCTTCCAGATATATAATGCATTCATTATAGTTAAGTTGAGATAATACACGCCTGATAACTTGGCTATTCAAATCAGATGAATAATATAGTTAATTTTTGTGGCAATATTTGAGACAAAACAGCTTGCAGATTACCAGTGAATTAATGTCAATTGCTTTTTGGAATTATCCTTTTGGTAGCTTTAGGTAAATGACTAATAACAATGTAGACAAACTATTTGACCATAATTAATTCACATTAATAACACATGGGTTTTCAGGAAAGGAACTCTGATTCTATTTCCCTTACGAATGATTGTATGTCTACAGCTTACATTGAATTTTATAGGCGGCCCCACCCTTAAGGTCACTCATCCAAGAACAGCAAGCACAGCAAGCTCAGCAAGCACGTGACCAGCAGAAGTCAGCCCAGCAGCTACCCAATCAGCAGCAGAACTCTTCGGGCATGACTGGGCCACTTGGGAGGAGTCGGCTATCTGGAGGACCCTACCAGTCACAAAACCAGCTAGGGATGCCGCACAACATGAACCGCCAAGGAAATGACCATGAGGGGGTCAACCCACCGCAGGAAATGCGAACCTCGTTAGGTATGGCTCGTCCGGATGCACTACCAGGCATGCAACAGCAGAACATGCCTGCTCGGGGGAAGGGGTTGCCTGGAAGCCTCCCGGGTCCGAAGAGTGTACATGAGCAACTGCAAGCGCACTACCAAAAACAGAACAAGCCCAGTCTCGTGGAAGTTGACCCGCGTTCTGGTATCGATATTGATCAGCACTCGAGCCATCAAAGAGAAGAGAACTATCCGCTTGGCCTTGCACCTGATGAGTATCACGAGAACAATGATACCAGACAGGGCCAAGACCCACACTATAGCCCACTCGGCTACCCTGACCTAGGACGACAACGAGGACTGCCACCAGGTGCAAGAGGTTCTGCACCATCTGGCTACGGCCGTGGACCGTATGGCCAGGAGCCTTCTCGCTCACACCATCTCGGTTACCAAGGGCATCCAGGTGCTGGCTATGATGTGCCCCCAGAGCATCAAGAAGAACCGTGCGAGTATGAAAACCCTTTCAACCAGACAATGCCTCCTCAACCATCCAGGTTTGTATTTGCTGTTATAGTTGCAGTATTGATTATTTAACCTCTTGTCTGAATGGCAGGTACACCAATAAAATTATTATTTGCATTGTCAACATGGATGCTCAATTTCAGTAGATAGATAATGATTCTAACCATTTATGTGTGTGTGTGGGGGGGGGGGGGTGATTCTTGTGGTTTTTCTCCAGATTGTGATGTCAATGATATGTTTGAATATGACCTCTTGGGTACGTTTCAGATTATGGTATTTTCTAATATGTTTATATATATCAGGGCTTCTTCAGACGTTATTGACTACGCACATGGGCCTCCTAGTAGGGCTCATCCCTCTGAAAGAGATCAATATGGCCAAGCACCACCACCACATGCTCCACAGAGACTGCCACCGCCACAGAGACTGCCACCACCACATGATGAGCCACGACCACTTGAAGAGCTACGTGGACGTGAGGACCCGAGGAGCAGGGATCATCGTGCTGACGACTACGACAGGAGCCGAAGCGCAGATCATGGATCCACTAGTCGCAGAGACCGCCCGGATAATAAAGAACGAGAAGGTAGGGACAGGCCTGAATATCGGGACAAGGGAAGACAAGACCAGCGAGAGAGGGACAGCAGAGACAGATCAGACCATCGTAGCAGGTCAGATAACAAAGACAGATCGGATAGTAGTAGAGCTAAATCTGATAGGTCTGAACATAGGAACAGGTCCGAACATAGGGACAAGTCCGAAAATGCAACTCCAGCGATAAAAACCAGCATGTACGATCCATTTGAAGTTGAGCCAGCGCAGTCTGTGCCAGGAACTACTGAAGTCTTGGGTGTAGGAGTAGTACCAACAACAAAGGCTCTACAAATGCTCCATCAAATCCAGGAAAAGCAGCGTTTGGAGCAGGAGAAACTGGAGAAGAAGTTGAAGCAGCAACAAGAACTCCTTGACAAGCAGAAAAAAGAACTAGAAAGAGAGCGTGTGAAACATAAGCAGGAAATTGAGCGTCAGCAGAAGGAGCTAAAGGAAAAGGAACGCAAGGTTTGTTGCTTTTAATCCATAATATTGGTTTCAGTAGGAATTCAATTACAACTGCTGGGCCCAGGTTATGTAAAGCGCCCATGTTAGCTGTCTGACACTCCCTCCGTATGCCTTCAAACCAAACTGGTCTCTGCCACTATCTCCAAATGTATATGACAAATTACCATAGAATGAGTTAACTATTTATCTTTGATTAACTTCATGTCTTTTTTTTGTTGGTACATTAGTTGTTTAAGTAGGGGAAATTTCAATCGTTGACGATTGGTCTTCCTCATTCCACTGCTCCTTGCCCTATCCTAATAATGCCGAGCGTCTGGCTAAACGATGTCTTTTCTAATGGCTATGAACCATGGTTGTACACTATTTCAGTAGCCAACATTGGTAGAGCTAGTGATTGACAGGTCAGTCACCATCGCAACTGTTTGTGCAAGTGTTTATAAACAGGCGTCACATGGTGTTCTGATTGGTAGGAACAGAGCTATGAACATCAGCACTGAAGGCGGCACCATATGTCATCCTGAAATAGGACACCTGTCCCAAATAAGGGTTGGGGCGGGCCATGGTCTTAATTGGCAACCAACTGGTTCATCCTGCCAGCCTTATTAACGTGGTAGCACGGTTCAGAGAACTTGCCCCGGCTTATTTTATAACATGCAATCTAATTAGTCATGGTCATTAACAGTTTGATTACAGGAAAAATAATGCTTTTAAAACACATCCATCACCTATCACCAATTGTGATTTACTGAATGGTGAGAATGAGAATCAAATAGGGCCAGATGAAGGGTTTCCATTACAGTTTCGCCATATGCTGTACAGTATTTTATGTCCCCTTATGACGATCTTCCGGTTTTTCATTTTCCAATGTTGGCAACCCTGCAATACCATTAATCAGGGATGAAAGTTCTCCGCGATTTCACAGATTTCCGGGATTTTTCCGGTAGCAAAGTGTATACTAATACGTTGTTTTATGCTGCAGCACCATCAGCGTATACTAATATGTGGTGCAGACGCCGCAGCACTTTCAGAGTATACTACTAATACTTGCTTCAAACGTATATATGCATGAAACCTGACTTTTCCGTGATTCCCTGACAGACAATGCTGAACCTATTGGAGAATATCAGCATTTCCGCTTTTTTTTTCGGAGACCACTTTCATCCCTGATTAATATAGTAATATTATAAATCTTATGGATTATTGTGCCAAAAATGCACCTCGGAGCATCTAAGATTTTAACATTTTTCTGTGGGAGTTCCTCCAGACTCCCGCAATATAACAAACCTTTAAGATCATCCGGTATGGTCAGTTCGAGTGATTTGATTTCATGGATGTATCAAGAATTCCCCTAAATTTGCACTATTATTTTATGTGAACTGTTCTATTTCAATATAATTATTGTATATACTATTGTAGTCACTGTGGTTTACATTTAAAGCTTGAATTGGAAAAGAAAGAAGAAGAAATGAAGCGCAAAGCGAAAGAAAGGGAATTGGAAAAGGTCAAGAAACTTCGTCTCGATGAAAAACGCAAGCAGCTTCAAATGAAGGATGACCTGGAGAGAAAAAGATTACAACGGCAACGGGAGGAAGCAGAACGCAAAAGGGTGGAGAAGATTAAAGAAGAAGTCGAACGCAAAAAGAAAGAAGAGCAAGAGAAGGAAGAGCAGCTGATCAAGCAGCAGAGATTGAAGGAAGAACTCCAGCGGAAGGTTCAAGAAGAAATGGAAGCAAAGCGCCAAGAGAAGCTCAAGAAGGAGATAGAGGAGCGTGTGAAGCAAGCAGAGCTGCAGAAGCTGAAAAACAAGGAGGCTGAACTCGAACGCCTGTTGCAGGCTAAGAAGATGGAGATAAATCATCCTGTGCCTGGTGCAGGGCGTGGGCATTGGAATCCTGTGACAAGCCGGCCCTACCAACCTATGGATGCTGCCCCGGGGCCCATTCCTATTCCTAGCCACATCATACCGGTTCCAAGGTCGATGATCAGCGTTATGGGAATGCGACCAGCCTACCCAGTTGGAGCTCACACCACACAGGCACCCATGGGGCTCATGACACCATCTCCGGTAAGTGCTCCAGACTCACTTGATTTTTGTTATTGTGCATATTACAGACACAATTTTATTCACTTACCATATTTTTCGATTAGTAGCCTAAGCGTTAACTTCTTTTGTTCCCTTCAAGGGTGGTGAGGTTTAAGGGAATTACTATTCATGGGTTTGTGTTGACACAAATATTTAAACTGATTTATTTATTGAAGTTATGTTAGTTTAACATAAGTAGATAGTGATAAGCTGTTAATTTGTGTAACCATATGCCTTGCACAAAGGTATCAGTTGAGGGCTTTCAGAGGGGATGCTCTGTGAAGGGAAGTATTTTCACAAAGGCACAGGGCTACTATTTGAGGGGATACGGTACCCCTTTTCTTTTTTTTACATCATTAGTGGTGTTGCTTTTATCTGCCAACCACCGTTCCTGGCTAATTTGAAGTGAATCGTGAGCTTGTTACCTATTTATAATTTCTAGTTCCATGGTAAGCTTTCAATCAGCACTGAGTGTTTTGTGGTATTACCGCATGATACAGCCTGGCATTCAAATTTAGTGACATTGATTCAGATTTGAAGCTAGATGTCACTGCAACGTTCATGCGATGGTATCTGTGTTTGATTATCAGTTGTACAGAATAACTGATATTATTCCTTGAACCAGTTCTTGTCCTGTCAGGCTAGGAATTGACAAGTATCTATGGGAATACATAAATGCCGGTATTAAAAAAAGAAAACCAAAAGTTTTAGCTTCGAAACAACTTAAGAAATAACACGAAGACGATAAGACAAACATTATTGAGGATTTCCTAACTAGAACTGCATAAATCACTGGTGGTGTAGAGCCACAGCTACCTCCCAATGTGAAATGCTGTATGCGCAGGTGTTTCCTTTGTTTGGAACACCCTTCAGCAGGGCCCGTATGCATGACGCGGTGTTAGCAAGCCAAAACTGGTTTTGGCGGGGATTTCTAGGTTAGCGGCGAAAACTCAGTATGCAAGGAGCAGTGTTAGTGCAAACACACCGAGTGTAAGCTAACACTGTGTCATGCATACGGGCCCAGAAGACAGTGGCCCTAACGCTGTGTTAAGAATTGGGTTAATGATGGAAGCCAAATCCAACCGTAATTAATATGTGCAACATACTTGGGCAGTAGAGTAATGCAACACCAGTAATTAACTATTGTTTACTAAGCTAGTGTTGCTTTTTGTTTCATCAGGTAAGTGTGAATGATATTGATAATGAATTCTTTCTTGTATCTTTAATTTCCCATTACTTTGACTAAACCTCTCTTTCATATTCTTTTTTAACGGTATGATTGTGGTTCTTCATTTCCATCAACAACAAAAAGTCAATTTTTGAGTGTTCATTTTTCGAATTGTATAGTCCGATGTTTAAAAAATCATATTTTCAGTTAAAATGCATAGATAGTTATAGCCTATTCTACAAAGTAGCTCTTATGATAATTAACTAAGATTGGAAACAATTGGAGTACAAGCATGCTAAGTGATTTGTGCATGTACACCTGTTGAATCCAAATGTTGTATACCTATATTAACTGGGTCATGTTGAGGCAAGTGCATTTCAATTATCTTAGGAGTCGGGGTGAAGCCCCCAAAGAAATGATGAATGAGTACATCAGCGTCTAAATTGGATATGTGATCAAATCTCTGTTTTGGCTTTGAAAATATAATCTCATCGGATTATGCAATTCTGGTATGCAATTTATCCATAAGCACTGGTCTTACAAAGCTATGCCGTTAGTATAGTATGGTCAGTGATAATTGCTTAGAAGATGGTATGTTATGTCCTAACTGTGCAGTTTGTAATTGATTAGTACTTGTATATCGAATGTTTGTAGCTCTTGAAAGTACACAGTTTAAGTAGATTGCCAAATTGATATTCTATGGTATCTATGTGATGTTCAAATTTATTGGTCCATGCTATAAGTTATAAATGAACAGATATTTATTGGCATCTTTTGCACTCTGGTATGCACATCGCCTACTGAATAGACAACAAAGGGTCATTGTGATTGGGATTTATCATTCACTTTTCAGTCAGTTACTTGGTGCGTAAGCCTGTCTTTTAAAAATTATTGTTTAGCAGTCCTGGGTGTGATGGAACAACAAGCTGCAGATGAACAGTGAACAACAGTGGGTTTTACATGTTAACCTGTGTACTTTCTACAGGCATAACATCTTTACATTAACTTTGTGTGTGACACCCGTGACATATTGAGGTGTTTGCAAATGGAATTTAAAGCAGTTGATTAACCGGAATATCTTTTCGGTTTAGCGCCCCAAAATTAAATGTGGGGTGGTGCACAGGATTCAAACCAACACTTCTGGAGTTAGCATTCTAACCATTACAATGAACCTATCCATGCCTTCCTGTCTTGTGCGTTGCCTGAGAGGTCACCGCATACTAGTAGTACCAGACGGGGTGGCCGAATGAGTAGAGTGTCCATCTCCTGTTTTGGGAGATCAGGAGATCCGAACCCATGAGTTTGTGGGTTCGAATCCTGGTTGAGTCAAACCAATGACGTAAAAATAGATATTTCGCGCTTCCTAGCCTGGCACTTGACATTATTAGGATAGGGCAAGGACTGGTTTGCTCAGTGTCTGGATAATGTGACTGAGTGGGATATCAGGTCATGGTGCTGGTGGCCTGGTTTCCCAGTGGGGCAGTACTATAAAGTCGTCATGAGTGCACACTGTCACAAGTCAGTACCAGTCCTTATATGGCCTTAGATGTTGCTAGGACGTAAAACAAACATACTAGTAGTACTACCATAGTATACGACTATATGCGGGCAAATTAAATTATATTAAAATTTTTGTAGTGGGGTGGTGCGCAGGTTTCAAACCCACATTTCTTGCCATTCTGGGGCTAGCATCCTAACCATTACAATACCCATGCTACCTGGAGAATCACCCTATCCATGCCTACCTGTCTATGTAGCCCCTTGCCTGAGAGGTCAGTGCAGACTACTAGTACTACAATAGTATACAAATATATGCGGGGGGAAATTAGGTTATACACAGCTCGGTGAGCAGGCGGTGTTGATGGGTTAAGAACAGGTAAGTCGTTGGCTGGGGTGAGACTGACTGCCTGGGTATGTAGGTAGGTAGATAGATAGATAGAGAGATAGGTTTGTAGCCCCATGGAAAGGTTTGGTGGGTTTGGAATGCTGTGATTGGGTGAAGCAGTGAGAGAGTGCTATGTGACAAGTGCTTGTTTTTTTTTGTTCTGTGACTTGCAATGATAACTAAACCCTCTTGCCTTGTCAGCTAATAAACAATATTGCACATGTACATGGCAGTATACCAGACGGGATGGCCGAATGAGCGTCCGTCTCCTGTGCTGGTAGATCGTGGGGTCATGGGTTCGAGTCCCGGTCGAGTCAAACCAATGACTTTAAAATTGATACTTGTCGCTTCTTAGCCAGGCGCTCGGCATTATTAGGATAGGGCAATGACTGGTGTGCTCAGTGTCAGGATAATGTGACTGAGTGGGATACCAGGTCATGGTGCTGGCGGCCTGGTTTCCCAGTGGGACAGCACTATAAAGTCGCTATGTTCACAAGTCGGTACCCGTCCTGATATGACCTTAGATGTTGCTAGGACGTAAAACAACAACAAACAAATACATGGCAGCACTCATCATTCCTGTGGTAAAATATTCTGGGGTATTCATTTTTTTTAATGAGCTGCTGCCATAACAGGAACTTTGCAATCATGTGAAATATTTTAAGTGAATGGCCATGGACTGGGGGAATTATTCGGTTGGCAGGGGGTCGAGCTTGGAATGCTTTATGCTTAACCCCAATTGAAAGTCTTTTGCAGTACCTACAGCTTGCGTTGCATAAACAAGCAATTGATTACAAGAGAAATCCTGTATAAATGAAACAAAATATAAATTTAGGAAATGTGTGCCCTGGTTCAATTGCCATATTAGAAATTTGACCGTGAATGTAGTCTTATTGCTGATATTAGCATAACCAGCCCATCACCCATTCACATACTACTAACTAGGCTAACTAGCACTTATCTTGCCATGAATAGGGTCTTTGCTGCCAACATGGCTTAAACCCACCATCACTCACTCAACCACTCACTCATTTACTCAGTACCAAGTGACTTAATATTTCTATCTAGATGGATCTTTTCAACCAACGACTATTGTTTTATCTAACCTTAGCACTTCATACACTGGTTAGGATTTTTACATCTAAACCTGCAGAACACACATCACACTGCCTTCCATGCGCTGTCCTCTGTTGTAAATTATACAAACTAAGATTAAATGATACATTAAATAATAACACTAAAACTTATCTCATGGATATATGACCACTAGAGTAATCTACTTGTAGTTTCTTTTTCATGAAGGGGAGGTGGTGGGGTTTGTTCATCGTTGGAAGATTAAAATATCTTATGCCACATTGATTCTCAATTATTCCTATGCTGTGGTTGATTTCCAGTTATTTCGTTGCTGTAATATAGGGTAAAATTACATGTGATATTCTTATGCTTAATTAGGATGTGCCTTAACATCACATTGCTGTCAAATGATCTTGAATTCAACTTTTTGATCACAAGCCTTTGAAAATAATCTTCATACTGCCCCCCCCCCCCCCCACATTGCTTATGGTGAGCCTGTAGTATGGCCAAGGGGACAGCCTAAAAACATAGGCCATGTTGCTAGCCTATGCTGCTCAAGCAAAGGCGAGACTAGGCCTCATTTCTAGAGTTGTCATACCAGCCTGAACTGCAATTTTAAGTGAAAGCAAATGTTTCTCTGGATGGAACAAAGAATGTTCGTTGGATCATCTCTACCACCACCATCTTCAGCCAGGGACAAAAACCTATTGACAATGGATCATTTTTGTTGTCAATGAGCATCAAGCACTCCATTTCATGCATGCACATATGCTACCTTTGCATTTGTCCAATTGCCCATGGTAAGCCGGTAGTATGGCCAAGGGGACAGCCTTAAACAAAAAAAGATTAAATGGCCTGTAGCTAGCCTATGCTGCTAAAGCAAAGGCGAAACTGCAGGTCATACTTGTAGGTGTCGTACCAGCCTGAACTTCAACGTCAACCAGGTGGCATTGGATTGCATGGTGGTTTTTATCAATTGGTTTAGCTTGTGCTATATAGCGTGTGTATTTCAAAAGTGGAGACAAAACAAGAAAACTGCATCTGCTCCCAGTCGTTGTTTTGTATTCCTCATGAACCTCCGGTAGTATTGGTTCGACATAATCTCAAGGAAATATATTAGCAAGCATAATTATAGTATTGGTTCTTTGTTTTCATTTATTTTTGTTGGTGAGTGGTTATTCAAGAGACATCTCACAAATGTATGCTTATGTGTACTCATTTTTCAGGAGTTGCTATTTTTATGTTATTTCATGTTAAACCTCCCACGCCCCCACCCTCTCCAACAAAAGGCAAGATATCCAATTAATTGGACCAGATTCTTCCCACTCGATAAAGTGAAATAAAAAGGGCTCAAGATCGTCTTTCCCTGGACATGGGGTCATGGAAATGGCTTAGAACTGCCTTTACAATGTACAGTATAATTAACCCAGGAGCCTTTCCTTGCTGAATATGGATTCACAGAAGAACATAGGATATCTATTGAAAAATGGACCCAACCAACATTGCTTGTATTCAGGCTTGGGGAAAGTTACCGGGTGTCGCATTCAACCAGTTAACAACCCTGTGCACTCCTGGAAGTCGGAAACAACTCTTGTTCAAAGTGGATATTTGATCAAATTATGTGTGGTATAAATATTATTTATGCAAATTTGATTAAGAATGCTGTCGGTAGATGGTTGTTAATTCGCAGTTTGATGTGTTCGATGGTTCCAATAGTTTGTTGGAGCAACCTGGGCAGCCTATTGCTACCTGGAAAGTAGGGCTAGTTTGCCTGGACTGCAGGCAACCAGCCATGGTAGTGTGAGCTGGGTCCGTTGGCCTGCACATTTTTAATGTTTGAATTTGTAGTTCTCTACTTCAGTCATCGAACATTGACCAGCTCTCTCCCCGATCTTATCTTAACTGGGCACCCCTGTCCCTCTCACCTTCTGTCAGACACTGTCATTCCATCCTGTAGATCCCGTCTGAAAAGATATCATTGGCTCCTGTTTCATAGTTGAAAGTATTCTATATTTCTTTGAATTGTAACTGAACCTCATTCATCTATGTACCGGACAAGGATGTCTGTATGTATGCATAGAACACTCATCTCCAAAGACGTTAGATGTTGCCTGGATGTAAAACCCCAATAAACAACCAATTTCCAATGCAGGATGTCATGGGATCAATGCCCAGCCAAGTCAAAGTTGATACCTGTTGCTACCTTGCCTGGCCTCAATAGGAACGTCACTATAAAGCTGCATTTAGTGTGCACTGTCACCAATCGGTACCCAACCTGATTTGATCTTAGATGTTGCTATGACGTGCAACTCCAATATACCAAATAAACTTGCATTTATACAAAGCTTTTGGTATGATATTAGAGGAGAGGTATGATATTAGAGGAATGGGTGTGATTATGATTACAATGACTTTCAAGCAGGCTTTGTTAATAGACAATCACAGTCAGTTAATTCCATATCGTGGAATCATTTGATGAATTCATTATGGTCGATATGGTACTAAAGCAGCCCTCACTCATTCATTGTATCATTTCTATAAAAGGGATTTTAAGTGATGGGTCTTTTCTGGTTATTGTAACTAATGGCTGGTTAAGCAAACTGACACGTTGTATACGAGTGCTATTTAGGCCAGCACAATTTAGGCCTAGTTCTACTAAGCATCCCTCTTTGGTTATTTGGTACACATTACCTGAGCCCTTGTTTCATTACTTATCATCTCTCTTTCGTGATGTCCCAAGTGGAAAATAAGTTCAAGAAGATTCATCATAACTGAACGAGGATTTATGGAAATCAACGAGACGAGCCCTTCATAACATGTCACAGAATCTTGTCCAACATAGGTTATAATTGATTGTGAAAGGAATAAATAATACGAGTCCCCAGTGTGGACATGTATTGACAAAGCTTCCATATCGTGGAATCCATATCGTGGAATCATTTGATGAATTCATTATGGTCGATATGGTATTAAAGCAGCCCTCACTCATTCATTGTATCATTTCTATGAAAGGGATTTTAAGTGATGGATCTTTTCTGGTTATTGTAACTAGTGGCTGGTTAAGCAAACTGACACGTTGTATATGAGTGCTATTATCAAGGCTGAAATGTCCGTATTTTCAGTGATTCCCACAAATCTGTGCTTATGAGCAGAAGACCCTAGTAGGTTTGAGCAAAGAATTGAGCAAAGTTTGCAACAGTTGGGTTTCTGCTGCTTCTTTTTCTTTTGTCAGGGGTGACTTAAATCCTTATGCTAGAGGATGATCAGACTTCTAGTGATCTAATTACATTTAATAGAAGTATGAAGCATCTCTAGAGCACATTTATTTTTATCATCGGCATCGTCTATTGAATGTAAAACATATGGTCATTCTAACATTCTTTGGAGGAAACCTGCTGCCACCACATAGGCTACTCTTTCCAATAAGCAGCAAGGGGTCTTTTATATGCACTTTGCCACCCATTTAATAGAAATGGGGGATATTTAAGTAAAGGATTCTTTTAAAGAGCACAGCACAATTTAGGCCCGGTTCTACTAAGCATCCCTCTTTGGTTATTTAGTACACATTACTTGAGCCCTTGTTTCATTACTTATCATCTCTCTTTCGTGATGTCCCAAGTGGAAAATAAGGTCAAGAAGATTCATCAAAACTGAAAGAAGATTTATGGAAATCAACGAGACGAGCCCGTCATAACATGTCACAGAATCTTGTCCAACATAGATTATAATTGATTGTGAAAGGAATGAATAATACAAGTCCCCAGTGTGGATATGTATTGGATCAAATTAAGTGCTAACAGCGGAATATTCATTTAAAAGGCACTACGTACCAATTATATAGCTGAAATTAAAGAGAGCTACCTAACTATGTTTGTCGATAATGAAAGTGAGATCGGCGATTCAAAAGCAGCTTCTCTATTGATAAGTCGATGATCCCTTAATTTTTATTTGCAATCGTATGAACACCAATTTTTGTTATTGCGGTGTATCCAGAAGTTCATGAGCTGTTTCTGTGTCATTCATTCATCTTAAACAATTGCTAGAATTTGATGATCTAACAGCAGTGAATAATTTACTGGGTAATGGCTCTAAAGAATTTACTCCTTATAGATGACCAACACGTGTTTCCTTGGCCTGTTTGATGCATGCCACTGCTTTATTTCTGTAGCTTCGGTGTAAAAACCAAAGAGATCATGTTCATTGGCCCAGGCATAATTTACGGACTTATGGAAACAGCAATCAAGGCCCCTTCAAAATGCTTATGCTACTGGACAGGATGGCTGAATGGTTAGAGTGTGCTTTCAATGTGGCAGATAATGCGCACACTCCCTGACTGAGTAAAACCAAAGATTTACAAATTGATGCTTGTTGCTATCTCGTCTGGTTTTTTATATTAGACATGGATTGGTTGGCTTGATTTGATATCAGGGTATGACTGAGTATATTATTGGGTCATAATACTTGCAGCACTATATCCCCATCAAGCAGCACTATGAAGCAATGAATGAGCACTATCTGAAGTTTGTACTTATGTGCAGATGTTATTAGGATATAAAAACCCCAATCAAACCATCTCATGCTACCATTGTATTAAGAACATGTTCGCTAGGTATTTTAACTTGGCCTGGGAACATCTGGTGGGTTTTTAATACACCAGCTATGTAATTATATTGTGTCTTCTCCACACTCTCAGGTTGACTTTAATGTAAAGTGGGGAGGTAGCTAGCCAGTATTCTGTAGAGATATTAATTCTACATTTAGCAGGGATGAGAATTTCCCACCAATCAGTGGTTTCTCACCTTTTCAGATCCGATCTTTTCTCATCCCTGCTATATACAGTGATGAAAATTCAGCGGTTTCCGGACTTTTGAGCAATGACCTGTTCTCATCCCTGATTTAGAACAAGAAATATTTGAGTGGTACACCTGGTTTCTTTGAACCTGCATCCCTGTGGTCTATTGGGAAGACCAGTGTTCTACAAGCTCAAATGAACTGAAGCTGCTTAACTCATACACATGAGCGTGTGTAATAGGTTGGTTGCAAATTCACTTGTCGTTTCGGCTGAGAACCAGGACTGAATGGTATATATGTAGTATAAATCATGGCGGAAATGAGCGTTAGCGTCTTTGTTAGCACATAAGACAGATCCAGGCGAAAGCTTCAGTAAAATGCCAAACTAATTTAGAAGTGTTACACCACAGCTATCCCAGCTGTCTTCATGAAAGAAACACTTTGGGACCTCACACCTGACGAGAAGTATTAAAGAATGAAGAAAAGCTATAAGGAATTGTATGAATAAACTTGTGACACTAATAAGCAAAATCCCAAACTGAGATGAACCCATTTCTGAAGACCAACAGAATGACTGGATAAGGCCAATTCAGGCTGTCTTTTTCTATCGCAGTTTGTCAAGCAAACTAAAGGGATCTGCTGTTTGGAGCAGACAACTTTCCTGAAACTGTTTGGCCATGGCATGATGGCTTTCAAGATACGGACAATTTATGAATCAGCTTGCTACTTTATTTTGTCTTGCTTATTTGAGACCGATGAAAATGTTGCCAGGCACAATCAGAATTCAATTTGTTGCTGGCTATGAACCTGACAGCCTACAGGACATCTGATTTACACACCTACTACAACCATATGTAAAGAAGAGACAGCGTGGGACAAATTCCAGAATACATGCATTACACAAACATTGGTGTATTAGTCTATTAACTAATTGCAAGTGAAATAAGTTGCTTCCCAGTGAAACTGCACACTTTTATCAAACCTAGTGGACAACAGTTGAAACATTCTTTGGTTCCATTTAATAGCTAGAAACCTTAAATGGTCATTTACCTTTCTTTTAAAAAAATATATTTTTATATGTATTTTTTATTTTTACTAAACACTCATTGTCTCAGGAAATAACTTGCATTGAATAATTTATAAACATTTTTAAGCCCTTTCCTTTTCAGACTCGCCACATCGTGCCTTTCATTTTTGCTGGACTTATCCACGGGAAATCTTACAAAGACAGCCTATTGAATGTGAATAAACTTCATGCATATTACAGCGCATGTATAATTTGTTATAAGGTCTTTTGTTACAATGTTTATAGATGGCTCAAGCTGGAATCATGCATGCTGCTCCTTGGAATGCAGCTACACCACCAATACCTCCACCTCCTGGACCACCTCAGCCAGTACCGGTGGAAGCACCATGGAATAAGCCGCCAGAAGCCAACTCGCCACAAGCACCCGCTGCTGCCAAACCTGCCCCTGGAGTAGCCCCTCCATGGGTTGCTGGGAAGCCGGGCACTCGACCAGAACCTGAGCGCAAATCTCTTGGTAAACCAGATGCTAGCCGAAAGGATATGCCATGGAAACGTAAAGAAAGCAAACCAGAGGAGAGTTCGAAAGATCTGCCATGGGCCCGTAAAGATGAGAGACCAAGTGCAAGAGACAGTGAGCGGGTTGGACGCGAGCGCGGGCCAGAGAAGAGAGATGTTGACCAGAGAGAACAGAGAGAACCAACAAGAGGTCGACCATTGGGACGTGAGCGTGAAGACTCATGGAATGCAACCAAGGCTAGTCATGAGATACGTAAGACACCCAGATCTGAGTCAGCAACTAGATCTGCGGCACCGATAGACTTGACACGTAGTCCTGAGACATCTCGAAGTGCTGCTCCATGGCATAAGAAGTCTCCAGATGAAATCCCCCATGCTCCATGGAGTGGCTCTGGGAAGAAACCTGCAGGTGCAACGGGTGCTGCGCCATGGACTGCAAGACGTTCTGGACCGGGCAAACCTGTGGAACCAGGACATACCTACAGACTTGTACTGGATGCTCGAGATCAACGATCGTGGAAAAGTGCACAGGCTGACTTTGTCCGTTGCATGGTAAGTGTAGTGTTCATTCTTGGATGAAGTAAGCATTTGCAAATGATCCTTCCGAGCCTCTTCTGAAACAACTGGAGAATATCCATATTTTTGTATCATAATTGGTTCTTGATTCATATAATTTCTCATGTTAGTTCTTGATTTAAAATAAAAATATATTTGTTTAAAGTTGCAGTCCAATGATTTTGAGTTTCTGTCATTTTCTGAGAAATCTATTAGGTTCATCGTTATTTTCTACCTTGCTTTAGTTTGAACTAACTTATTTTATGTGGCTAGCTTTTAAGCTATTTGAAGTGAAAACATGCAAAATTAATTTTGGCAAGTATGTGAAAACTGACACCATAGGCTTCTGCAGTAACAGGTTCTATTAAATTGACTCAATATTCCCTTCTATGTGGTGAAAAATGATTAATAAGTGCACCCGTGTGTAAGTTAGATATGTAGAATCAAATTTAGATTGTTTTGGTTATGTTTTCATCGGACTATGCAGCTTTAAACAAACAAACAAATTGTCTTGATAGTGTGGAACTTCTAACTGGATTCATTCTGATGTTTGATTAGTTATATGTATGCAATTTAACCCCTGAAGGATTACATTGGTAGAAAATAATCTAATACTTCTATCCAGATTGGATTCAGAAACAATCTTATTGAAACTCTGCTTAGTGGCAAACGTTCATTTATCATAACAGGACAGCGGAGAAAACACATCAAGACCACTGAAGTTGTTCACAAATACCCTCCAAATTTATATGCGGCGCATTCAAGAAGCAAAGGTATGTATAGCTGTCAACGATGCTTCATATGTCATGGATGTTAAACCGTTCAGACTACTTGGACCGTACTTAGATATATTTGAGCAGAAATCAATCATATACAAAAGTAATATGAGACTAACCCGATATAGGGTAAATGCTCATGTCAGCTGCTGTTAAAGGTGGGCGGGAAAGGCATTGGACCAGCTCAGAGGATTATAATCAACAGGACTAACCACCCTATGTGGAAGACAAATTTGTGGGTGTCAACAGATTCTGCAAGTGTTTCCATTTCAGTGAACTTGCTGAAGCGATAGCAGGGATGGTAGGTATTCGATTGTGATTTCCGACACTGATTGACTGCTGTGCACATATTTCAGGATCATCTTCCAGAGGCGGAAATCTTAGCCACACTCTCAACGGAAGAGCAGCAGGTGACCAAACAGATCCAGCACATGACTGGCCTCGAACCCATGTCGGTGGTGACGTGCACACTGCACCTCCTCCAAGCCATGGACCCTCGTGTCTTCAACATACTAGGTTCAATGGACCCCAACTTCATGCAGAGTCTCATCTCCGATGCGATGGCAGGTGGACGACCAGAGCCTCCACCCAGAGGACTCGGCAGACCAGTCGATCGAGTGGAGAGGCACAGATCAAATTCACCAGCGCGCATTGTGCCACCGTGGTTGCGGGGAGTTAAACGCTCTAATGAGGAGGAGAGAGGGGAAAAGCGTAGTCGTTGGGCTTAGGTCAAGGATTAATTCGTTGGGCTTAGGTCAAGGATTATTAAGTGGAACATCTGCCAAGATGTCTTTAGATGTGCAGAGATGCCAGTCTTCAGAGTATTCTTAGTTTCTAAGTTTATTTTGTGCTGGAAAAAGAAAATGGTGCGGGAATGTAAAATATAGTTTGAAAATAAATTCCTCATGCATGCATGATGCATACACACATACACACACACACACACACACACACACACACACACACACACACACACACACACACACACACACACACACACACACACACACACACACACACACACACACACACACCACACACACACACACACACACACACACACACACACACACACCACACACACACACACACACACACACACACAACACACACACACACACACACACACACACCACACACACACACACACACACACCACACACACACACACACACACACACACACACACTACACACACACCACACACACACACACACACACACACACACACACACACACACACACACACACACACGCACACGCACACGCACACGCAAAAACACACACACAAAAACACACACACAAAAACACACATGTAATATTATTTACTCTCCCAACACTCCTAATAATATCCTTGCCTTGTTGGATCCTGGACCTGCACAACGCATCAGTGTCATCAGCACTTTCGGATCTCCTAGCTTCCAGAGGACTGGAGTGTTAGGGTTTATAGTGCCATGTATTTAGGTATGTAGTGTTCACATTGCTGCTGAAGACCCATGAACTGGGAGGTGGTACACCAAAGTGGCACGGTCGTCGATGTGTACTCCGTAAGACATACACTGACAGAGCACACATATTCACCCATTTTCTTTTGGGATTTTAGCTACCCGCCACTAGCATCCCTTGATGCACTAGAGGATGGTAGATCGGAGCCAGGAACTGAAAAGAGCCTGCTAGTGAACACACCAAACCAGAAGAGAAAGCAGATGCAGATAGATCCCTTCGTCTATCGCATGTCGTGCCACCTTGTATACATACATGTTGATCAAGTGAAAAACGATCTTGAGAGCATTCTCCGAGGCTTGATGAAATACGATGCGCAAGATGTTCAACACCAATAGCTGGCAAAGAAATATGGCCAAGTTACCCCAACTTAAAGATCTAAGTTGTAAACTGTGTTGTGTGGGCCAGGTGGTATCTGCAGTCATTGGATTTAATTAAATACACAATTATCTACTAACTATTCAATTATTGTGTGTGAAGAAAACAGATTTGTGGTTCAACAGTTGTAATCAGCAAATCAGTTGATTTGACAACTAGTTGAAATGCGAGAAGAATGTAAAAGGGAGAAAAGGGACTGGGATGTGGGAAATCATACAAAGCTTCAACTGAAGTCGAACCCAACAGTGGACTATCATGTTTCAAATCAGTGGTCATTATAGATTTCTGAACCTCGAACTGATAACGTTTTTAGAAACTTTCTTTTTTCCAGGTAATCAAATGTTCGAAGTGTGTGCATGGTTAACAACTATTGATACAATAGTTTGAGCATGTTCACTTCATGAGCATTTATTTGTACAGCTATACACCATTTTACCTTGTCACTAACAACATTGCATAAGCTGCCGTTGACTGCCCAAGTTGTACTCAGATGTGAACAGATTGCATAGCTTCTTTTGCCAGTGAAAGATGACTTATAAACCTTCAGTAAGTATCATTATCAGTGAGAACCCCTGTGAACTAGCAGCACTGATTGGTTGGTTGTTGGAGTTTTACGTCCTGGTAACATCTAAAGTCATATCAGGACGGAGCAGAATTGAAACTAACCCTTCAGCTGAAGTTCTTGAAGACTTTGTGCAGAAGAGCATATCACCAGGAAGTTGGCTAGTGTTGCCACTCACTCCCATTCTCATGTGCATGAGAACCTATTCTCATGTGCATGCAAAGCACAAACAATGGAACTCCAACACCAATCGATGTGCCACCAACGGCTCCAAAGGAATCAAAACGCGAGATGATATTCACAATTGCAGCTTGCAGAAGTCATTTGGTTCCAATTTGGTGGATTTTACCAGAAGTCAACGGAGTATTGACCATCGAAAACCTACTGAAAATTGAATATATTAGTAATATCTAGTATGTTAGAACGTAGCTGTACATACATTCTTAGAAAGAAAATGCCAACAATCTAAACCAACTATGTGCTAGTAGATTTTTATGGATACAAATGCTTTCCCCTAAATCGACAGCATGGAATCCAGTGCTTGATGCGGCTAACCACATGATCTTGTGTGGTTTGTGAAGTGGGTTGGCCATCAATCCGTCACCGGAGCTCATTTTCTGCAAGAATATACTCTATACCGGCCCCTCCATCTGTTATACCCCAGTCACTATGCTTGCGACCACAAAAAATACCAGGTGGTTGCAAAGTGGTCCTCAGTGGTCGCTGACCTCATGGCGACCATTTTGGTGGCAAGGGGTTGCAGATGATGTACCAAAAACCGCCTTGCCACCAAAATGGTTTCCAGATGGCCAGCCATTGTCATAGGTTGGTGATTGGTCAATGATTGATCGCCAACCGATCGATGACCTGGCATGCTGCCAACCACCTGCGATCGGTCGGTGAGTGGTTGGGAACTGGTTTGTGATTGGCAATCAGTCGGGGACTGGTCCAGGACTAATTTGCGACTGATCTGCAAATCAGTTAAAAATCAGTCCTGGACTGATCACCAACCTGTCTTGATTGTAGTCGCCAACACTTTTTTTCCTGCGATTTTGTTGTTGTCGTTGACAAAGAGTTTCTAAATTTTTTAGTGTTTTCAAGTGTGACATACACCCAACAGAATTTGAGCTATGTTCATAGCCGTGGAATCGCAAATACACAGGAGATGGTTTATCCTGTCTCATCACCTACAAACTGATTACCCCAGTGTACCATTATTTTTTTCACCCTATTTGTTCTGTGAGCACGGATTTCGGTTCGGCACAATCTGGCATTACGTCAGCCCTGGCTTAGAACATACCCCAAGATGCTTCATCTGAGAAATATATATTTAGAAATAATTGTTGGTTCAGTTTATAATTTGCCTAACTGAACTGAACATTATTCTCTGATTGATTGATTGATTGAAAGTATGCAGCCGTGCTTTTAACAGAATGGACGAACGTTGGTTTTGTAGATATCTATCTTTGTTGCCACATTGGTTTTCTTTGTTATTTTTTAATTGAAAACTCGTATCATGAGTATCAATGGTCTGTCCTAAAAAGGGGTTGCTGTTTAAGCAATAACCTCTAACGGTTCTGGACTGGGTAAAATCTAGATGAATGTGTACCGTGGATTATGGTTGATGTTAATGAATTATCCACACATAGTTTATCGTGAAAAGTATTGTAGTAACTACACTTTTGGGAGTAATAAAATTAATTGTCTAGTACAGTATGGTTGTTTGTTATTTCCTTATTTGCTATGAAAGCTCTGCCTTTTTTTGTATCCTCATTATTTCTGATATTTTGACAGTTAGTCATATTTTGAAAAAGTGAAAAAATCATAGCATTTTCAGAGCATCACAGAACATTTAGTGGAAACTAACTTGAATTTGAATAACAAGCCAAGAGACAAGATGGCCGTTCCGACTGTGCATGTGCTGAAAACGGCGTTGGCAGCAAAGCAAAGGCGTACAGCCATTGAGTTTGCCAATGTGCATAGGACAAAACTTTGATTTGAATAAAAATACATAACAATTTGGCAGAAACATGAATGGATGGATGGATGCAATATAATAATATAATGAATATGTTTAAGACAACTCTCCATAATTAAGCATTTTGAGCTAAGAAACACAATTCCAGTGACTTTATTGGCTGTTTACATCGCCATTGATTAGCCAGAAGTAATTCTTGTTCTAAGCATTAATGTGTCAAAAACTTGTTTCAGAGAAATATATAACCAATATCTGATTAACCCCACTCATTTTCTAGTTCTACATATGGCATTAATGATAGGATATAAATAAAAACATGAATAAAATAAGTAAAACTGACTGGCTATAACACTGTCTGAGTGCCCAGATTAATCTGAATCTAAATGCATATGGCATAAGATGTGCTGATTATATTGATGTAAATGCAATGCTGGATAATATCTTAATTTATTATATATATATTTTTTAGTTTGTGTTCTATGTTTCAAATGAGAGGTGAAACTAGCACATTTCATAACTGCACCCAGTGTATTAGCATGTGCCATGTGCTTCTCGCAGGTTTATTTTTCTTCCACGCATCCCACAATGCACAGCGCCGCTGGAATGGTGAGGTAGTCGGTCTATTGTGAGATAATCAATTTAAACAGCAAAGGAATACAGTTTTACAAAAAAAACTAGCACTAGCAGATCAATCATGGTGATTCATTTGTACTAGCCCTATTACTCCCTGGATAGGTCTGCTTGCAAAGGGAAATCCATGAGTAAAACTGGTATATATCAGTCATTGTGACATTGTCCATTCAGCAGTTTTTTTACTGCAGCGCTAATCTTTGCTACTATTATTCTGAATTTCCAAACAACTAGCAATATTTGGAAAGCTTTTGATGCTGGATTCGTTTTGTATCTGGGTGAGGTATAACCGGCGACTTTAATGTCAAAGGTTATATATACAAAAATTAATAACTGCCTCCCTACCAAAAGCACCATCTGATTACGGTATAAATATATTTGTTGAAGGAACCACTAGATAAATTTGAAAAACCTAATTGCCTGATCGTCGCCACCGAGTGGTTTACATATCGGCGGAGTAGTCGGGTTCCAGTACCTAGGGTAGTAGTCGGGTTCCAGTACTCCCGTAGTCGGTAGTTGTCATATGAGTGCAACTCCCCATTAACTAGAAGTTCTACTGTACCCTTCTCCGGGAAAAAGACCCGAGAAACAATCAACGGTATGTGTCGTTCTATGAACACAATACAAGAAACTCGCCAAGTACTCATACCTGCTCTGAAGTAATTTCCAAACCAAGCAACTACACTTTTCGGTAGATGTCGCCACATGGCTCGTGGTACCGAAACACCATCAACATCCACAGGAAATATCAGGCAGGGCAGCGCCATGGGGATGTTGTCGGCCACACTCAAACAGGTATGCAATCTCGACCAATTATGTAAGCAATCATGTGATGAACTTGATATGACATGTTACCTCCCAGCACATGAACTTACCCGCTGCAAATATATACAACTGCAATAGTGTTCGCTGTAGCTTAGTAACTTACCCTATTATCGCTCACATTTCTGCCCTCACCGGTTATGACTTTTGACGAGTTTGATAAAGTAGTTACCTCTAGGCTCTACCCTGGGTGCAGAACAGTACCGGATAAATCATGTATCTAATGGTTAGCCTCTGTTACATGTAGGGTGGTAAGGTGACGTTACTCAGATTCACCCCTACCCATGGGGCAGAGTAGGATATTGCCATAATCTTTTCGTTATAACTCGTACAGACTTCTAAGACGTGTTCACACGGGCAAAATGTGAAGCGAATTAGACAAATCGAATCAGGTGAGTCGAATTAAGCCGTGTTCACACGGACAAAATGTGAGGCGTATCACACAAATCGAATCAGGTGAGGCGAATTGGTTGCGTCCACATGGGCAAAATTATCCGCATCACAGGAATCGATTCACGTAGACTACCTCGCATAGGTGGTTTACACGATCCGCATCACGTGAGTCGAATCAGCCCTAATCCGCATCAGACGTGCGTTCACACGAGAAATGTGAGGCGAACTATACAAGTCGCTTTCTACGAATCGATTTACATTGCCCGTGTGAACAGGGCTATAGCAGCCCATTCACACGGGCAGTACTTGGGCCGGAAATCGAAATCTGCGCATGATCAAGTCGATACTAACCAGCGCCAGTTTGGGTTTGTCGATGTCAGCACTAGAGAGTGTGGGTTCGACCTAGATATGTATGTACTGAATCGTATTGGTTTGGAATGGTCAAAACTTCTGCTGGGCAGTGAAAACATTAAAATAAATGATGAAAAAAATATCTTTGCTCAGCTAGCGGCTTCATAGACTAAATTATATAATATGCGCTTTTGATCGACCGGAAAGTCAACAAACTAAGGTCTCGACTGCGCATGCGTGTCACTTCCTTAAAGTTGCATGGTCCGATGAAATATAATTTTGTCAAAATTAAAACAACTACTTACATTTGATGCTATATATCCAACTTAGATATTGGTCTATTAGCTAATGATTTGGGACAGTATATACAGAATAACCAGTGAGTTTATAACCTCACCCCTTTGAACACTCAGTTTGAAACACCCATTATGCAGGAAGGCCATTAACCAATTAGGCCAATCTCGTGACCCCATTAGCCCCCCCAACCAAGTAGGCCTGCTGTGCAGGGTCATAGAGGGGAAGGGGATATGAGGTGGATGTGTGTGTATGTGTCTGTGTGTTTCCTGACCTGATTTTACAGAGACAGACATACACACAGACATACACACACAGACATACACACACAAGACATACACACACAGACATACACACACAGACATACACCCATAGATAGGCACACACAGACAGACATGCACACACAGCACACACATGCACAGAAACACACAGACATGCACACACCCGACATACACAGACACACATACACCCAACCTGACTTTGCAGAGAGAGCCACACACACACACACAGACACCCCCAGACAGACACACGCAGACATACACACAGACAGACATGCAGAGACATACACACATAGACATACACACAGACACACATACATATACATACAGACAGACATACACACACAGCCATACACACACAGACATACATACACAGACATACACACATACAGACACCCATAGATAGGCACACACAGACAGACATACACAGACAGCACACACATACACAGAAACACACACCTGACATACACAGACACACATACACCCAACCTGACTTTGCAGAGAGAGAGCCACACACACACACAGACACCCACAGACAGACACACACAGACATACACACACAGACACACATACATACATACATACACACACATACATACACACATACATACATACATAGACACACATAGATACACATACATACACACACAGACATTACCACACATAGATAGACACACACAGACAGACACAAATAGATAGACACACATAGACAGCACACACAGACACACAAACACACAGATATGCACACACCCGACATACACAGACACATACACCTGACCTGACTTTGCAGAGAGAGAGACACACCCACATACAGAAACACATAGACAGCCGCACACAGGCAGAGGCAGACACACATATACATGCACACACATACATACACAGACACACACACATACAGACATACACAGACAGACACATCCATACACACATACACCACAGACATACATACACACATACATACACACATACACAGCACAGAAACACACAGATGGACACACACAGACATACACACAGACAGACACACACACAGATACATATAGACAGACAGACACAAGCAGACAACAGACACACATTTTTTTTTGTTAAAGCCCTAGTGCCATGGGCCTATGTCACTAATCCATTCCCAGAATGTTACCTCCCCAACCAGGAATACCTACCTACAGTCCTGTAAGGTTCCAGGTCATCTCACATCACGTGGTCACCGCGAGATGACATCTGGGTCATAGCCTCAGGACTTTTGGCAAGCTTGTCGAAATTATTTTTGGTTCTTTCAGCTCATATTACTTCAAAACTCAATCAATCAATAGTTCCATCCTCTAGTCGAGGGTTGGATGCAATGGTTCTCCACTTGTCCCGATGTTGTGCTGTTCTGATAGACTGTGAATAATTCAAGCCTGTCCACTGTGAAATATTTGTAAACCATGATGTTCTTGGTCTCCCTCTCCCTCTGCTGCCATTCACCTTCCCTTCCAACAATGTACGGTATATTGAACTCTGACGAATGATGTGGCCAAAATAAATAAGTTTCTTTGTCTGTATAGTGGCAAACAAGCTTTTCGTATTTTTAATTTTTCTGAGAACTTCTTTGTTGGTGATCTTCTTTGTCCATGATATTTTCATCATCCTTCGATAAGTCCACATCTCAAATGCTGCTAAACGTTTGTACATTTTCTTAGAGATTGTCCATGTCTCTGCCCCATACATTAGAGTAGACCACACATAACACTGAAGAATACGCTTCCTTGTTTGTATTAATATCTTACTTGATGTTAACACTCTATACATTTTGGAGAATGTTGTTCGGGCTATTGTTATCCTTCTTTTAATTTCTTCCTCACATCTCCCATCATTTGTAATCTTTTGTCCGAGATATATGAATTCGGATACTTGTTCTATGTTTGTGCCATCTATGGTTATATTGACATTTGGTTTATCTGTCTTTTTACTTATAACCATTGTTTTGGTCTTCCTGGCATTCATCTTCATGTTGAATAGTATTAAAACTAATCATCTTTAATCAAAATCACTCCGGAGTAATGATTAGTAGCTTGTAACGATCAATTTGATATATTTATCTAAAAAATAAGACAAAAATTCAAAGGCCATCGGACCATGCAACTTTAATCCGCATCAGTGCATCCACACGGGCAAAATTATCCGCATCACAGAAATCGATTCAGGTAAACTACCTCGCTAGGTGGTTTACAGGATCCGCATCACGTGAATCGATTCAGCCCTAATCCGCATCAGACGCCCGTTCACACGAGAAATGTGAGGCGAACTAGGCAAGTCGCTTTCTACGAATCGATTTACATTGCCCGTGTGAACACGGCTTTAAAGTAAGACTAGTTTAGTTTGTTGGTTTTAGTCCTAGCAGCATCTAAGGTCATCAGGACTGGTGCACACTCATGTCCAATTTATAGTGCTGCCCCACTGGGGTACCAGGCTGCCAGCACCATGACCTGATATCCCACTCAGTCACATTATCATAACACTGAGCCAACCAGTCCTTGTCCTATCCTAACAATGCTGAGAGACTGGCTAGGAAGCGACAAGTATCAATTACTGTATTAGGCGGGTAGGACTAGCAACTAGCCCTGCCTCCCTATTTTAATTTTTTTTTTTAAAGCAACTGTAGCCCAAGACAATTGTGTTGACTTATACAATCACTCATTTGCGGTGTATTGAAGTTAGAAAACAAATGGTTTACTGTAATTAGTTGTGCCATCATCAAGACTCAATATGCCCATGAATTACCACTACGATCTACATCAGCTAGCAGTAGCATTAACAGTTTTCCACTCCAATGGTTTGCCGCCATAAACCTGCCCTCTGACGTAAGTGACAAGGACCTATATTCTGGGAAGAGCTTCAGAAGTAATGCATAGGATAGAACACATCATCACATAAGTCAGCACAAGCATACATGACAATAAATAAACATAATACTTCAGTAACCTCACTTTTTATTAGCTAGCTAAATCCAGAGCTAAAATAGCTTCGGTTTGAGCCATGTTGAAATCCATTGCACTGCCAGTCACAGGCCAATACACCTATCCCGTTGAACAGGGCCTCGTTCAGGGTCCGTCACGCTAGTCTGAACCCCAAAAGCAGTTGGTCGCCTCTAAAAATGGCCGCCCCCATAGGGGGTGGCCATTTGCAATGGAAAAGCTGTGCTGTAATTGGCTGAAACCACTGAATATGGTGGCCATTTTCGAGGCGCTTTTTGTCTCCTATCTGAAAAGGGAGACATTTCGGAGCTGCCTCGGAGAGACACCCTGAACGGAAATAAGCCAAAAAGCATTACAGAGACGTTTCGGAAACCACTGAATCACTAGCCATACAATCCCATCTCTTAGCGTGGGCCGCTCCATAACTTGCTCGCAACTCCCTCTACTTTACTCACGAAAATTGTGTATTATTGTAGTGTCATTTGTGTTCAAAATGGTGTATTTTTGCCGGGTCTGTTTTGTTTACATTCTGACAAATTCTGAGCATCGCCCCCCACCATTCACCCCCACCCCTTCACCCCCCACCATTCACCATTCACCCCTCATTCCCCCCCCTTCACCCCCCACCATTCACCCCCCCCCTCCCTTACCCCCCACCACCACCACCCCCCACCACCACCACCACCCACAGCTTTCACCCCTCATCCCTCACCCCTAACTCCTCGCCCCTCATCTTTACCCCTCACCCTCCCCCTCCACCTCATCCCCCCCCACCCACCCTTTCCCCCTCACCCTTCCCCTCTCCACCTTCCTCCCCCCCCCCCACCCTCACCCCCACCCTTCACCCTGACCACCACCACCACCCTTCACTCCAAACCGCTACCTTTACCCCTCAACCCTCACCCCTCGCCCCCCACCCTCACTCCCCACCCCTCAACCCCCACCCTTCACCCTTCACCCCTAACCCTGCTTCTGGCCTCGGCAGCCAATGACATCCGTCTTGGGTGTCACGTGACAACTGAAAACGGCGTGCACCACATGGTAGGCTGTATCCTGACCCGGTGTCACGGTTTCAGTTCTCAACCAGTTGCAGTTCTCAACATCGCTTCTGCGCATGTGTCAAAGCATCTGCGCATGCATCAAAGCATCATCTGCGCATGTGTCAACATCAGCCCGATTCAAACCTTCGCCGATCGCTGCCTCATACTGTCACTATAGTGTCAGTGTCACTAACCTTATAAATTTAATATAATCTTTTCGGTAAACATGTTTTCTATATGTGTACCAAGCGATTTGTTTCTAGGTGGTGTGGTTTTAGAGATATTTCACTTTTTCTGTATGAAGATTGCTCACGACCATGGACAATGCCTTGAGTTTGCCGGTACGCGCAGTGCAAAACATTATTCAAAATTAATAGAAATCCAGAACCCTAACCATATCAATTTAATATAATCTTGTTAGTAAACATGTTTTCTATATGTGTACCTATATGTGTAGGTGGTTTGGTTTTAGAGATATTTCACTTTTTCTGTATGAAGATTGCTCACGACCATTGACAATGCGCAGACGATGCCGTTAGATGTTGACACATGCGCAGAAGCGATGTTGAGAACTGCAACTGGTTGAGAACTGAAACCGCGACACCGGAACCTAGCCAAAGGTGGCGTTCAACGGGATAGGCGTATTACTCAAAACTAATCATGAAACCCTTCCCCCTCCCTCTCAAGACTGTCATTAACCTGAGAGAGGGGAAGATACAGGCAGCAGACCTTTGTGCACGATGTCTTCGACGAGCCCAGCAGTTGAAGCACCTCAACTTTGTTGTCACGGAAACACGGGAACTTGCCGAGACACAGGCCAGGGCAGCTGAACAACGCCTCTCAACAGGTTTGCACATTGCCAATTGATTCAATATTTCTCCATAATAATATATCGATGGGTACCGACTTGTGACAGTGTACATTAATGGCGATTATAGTGCCGCCCCTTTGGGAGACCAGGGCTGCGCGGGTTCAGGGTATGTCTCGGCGATGCTTTTTGGCCTAATTGCGTTCAGGGTGCGTCGCGGCGACGTCTCCGCGACGCCTCCCTTTTCTGATAGGAGACAAAAAGCGCCTCGAAAATGGCCGCCATATCCAGTAGTTTCAGCCTATCACAGCACAGCTTTCCCATTGCAAATGGCCGCCGCCTATGGGGCGGCCATTTTCGAGGCGAAAAACTACTTTTGCTGTTCAGACTGGTGTGACGTCATGCCCGTCGCCGAGGCGCCGCCGAGACGGACTCTGAACGTGGCCCAGTTCTTGCCCTATGCTAGTAATGCCAACTCGACCAGGAATACAATTCCCAACCTTCTGCATGGGAAGCCTGCACTCTACTCAATTGCCACCAAGTCCAGTTCTCAGCTACACAAACTGTGACATAAAAACACAGTTGAGATACCTATCTTGATTTAGACCAATGGCCTTCCTGTTGGCAGGGTTATCGATGAACCTATTGGACGGCGTGCCTGTGGCAGTCAAGGATAACTTCAGTACCCGCGGTGTGCAGACATCATGTGGTTCACGCATGCTTGTTGGGTACAAACCCCCTTACACAGCTACCGTTGTCACCAAGCTACTGGATGCTGGAGCGGTGCTCACAGCCAAGACCAACCTGGACGAGTTTGCCATGGGGTGAGTGAATGAGTTATTCGCACTGGGAGGTCTTAAAGTTGCATAATCCAGTGGTTTTGAGTTTCAGCTATGTTATTTTTAGATGAATATGTTACAGAGATGAAGGATCTTCGCCATTTCGCGGATTTCCGCGATCGTTGATATTCACTGGTTATCGTTCACAAAATGTCAATATATTATATATATATACATATGATATATATATATAATATTAGTCCGAATCCCATTCTTATATGACCCAAGATGTTGCTAGAACATAAAACCCAGACAAAAAATAGGCATCGGCGATAATACAGTCATAACAAAGACAGTTAAAACCTGACTTCTGGTGTTTTTCCGCAATTTCCCGATAGTGCTAATCGTATAAGCCGAAATCCGCGTTTTCATGGAAATGGGGGACATTGCGATGTTGTGGTTCAAACATGTTTTTTTGTCCAAAAACACTTCATAACTAAAAATACTGATGGTATGGTACTTTGTAGTGACTGTAATCCTGGGTACTGACGTAGTGATGGTATTGTTCTATATAATGACTGTAGTCCTGTGTACTGACATATGGACTGTAGTCCTGTGTACTGACATACTGACTAGTCTTTTGTACTGACGGTACAGTCTTTTGTATGGACTAGTCTTTTGTACTGACGGTATAGTTCTGTGTACTGACTAGTACTTGACCTGACTAGTTATGTGTACTGACATACTGATGGTATAGTCTTGAGTACTGACTGTTGTCCGGTGTACTGACATACTGATGGTATTGTCCTGAGTACTGTCTGTAATCTGGTGTACTGACATACTGACGGTAAGGTCCTGAGTACTGACTGTAGTCCTGTGTAGGCCTACTGATTAGCCCAGTGTACTGATATACGGCAGTATGGTCCTGTGTACTGATGGTATGGTCCTGTGTACTGAGGGGATGGTCCTGTGTGCTGACTTTAGTCCTTTGTACTGACATCCTGACTGTAGTCCTGTGTACTGACATACTGATTGTATGGTACTGAGTACTAACTGTAGTCCTGTGTACTTTAGTATGGTGTACTGACATACTGACTGTAGTCCTGGTCACTGACATAGTGACAGTATGGTCCTGTGTACTGACATAATAATGGTATGGTCCTGCAAACTGGCTGCATGTTGTCTTGTAGTATCTCCGTTTAGGCCCACTAGTACTGATGCGCTACCTATTGTCAGAAAAAATAACTACGCTAAATATCCACCATTCGCCGTTTGCGCCAAGGTCTCTGCTTGATTTCCGCATTTTTTGTTGGAGATACACTTCCTTTCCTGATATTTGGTTTATCATTGTACTCTACTTTACTTGAGCTTCCTGTGTGGAAGGTCGGGAGTTTTAATCCTTTCTGCGCAAACCAATGACGTACACAATTCATACTTGTCACTACATAGCCTGGCACTTGGTATTATTCGGATATGGAAAGGACTGATTAGCATAATATCAGGATAATGTGAGTGGGAAATCGGGTCATGGTGCTGGTGGCTTTGTCTCAAAGTGAGGCAGCACTATAAAGTTGTATGAGTGTGCAGTGCCACAAGTTGCCCTTTTGATGTTGCCAGGATGTAAAAACCCAACAAACAAACAAGCATGTTGGAAAGATGGTTTGAGTGCATGTACTAATCTCTGCAGGTGCTTTCTCTCAGGTGTGGCACTGTCGACAGTGTCTGGGGCCCCACCAAAAACCCGTGGGGAAACCCGGCACTCAGGAAGCCTGGTAAGAAGCCCGGTGAGAAGCCGGGCAATGACTGGCACATCGCTGGGGGCAGTTCTGGAGGCAGCGCCGTGGCCGTCGCAACCGGAGCAGTGTTTGGGTAACGTAAAGTTGCATGGTCCGATGAAATATAATTTTGTCAAAATTAAAACAACTACTTACATTTGATCCTATATATCCAACTTAGATACTGGTGCATTAGCTAATGATTTGAGACAGCATATACAGAATAACCTGTGAATTTATAAACTAATTAGGCAAATCTTGTGACCTCATTAGCCTCCCCCGACCAAGTAGGCCTACTGTGCAGGGTCATAGAGGGGAAGGGGAAATGAGGTGGATGTTGCCCCTCCCCTCCATGTTGGATATTCAATGCTGTTTGGTCAATTCTATAAATATAATTAATCAATATGGGTAATTTATATTTTGAAAATTTTACATTTGTCAATTAAAATTGCCATCGGGACTATGTACATGAGAAATGCAAGCAGTACGCATATCCTTGGCAGTCTAATTGTAGGTGAGGATGCGCCCACATGTGTTTTGCGTGCATCCGTTTGAAATTTGTCAGTTACACTATATAAAAGGAAAACTTTTTTTTGTTATTGAATGTAAAAAGGAGTGAACCATAAGGAGTGAAATATGTGCATTTGGAAGTTTTTGACTTTCAGATATTTTGTATTAGCTAATGCAGCAGGTGTTCCAGGCTGGCCACATCAGCTGGGCCCTGTCAAACCATTAATGCTCAGGCCCGCCTGAATCATAAAATGTGCAGTTTGGTGGGTGGTTGCATAGTTTGTTGTTTTGAAATTTCTGCCATTGGGACGATGTCAATCATATACCGATGTATATGTGATGTTGGATATTCGATGCTACTTGATCAATTCGATAGATATAAATCAAATTGGCCTTCCTACAAAATAATATTTTGTTAAAAACCCTATGGCACCAATCCGTTCCCAGAATATTCCCCACCCAAACAGAAATACCTACCTACAGCCCTGTCAGGTTCCATGATTAGTAGGTCATCTCACATCACGTGGTCACCGCGAGATGACCATCTGGGTCATAGCCACAGGACTTTTGGCAAGCTTCTCGAAATTATTTTGCTCAAATTGCTTCAAAACTAGTCATTTTTTCATCAAAATGACTCCGGACTAATGATTAGTAGCTCATAACAATCAATTTGATATATTTATCTAAAAAATAAGGCAAAAATTCAAACACCATTGGACCATGCAACTTTAATACAGGCTTATTTATTATTTTGTGGAGTTGTAGAAAACTGAAGGTTTTTTGAAATTATAAATAAGTTTTCCAGGCCTTTAAAAGTACTTGAAAATCTTTTTTTTCGTGTGTAGTATAAATAGCAATGTTTATGCAAATATTATTATATACAAATGTGAAAGGTGTTGGTATCTAGCTTCTGTGTAAATGCTATTGTGTTGGATGGCAGACTGTGCTGTTGCAGCAACTTGAGGAGCATTGGATTTGTACTCGCTGTTCCTGTGCCCCGGGCGCGGGGACGAATCGGTAGAGCGCAGGTCTTGCATGCGGGAGATTGGGAGTTTGGTTCCCAGTCGAGTCAAACCAATGACGTACAAAATTTATAACCAGACGTGATGGCCGAATGAGTTAGAGCATCCGTCTCCTGTGTTGGTAGACCGTGGGATCGTCAGTTCGAACCCTGGTCGAGTCAAACCAATGCCTTAAAAATTTATACTTGTCGCTTCCTAGCCAGGCACTCGGCATTATTAGAATAAGGCATGGACTGGTTGGCTCGGTGTCAGGATAATGTGACTGAGTGGGATATCAGGTCATGGTGCTGGCGGCCTAGTCTCCCAGTGGGGCAGCACTATAAAGTCATTGTGAGTGTGCACTGTCACAAGTCGGTACCCGTCCTGATATGACCTTAGTTGTTGCTAGGACGTAAAACAACAAACAAACAAACAAAATTTATACTTGTTGCTTCCTAGTCAGGTGCTCTGCATTATTAGGATAGGGCAAGGACTGGTGGGATATCAGGTCACGGTGCCGACGGCGAGGTATCCCAGTTGGACAGCGCTATAAAGTCACCATGAGTGCGCACTGTCACAAGTCGGTACCCGTCCTGATATGACCTTAGATGCCCCCCCCCCCCCAATAGCCAAAGTTTACTTTTTGTGGTGGGGGGTCGTTAAGCCAACAAACAAATGATATGACCTTAGATGTTGCCAGGACGTAAAATTCCAACAACCAACCAACTTGCCGCCACCGGTTCTTCGCTGTTCCTGTTGCAGGGCGCTGGGTTCGGACACGGGCGGGTCGGTGCGGAACCCTGCCAGTTACTGCGGAGTTGTTGGGCTCAAGCCGACTTATGGCCTCCTGTCACGTCATGGCCTCATCCCCCTCGTCAACAGCCTCGACGTACCGGGCATGTTCGCCAGGACCGTCGATGACGTTGCCCTCCTCCTCAGTGCGTCATTCTTACGTCAGCCGTTTCTGTGTAGCGCTAGCGGGCAGTGTCATTTTATTTCATGTTCCAAAGCTGCTTGATTGGTTAGCTTGGGATTTTTTCATGTGGTACGCAGACATTTTCGGTGATGGAATAAAACGTTATAATACATAGAGCATATACGCCTTGACGTGACCTTAGGTATTGCTAGGATGTAGAACCCCAACAAACAAGACCTCGTTTTGGGGAATGTTTATAATCTGGCCTTTCATTTTAATAGGGTTCATACTGCTAATATATATATCAAAGACCCTATAATACTAAGACGGCTCACTCAGCCTGTACTGTGTAATAAAAATGATCAAACCCACCACTTGGTGCGCTGGCTGTTCTCTTGGTTAAAGTTGCATAGTCCGATGAAGCATCAAATTTTCAAAACCAAAACGCTTACCTAGATTTGATTCTACATATTTATCTTACATACTGGTACAGTTATTAAGCATTTGTTGTCACATAGAAGGGCATGGGGAGTCAATTTAATAGAACCTGTTACTGTATAAGCCTATGGCATCAGAGTTTTGGCGTGCTTGCCAAAATTAATTTGGCATGCTGTCACTTCAAATATCCCCAAAGTTAGCCATTTAAACTAAAAGTTACTTCAACCTAAACTGAAGTAGCTTATAATGATCAAATTAATGTATTTATCTCAGAAAGTGACAAAAACTCAAAGCCATCGGACTATGCAACTTTAAGCAGGTGCTATATTATATGTATAAATGTATATATGAATGTGAAAGATGTGATGATGGCGGTGCTGTTGATGATGTGTATTTGTTCATAGCAATTTCATATTGATGTGTATTCATACTTAACCTATCTCATGTATAATATAATTGTATGTGTTTACATGTGAAACACCAACCAGCAGCTGGGCTGATCAAACCCACCACAAGGTGGCACTGCGAAATTTACATGGGAGAGATAGGGAGTGAGCCGTCTTAGTATTATAGGGTCTTTGTATATATATATGCTGTAATCATTCAACAACAAATGTTAGCATCAGACTTTGTGTGGATTTAACTTTCAAATGTTCGCCTTTTGGCATGGCACGAAGACGTCTCTTGTAATGGTGATGCTGATCTTTTTGCATATTTGTATTTTTGTTGACAGGGATGAAAAATCTCGATTTCGCGGATATTCGCGATTTTTTATATTCACCATTCATCGATTAACGTTCACAAAATAACAATGGTATATATGGCAACCGGTCAGTCCGAATCTCGTCTTATATGACCATAGATATTGCTAAGACATAAACCCCATGCAAACAGAAAAGCAATGAGTGATTGTGGAGAGAGAAGGGAATATGGGAGAACATCCGCATTTTCACGGAAATTCACTGTCGGTTTCCCTTCTTTTAATAATAATAATTATTATTACTAGGATAACGTGCTATTGTTGGAGCAACATTATTTACAGATGATATTACCATAGATTCTTTTTTTTGCCGGAAATCACTTTCATCCCCATGTTGAGAATTCTGATGGCAAAATAACTCTTACTCAAAACATTTGTTGACAGACGCGCTTGCTGGCCACGACCCATTGGATTCCACGACAGTGACTGATGCCTACACCCCAGTGACATTACCCGACAAACCCTCAATCAAGGGTCTACACGTCGGCATACCCAAGGTATAGTATTCTTATTAGGTTTATGCAGCATTGATAGTGACGTGGCCCAGTGTACTGACATAGCCAGTGGTGGATGGAGCCTTGAAGTCATATAATTGTGGTTGTCCTCTCCAATGTTCATCCAGTCGTCTCTCAGGTCCTGATATGGCATATATAAAACTGTTGGGAAAAATGTCTTAGGCAACTATTAAGTAAACATATATTTATCGCTGCAATGTCTGATAAAAACATAAACTTTTCTAAAGAGAAACACTTATCTCGGTTTGGACCTACATATCCAAATTGTATACTGTTGTAAATGGCCACACACAAAAATAAATCTCCTATGATAGATAGACCCCCAAATGTGGCTAGGATGTGAAACCCCAATAAACCCCACTAGTGACGACGTGCCCCCCCCCCCCTCCCTTACTGGAGACGCTGACGACGGCCAAGCCTTGTGCTGTAGGAGTACCACGCGCCGGGGCTGTGCGGGGCGGTGCTCGGCCAGTGGGAGCGGGCGGCCAGCGCCCTGGAGGCGGGCGGGGCCCGCGTCAGCGCCGTCAGTCTGCCCCACACCCAGTACTCCATCGTGTGCTACCACCTTCTCAGCACGGCGGAGATCGCCTCCAACATGGCGCGCTACGACGGGCTGGAGTACGGTAAGCCAGGGCGGGGGGCGAACTGCTGTCTGCTCTCCTAGCGACTACTCTTCTGATATATAAAAAAAAGAAAGGCCACTAATGAGATTCTATTATTGAATTATTTTTAAATTTAATTAAAAAAAATGTTTAATAGCATTTTTTAAGATCTACATCTTGAAATGTAACCACTTCATACCCCTGGATCTTTTAAGTCTCATTGTACAGGCCATGTATTTGCAGGAAAAACAATAGAAGTGAGATAGGGTGGTTTATTTTAATTTTGGGGGCCATAACAAATGCTATCTTTTTAACTTTGGGTGGGGCCAATTAAGTAACAACCTAAAAAAAGTCCATCTCTTTAATAATAAAGCGATTTTCACAAATGAAGTGTCATTTTATTTCAAATTCAATACCATAACAGGTGAAATCCATTAAATCAAACTCAAAACTGTTGTTTTAAAAAAAAATCACTTGGGACACCTACTAGTAGTAGTGTTGAATACATCGAGGCCCTTGCTAGTTCCAACTTAGTTGACCAGTCTGCCCACAGGGCACCGGGCGGCGGACGGGTCGTCGACGGAAGCGCTGTACGCTGCTACCCGGCACGCCGGCTTCAACGACGTGGTCCGCGGCAGGATCCTTGCGGGAAACTACTTCCTGCTCAGGGAGTGAGTTCCGGTTTACACTTTCCTTCTCTCCAACTCGTGGTGCTTATTCCCGAGCATCCATTCTATTTCAGTCCTGATATCACCTTAGACGTTTCCAGGACGTAAAATTCCAACAACCAACCAATCCTTTCTATTTGGGGACCAGACTTCCCATGTGGCAGGTTGGGCGCTTGAAATCCCGGCTGAGTAAAATTAATGACTTAAAAAAATTGATACTTGTCTCTAACCAGCCTGGCCCAGCAGTATTAGGATAAGGCAAGGACTGAATAGCTCAGTATCAGGATAATGTGACTGAATGGGAAAGTGGGTCATGAAGCCAGCGGCCAGGCCTCCCAGTAGTACATCACTAAAAGTCACCATAAGTGCGCACTGTCACAAATTGGTACCCATCCTGATATGACCTTAGAAATACACTTGATGTAAAACCCCAACAAACAACTTTCTATTAGGGTATTTGAATTAATTTGAATTAATTCCTTTTTGTTGTTGTTGAGAATTTATTGATGTTTGTGTTTTCATGTGCGAGCAACATCTAACATGATGTCAGGATGGGTACCAACTTGTGACAGTAGACACTAATAGCGGCTGTATAGTGCTGTCTCACCGGACTTGGTGACTGAATCGGTCAGAGTGTTGGCTGGCTTCACTTGCAATGGGTCGTGCGTTCAAACCCAGGCCGAATTGATGCTTGTTGCTCCCTAGCCTGGTGCTCGGAATTAATAGGAAAGCGCACGGACTAATTTGCTCAGTGTTAGGATAATATGACTGAATGGGAAATCGGGTCATGGTGCCAACGGCATGGTCTTCCAGTGGGGCATCACTATAAATGTACCATGCATTTACACCTGGGCGCGTGTGTCCGTTCACATTGTCATGCTTAATCCCCCAAATACGATAATATATATTTCAAATCATTGGCAAAAAATACTTACATAAAGAGAGTATTTTACTGTAGTGACATATTGTCTATTGCATTTTTTATATTTTTTATATATATTAGGTAAGCAACTCACAACAACACACTATTTCAGAGTAAATATTAGCATATGCGTTGTTTTTATTGTCATCATTATCATTGTTGTCATTATTATTGCCATTGCCATCACCACCATCATCATCACCATTATCGTCATCATTGGCATTGTCATCGTCGTCGATGCGGCATTAGCCACTTTTAGCTGACTCATGCATTTGTACTCAAGGGAAAAGCACCCCTAGAGTGCGTTGGAGTTAATGCCCACTAACACACAGATACATTCTACACCGGATCTAGATTTCAGCTGCAGTCAGAGAGCTAGATCCTAAAGATGTTTAACTAAAGATTCAACAGCCAAGTCGACATTAGATTTAGACAGTCCTAGGAATATAACCATTAGTTTTGAACAATCTAAAAGTCTTCCTCTCCTCCTCCTGCCCCCCGATCCCCCTCACACACACAATTCCTTCAGGAACTACGACCGCTACTTCGTGAAGGCGCAGCGGGTGCAGCGTCTCATCTATAATGATTTCCGGTCGGTGTTCGCTGGCGGGGTGGATGTGCTGCTCACTCCAACAACGCTGACGACAGCGCCCCACCAGCAGTGGTTCGCGCAGGCCGACAACAGGACCCGCACCCAGGAGCAGGATGTCTTCACCCAGCCCGTCAACATGGCAGGTCCGAGACTCTCGCTCTTCTATCTAGTTTGTTAGGGGGTCATAGATAAGAACAAAAAGAATTAAGTTGTTATGTACATGGCAGGTCCGATGCTCCCGCTTTGTTAGGGGGTCATAGATAAGAACAAAAAGAAATTAATTGTTGTGTACATGGCAGGTCCGATACTCCTGCTGTTCTATCTAGTTTGGTAGGGGTCATAGATAAGAACAACAAGAATTAAATTGTTGTGTACAGGGCAGGTCTGATGCTCCCACTATTCGATCTAGTTTGTTAGGGGTCATAGATGAGAACAAAAAGAATTTAATTGTTGTGTACATGGCAGGTCCAATACTCCTGCTCTTTTATCTAGTTTGTTCGGGGTCATAGATAAGAACAAAAAGAATTAAATTGTTGTGTACAGGACAGGTCCGAGACTCCTGATCTTCTATCTAGTTTGCTAGGGGTCATAGATAAGAATAAAAACAATTAAATTGTTGTGTACATGGCAGGTCCGATACTCCTGCTCTTCTGTCTAGTTTGTTAGGGGTCATAGATAAGAACAAAAAGAATTTAATTGTTGTATGCAGTCGATCTGATCTAGGCCCTATCTGGCCTCTAATTACAGCTCGTTATGGTAAAAAAAACAAAAGATTATGTTGCACATGTGTGGAGGTGGATGGAGCCCTGAAGTCATATAATTGTTGGTGTCCTCTCCAATGTTCATCCAGCCATCTTTCAAATTCTTCTACTATTGGTGTTTCAACCACTCGGTCTGGAAGACTATTCCATGGATCTGTCACTCAAAAGAAAAATGAGTGTTTCCTATCCTCAAGTCTGGGCCTCTCCTTGAATATCTTGTATCGCTGGCCTCTGCTGATGCTGTCTATGCTGAGGTTGAAAAATCCCATTGTGACATCACTGGTGTAGACTCCAGTAATAATCTTATAGGCCTCTATCATATCTCCCCTGAGATGACGATATGACAATGCTGGTAGCTTGAGTTGGCGATCTTCATATGTCATCTCTCTCAGTCCTGGTATCATGCAGAATGTGTTATCAGTATCATTAAGCAATGAATCCTTTTATCCAGATCCAAATATAAAATAGTGCTATATTTTACATGCCTATTAGCTCAGCTTATATTAATAAATGCTTAAATGGTTTTGATGACATGTCATCCATCAACATCCTTATTAATCTGTCAAATCTGATAAACTGATATCAGTCTAGCCAGTCTAATATTACGTTCTGGTTCTTTGCTATGGCTGGTTAGTTGTCAAAGTACATTTAAATTTTAGCATCTACTGATCAATTTTTGTATTAATGTGGAAAGGTAAAGTCATTTAATAAACACTTTATCGGACTAATATGTGATATTAGTCTCTCACACCTCTGGAATGCGCTGTGACCTCATATATTCCTCGATTAATATGTATTCCAGATGACCTCGGCCTTCAAACCCCATATCATGCAATAACTACTTATCATTGGCCACAGCATGTTTCAACACACACGTGTCATGGTGTATGCAGTGCTTTCAAAAAGTTGTGAAATATGAGCTGGAATTGTAAAAGTAGAAGTTGCAGATGCGGTGGCTTTGTATAGAATAATCTATGTTGTGTTGGGAAAAGTAGAGGTGGCAGGTGATCATGTAGACGACGCTGGCGGCGTGCGTCGGCTCATTTTGAAAGCACTGGGCTATGTACCATTCTCTTCTTGCTGATCAGCTTTGAGAGAGTTTTGGCATCTCTTGTGTGAATTCTGCATTCTGGTAATTTTTGATTGGTTGTACACTCAGCATGACGCTATATTGACGCACAAAGCGTTTATTTTCGCCCTTTAGTATCTGACGCCACGACATGTCGTTGCAGGCATACCGGCGGTGACCGTACCGGCCGCCCTCTCCCCCGAAGGCCTTCCGATCGGGCTTCAGCTCATCGGGCGTCCCTTCGACGAGCATACGCTCCTTGGCGCCGCCCAGTGGCTGCAGCAGGAACTAGACTGTCCCGCCCTGGATCTAGACTGGCTAGATGAGCAGAATGATTAACATCACCACCTAAATCAAATAATAGCTTAAATAAAATCATGTCATTAAATAAAAGAGGAAGTTCTATCGCATTCATTTATGAAAGGGAGAGACAAGACAGAAAGAGAAAAAAAGACAAAGAGACAGAGGCAGACAGAGTGATAGACAGACCGTAAAGCTTGTTTTATTTAACGACGCCTCTAGAGCACATTGATTTTTATCATCGGCAATTGGATGTCAACATATGTCATTCTGACATATTTCTTTGGAGAAACCCGCTGCCGCCACAGGCTACTCTTTCCGACAAGGACTCTTTTTATATGCACATTCCCACAGACATTACAGCACATACCACATCCTTTGATGAACCAGTTGTGGACCACTGGTTGGAACGGAAAATAGCCCAAACTGCAAATGGATCCACTGAGTGACAGCTTCACGGGTGGACCCTACCGCTGAGACAGAGAGACAGGCAGACAGTAAGAAACAGAGACTGACGGTGAGAGACACAGAGAGAGAAAGACAGACAAGCAGATAGAGTGAGAGACAGAGGGAAACATTGTTTTGTGTGTGTGTATGTTTTGATGGTTGTGTTTGTTTTGTTTACTTCAGGCTACACAAACTTGACACCCGCCACCCGGATGCAATCACATCCCGTATAGCGTTGCCGTTTGTCTAGACCGGTCGGTTTTCAGCGAATCCACAAACTACTCTTTCAGTGAAATCCATTATAGACCCCTTTCAATGTTTATAGACATCGTGTATGCACGCGCAGCTTGGCTGCAGCAGGAAGTCACACTGCCATTGAGTTTGCCGATACTCGCAGTGCAAAACGTCAATTTGATTCAAAACTAATAGAAATGAAGAACCCTAACCGTATAAATTTAATATAATCTGGTTGTTAAACATGTTTTCTGTATGTGTTCCAAGCGGTTTCTTTCTAGGTGGTGGCTTTAGAGATATTTCACTTTTTCTGTATGAAGATTGCTCACGGCCATTGACAATGCATTGAGTTTGCCGGTGCGCGCAGTGGAAAACATCAATCTTATCCAAATTAATAGAAATGGAGAACCCTAACCGTATAAATTTAATATAAGCTGGTTGTTAAACATGTTTTCTGTATGTGTTCCAAGCGGTTTGTTTCTAGGTGGTGTGGTTTTAGAGATAGTTCACCTTTTCTGTATGAAGATTGCTCATAGCCATTGAGTTTGCAGTGTGACAGTGTGTCGTCCTGCAGCCAAGCAGCACTCGCACTGACCTAAATACCTATGCTGACATCATATAAAATAGGTCTATTGAGCAGACGACTATTTAGAGAGAGCAGACCGGATGTGCTTCGCGGAGAGTCGGGTAACGTCCCGGCAATAATGGCGGCAGTACGTGTCACCGGTGGTGGCGCTTGACGTTGATTATTCATGATGGATGGTGTTTTGCTTCCGCGCAGAACGAATGGCTGGCTGGTTGCCAGACACCATATATGTGAACCTCGGATGTACGCCTGATTTTCAGCCATCTCTTTTTTATCTTCATTTTCTTTTCCATATCTTCTCCCACGCCACTTACAGTTCATAGTCCGATGGTTTTGAATTTCTGTATTTTTTTCTGAGATAAATATATTAGATCAATCACTAGTATCTACTTTACATTAGTTTAAAGTTACTTTTATTTTAAATGGTAAACCATTGAGATATTTTGAGTGCAAACATGGAAAATTAGTTTTGGCAAGCTTGCCAAAACTCTGACACCATAGACTTCTGCAGTAACAGGTTCTGTTAAATTGACTCAGTATTGCCTTCTACGCAGAAACAAATGCTTAATAAGTGCATCAGCATCTAAGTTAGATATGTAAAATCAAATCTAGATAATTAGTTTGGTTTTGAAAATTTGATATTTCATCGGACTATGCAGCTTGAAGTTATTGCGTCGTCGCAATAGATTGTCCCCATTTCATCAAAAGCGGCATAGTCCAATGAAAGCATAGTATTTGTCTAAACCAAAAGACAGCAGTTGCATAGTCCGATGGTTTTGAGTTTCTGTAATTTTCCGGAGATAAATACATTAGATTGATTATTATAATCGACTACATTTGCTTGAAGTGACTTATTTTAAATGGTTAACTTTATGGAAATATTTAAAGTAAAAACGTACCAAATTAATTTAGGTAATCACATCAACATTCTAACAACATAGCAAGCTGTAGGATTTCAGATTTCATGGGAAACACTTTTTGGGTTCCGAGCCTGGTAGTCGTGGGAACCCATGGGTAACTGTTCTTCGGTTCCGTAAAATTGGTGATGGGTAACTATTCTTGAAACAGTTAATTCAATTTAGTAGGAGTATATTTTGAACACACCTGTGCAGAAATTGTACATATACTTTTAATCATCTACAATGTAATGAAAACAACCATCTGTAGCATTAAATTCTTTTAATTGCCTCACGTTTATTAAATTGCCTTAGTATCCCCTTCAAGACAGTAAGACACGCTTAATAAATGAACAAGTATCTAAGTTGTACATGTCTGATCAAATCTAGGTGAAGTGTTTTGGTTTTGAAAATTTGATGTTTTCACCAGACTATGCATCTTTAACCTGGAGTTGATCCTACATATTTACCTTAAATACTGAACCACTCTTTAATAATTTATTACAGTCTGGTGCATTCCGTGCAGTTTTATCTCGATGTATTGATCGACAAAGAGTAAACAAAGCATTTTAGTGTGCAAATCAAAATTAATTTGGAATGTTTTCACTTAAAACATCTCTTTTAAAATTAACCTTTTAAAACAAGGTTACATCGAAGTAAAGTAGATTTAAAAAAGGTTGCAGAAACTTGAAACCATCGGATTATGCAACTTTAAATGGGAGCCAACTCGAAATACTGGACATCATAGGCTTCAGCGGCTAACAAGTTCTGTTTATCTTGTATTCAACAATAATCTTTTAATGGGTGCCCCAATACCTGAGATTGGAATTAAATGTAGGATCAAATTTAGGTGAGTGTTTTAGTTTCGAAAATGTTATATACTTTCATCGGCATATGCAGCTTAAGAGGTCCCGTGAAATAACCAACACAACTTTATGTATTCAGAATTATCTTGATCGAATATGATTATTCATGGAAAAGCATTTTCTCTTGAGTTATTTCATGCCGAATCAGAGGTGGGGAGGGGGGGCGGGCAATGTAGTCAGGCAGTGACCATTAGTGTCATTTGGTCCCAATTATCATTCTCAGCTGTTAAAAGCTAGCTTCAGTAGTTCTAAGCTCGATGCCACATTTAATATTTCTTGAATTTGTGGTATTTTTTGTTTTTTCCCCAAATATAGCAAATATTCATGTAAACAAAAAAACCATGTTAAAATCAGGTAAGTAGATCTTTAAGTCAAGACTGTAGTAGTAGTCGTCTACACACATTACAGCTCAGTAGGCCTGTGCCCATTTACCACAAAAAGCTATTAAGCTTCACAGCGAGCTGTGGACCATCGTGATTTAATAAAAGGAGGAGCATTTGAATTGATATTTTTAACCGTTATCCTCGATGGAACGCTTCCTACTGAATGCAGGGTGTGTCGGTTTAGTTCTACGATATTGTGGTGATCTGATTTATTTAGTCCTTGCATCAGATTCCACGAACTACACATGTATAAGCCTTTCACCCCCACCCAGGTAGGTACCCCACTCCAAAACACTAACACCAATGCGCGCACACACATGTACGTCCATATAATCACCACACGAAACGCCCATTTCGGAGAGTTGTGTACGTTATTGTGCCACTATAGCTATAGCATTGGTTAATGGAAACGCCCCCCCCCCCCCCGCCACCCCTTTCCTTCCTGCTCCCCATCCTTTCCCTCTCTCCCTACCCCGCTATCTCCCCCCTTCCCTCTCCTACTCCGCCTTCCCCTGTCTCACTCCACCCACTCTCCCTTTCGCGTCACTCTCCACATCTCCCCCATTCCTGTCTCACTCTCCCCATCTCTCCTTTTACCCTGCCTCACTCTCCCCACCTCTCCCCTTCCTCTGTCCCACTCTCTCCGTTTACCCTGTCTCACTCTCCCCACCTCTCCCTTTACTCTGTCCCACTCTCCCCATCTCTTCTTTCACTCTGTCTCACTCTCTCCCCTTCTCCTTTCTCTCTCTCTCTCCCCACCTGTCCCCTTCCCCTGTCTCGCTCGGCCCCCCCCCTCCCCACTGTCTCACCCTCCCCACCTCTTCCCTTCCCTTCTCTCACTCTACCCCTCTCTGTCCTGTCTTCCATCCGCCCCTCTCCCCTCTCTTCCCCCTCCCCCCCTCTCTCTCTCTCTCTGTCTCCCCCCCCCCCTTCCGCCCCCATCTCTCACTCCCTCTGCCTCTCTCGTTTCTCTCTCTCTCTCTCTGTCTCGCTCTCTCTCTCTCTGTCTCTCTCTCTCCCTCTCTTTCCTCACCCCTTCTCCCTGAATTCCTAAATCCATAGTTGAAGATAAAGCATACACAGCTATGCACACTTAGCACCACCACCACCATCCAACTTATTATTCAATGAACCGGCATATGCCAGCCAGAAGCCAGCTGTGACCGATACATCCTCTTAAAAAAGCTAACACACTAATGTACTTCATTATATGCAAACATAGAAATGAGGTGAATAATGTATGTCCATATACAGTAATGCGCCAACCAATGAGACAACGACCGACTAAATACCGATGTATTGTTGTTTTACATTCTAACAACATATATGGTCATATCAAGACGGGTACCGACTTATGACAGTGTGCACTCATGACAACTGGGAGATCAGGCTGCTGGCACCATGTGCCGATATACCACACAGTCACATTATCCTAATACTGTTCTAACCAGTCCTTGCCCTATCCTGTTATTGATCAAGAGCGCCAGGCTAGTTGGCAACAAGTATCAATTTGATTAGTCATTGGTTTGACTCGGCTGCGATTGAAACTGCCCACCTTCTGCATGAGAAGCATGCACTCTACCGATTCCACCACCACTTCCGGTCTCGATGTGGCTTGCACCCGGCTGTCTGTTTACAATCCTGACATCTATTGACAGGCTGATGCTGCATACAGTACAGTTAGGTGTCGGCCGATTCAAGTTCCCAATCGTCTGGCAGCTGACAACAATGATCAACATAGTCATAATGCAAAACCATAAACCAGGCTACTGGCACTATGTGCCGATATACCACACAGTCACATTATCCTAATACTGTTCTAACCAGTCCTTGCCCTATCCTGTTATTAATCCAGAGCACCAGGGTAGTTGGCGACAAGTATCAATTTTATTAGTCATTGGTTTGACTCGGCTGCGATTGAAACTGCCCACCTTCTGCATGAGAAGCATGCACTCTACCGATTCCACCACCACTCCCGGTCTCGATGTGGCTTGCACCCGGCTGTCTGTTTACAATCCTGACATCTAGTTGACAGGCTGATGTTGCATACAGTACAGTTAGGTGTCAGCCGATTCAAGTTCCTAATCATCTGGCAGCTGCCAACAATGATCAACATAGTCATAATGCAAAACCATACACCAGACGGGATGGACGAATGAGTTACAGCGTCCATGGGATCGTGGATTCGAACCCTGGTCGAGTCAAACCAATGACATAAAAATTGATACTTGTCACTTCCTGGCGAGGCACTTGGCATTATTAGGATAGGGCAAGGACTGGTTTACTCAGTGTCAGGATAATGTGACTGAGTGGGATATCAGATCATGGTGCTGGTGGCTTGATCTTCCAGTGGGGCAGCATTATAAAGTTGCCATGAGTGCGCACTGTCACAAGTGATGAATAGAATACACAATGTAATAAAGTATGCCATATTATGATTCGGTTGGTTGGTTGTTGGAGTTTTACATCCTGGCAACATCTAAGGTCATATTAGGACAGGTACCGACTTCTGACATTGCATACTCATGGTGACTTTATAGTGCTGCCCCACTGGGAGACTAGGTTGCCAGCACCGTGAACTGATATCCCACTCAATTCACATTATCCTGACACTGACCCAACCAGTCCTTGCCCTATCCTAATAATACAGAGGATCTGGCTAGGGAGCGACAAGTATACAATTTTAACTCATTGGTTTGACTCTACCAGGGTGAGAGGAGGGAGGGAGAGAGAGAGAGAGAGAGCTCGCATCATAAATTGTGCTCCAGATTCGACCCTATAATTAAATCACTCGAGTCAGTGTTTGTGGGCTATTCACAAGAGCTTACATACGATTTGTTTGTTTGGGTTTTACACCCCAGCAACATATATGATTATATCAGGTGTAGCCTATTGACTTGTGATAGTGTGCACTTTATTGTGCTGTCCCATTGCGAGATCAGGGCGTCCGCCCCATGATCTAATTTCCCACTCAGTCACATTACCCTGATACTGAGCTCACCAGTCCTTGTCCTATCCTAAGTCATTGGTTTGACTCGGTGCAGATTCTAACTCCCGACCTTCTGTATTGGAAGCCATGACTTTTACCGTTTCATCCACTGCATCCGGTGCTGACATATGAGATATTAACTTACAAGTTAAAGTTGCATAGTCCGATGGCTTTTGAATTTTTGCCTTATTTTTGTATAAATATATCAAGCTGATCATAACCTACTAATCATTAGTCCAGAGTAATTCTGATGAAAACATGCTAATTTCAGAGCAATTTGAGCTGAAAGAATCCAATATCATTTCGACGAGCTTACCAAAATTGATCGGGCAATATTCTATGACACAGATTACAATCTCACGATGGTCACGTGATGTGAGTTGACCTAGTAATGTGTATGTCTTAGAACCTGACTAATGCCATATATGGTATTGGGAATGAGGGCAAGACAAATCAGGTCACAAGATTTACCTAATTCGTTTGTGAGCTCCCTGCCTAATAGCTTCCTCAAAGTATAGCCGTGTTCACACGGGGAAAATGTGAGGCGAACTAGACAAATCGAATCAGGTGAGGCGAATTAGCGGCCCGTTCACACGGGCAGTACTTGGACCGGAAATCGAATGCTGCGCATGAGCAAGCCCAGCCTGACCAGCGCCAGTCTTCGATTAGGCAAGGTCACCACTAGAGAGTGAGTTCGACCTAGATATGTATTTAATGATTCGTATTGGTTTGGAACGGTCAAACTCTGCTGGGCAGTGAAACCCTACAAATAAATGATGAAAAAATATCTGTGCATAGATAGCGGTTTCATTAATTAAATTATATAATATGCGCTTTTGATCGACCGGAAAGTCAACAAACTAAGGTCGACTGCGCATGCGTGTGAGGTGCTAATCCGCCTCAGATGCGTCCACACGGGCAAAATTATCCGCATCACAGGAATCGATTCACGTTAGACTACCTCGCTTAGGTGGTTTACATTATCGAGATCACGTGAATCGAATCAGCCCTAATCCGCCTCAGACGTCCGTTCACACGGGAAATGTGCGTCGAACTAGGCAAGTCGCTTTCTACGAATCGATTTACATTCCCCGTGTGAACACGGCTTAAGTGTCCAGTGGGATGAGGTAGTAGATTCACTGATTATTCTGTATATATACTGTCCAAAATTACCAGTTAATACACCAATATCTAAGTCGGGTATAATGAATCAAATGTAGATAAGTATTTTCCTTTTGAAAAAATATATATTTCATTGGACCATGCAACTTTAACTGACAGATCCTCTTCTGGCTGATCTAGGCCCTGTTAGGCCTCTAAGTCTACTGCCAGCTCGTTATGGTAAAAAAATAACTTTTTGTGTGTGTACATACATGGAGGTCGACGGAGCCCTGAAGTCATAATTGTTGGTTATCCAAGTGTTCGGTCGTGAAACATCCCTCTTGCCAATGCTCATTATGATCCTAGCGATATTGACGTGTGGTGTAATAATTATGTTGAGAATTATGTAACTAACTTCTTTGTAGTGGGCTATGCGTAAACAAATATGAACATTTGTTTGCCCTTTAATTAACCTCCTGGAGAACCCAGGAATAGCCTGTTGCCATTGCTGTGAGTCACATCTGAAGGTCAAGGTCACACAAGTCGAAATGGAAGCTTAAGTATGGAACTGTTCCAATCCGAATAGTCCCCCTCCCCCTCACCCCACCCCTCAATTCCCAACCCCCAATTTTCTCCAGCGAAGTGCCTTCCTTTAAATACACCCCCCGCCCCCACCCCCGTCCCCCATCTTGCACTTGACATCAGGTGCTACCTGGTTGGCTGACGTTGTTGCCACTGTCACGTGTCAATGCAGTAGGCAGCACGGCGTTCCTGATACGAACAAAGAGTTTGTCTATATTTAGGAACCATCAGCCAAAGTCTGTCCGCATTTAAGCATCACCAGCCATCGTTGTGTATTCATTCCCCGACTAAATTGCCCCCTGAAATAGACAGAATCAAGGTTCTATGTGTCTATATATGTGTCTGTGTGTGTAACTATAGACCTATGTATATTTATAGGTCTATGTATGTATACATAAACCTATGTTTATATGTGACGTATAATTCATTATGAAAATATAAATAAACGGAGACAGGAGCCACGGCTCCTACTGTACATTAATCATTGTAAAAAATATATGTATAAAATATCATCGATCAATGACACTTCATTGGCTCCAGACGAGGTCGATTGTGGCCACATCGCCTGTGGGTGGTCGCCAACGGTACTGTGTATTGACCACATTTCACCAGAATAGTTTCATGCATATATATGCTTATATATCTATATACTATATGTACATAAATATATATATAAGCCTAATACAGTATAACCGCATTAAACCAAACTTGAAGGGACCCTATAAATCTCTTTGGATTAACCGATCATTGGTTTAACCGAGCTTTGGTTTTGACTTTGAGTAAGAGTGTATTGCACATGTAATATACAATGTATGTGGACACTTTGATAATTGTGTTTTAATGTATGTACAGTATAACCCCGTTAAACCAAGCTCAGTTAACCAAACGATCGCTTAATCCAAACTTTTTTCGGCAGACCGGCAAAATACTATTTATCTTATAAAAAAAGTCAGACATGAAAGTTTGGTTTAACCATACCGGAGTGGCCTGGGGTGCGACAATTTTGTTTGGATTAACCAATAATTTGGATTAAGCAACTTTGGTTTCACCAACTTTTTTATATGATAAATGGTAGTATTTTGCCGGGACGCCAAAAAAAGTTAGGATTAACCGATCGTTTGGTTTAACCGAGCTTGGTTTAACGGGGTTATACTGTATATACATATGACTATACATACATACATACATACATACATACATACATACATACATACATACCGGTATGCTTATATATACATATGCTTATATATGTGTGCTATATAATTTATTATGTATATATAAATAAAGAATAGTCCCTGATGTTTTTCGGTCTCCTTGTCCGGACATCTCTCGCTTTCCAACACCCCTTATAGACCTCTTTCAATGTTTATAAACATTGTATATGCGCGTGCACCTTGGCTGCAGAACGAATGCACACTGCCATTGAGTTTGCCGGTGCGCGCAGTGCAAAACGTCTATTTTATTCAAAATTAATAGAAATGCAGAACCCTAACCATATAAATTTAATATAATCTGTTCGTTGAATGTGTTTTCTATATGTGTTCCAATCAGTTTGTTTCTAGGTCGTGTGGTTTTAGAGATATTTCACTTTTTCTGTATGAAGATTGCTCATGGCCATTGACAATGCATTGAGTTTGCCAGTATGTGCAGTGCAAAACATTAATTTTATTCAAAATTAATAGAAATGCAGAACCCTAGCCATATAAATTTAATATGATCTGTTCGTTCAATGTGTTTTCTATATGTGTTCCCATCAGTTTGTTTATATGTGGTGTGGTTTTAGAGATATTTCACTTTTTCTGTATGAAGATTGCTCACGGCCATTGACAATCCATTGAGTCTGCTGGTACGTGCAGTACAAAACATCTATTTTATTCAAATTAATAGAAATCCAGAATCCTAACCTCATAAATTTAATATAATCTGTTCGTTGAATGTGTTTTCTGTATGTGTTCCAAACAGTTTGTTTCTAGGTGGTGTGGTTTTAGAGATATTTCACTTTTTCTGCATCAAGATTGCTCACTGCCCTTAAGTTTGCAGTGTGACCAGATGTTGTCCTGCAGCCAAGCTGTGCGCGCACTGACCTAAATACCTATGCTGACGTCATATGAAATAGGTCTATTCTCTGCAGGCCTCTGCTTCCCACATCCTGGAAACCGACTCCAACGGTCTCTCGCCACTCAATTCAAACCCAAGTATAATCTTTTTGTCTCTCATTCCTGTTCGATTAAATATATATATATGTATATATATATATATGTGATGTATAAAAGTTATGCGCGTATAAAGGCGCATAAGGGAAGATTCCCTATATTGGTCACCCATATGTTGTGTACTAATTTATGGGTGATCCCTTTTCATGGTGGGACAGGTGGCGCCACCACCCCCCTACGGCTACCCGTGCCGCGTTTGTTTGTTGTTGTTTTATGTCCTAGCAGCATCTAAGGTCATATCAGGATGGGTACCGACTTGTGCACACTCATGGCGACTTTATAGTGCTGTCCCACTGGGAAAGCAGGCCGCCGGCACCATGACCTGGTATCCCACTCAATCACATTACACCTGACAGTGAGCACACCAATCCTTGGCCTGTCCTAATAATGCTGAGCGCCTGGCTAGGAAGCAACAAGTATCAATTTTTAAGTCATTGGTTTGACTCGACCAGGATTCGAACCCACGACCCCACGAATACCGTCACTCGCCCAGCTGTCAGTTCTATCGACTATGTCATGCAATCGTTTACAGTGTGTGTATTTACAACAGCTGACTGTGCAAACAGGCGTCATACAGTCTGTTGGTTGGTTGGTCGTTGGAGTTTTACATCCTGGCAACATCTAAAGTCAAATCAGAGCGGGTACTGACTAGTGACAGTGCGCACTCATGGCGATTTTATAGCACTGCCCCACTGGGGGACCAGTCCACCAGCACCATGACATGCCCACTCAGTCACATTATCCTGACACTGAGCCAACCAGTCCCTACCCTAATAATGCCGACTGCTAGACTAGGAAGCAACAAACATACATTTTATAAGTCATTGGTTTGACTCGAACCGGGAACTGAACTCCCAATCTCCTGCACGCGATAAGCATATAATTAAACATTCATAAAGCAAATTCCAAATAGAAAGGTGAGACACTTTTAATTTAGATTGAGACCGAGGCGAGGATGTGTGATACAATGAGGGCCCGATAGGGGGCGCCACGCATGTAGATGTGGTGTGGCTCCAGCTGGCATCCTAACCCGGCGAGGGCGGGTCAATCATGTAGCACAGTCGGAAGTATGGCGTGAGAACTAGTGCCCACGTCTGGGAGAGAACGACGAAAACTGCACACACACAGACCCAGAGGTCTGCTAGTAGATAAGAGTGTGAGTAGGGGAATCTCCCTAATACACACATTGTAAATAGGCAGAAATAGCGTGCCAGAAAGGGTGCGGGCGTGGGAGGGGGGTTGCCCCCTCTGTGGGAGGGGGCTTGCCCCCTCTTACAAGGAGTCGGGGGGGGGGGGGGGGAGCATTCCCCGGAAAATATGGGCGGAAACAGGTGACACAACATGGGGCATTCTAGTTCATTTGGACGAAAAATATATGTACACATTCTTTTTTAGGAAGAAGGAAAAAAAAGCGAAAACGATTCTTTGTTGGGAGATTACAAATTAAAAGTGGGAAATCATGAGATTGGAGTTATTTTGCTATATCTTAGGGAGATCTCCCGCCAAATCAGGAGACTTGACGCCTCTGCACACCAGGGGGGGGGGTGGCAGAAGGAATCCAAAGCAATGACGCATTACAAATCAGTTTGTAACATCACCAGTTATAAGCCTAATCCAACTGTCAAGTTACTTAGGTACCATCTGTATCAGTGTCAATGTATGTGACTTGCTATGTCAAAACCAGCCACTTGTGTATTCGCTATGTGATTTATTCAGGCAAAACCAGTCACCTGTGGATAGGCTTATGCTGTCAAAATCACTAGTTTGTTTATAGGCTATGTTTATAGGTTAGTCCCTTGTGTATAGGCTATGTGACTTATGTGCTGTCAAAACCAGTAGCTTGTTTATAGGTTATGTGACTTATGCTATCAAAACCAGCCGCCTGTAGATAGGCTATGTGACTTATGTCGTGTAACCCAGTCACTTGTGTATGTATAGTCTATGTGACTTATTCTGTCAAAACCAGTCACTTGTGTATTGGTTTGGTACTTATGCTGTCAAAACCAGTCACTTGTGTATTGGCTATGTGTCCTATGCTGTCAAAACCAGTCGCCTTTGGATAGAATATGTGACTTATTCTGTCAAAATCAGAAGCTTATGTACAGCTTTGTGACTTATTCTATCAAAACCAGTCGCTTGTGTGTAGTCTATGTGACTTATGTTGTCAAAACCAGTCGCTTGTGGATAGGCTATGCGAATTATGCTGTTGTAACTGGTTACTTATGAAAAGGCTATGTAATTTAGTCTGTCAAAACCAGTTACCTATGCAGAGGCTATCTGACTTATGTTGTAACAAATGGAAACTTTGGAGTGTCAATAAATTCCAGATATCTTCAAAGCCGTGCAAAATTATGTATTAACAAGAGTTTTTGGGTGAATAAAGTAGAACTGCTAAACTTCCCTCTTTAATCTCATCTGTTAATCGCAGAAAGCTTAAAGGGTTAATTCAAAGTGACTGACTCTGACATCAAGTCACACACATAGATTAACACAAACCGGGACAATGACAGTCACATAATAAGCTATAATTATTTCTCCTCTTCCTCTTCTTTAAAGATACACTCATAATGAAGTTAGAAAAGATACACTATCTACTCCAAGTCAGTGCACAGTTAATTTAATTAGCATCACTATTGTTAGTTTCTTTTAAAAAAAATAGAAAATTCCCTATGTTTAGGCTGACAGAAAATACAAATTAGGCTCTATTTAGCGTTATTTAACGTTTTTCATATAAAATATCAACAAATGTAGTATATTAATTTCTAAGAAGATCGACCTACTGTAAGGCCTCTGCTGTAAGCTGACATCGATTATAACAACATAACTTAAGTTCTTTTGTGTGTGCATATGAGCCTCATTTAGATACATTGATTTTGGTTAAATCCGTTATAAAACCTTTGCTAGATTAAAATTACCATTCATAACACACATCCTGGATTTGGGATTTCCCCTGTTAATTACATCAAATTAACCAAATTTGTCCATCATTAAATGAACGGTTTGTGGTGGTGGAGGTTTTACAATGGCCTCAATACCAGAGTTCAGAATTTTAATAAATCAAATAGTTCTATAAACCTATGTATTGCCATTTTTCTATTACAGGGATCTGAAGAGAAGAATAACATGAACAACAGCATGTTTTAAAGCACATGTTCCTTACTCTCGGCTTGGAAGTTATTATTGATTGATTGATTGATTGATTGGTGGTTGCTTTATGCTGTGTCGGCAGCATAGGCCATATTCATGGTGAGAAATATTAGTTTTTTGTTCAAACCATCGCTTTTACATGTAAAAGCAGATAATCATTTATGTGCCAAAAGATACTCATTAAATTAGCAAGCTCACAATCATATATTTGTGGTCAAGGGAAACAAATTCCCATAGAAAAAGAAAAGTTTAATTAATAATTGTTAGAATTTATTTAGTAAATTATATGAGGTGGTACAGTTCAGCTGCCCTCAAAAAGGCTAAAATGTTTTCTTGTTTTACTTTAGTAAAAAGGTCATGCATACTCTCTGCAGTGTAGAATTGTTGGCACAGGGCCAAAAAATCAACGCAACTTAGTAAAATGTGTTTGAGTGTCAGTGGGGACTGACACCCAATACATTCAGGAGGAGGTTCCCCCTTGAGCAGAAAAGTATGTGTAAGCCACAAGTGGCCAATACGGCAATGGCCAAGGACCACTTGGTCCCGCCGACCTCCCGCATGAGTCTGTGGTGGTTTACCCACAGATGGTTCAATTTCGAAATTATTATAACCATGCTACAAAGGACCTAATTCCCATCTGCCTGTCAGCAGACACAGCACTGGCATTTACAGAAGGTACCGGCAACTCAGTCACCCGGGGCGCCATTATATCAGAAATTCTAGACCATCCTAGCAATATTAATAAAAGGGATTTGGAATTTTTATCCTGTGTTTGAACTCTATCTTTAACTTGTACTATACAAACTGCCGGTTTTCCTCCTTGTGAAAATTTAAAACAATTATACTTGTAAGGGTGCCAAAGTTTAGCTTGCCCGGGGCTCCAGCAACGCTAGGGCCAACACTGAGCAGACACATTCTACCACAGTAAAACCTCTCTAACTCACCACATCCACAGATCGACCACTCCTGTATATCGATCGCTTTATTTTGGTCCCAAACGATCGCCCATACAATTCCATTGTAACGATTTTTAAAAACCTCCCATAGCCGACCACTTCCCTAAATGGACCAAGTATGTTATTTTAAAGGGTTAACTTTGAAGATATTTGAAGTGAAACACATGCAATAATACTTTTGACATGCTAATCGTGCTTCAATCTTGCCGGGTTATATTAAAATGACAGTATTCCTTCTATATGGTAATTCATTTAACTCATAATTAGTATTCCTTCTAAGCAACAATATATAATTCATGAGTGAAGTGTCATTTGGATATTTAGAATCAAATTTAGGTAAATGCTTTTGGTCTAAAATATTTTAGGCTTTCATCGGACTTTGCAATGTTAATCATGAAGGTAGAACCGCTGACAAAACATGGAATTCTAGACGAGTTATACAATGTTGCTTTAAGACAACAGCAAACAAGCAATGCTTCCCTGGAGTGTGGCACCTGAACCACGAGCAAAGATTAAACTAAACTAATAGGGCTGTCACACTACGACGTAAGAGCCAACATCAGCCTGGCGTAGGTGACTTTTCGTCATTACACTGAGGTACGTTGGGTTACGTTAGGATGATGTTAGAATGACGTTAGACTGACGTCGAGCTACGTCACGTTACGTCGAGCTACGTCAAGGTTTTCAACATGCTGAAAACTTTCGACGTAGTTCGACGTTCGGGCCATGTCACGCTCACGTTATGAACGCGTTAAGCGAACGTCGATGACGTTAGATGTACGTTAGTCGAACGCTGCTCACTACATTGCACTACGTTGACGTATTTCAAAGGCAGTGGGAACATAGTGATGGCATATGGATAACGTGCACCTAACGTAAGTCCAATGTACGTTTAGTGTTGCGCCACCATGTCATGACGTATCTAACGTGTAGGCACGTAGTTCTCGCAATCGAATAACGTATATAACGTGCCGTGAACGTAATTATGTTCTCCTCTCGCATTGAAGCACATTATCACTACGCTTTACCGACGTTAAGCTCACATCAACTATGCGGCATTGACGTCCCGAATTTGCATATTTCGCCGAGAAGTTCGACGTAATATAATTATTTTCACGTTGTGCCTACGCTGACGTCGTTACATCGTAGTGTGACATGGCCATAATGTGCATCAGGTATAAACTAAATAAATGGTACAAGTGCCACAGCCAATTTCCCACGTCAGACAGTAGTAACATCCTAGTAGTTATAACCCATAGCTTGCTGTCGGCACATTATCAAAATTGCATAGTCTGATGGTTTTGAGTTTATCTCATTTCCTGAATTAAAATAATATAGTAGGTTTATCATTATCTATTTTCTTTAAGTTTGAAGTAATCTTTGATTTACAATAGTTAACTTCAGAAATATTTAGAGTGTAAACACGCTAAATTAAATTGGCGTGCTTGTCAAAACTCTGACCGCAAACACTTCAGCATTAATAGGTTCTATTACATTGACTTAGTATGCCATTCTATGTAGCAACAGTCACTTAATAAATGCATCCGTGTCTATGATGAATATGTAGGTTCAAATCTAGATAAGTGTTTTGCTTTTGAAAATTATATATTTTTATCGGACTATAAAGCTTTACATTAGTGTCACGGAATTGTCATGTGAGAGTCTAACACCATATTATAGGTTAAAACAGATAGAGGCCTGAGCAACCTTCTATAACCTGCTCAGGAAGGTACTACAAAACACACACCACATTACCCATAATGCATTGTTAAGGTACAGACGCCCCAGTAATATATGGCACAGTAGAACTGAGTGAGACACCTGGGTAGATATATATATCCTATATATATATATAGATATACCCTATATATATATGATATATATATTTATAGATGGATAGATAGATAACAAATCAGACAGATGGAGATGTGAAGATTCCCGAGCTATGAACTGGCAGACCACGAATTGGACAAATGAGCTGAGATGCAGGAGGCACAACATTTTGGGCTGTGACGAAGTCTCTCCCCTTTTTTTCACGTGGAGTATCAGGCAGCGGAAACGTAGTGCAGTCAATGGTGCATCACCTAGAGCAAGACAGCAAAGGCAACGTGGTCAAGTTGCGTAGTCCAATAAGTTTGAGTTTCTGATATTAAAAAAGAATAGATGAGTATATTAGGCTGATCATTATAATCTACTTTACTTTAGCTTGAAGTAACTTTGATTTTAAATTGCTAAATTGGGAGATAGGTTTAATCCTTATAATGCACCTTACTTTAGTTTGAAGTAACTGTGATTTAAAATGGCTAACTTAGGAGATAGGTTGATCATTATAATCTACCTTACTTTAGTTTGAAGTAACTCTGATTTAAAATGGCTAACTCTGGAGACAAGTTGATCATTATAATCTACCTTACTTTAGTTTGAAGTAACTCTGATTTAAAATGGCTAAATTAGGAGATAGGTTGATCATTATAATCTACCTTACTTTAGTTTGAAATAACTCTGATTTAAAGTGGCTATCTCAGGAGATATTTGAAGTGCAAACACGCAAACTTACTCTCGTCATTGTACTGGCAACATAGTATCTCAGCGGAATAGTACCATAAAGCCCCCAAGAGCGTATATTGTCACAACTCAATACCTTTCCTGATATGACGTCAGATGTTGCTATGAGGTAAACAATAACAACCCAATCAATCACTGACAATCTTTTACCTTTTAATAGAAGAGGCGGGCGAATATAACTGGAAGTAGAACTCCCAACAGTCCGACCCCGATGGAAGTGGCCCCTCCACCGGCCTGCGCAGCTGTCGTCTGCACACTGTCACCGGAAGTCATCGTCATCGCTTCCGGGTTCTGAAAGGGGGAAAAAATGAATTGAGATGGAGTAGAGGATTTTTCACAATCAACCCGATTCACTCATTCACTCACTCACTCATTCACTCACTCACTCACTCACTCACTCACTCACTCACTCAATCATTCAGTCACTCACTCACACACTGACACTCACTCAGTCACTCACTCACTCCCTCACTCACTCACTCACTCACTCACCAACCAACTCCAGCACTCGCCCGCTTGTATCTCCGATTAAAGGACTAACTCTTTCATGAAGCATGTATCATTTGGTATGTTACTTTGACGTACCCAAATCTCTACCCTCAACTCTCTTACACCCCCCCCCCCCCCGCCCCTATTCAACCCTATATAGAAGCAGCTGAAACCATATCCATAGAAATCTCCCAAAGTAGCGGCGCGCCACCTGGTGGGATGCACCCTCCCCACAGTGGGAATACCTCATCGCCCTGAATCACACCAGAGAACGTAAATGTCTACTTTCTCTAATCACGCCCAGTCAGCAGTGAAGCCCGCACGCAGCGCCAGTATCACAGATGCGGCATTTTAATGAACTGGAGAAATGTTTTGAATAATAGTGGTCGATGGAAACCTAGCAAACTAACTGCCATGAATACTACAGCAGATGACAGGCCTACACATATATATATGGGTCACTCTCCTGAAAACTGGTCAGCACGAGATGCGATTTTAAAACATCAATAAAAACCTTCCTACTTATTTCTTTCCTTATACTTTTCATATTCATGTTCAGATTTGATGAAAGAAATAAGGGAAATAAAATAAAACTGTGTGCAACTTTGGTCTTTTTAGTTATGAACTGTCTTTGTACCAAAAAAACCTATTTTACAGTCAGCCATTTGTAACATGACATATGGGATGTGGTTGAATCCTTATTAACATCTTGTATTGCATTGATATATCAAACAAAACAGTTCCCAAATCAAAGAGGAAGTATTTATTAACATGTATGCATGCTTAAATTTAAAAAAAAAAAAATTTAATGTCTTCAGAAATAACATTACAAATTTCCGTCACACATGTAACCGTGGTGTCTGGATGCCACACAAATATTGTACACTAATTATTCAGTGAATAAAGCATGGCTGGGAATTACTTTTTTTTTATCAATATAAGCACTAGATATTTCTGTATATTATGCCATGATTAATATGCTTCTAAGTATGATATTATTTAATTCTGATTAGATATTTATTAAGCAGACTGTGTGGTGTCCTAAACATGTGTTACACGTGTGTCACACATGTTATACTGCCATAAGAGATATCTTATTCATGGACTACACCTTTATTTTTTATCTCATCAATTTATATTTTACATGAATGTAAAGGGGAGATTTCCAGCTTTCATTTGCAACCAAAAAATGTAAAAAATTCTAATATTAAATTTTAACTCTCCATGTGACACTTCTGGCCAGTTTTCAGGAGAGTGACCCATATATATATATATATATATATATATATATATATATATATATATATATATATATATATATTAGTCAGCCTCACGAAAACGGGCCAATTGGTGGTCAAGTGAAGATGTTGGCATCGCAATTCTTAAAAGTGTAGCGCATTTCTTTGTTTCATATTCAATTATCATAGAAAGAAATCAGGTTGTTTTATTTTCTCGACCTTTACATTCAGGATAAATTTAAAGACTTTCTAACACCTCTGTCAATGCTAAATTATAATTATCCTGATCGACGCCGACATCAAATGATCGACGCCGACAACTTTAATAGATGTCGGCATCGCAATTCTTAAAGTCTTGGACATTTCTTTGTTTTATATTATATTATCCTAGAAACAAATCAGGTTGTTGTACTTTCTCGACCTTTACATTCAGGATAAATTTAAAGGCTTTCCAACACCTATGTCAATGCTAAATTATAATTATACCGATCGACGCAGACATCCAAGCTCGATGCCGACAAATTCCACCAATTGGCCTCTTTTCGTGATCCTGACCCATATATATATATATATATATATATATATATATAGTATACTTATACAAATCCTACCTTGGTACAGATGATGGATAACTCTTGTTTTCCCGAGGTACAAGCCTCGGATAGTTGTGGGATAGGGAGAAGGAAGCAACATCCAGGTCCAGCAATCTTCACCTAATTATTCAGGATAAAAACGAGCTTAATAGTATGGATACTCCTAATGTTTTCGTTTTGGCACAAGCAAACGTAATAATCATGGCAGGGTTGGGTGGGCTGGCCCTAGCCGACAACTATCCGAGGCATGTACCTCGGGAAAACAAGAGTTATCCATCATCTGTACCAAGGTAAGATTCGTATAACTATACTATTTTACCTCGGTACTAAGCCTCTGGCTACTCGTTGGCGAGGGAGACCTTTACATAATCGCATTTTTATCCTTCTTTAAATCATGAACATAAACATTGTTTAGTTGTTAAAATTTTAAACTGTTATTTGTCTCACCAGTTCTTGTTAGTTGGTGAGTAAGCGGGTTGGTATCCCACTGGTCTTCTCTAGGCATTTGTTGTAATATTTAGCAAATGACCTTGCTGTCTTCCAGCCGGCATGTGCTAGGATCTTCTTCACTGAAATCCTAACTGTCTCGCTTTTGAGACCATAGCCCCTCTTGTAGAGTGGGAAGCGTATCGTCCTGTGTTGAGGCCTGCCGCCTTGAGTACCGTAATCGTCCATCTGGCGAGTGTGTCTCTTGAGGTTGCTTTATGTGGCTTAATGAAGCTGATTAAAAGCTGTCTTGAATTTCGTATTCCCTTTGTCTTGGATAAATAAGCCGTAATGGCTGAAACTACACAAATTCTCCGGTCATCTGGAAAGCTGTTTACATGAATCATGGATAGTGGGTCACCTGTGCGGTTTGACTTTAGCAATTTGTCTAAATCAAACATAGCCTCCTTCTTGTTGATCTCTAGTCCGTCTAGGGAGAGGGCTACAATTGTCTGTCCTCTGTGACCTGTTACTAACAGTAAAAGAACTGCTAACTTAAAACCTAATTGTTTCACTGATAAGTGCTTATTACTCGGCCATGTTTTAAATAATTTAAACACTACCGACACATCCCAGAATCTACTGTATTTGGGTTTTGGAGGATTCCTTTCATAAACCGATCTCATAAACCAGTGAATGACCTCGTGTTTACCGATTGTCTCTCCATCTATTCTCGGTAAAATAACTGAGAGTGCACATCTAGCTGCATTAATGGCTCCATAACCAAGTCCTTCGTCTTCCATCATTCGTAAGAAACGGACCACCTGAGCAAGAGATGGTTCCATTGGCTTGACTTTCTTGAGTAAACAATAGATGCCCCATTTCTTTAAATAGCTTGAATATAATTTTACCGTTCCTTTTCTCCATGCGTGTGACATGAGTCTATCTTGTGTAATTTTATCTAAACCAAATTTTTGTAAGTGTCTGCTTAGAAAAGGAATGCCAATAGGGGCATCCTCGACACGTTTCCTTCCTTTGTCAACCGTCCTTGGTGTTGTAGATTTTTCGGTCCTCTGGGGAATTTTATTGAGTCTTTTGCTCCCCATGACACTGCTGCTAGCCAGGGTTGAGTGTTCCATTCTGGCACTACCAGCACCTCATGTGCTTGATCCAGCCTAATCTTCCTGGCCACTCTGCTGATAATGCTGAATGGGGGGAATATATAATAAAAATTATCATTCCAGATCATAGAAAAAGCAGCCACTTTCCAGGCGTCTCGTTCAGGATGCCAAGACACATATGTAGAAATCTTTTTGTTGTTTCGTGACACAAACAAGTCGACTTCTGGGACTCCCCATTTTTGGCAAATAATCTAAAAAAAGTTATTATTTCGCGACCATTCCAAGTGATCATGGAACTGGCGACTCTTTGTGTCTGCTAGTGTGTTCTTACTACCTGGTATATGTGCTACTGTAAGCCATATTTGTTGTGTTTGTGCCCAATTCCAAATTTGTTTTGCGAGTTTGTTTCATGGTTTGGACTTTGTCCCTCCCATGTTGCGAATATAGGCCATTGCGGTGGTGTTATCTGTTAACACTCGTATGTGAATCTTAGGCACACGCACTAAACTACGCAATCACAGATAGATAGCCCACCTTGCGAAATTTTCATAAGTCTTTCAAAATTGCCTTTTGTCCTGGCTAGTGCTAAAATCTTGTCTATTTCCAAGGACTTAATGTGTGCATTACCATATAAAATGGCCGGTGCATAACCTATCATAATGCCAATAAGAACTGCTACTTGCCGTATGTTTGGTCTTTTTAAGTGTAATAAACTATATGCTGTATTCTTAAATTTATCAAGTTTATCAGGTGTTAACGAAATCGTCATTTTTACTGTGTCGATTAAGAATCCCAAACATTTTAATGTTTTGGTTAGCGTAAGCACAGATTTAGTATTATGTATGTAAAATCCTAACTTAAGAAGTGCTTGACATAAATCGTCTATAGCATTTTGACAATTGTGTTGTGTTTGAGCAACAATAAACAATCATCAATGTACAGGAACATAGCATCACCTTTCTGTGCCATATCTGAGGAAATTGCTTTTAACAATTTTGTAAATAGGCATGGAGCACACGCTCAACCATTTGGCATACATGTAAACTGATAAAGCTGTTCCTCCCAGATAAATCTTAGGAACGTCCTGTCTGCTTTATATATCAGGACTGTATAGTATGCATCTCCTAAATCTACGCTTGCAAGCCATGAACTGTGTGTAACTAAATCCCTGGCTGTTTCTAAAGAAAACATTTTTAAATGTTTGTATTGGACTATCTTGTTAGTGTCGTTAAGTCCAAAATCATCCTAATATCGCCATTTGGCTTCGGTCTGGAAAATATGTTAGAGATAAATTCTCCTTTAACATGTTGGACTGGTTCAATAATCCCTTTATTACAAAATGTTATCACTTCCTTATGTAATGCTTGTTTCTCTATCTCATCAAAACGATATGGGAATGGAGTATTGGTTTGTGTAGGCTGATCTTTAAAAGGAATTGTACCTCCTCGTACAATATTAAGCACTGTGTGGTTAGCTGTAATTTGTTCCCAATCATCTAAATGGTTAGCAATTTTTCCTGCTAGAAATTTGCTTTCATGAGTTTGTGTCGCAACTTCTACTTGTTCCCTGGTCTGGGGAACGGCTTCTGGGGATTCGATTCCCTCTTGAAGGGGCGGTTGTTGTTGTTCCAGCCATACTAGTTCCTCTGTCCCCTTCCTCTGGCCTGATAGCCGTAATTGCTGCTGCCGAACTGGTTTCCTCATTGTCTGGTTCGTCAGGTCCAAAAATCCTGACGGTTCTTGAATCTTGATCTTGAATCGGTTTGTGTTGTCTGATCCCTTCTTAGCCTCCAAATGCTTGGATGATTTGGCTGCAGTTTCGACCTGTTTGAACAGGTTCTGAAGCTGTCCCCCGAACATCTTGGTTTTATCCAAGGGCTTGCCTTTAATAGGCTTGGGGGCAAGGAATAATGTGTATTCCTTGCCGTCATTGTCCACGATTTTCTTGGAACCTGCAACATCTTTGCCAGCGTAGGCGCATACCAAGTTGAAGACGTTCTCGAAACATCTATACAAGATGAAGTTACTCGTCGATGTTAGGAGAGCTATCCCCGAATCCATGTCAGCACAAAGGGTGGAGAACTTGTTGTCCATCATCATGCGGTTAGCGATAGGCGTCACCGCCGCTAGAGCCGCCAGTACTCCTTTGTGGACAGTGTGGAGACAAGTTTCAAACTTTTTGCGTTTGTCACTCATCTTGACATCCGAGTCCATCTCTTCGATGGTAGCTTCCGGGATCCCTTTGATCCCTGTGAACTTCTCTGCCAACTTGGTGATAATTTCCACTGGCTTAAAGGTGTGGAAGTATCCCTATATTGTCTTCCTCATCAGGGTGCAGGTGTTGATCTTTTTCTTTTTCTGCACCATGATTTTCTTGACCACCTTTCCACTGATTTTTGCATATTTGCCAGTCCGTTCCATTTCGGATTCGGAATCCGTGGTTATTGAGTCAGAAGAAGAGTCTGATGAAGAGGACTTACTCTTCTTCTTTTTCTTTGACTTGGACTTCTTTTTGGTCTTTTTAGTGCCGGTCTTGTTGCGGGCCTTGAAGTACTCATCTCCATCAGATGAGCCCTTCCATCCAAACATTCGCTCCAGCCAAACATCTCTCCGTTCGGCAACGGGCGGCACAAAAAATGCCGGTGATCAAAAAGGTCTACTGCACCGGATAACGAATATATTTACATGAATAACTGTGTTAACATGTTTCTTAGTATTGCAAAAAGTACGTCAATCTGTGCTATATGCACTGTTATCAATCCTTGTAGGTTTTCGTCCAATACTTACTCTGGAATTGTTGGTATTTGTTGGAAAAAACTGCTGAACCTGCTTGTAACGTCCTTCCGTTATGAGTGGAATATGCTAATTGCTGGACCCGGATGTTGATTCCTTCTCCCTCGACCATGAGTAGCCAGAGGCTTAGTACCGAGGTAAAATATATATATACATGGACGATTTAGTGTTGATGATAACATTACAATTTTAGTCACCGATCATACCATGCGTTCTTTATAATTGCTATTCATGATATCTGTTAAGTTCCATTGTCTGAGGGTTTTATCATTTAACAATATATATATATATATATATATATGTTAAGTAGATCATCATAATCTACTTTACTTTATTTTGCAGTGAGTTTATTTTAAATGTCTGACACTGATATTTAAAGTGAAAATATGCAAAATTAGATTTGGTGTGTACATCAAAGGTCTGACGCCACAGTCATCAGCAATATCGCAATCGATCAAATTGACTCAGTTTTCCATTCTATGCGGCAACATGTGCTTAATAACTGCACCAGCACCTACGTTTGATATATAGAATCAAATCAACTTTAAATGAAATATTAATATTGTAGAAATAACTAAATTGTGCTAGACATATCCATGGATTAGTAAATATAATGCTTCTTTATAGCGAAATCCCTACACACTGGGTTGGAACTCAAATAACCACATTCTCTTACGTCAGCCAGGGGAACGGGAAGGGGAAGGGTTGGTTGATTGTTGGAGTTTTCATGTCCTGGCAACATCTAAGGTCATATCAAGGGATAAGGGGGATTGCAGAGGTTATAGAATGTAGGTATTCCCTAGTCTACGTCACTGTAACAGCTAAGAAGGGTCATTCGGCCTAAATGACTGACCATCATAGCCGCAGCTCGACTCCAAGATCATGACTGTACCCCAAATAACTCCCACAGAATAAATTGTCTCAAACTATGCTGTCAGCCTTGATTAAGCTTTGCACTTGGTAGCTTCAGAATACACAAGTCATATTCGATCACGGTACTTGTGAATAAGTAAAGTTGTATTGGTCATGTCAGTGGCCCTTTAATAATTGATAATTGTGAATGGTCATAATTGTGTTGGTCATGTTCGAGGCACTTTAATGGTTGATAATTGTGAATAAGTAAAGTTGTGTTGGTCTTGTTAGTGGCCCTTTAATGATTGATAATTGTGAATAAGTAACGTGGTGTTGGTCATGTTAGTGGCCCTTTAATAATTGATAATTGTGAATAAGTAAAGTTGTGTTGGTCATGTTAGTGGCCCTTTAATGGTTGATAATTGTGAATAAGTAAAGTTGTATTGGTCATGCTAGTGGCTGTTTTATAATTGACAATTGTGAACTAGCAAAGTTGTGTTGGTCATCTTTGGTTATAATTTTGAATAAGTAAAATTGTGTTGATCATGTTTGTGGCCCTTTAATGTTTGATACTTGTGAATAAGTAAAGTTGTGTTAGTCATGTTAGTGGCCCTTTAATGGTTGATAATTGTGAATAGGTAATGTTGTGTTGGTCATGTTAGTGGCCCTTTAATATTTGATAATTTTGAATAAGTAAAGTTGTGTTGGTCATGTTAGTGGCCCTTTAATAGTTGATAATTGTGAATAAGTAAAGTTGTGTTGGTCATGTTAGTGGCAGTTTAATAATTGATAATTGTGAATAAGTAAAGTTTTGTTGGTCATGTTCATAGCCCTTTAATGGCTGATAATCTTCAATAAGTAAAGTTGCATTGGCCATGTTAGTGGCCCTTTAATGGTTCATGATTGTGAATAAGTAAAGTTGTGTTAGTTATGTTAGTGGCCCTTTAATGGTTGATAATTGTGAATAAGCAAAGTTATGTTGGTCATGCTAGTGGCCCTTTAATGGGTCATGATTCTGAATAAGCAAAGTTGTGTTAGTCATGTTAGTGGCCCTTTAAAAATTGATAATTGGGAATAACTAAAGTTGTGTTGGTCATGCTAGCGAGAAGCCACATTCAGGTCGTGAATTGGGACTGCAAAGGATATAAAAAAAAGAGGGAGTAAGAAAGAGAAGATGGGAACATGGAAAGAATGGAGAGAAACGAGGAAACTGAATCTACACGGACTCTATCAGGGCCTTTGTCAGATGTGCACCACCAGGGACAGACAGCTCGCCTGTCAACTCGCCTGATATTACTCCAAGAAATGATATCAATCCCTTCCCACCTCACCAACCCCTCTTTCTCCCCTTCCCACTCCCCCATCACACTTTGCACCCACGATCTATGAGAGACACACACCTGGCGGCCATTCGCTTTCTTTTATGGAAGACGCGCACCGCAAAAGCTGTGCGCATGCGTAGTTATGTTCCCTTCCGCTGCCGACTGGCCGGGCCGGCTTGGGGCAGGGTCACTCGGTGCGCGAGTCGATAGCGGGAGGGATCTACCAGGGCTGGGTCTAATAGATGTCCCTTTAACCCCCCCCCCCCCCACCCGCTCTTCCATTCTGTAGCCTCCCCCCCCGCGCACATCACACACCATTTCCTACCAACCGCCCTTTTCAAGGTGGGGTATGGGTGGGGTGAGGAAAGAGGGTGCGGGCGGGAGGGAGGGAGATGCGGAAAGGAGACGGGGAGTGGGAAAGGGGGCGGGAGAGAGGAAGATAAAGGGAAGGAGGAGAGGGATGGGGAAGGTGGAGAGGCGGTGGTGAGAAGGGGGACGAGGGAAGTGAAGGGGAGGGGGGAAGACAGAAAGGTGGGAGAGGATGGGGAAGGGGGAGGGGGGTAAGGGGAGGGGCATGGGATGTGTGTGTGTGGGGGGGGGGGGATAAGGGGAGGGGGAGTTGTATCTTGTGCAAACAAGTCAGGACCATTTTCTATGCCTATAGCTATTTTTTTTTCATTCGTTAATCAAACAACTTTCACGTTGTGAATAGGTTCAGAGTATATAAGCCTACTTGGAGGTGCACTTGGAGACAATTCACAACTTGACCATGACAGTGTCCGCGTCTGGTAGTAAAATTTAGATCATATACGTGTTAGGGCCAAACCACAGTCAGGTCGTGGACATGGACACACCACACCCCGGTCATGCTCCGGCCATGCCCCGGCCCCGGCCATGCCCCGGCCATGCTCCGGCCATGCCCCGGCCCCGGCCATGCCCCGGCCCCGGCCATGCTCCGGCCATGCCCCGGCCACGCCCCGGCCATGCCCCGTCCATGCCCCGGTCACGTCACGGCCACGTCCCGGCAATGTCACGGCCAGGTCCTAGCAAGGAGCGTGCGTGCGTGTGTGCGCGGGCGCGCGTATGCGTGCGCGTGTGCACGTGTGTGCGCGTGCTCGTGTGCATGCGTCTGGAGGGGTTGGGGTTGAGGGAGGAGGTGAAGGTGAGGGTTAGGCCAGAAAAGACGATACCTCACAGATCAGCACGCTGCTTTATGGGATGGGTCAGTCAGCGCCCCCTAGTAGCTTCCCTGGCGCTTTGGACGTTACCGCCCTATATGGCACAGATGCCGCGCGGGCTCCTTATTCAACGCTATGTGAAAGACGTATCAGCACGCCACCTGGTGTCATCTACAGAAACCTATCATACAGTTCCCTTATTGAACCCTATAGAGAAGCGGAATGAACCATCTTCTAGAAATCACTCAATGTAGTGGTGCGCCACCTGGCGTGATACATACAAACCTACCATGCAGTTCTTATGTCTATTGCTATATTTATCATCATTATCATCATCATCATCATCATCATCAGACCGGGCGTGGGAGCCGAATCTGTAGAGTGTGGGCCTCGCATGTGGGAGATCTGGAGTTTGGTTCCTGGTCGAGTCAAACCAATGACTTATTAAGTTATAAAATTGATACTTGTCGCTTCCTCGCCTGGTGCTCGGTATTAATAGGATAGGGCAAGGACTTGTTAGTTCAGTGTCAGTATAATGTGACTGAGTGAGATATTGGGTCATAATGCCAGTGGCCTGATTTCCCAGTGGGGAAGCACTATAATGTTGCCATGAGCGCGCACTGTCACTGTCTTGATATGACCCTATAAGTTATATGTTGCCAGGACATAAAACTCCAACAACCAAACAACCATCAATAGCGCCACCACCACCACTGTCATCATCACCACCACCATCACCATCATATCGGTACTACCACCACCACCATCATGATCATCATCATATTTATTCTTACACAGACCTGCTCAAACACAGCCGCCCAGAACTGCTGATCTCCAGAGCGGTGATCACGTGGTCCTAGTATAGTGGTAGGGAGACGTTACTAATGAATCAACATACAAAAATGGCCAACAATTTCATGAAAGCAAGATTAGGATATTTTGTAAGGGGCGCGGGGGGCTAGTTCACATGCGCCTGCGTAAAGAATCCCATAGGATAGACACAGACTGCATGCTTTTCACACACACACATACACACACATATATATATATATATATATATATATATATATATATATATATATATATAAAGCCCCAGTCACACTAGATTACTTTGCGATAAAAACAGTAAGCCCACATAGGGCGCTCGCAGCCTTGCGACAAAATGCGATGGCCAACTGAACCCCCCCCCCCCCCCGAATGATTGCTAACCGATCACCGACCAACCACTGAGTGGTCGCAGGTGGTTGGCAGCGGTGCGACGAACGGCGGTCAGTCGGCAACCAGTCGCAGCCAGTCGGCGATGGTTGATCGATAAACTATGAAAATAGTTGGCGATGTCCTGGTGATCAGTGCACATATATACCTTTGTTATTGACCACTTGCGACCACTTTGCGACCACTTTGCAACCACCTGTTTTCTTGTTATAAGTGGTCGCACAGTGGTTGCAAGCCTAGTGTGTCTGCAGTATAACACTTAACAGCAAAACGAGTCGGAACGTGCTCTGCTTAATATCACAAGGCGCGATCAGTTCCTACTTATTTAAAGCTGCATAGGCCGATGAAAGCACCAAACTTTCAAAACCAAAACACTTACCTAGATATGATCCGACTGATCCAATTCCGATATTTGAGCGCTTATTAAGATGCTGTGACCTTAGATGTTTCCTGGACGTAAAACTCCAATGACCAACCAATTATTAAGCATTTACTGATGCACAGTAAGGAATAAAAAGTCAATTCAATAAAATTGGTGACTGCTGAAAGCCTATGATGTCCAACATTTCATATGCCTACAGAATTAATTTGGCATGTTTTCACTTCAAAGTAAACAATGTAAGATCAAATTTACTTCAACCTAAAGCAAAGCAAATTATATTGACCAATATAATATATTTATCTACAAAATATGGTACAAACCGGCAAAACCAGCGGATTATCCAACTTAAAGTAAATTTAATAGAACGTATCATTGCTGCAGTCAATGATATCCCGAATTTCTACATGCCTACCAAAATTAATTTGGCATGTTTTCACTTCAAATATATCTCTCCTGGGTTAACCCTTTAAAACAAAAGTAATTTCAATTCAAAGTAAAGTTGATACTGATCACCAATCTATCATTATTAATAAAATAAAATAAACAGACAGAAACCACAAGGCATAGTCAAATGGTTTGGGTTTCCTGAGATAACTAACTATATTAGGTTGATTGCTATAATCTACCTTACTTTAACTTGAGGTAATTTTTATTTTAAATGGCTAAATTTTGAGATATTTGAAGTGCAAACATCTAAAATCAAGTTTGGCACCATAGCCTTGTGCAGTAATCTCTATTAAATTGACTCAATATTCCCTTCTATGAGGCAACAAATACTTAAATAAGTGCACAAATATCCAAGTTAGATATGTATAATTAAATCTAGATAATTGTTTTGGTTTGGAAAATTTGATGTTTTAATCTGACTTATGCAGCTTTAATTTTAATGTAAAAAGTCGATGAAGTTTTAGGTTGGTGGGGGCCAGGTGCCCATTAACGGGACCACGTAGCGTGCATTGATCGCTGTCCGTTAGCCATAATTGCTTATATCCAGCAGAAAACCTGGCCGCTCCATTCACAGATCGGGCTGAGCGTGGACCAGGCCAGCAACATGATGGCCCCGCTTGTGCCTTTCACAATCTACATCCGGGAACCAGACGGAATGGCCGAATGAGTTGAGCGTCCGTTGGTTTGTTTGTTCTTGCTTTACGCCCTAGCAACATCTAAGGTCATATCAGGACGGGTACCAACTTGTGTCAGTGCGCACTCATGGTGACCTTATAGTGCTGTCCCACTGGGATTGCCACTGGCACCATGACCTGATATCCCAGTCAGTCACATTATCCTGACACTGAGCAAACCAGTCAGTCCCTGCCCTATCCCATTAATGCCGAGGACCTGGCTAGGAAGCGACAAATATCAATTTTTAAGTTATTGGTTTGACTCGACCAGGGTTCGAACCCACGACCCCATGGTAAACCAGCACGGGAGACGGGCGCTCTAACTCATTCGGCCATCCCGTCTGGTCCCCGTTTTGGTAGATCGTGGGATTCGAACCCACGTGTTTGAACCCTGGTCGATCGTTGTAATCTACCTTACTTTGGTTTGAAGTAACTCAAGAAAATCAAATGGAGTAACTTTTGAGATATTTGAAGCGCAACCATGCAAAATTAATTTTGGCAAGCATGCCAAATCTCTGATACCATAGACTTCTGCAGAAACAGGTTCGATTAAAGTGTCACAGTATTCCCTTCTGTGTGGTGAAACATGCTTAATAATTACACCAGTATAAGTTAGAGATGTAGAAAAAATCTGGATAATTGTTTTGGTTTTGAAAATTCTATGTTTTCATCGGACTATGTAGCTTTAAAATAGTTCAAACAACAAACCAGCTGGGATGAGCGAATGAATTAAGCGTCTGTTTTCCATTTTGGTACATGTCGAACCCTGGTCAAGTCAAGCCAATGACTTAACAATCGATACTTATCGTTTCCTAGCCAGGCACTCGGCATCATTATGATAAGGCAAGGACTGGTTGGCTCAGCGTCAGGATAATGTGAATGAGTGGGATATCATGTGCTGGTGCTGGCGGCCTGGTCTCCCAGTAGGGCAGCACTATAGAGTCACCATGAGTACACACTGTCACAAGTCGATATCGGTCCTGATATGACCACAGACGTTGCCAAAACGTGACAACTCCAACAACCAATCAAGTTCTCAACAACACGCGCATAGATTACACCAGGTTGTGTTTTCAGATGTGTTTGTGCTCGTTGTTTTGTTGTTCTGTTGTCGCCATAGCAGTCTTGGGTAGATACCCCGATAAAGGAATTAGTATCAACACTAATACACGCACATCTTCCGAGTTCGGTTTCACTTGAGGAAGCACTGAAGCTGTGACCTGGTGTGGTTGTCCCTCCTAGCGCTAGCCATCACCGCTTTAATCCTGCTTTAAACTCACGAACACATGGTTCCCTATTACTACTATACCAGACTTGCTGTCACCTGGTGTGTTTACACATCGGAAATAGGATGGTTGTCCCTCGTAGCGCTAGCCATCACCGCTTTAATCTTGCTTTAAACTCAGAAACACATGGTTCCCTATTACTGCTATGCTAGACTTGCTGTCACCTGGTGTGTTTACACATCGGAAATAGGATGGTTGTCCCTCGTAGCGCTAGCCATCACCGCTTTAATCTTGCTTTAAACTCAGAAACACATGGTTCCCTATTACTGCTATGCTAGACTTGCTGTCACCTGGTGTGTTTACACATCGGAAATAGGATGGTTGTCCCTCGTAGCGCTAGCCATCACCGCTTTAATCCTGCTTTAAGCTCACAAACACATGGTTCCCTATTACTACTATACCAGACTTGCTGTCACCTGGTGTGTTTACACATCGGAAATAGGATGGTTGTCCCTCGTAGCGCTAGCCATCACCGCTTTAATCCTGCTTTAAGCTCACAAACACATGGTTCCCTATTACTACTATACCAGACTTGCTGTCACCTGGTGTGTTTACACATCGGAAATAGGATGGTTGTCCCTCGTAGCGCTAGCCATCACCGCTTTAATCCTGCTTTAAACTCACAAACATATGGTTCCCTATTACTACTATACCAGACTTGCTGTCACCTGGTGTGTTTACACATCGGAAATAGGATGGTTGTCCCTCGTAGCGCTAGCCATCACCGCTTTAATCCTGCTTTAAGCTCACAAACACATGGTTCCCTATTACTACTATGCTAGACTTGCTGTCACCTGGTGTGTTTACACATCGGAAATAGGATCGTTGTCCCTCGTAGCGCTAGCCATCACCGCTTTAATCCTGCTTTAAGCTCACAAACACATGGTTCCCTATTACTGCTATGCTAGACTTGCTGTCACCTGGTGTGTTTACACATCGGAAATAGGATGGTTGTCCCTCGTAGCGCTAGCCATCACCGCTTTAATCCTGCTTTAACTCAGAAACACATGGTTCCCTATTACTGCTATGCTAGACTTGCTGTCACCTGGTGTGTTTACACATCGGAAATAGGATGGTTGTCCCTCGTAGCGCTAGCCATCACCGCTTTAATCTTGCTTTAAACTCAGAAACACATGGTTCCCTATTACTGCTATGCTAGACTTGCTGTCACCTGGTGTGTTTACACATCGGAAATAGGATGGTTGTCCCTCGTAGCGCTAGCCATCACCGCTTTAATCCTGCTTTGAAACTCACAAACACATGGTTCCCTATTACTGCTATGCTAGACTTGCTGTCACCTGGTGTGTTTACACATCGGAAATAGGATGGTTGTCCCTCGTAGCGCTAGCCATCACCGCTTTAATCTTGCTTTAAACTCAGAAACACATGGTTCCCTATTACTGCTATGCTAGACTTGCTGTCACCTGGTGTGTTTACACATCGGAAATAGGATGGTTGTCCCTCGTAGCGCTAGCCATCACCGCTTTAATCTTGCTTTGAACTCAGAAACACATGGTTCCCTATTACTGCTATGCTAGACTTGCTAGAGTTCTTGCACTGAACTGGTTTCTAGGATGTGTTGCAGTTCCACCTCCAACCTACCCTCTGATGGCAGTCAGGGGCGTAGCTAGACGTACCCACGTACGCCAAAACGTCCACATCGTTTTGTCAACAACAACAAAATTAAAAAATAATAAAGAGAGAGAGAGGAGGCATGTAGTAGTCCGGAGTGTCGAAAACTCAAGTCTTAAATGTGTCAAATCCGCCAGCTTAAGCTTAAGCGGACCCCTAAACCCCCTGCCGAAATTAGGAGAACACATCATTAAAAATCTAGCTACGCCCCTGGCAGTGATAAGATCTACAGCTAGGTGGCTCCGCTGTGTCGTGATTCTCCGGGAGGTTTGGGTTCGATCCGCCAGGTAGCGGGGTGGGTTGGCTCGCCGCGCTCGGTGGGTCTGACGTCCGCTCGTCACTGCTTGCTGCCCTCATTGCCTCGACTTGCATTAATATACAGTAAAACCTCTCTAAATCGACCAACCATGGGCCCGACTTTAAGTGGTCCATTTAGGGAGGTGGTCGGGTTAGAGAGTTAAAATATCCTCACAGTGGTATTGTTGGGATCCAAATAAAGCGATCGATATAGGGGAGTGGTCGATCTGTGGAGGGGTCGGTATAGAGAGGTTTGACTGTGTATATATATTTATATATATATAATTTTTTTCCCAGTAGACCGAGATGGGTAGATTGGACCAAGAGCAGGCCACTATGCAATCACAATCCACAATTCACCCCGCGCACGCTTATCTCCGTAGTGGTGCTTATCTGGAAATGAGCTGGTATCTCCCGTTATCAGCGCAGATCCAAGCCACAGTCCGAGACAATTGAGTTAATCTGAACGATCCGTCTTTTCTGTGCAACCCTCACTCCCCCACCCATTGTGCAACCGCTCCACCCCCCCCCCCCAACCTCCATTCCCACCTCCAACAACGCTATGCCCCCCCCCCTCCCCCGCGCCCATCCCGGAAGAGAAAGGCCAAAGTGATGTGAAAGAACAAAAGAGGTCAATTTATGTGAATGAAATGTGGCCGGGGGAAATGGTAGATAAGAGAAATTGTCCAGCGTTGAAAATAAACATCCTCACGGGAGCTTATACGTTATGGGCAGAATAAATAACTTGTCACAAATTTTATAATTTCTTTTTTAAAGACATCACCACCCACCACGCACAACCCTCAACCCCCTCCCACACCACTACCACCACCAGACACCCTCCTCTCACACCACCGTGCTTCTATCACTCAGGGTGGGTGGGTGGTCTCCCACATTACACGACTGTCATACCGCTGTCACACTGCTGTCACACCTATAGCGCATGCGCCCAGGTCCTGGCCGTACAAGCTTATTGCCTAGCCCTCATTGCAGCTCTATCTCATACGCGTCAAACCCGCGACTGTAGATCCATGCACACTGTATGCACACCCGTGTCTCTACTCACATTGTCACCGGCACCAGCATCAGCACCAGCACCAGCACCAGCACCAGCACCACCAGCACCAGCACCACTGGCACCAGCACCAGCCATCAGCACCAGCACTGGCACCACCGGCACCAGCACCAGTACCACTGGCACCAGCAACACTGTCACCAGCACCAGCACCAGCACCACCAGTACCAGTACCACCATCACCAGCACCATCACTAGCACCATCACCAACACCAGCACCAGTGCCATCACCAGCACTAGCACCAGCACTATCACTAGCACCATCACCAGCACCAGTACAATCACCAGCACTAGCACCAGCATCAGTACCATCAAGAGCACTAGCACCAACACCATCACTAGCACCAGCACCAGTACCTCACCAGCACTAGCACCAGCACCACTGGCACCAGTACCATCACCATCACCAGCACCATCACCAGTACCGTCACCAGCACTAGCACCAGCACCATCACTAGCACAAGCACAAGCACAAGCACCAGCACCAGCACCAGCACCAACACTAGCACCAGCATCACTGGCAACAGCATCAATATCAGCACAAACACCAGCACCAGCACCAACACTAGCACCAGCATCACCACCAGCATCACCACCAGTATCACCACCAGCACTAGCATCACCACCAGCAACACCACATCCCACTGACACCACCTGCACCACATCCACCACCACCACCTACCACCTCCACCACCTCCACCACCACCATCACCATATATTATATGTTTAGTGTAAACCGGAAAATCCAGAAAACCGGGCCACTTCTTCTGGTCTCAAGTTTTCCGAGTATTTAGTCGGGTACCTGTATTCACCTATTGAGGAATAAACTCATCATACATATAATTAAGGGAACACTTTCGACTTCGGCCCATTTACAATCATTCCACCCACACACTCAGACTACCATATACGTCTACTCATGTCTTTTGGTTATATTATTACATATACTTTGGATGTAAATCCCCTTATAGTTATAATGGCACCATCTATTCCACATTGATCTAATTCAATATTAATTGAATCTACTTCCGGTACACGCGTGCCAAATGTCACCGCATTTACTCATTTGCGGAGATCCGGTTTTTCCCAATCTCCTATTTGTTTTTTTTAAAATGTGTGTGCATACAAAGGGTATAATGATCCTTAATGTCTTTTAAATTAGTGCAGTGTAAATAATGCAGGTAAACCCTCGCGTGTGTTGAACGTCGAATAGAGTCCTCTGCCTTCAACATCCTACTGGTGTTTCTTTTCCCAGACAGACATTGCGCACAGTCGCCTAGATAAAAGATTCACCCGGTACTTGTAGTACACGGGTGAAGGACAACGTAGTGTAAATACGGGCAAAAATAGGTTTAGTATGGAACATGAAGTAGAAACTGTGGCTCGGGTATCAAATGGCTATCCATATAAGCACAGAATTGGTGAAATGGGAGAGAATGCAAAAAGACAAGATGGCGGCCGCAGAACGCCATCGATTTCACTTTTAAATCTGATTAAACTAGATATTATATGATATTTTTCAACTCAAAGGTAGCGGGCTATCAATAAGACATATGTAAAGAATAAATGTTGCTTCTTAGATAGTGAAATTAGGCTCTCAATTCATTGACCCGTTTTTTCGACAGCTTTTACATAGGGTTGGTTTGCACCCCTACTGCAGCAGTACGGGGTGAATCTTGTATCTAACAGTCGCCATGCTGGTGCAAGAATTTATGTTCAATGGATAAAGAACTGACCGCCCTTCTCGATTGAAGACGGACAGCAGTGCGTCTACGAGTGTCTTTAGTTTCATCATGTATAAAATATATAATTGAATAAATTATCTGTGACCAAGGTTCTACAACTGATGTCCTATATCCATATATGAGCCTGTCTCAAAAGGTGGTAACTCTTTCCCCCCCCCCCCCCCCATTGTAACAATTGACACAAAACAGCGCAGAAATGGTTACTGAAAAGACAAGGACATTTGCTTCAAATCAATATGTATTCTATTGGGATTATGAAACACCATGTAAAAAAACAGATCAGTTTATCTTGAGAAAATGCATAAGCAGATAGTATGTTGATCATTACAATGGATAAAGTTTTGTCCTATATTGCTTAGCACCTTTTGAGACAGTCTCATATACATTATACAGTGAAACCCCGATTTAATGTGCCCCAATTTAACGCACCTCGATTTAACGCGAATTCGGGTATAACACAATGAGTCATTGGCCTTAGAAGTCTTTAATTCGAAGGCAATTCAGTAAACTGAACCCCAAATTAGCGCGACCCAATTTGTTCATGATGTCTTTATATGGACCCCAATAATTGCGTTATTATGGAGTATGCAGGTATTGCAGCTATTGCAATACCTCAGGGAGTTTGATGCCCCTGCCTTGCAGAGTTGTAAACCACTGCCTTGTGGTACAGGTCCTTGACAGAACCGAAGGCTAAGGGAGCAAACCCTAAACAGAAAACCATGTCACTGTGGCAGCATTAAGGGCCGTTGATGTATGGAACTCCCAACATCTCCCGACCAGCCACTGCAGGGACAAATAGTTTTGCGCCTGTCTTGACATGTTCTTGCCGGTGTGAAACCTCTATTTGCTCCCCGAGAGAGTGCCGCTGGTAACTTGCAAAAGCCAGCAGCACTTCAACACTTTTGCAGGCAGCTTTCACGAAATAGGAGAGCGGCAGTCAAGTAATGAAAGCAGTCTTTGTCGCATCGCGACCGACAGCATGATGATGATGAATTGCATTATAACGGGAATTCACTGCAAAAGATTCTTGGGCGCAAGTGACAGTGTAGCGTCCAGGATAGAAGCGTACAGGTGGTGGGGCCACCAGTCATGTGGTTGGAGGGGGGGGGGAATACATCATGTGGTGTTCTCTGTGGCAGAGTGGTTAGAGTGTCTGACTTTTTTCTAGGTCGGACTCCTAATCTGAAGATCGGTGGTTCGATTCCGCATGCCCCCACTTCTGCCACCTTGGATTTCCACCGCTGTGTATAACTTACAGTGTCATCAAAGGCCGGTTGCTCTCATGCCATGTGTATGTGGTGTGGGAGGTTAAAAATCCCTTGGGTCAGTAAAAGTGTAGGCTCGGGCTTTCTATGGACAAACTGTCTAATGGTGAAAACAAGTCTATTCAGACTTATCCATGATATGCAGTATAAATCTTCAACAACAACAAAAAAGTAAGCCACCCCATCAATAATAAGGTAGTAAATAAACATATAATCCCTTTCATACCTTTATACTCGCATAATGTGTATACATCATATATATATAACAGCAATACATATTTCGCATTTTAATTTTCATTTATATATACATACATGCAGACATCACTATTGTATTTATAAACCTCTGTTATGGCAAACCCGTGACATATGCAGACAAAATCTTTTAAGGTACAAACTATCTTTGATTGGTCTCAACAATGACAGGACACCTGCTATAGGTGGACATCATTGTCTGGATGCAGAATTGTCCGTTGAATACATATATATAGACATATATATACACATACACAGAAATACAGCTACATATGCTTCTACCTGAAAACTCTTGGGTGGCGCCCCCTCGGTTTCGCTAACGTATACCAGCAGGCCGCCCGATGCGGTATGCTCTACAAATAGACGATCCGCCTTGCTGGCGCCCTCAGGCTGCTCCCACAGCAAGACCTTAGCCTTATCATGAATAATACTGACATCAACCCCCCCCCGCACCATCCCCGATCTCGACCCCCGCTGAAAGATCAAGACATGGCATGCAATCATTATCAGAGGAGTTGGGATGTTCAGTCCGGTTAGGGGTGACAGTCCTAGATTCAATGTTATCGTTCGGATGATCGGCGCTATATGAGAATTCAACATTGTGCCTAGACATGTTGAATGTTCGAGCACGTCAATTTTTGCACTTAGTCCGTTTGTGTGACTTAGAGCCACATCTTGAGCAAGCGTGAGCGAAGCGGCACTCATCGTCAGCTTTAAGGCAGCCCGAATCGCCATTCCAGGCGTAACAAGCCTTCTTAGTGTTGTTGCCCGGTGATCTTTTCCGAGCGCTATATGTGTTAGCACCCTGCCTCTTAATCTTCATATTGTGGGGGCCGTAGTGTTCTATACTCTCATCCTGGTGAGCTTTAGAGAATGCCTTGAACCCGATGCTCTCCCCGAGCTTGCGAATGGCAAGCACGTGGTCAACATGGGCAACGTCCCTGTAGTGGTCTTCACGCGCCCGAGTTGAGATGAAGCCAATGTGTTGGATGAACGATCTGTAGTCCGATATTGAGAGTGACATAATGTCCAGGCACCAGTCGCATGAAGCCTTAACAAGTTCATGGGGGTTCATCTTCCTGACTTCCTTGCCCATCCCATATTTTCTCAATGACCACTTACTGCGCCACCTTCGTGAAGAACTCCCGTCACTACTCGACCTAGAATCACGCCTCCTTCTCCTACTCGACCCACGTGAGTGTCGACGCGATCGACCGTGTTTAGAGTCGACGTGGTCGGTGCCTAGAGTCCAACTCGGCTGCTTAGGCGCTGCGTCCGTCGTCCGTCGATCCTCCTGTGGATGTAGTCGGTCGTCCGCGTCGTCCCGGTTCGTTCCAGCTTGAAAGTCGTGTTGGTCGTCCCTCACGGTCGTCCGGCGTCTGTTTCGTCGTCTGTCTCGTTCTGCTCTGAGATCGTCCAGTTCGTCCTCCAGAGCCGTAACCCTCATCTCTGCCTTGAGTTTGTCGATAGCCGCGCGTGCAGTCGACTCACGCTCCTCCAGCGACAACTCGGCGAAGTTGGAAGCGGTCGAATCAAAGTCGTCGACGTCACCTCCCGATCTCGCATTTTTAGACGGCGCTGTGCTGCTGCGCGTAGCCATACCTGACCTAGTTACAGGTGTGTCGATTGCTTTAGCAAAAGGACATCGGTCTTGAGTGTCGTGGTTTGACCCGCACTCAGAACAATAGCGGCAGCCTGGCATGAAAGCGGACCTTAGTTAAGCGGATTAGCTAAGCGGATTAAGCGTTCCGCTTACCCACACCCGGCGAACTTGGAGCAGTTATTTTTAAACCGGAGGGAAAAGTGCTGGGTCGATTGAACTGACTGTACGTACGACTAGGAATTTTTTTTACCTCCTGGTCGATATTATCGACACACTGGGTGCCAAATCAGAGCATGATAGCTCCAGCGATATTATTTTGAGTTTAAAGAATCTGTGTCGATTATATGTGGACCCAGAAAATACAGGAGGTTAACGAGATAACTGTCTCTATATCGACCCACCCCCCTACTCGGTAGGAGACAGTCGAATGATCTCAAATTATGTCCCACTCCCCCGTCTACGAATACCGTCGACACACTTATGGGCTGCTCGACGGTCGTAATACGTGACCAACCGATCTAAGTTAAGGCACGATACCGTCATCCATGTGAATTCTTGCTGTAGAGATCGATCCCGATGCTATCCAATCGAACCGATAATCGACTCACAGGCACGGTCGTCCGGATCGCGGAAGAAAAACCAGACAAAATAGTGTCAAGGTAGCAAACAGGTAGCCAGTAGACTGTTTGGGAGAGCTTGAGTGTAGTTGTTGTCTGTTCAGAAGCAGGAGAGAGACTGACTGCCCGGGCAAGTAGTGCCAGGAACCCACAGGTGGTGGCGCTGGGGTAGGCCAGGACCGGGGCAAAACCGGGCAAGTCAGCGATTGGAGAATAACATTAGTCGAATACAGAGGAATAATCGTGATAATATTATGAGAGAGCTCCGCCCCTTTTATATACGTATAATACATTATACTCTCTATATATACACATACACAGAAATACAGCTACATATGCTTTTGTCGTGGAGGTGATAAACATTCGAAATATTGCGCATAGAGCGGGAATCGAACCCACATCTCTTGCATTCTGTGTTTCGTCTTCGGTTTGTTTACATGGATGAGTATTTTATTTGAAGTTGCGCTAAATAAGAAATAACATAGATGAATAAAATCACATGGCCACATGCTCTTTACATAATTCATTCTCTCACAGCCACCAGAGGGCGATTGGTGAGGGAAATCGTTTATTGACCTCCTGTCAAATTCCACAATAGCCCCTCTCGACGTTCCACTTCACTTCGCTATGAAAGCCCGTAGTGTAAGTCAATTAATTACCAAAGAAAATAAATGGTTTTAATATTATTTGTGTTTTTACTTATAATTCTTTCTTCTTCTTTTTGTTGTTGTTGTTGTCAATACGTGGGTACAGTTCAGATTAATGTACTTTTGCCGCTAACCGCTATGAACCGAACAGCTCTACTGACTAACATCTTTACTATCGCTATTTGAACATAAATAATCTCAGATACACAATTGACACAGCAGGATTACATTGTCTGCTTGCGTGTAGTAGTAGTAGTAGTAGTAGTAGTAGCAGTCTTGGCCAAGGACAGGAGTTCATGGCATGCTTCTGTTCATAAAAACGCAACACAGTTTGAAACTGGTCGTATATCTCAAGCTAAACAAAAGCGTCAGCAGAGAACAGATTGTCTCCTTCATCTACCAGACTCTCTGACAGCAGCTACACACATGTCCAACGTGCCACCAACCATTCCAAGCACAAATTGGACTCACCAGTAAGGGACAGATTCACAACAAATGATGAGCTGCTTTCGTCGTCGCTACCGATGTACAACCAAGAAGTAGTAGCAGTATTTAATGTGCGAGCCACATTAAAACTTTGCTAAGCTTTACTCCGGGTATTAGAACCGGAACCGGCTCTATCGATTCCTGATGCCGATATCACATAAAAGCCGCAACACCAAATTACCCCCATTTAGCCATAAAAGAGGGGAAATAATTGCATTGTAGTCGACGTCATGGCAACGAAGCCGTTAATTATGTCAGCAATATTCGCCAGGTTAATGCAGACAGACTGAACGCTCACTTTCTGTCTTCCTTTGTCCCTTCATAATAATTTCTCTTTCCATTCCCTCCTTCTCTCTGTCCCTCTCTGTTCCTCTCTCACCCTCTCTCATCCTACCTCTGTCCTCTCCCCTTCTCTCCCTCTCTCGTCCTACCTCTCTCCCTATCTCTCCCTCTCACATTCCTATCCTTCCCTCTCTCTCCCTCTCTCTCTCCCTCCCTCTCTCTTCCCCTCTCTTCATGTCTTTCCCTCTTTCCCTGTCTCCGTCTCTCTTCCTCTCTCTTTCTCTCATTCCCGCTCCCTCTCCATCCCTCTCTCCCTCCCTCTCCCTCCGTCCCCTCTCCCCCCTCTCATTCACCCGCTCTCTCTCTCTCCCTCTATCTCTACCTCACCCTATCCCCCTCAACCTCTCTCTCCTTAAGCAATGATAATTAAGCTCCCGCCATTCAATTTCCAGACACTTAACAATAAAATTAATAATGTAGTTGTAGTTGTTGTTGCAATGGAAAGGAATGAACTCTGAACTCCAGCTCTTTACGTCGGCCATGCAATCGCCAAGCACTCACCATGCACTCGCTGAACACTCACCATACACTCGCCGAGCACTCACCAGCCACTCGCCGAGCACTCACCATGCACTGGGCGGACCCCAGCGACAGCCACCAGCGCCACCTGTGTACATGAGTAATAACAGGTCGCCGTGCCTGGCCGTGTCGAGATGGGACCAGCAGACAATGCGGGCTGAGTCAATGTAGCGTGGAGAGCGGAGTCAACATAGCGTATTCAGAGAACGCCCGAGGCGGCACAAGGCCAAACACTCCCCCCTCCCCCTCCCACTCTCACAGCTTCTTCTATATTCACTGGTAATTCACCAGTAAATATTCCTCCTCTCCCCAGAAATTAAGTAAGCGAAAATGATCACAACTCAAATTTAATTACATGAATTCGGTTGCGACATGTATAAATATATAGCATGCATATTTGTAATTACATATTTCACCAGTTATACTTATTTTTAATACACATTTCACTAGTAACTCAACCCTAAATATCCATTCCCCCTAACAAATTTGTAAGCAAAAATGATGAAAACTATAATTTTTATTCTTCTGAATAATCTTGTATCACCATTAAGGCACTGGTAATCTATTATTACATAATCACATCAATTTTCACTTTTAGCACAATTTATAACAAGGAGCATTGGAATAACACTTGAACAACTATTAAATTAAATAAACAAGACTTATTGAAATGACAAATGAACAGATTTTCAGAAAGGTGTCAGACACCAGAAAGTTGCATGATTTCTGAAGATCATCTAGCAAGTAAGTGGGGTTTTACGTCTTAGTAACCTCTCGTGTCATATCAGCCTTCCCGACTTGCATTATTACATAATAATTATACTATAATATTATTACATAACAATTACACTATTCCATATACACAATTACACATAACAATTACAAGTATTAAGGTCTGGGAAAGCGTTTAAGATTACCTTAAACAGGCCCGTGGGGGAAAACACTTTACGTTTATGTACTGCTTAGTATTAGAATTTTAATATATCAGACTTTTAGTCTGGCACTCTAGAACCGGAAACTCGATCAGTTTAACCGCCCACCATATGTGTGTAACACAGATTACAAGAAAAAACACACACACAAAAAGATGTCATAAGTTATATGACGTGTCACGTGTGGGCACCTTGGTGTGATGCATCAGAGCTCCATTAATGTGTACATAGTTAAAACAATGTTGCGCATGCGCACTGGCATGGGACGTCGCCCGCATACTCCCCTCGCCCCGACCCCCATTGTATTTATAAACCACATTACTCACCAAAACCATGATGAACTAATAAATAAGCAAACAAAATGGAGGGACAGGGACATGGGGGAAAACCACCCATAGAATAAATAGTAAGAATAATCATCACACATACACACACCACACTGTCGTTGTGTCATATGCTGCAAATTGTGTATTCAACAGTTATCGTATACCTTACTTTATATGCCATTTTTGTGTAAATAATCCTGAGTTGAAAAATGGCTAGAAGACCAGTGCTTCGGCGCTGACAAAAAAGACTTATTCAGCAGAATAAACATCTTTACCCAAAAGAAAACACACACAAAAAACTACAGAGTTAAGCCATGCGCAATGCCTCACTACAAAATGCCAACATACAAGCAGATATTGTATAATATGAGTCTTCTAAGAGACCAACACTGAGATCCAGCGGGGCCCAAATCAAGTGTTCTCTGTGGCAGAGTGGTTAGAGTGTCTGACTTTTTTCTAGGTCGGACTCCTAACCTGAAGGTTGGTGGTTCGATTCCCCATGCCCCCATCTCTGCCAATTTGGATTTCCACCGCTGTGTATAACTTACGGCGACATCAAAGGCCAGTTGCTGTCATACCATGTCTATGTGGTGTGGGAGGTTAAAAATCCCTTGGGTCGGTAAAAGTGTAGGTTCGAGCTTTCTACCGACAAACTGTCTAATGGTGAAAACAAGCCTATTCAGGCTTATCCATGATAGGCAGTATAACTCTTCAACAACAAGGCCCCTTGCCAGACTAGGGTGAGGCGAGCACACTGCATCAATCCAGGTTAGTTGTTGGAATTTTACGTCCTGGCAACATCAATGGTCATATCAGGATGGGTACCGACTTGTGACAGTGCACACAAATGGTAACTTTATAGTGCTGCCTCACTGAGAAATCAGGCTGCCAGCACCATGACCTGATATCCCACTCAGTCACATTATCCTGACATTGAGCTAACCAGGCCTTACCATATCCTATTAATGCCAAACACCAGGCTAGGAAGCGACACTCATAAATTTGATAAGTAATTGGTTTAACTAGACTGGGAATTGAACCCCCGATCTCCCACATGGGAGGGGAGGCCTGCGTACTAACGATTCGGCCACTGGATCCGGTGCATCAATCCAGAAAACTGGAGCAGTGCACGTGTCAGACACGGCAGCATACACTGTGGCGCACTGATGGAGTAGCAGTGGGCCCACAGGGGTGGGTGGGGGTTACCATGGTTACTAATTAGGACAGCGTCCGGATGAGTGTAGTCAATACTCAGTAGTTGGAGTGTCAGAAGGTGGTGGACTTGGTGAACACACATAAAGGAGGTTTTTCTTCTTGAAGATTTATACTGTCTATCTTGGATAAGTCTGAATACAGAATAGACTTGTTTTCACCATTAGACATAGGTGACCCGAGCAGACACAGGTAAACACTCCTGGGCAAAGGAACAGATCAAGACAGCACCACAGCTGTCCAGCATTGAAAACAAGCACCCTGACAGGAGCTTATACCTTATGGGCAGAGTAAATACCTCGTCAATAAAAAAATAAAATAAAAAAAGAGAGTTTGTCGAAAGAAAGCCTTAGCCTACACTTTTACTGACCCAAGGGATTTTAACCTCCCACATCACATAGACATGGTGTGAAAGCAACTAGCCTTTGATGATGCTGTAAGTCATACACAGCGGTGGACATCTAAATTGGCAGAGGTGGGGGCACAGGGAAGCGAACCACCTACCCTCAGATTAGGAGTCCGACCTAGAAAAAAGTCAGCCACTCTAACCACTCCACCACAGAGAACAAACACCACGAGGTGATATTTTAACTACTGTAAAATATTTGTGAGAACAATTTCACTACAATCTACATTAGAAGCAAATGCATACCATCCCAAGTATAGTCATCGGGAAGCACCTCGGTTAGAAGTGTGAATTCAACTTAAAATGTTCAATCCATAGTGAAGGGTAGCGATGGGATGGGCACCAACTCCTACTTCTGGCATGAAAGCTAAAGCCGCGACCCGGCATGCTGGGTCACAGCTTCAGTGCTTCCCGAGGGACCAGTGGGACTCGGAATGCCCCTATTAAGAAATGAAGATATTATGCGCTAATTGAAACCATACCCACTGCTCTTTTCATACATCGGCATACAATATTAAAACTATCTGGAGATCTCGAACCAACTAATGCCCTCTCCCTACCCCCCCCCCCCCCACACCCAAGTTCTGTCTTATCTCCAGTGAAATTCCACTTCCACTAAGCATTTAATAATACACCTTTGAGATTCCCCATTCTGGAATTAGTGCCAGAATTCTAGAATTCATTTCCTGTCACCATTTTTTTGTTTTTTTTGTTTGTACATTAATTGATTAGGCAGGGGAAATTTCAGTCGCAGACAACTGGTCTTCCTCATTGCACTGCTCCTTGCCCTATCCTAATAATCCCAAGCGTCTGGCTAGGAAGCGACAAGTATCAATCTTTAAGTCATTGGTTTAACTCGACCAGGATTCGAACCCATGAGCTACCAACATGGGAGATGGACACTAACTCATTCGGCCATCCCGTCTGGGATGGCCGAATGAGTTAGAGCACACAATGAGTTAGAGCATGCAATTTGTTCAGTAATAGTTTCACCAATGTGGAAAGATCAGCGTTTCAGTATTGGTGAAACATGGCCAGACGCCCCCCCCCCCTCTCAACTCCTCAGACACAGCAGGCCTTTATTCAGGTTTAAAATAGCTCTCTGAAAAGGGAGTGTAACTATATGTAAGCTATTAATAGCTAATTTCAATCGTGACACCTGTGATGGTTATCTCAGTGATGTTAATGCCATGGCACATACGCACACCGCCTACACACACCGCCTACACACATACACACACTGTCAACATTCATGCACCTCGCCTACACATACCAGCTACACACACCACACACACCACACCATCAACATACATACACCACACACACCACACACACCGCCCACTTCGACACCCTCCAACCCTGGAAAAAAGCCGCCCCCCCCCCCCCCACAAAGCTCACAGAACCCAAGCACGTTAATCCTCCTGGTCCCTTGGCGCTCATTGCACCACGAGTCATTGGAGGTCAGAGGTCACTGTCGACTGGTCATCGATTTGCCATAGGCTAAACGAGATTGAGATTTATCGCAGCATAAAGGATCCCCTTTTGGGGCCTCCCCGTGCATTCTGGGATCACCCAATGCCCTTATGTGGCGCATGAAGCATTCTATGGCATTTCTGTGATACATTACGGCTTACTAAGTGCATTTTATACTCCATTTACCAATACTTAGCTCCTGTAACAACCACTTTCTTGTCCCTTACAACAACTGCAAGGTGCCAAATAGTGGAAAAATTGGAATTTGCTGTGATACTTACGTGGCTTAGTAAGTGAGTAAATAACTAATGATCCCCCCGCCCCCCCCCCGCACCCCCCACCCCCGACTCGCAATAAATAAGAATATTATTACTTTGTGAGCAAACTGTAACAACAAAACTGCTGTGTATAACTTACAGCGTCATCAAAGGCCAGTTGCTCTCATACCATGTCTGTGTGGTGTGGGAGGTAACAAAATCCATTGGGTCGGTCAAAGTGTAGGCTCAGGCTTTCTATCGTCAAACTGTCTAATTATGAAAACAAGTCTATTCAGACTTATCCATGATAGGCAGTATAAATCCTCAAGAAAAAAACAAAAAAACAAAAACTACCAAAGGAAATATAAATGATTAAATATCTCGGCATTAGCGGAGTTTTGCTGGGATCTTTGATTTTATTCAGCATTGGCGATATGCATGCCAGATTAATGGATTAGCATGTGGTGGATTAACAATAAAAGAGAAAAGATATACACACAAACAAAACTCTAGTGGTCGTGAGTAGTATATAGAAATGGGAGCCTAACTCAGGCATTGTAAATACTGGCATGTCAATGAATGCACACCAGTAGTAGGCGTGTATTGTATAGGTGTATATTATATTACACACAAGTATGCATGTTGTACGTCATCGGTTTGACTCGGGCTGGGATTCAAACTGATAACCTTCCACACAGGAAGCCTGTACTCTTACCGATTCGGCCACCGCGTCCGGTATATATATATCGAAATATATATATATAGAAATATATATATATAGAAATTTATATATATATATATATATATGTACACTATCAACATGCATACACCACACGGGATATATATATATATATGTATATATATATATATATATAGATATATATAAAGTAAAACCTCCCTAACCGACCACATCCACAGATCGACAACTCCCCTATATCGATCGCTTTATGTGGGTCCCAACAATGCCATTGTAAGCATATTCTATCTCCCTAAACCGACCACCTCCATAAATGGACCACTTAAATTCGGTCCCAAGGTCAGTCGATTTAGAGAGATTTTACTGTATGTATATATATATATATACAGTAGCAAGCATGTATTGTATAACTATATATACATACAGATGGTTTCTCTCTAGCATGTTGGTCCAGATGGGATGGCTGAATGAGTTAAGCGTCCGTCTCCCGTTTTGGGAGATCGTGGGATTAAAACCCACAGGTCAGGACAGGTACCGACTTGTGACTGTGCGCACTCATGACAAACTTTATAGTGCTGCCTCCCTGGGAGAACAGCCTAAAAATGCAGAGCACCTGGCTAGGAAGTGACAAGTATAAACTTTTAAGTCATTGGTTTGACTCGACCAGGGTTCGAACCAGTGGGTTCTAATTCCACGATCTACCAAAACGAGAGACTCAGCCATTCCGTCTGGTATCCATGCTATATATGTAGCTTACCTATGTATCCTATTTACATGTATGCAGGTATTGCAATACCTCAGGGAGTTTGACGCCCCTGCCCTGCAGAGATGTAAACCACTGCCTTGTGGTACAGGTTCTTAACAGAACCGAAGGCTAAAGCTGAGATTCCTTACACGTGGTATGCGGTATGCGAATGCGAATGAGGCAAAAAATCGAAATGCCTTGAAGTCAATGGGCTGCAACCCTTACAAGCGGTATGCGAATGCGAATGCGAATGCGACAACTCGATCGGTCCCTGTAGCAATCGGTGCGGCATGCAGCATGCGGCATGGGGGTGCAAATAGAAAACCATCAGTCGCATTTGTCCATTGGTTTAAGGCAGGAGGAGGCGACTGGTAATTACGGACACAAGGGTTACTTACTTATTGGAGGGTTTGTGACCTAGCGGTCACTGGCTGCAGGACTGCAGCATTAATAAACGGCACCGTTAAAACGGCCCGTTTTTGGCATGTTTTTTTTTGGGGGGGGGGGGGTCTTTCCTTCTTGCTTTGTCCAGCTTGAGGTGTGGTGGGGGGGGGGGGGGCGTGGTGCTTTGTGCGGTGACTTGTGCTGTGGTGCGGCGGTGGCCCAGTAGGTGGCAATACGTTCTTGGGCCCATGGTCCTGTACCTCGACCGGAGATCAAAGCGGGATCCATGTCATTGGCAGCAGGGCCATGGGCGGCGCATTGGTCTTCCGGGCCCCCGTCGCAGGGTGGGTGGTCCAGTGCCAGTGGCACTTGGACCGGTGTGATATGGGTGGGTGTGGCTGTATCCACGGTCCCGGCACCCACTCCATCGGTGATCGAAGCGGGAACCGGCGTTGTGGGTGCAGGGGTCGAGGCTGTCACATCGGTGTGTCCAGGACCGCACGGGGCTCCTGGTGTAGGGGCTGCATCCGGTGGGACCTCACGGGGCTCCCGGGTGGGACCTCACGGGGCTCCCAGGTGGGACCTCACAGGGCTCCCTGCTGGGGGACCTCACGGGGCTCCCTGCTGGGGGACGTCACGGGGCTCCCCGACCGGGACCTCATGGGGCTCCCTGACTGGGGGACCTCATGGGGCTCCCCGATCGGGACCTCATGGGGCTCCCTGACAGTCGTTGCTAGTCACTGTCGCTGCTGTTGGGTTCAGAGTCATCGGTGATGGGTTTACGGGCCGCCGACGATCTCTAAGGTGTGGTAATTTTGCCTATAGAATCTACCGAGTGGCTCCCATGAGGACTCGGAGAGCCTCTCGAGGATGGCGAGCGCAGCTCGGGTGTCAGACAAGTTGTGTGGTGGGCCAAGGAAGTCTTGGATGGCAGTCCTATCAAAGGCCACACATGACGCCAAGACATGGGCGACGTTGAAGACTTTGTCACCGCATGGACATCGTTGCAATGCAGGGGTATCGATGAACCGCCTGTATCCAGTCCTGAAGCGCGTGACCACCTCTTGCACGGATGCAGAGAGGTTTCTTGGGACTGGTAGGCGCGCTCTGACATTTCTGTGCCAGGCCCAACTGATGGAGTATGGGTTCCTGACGGTGGTGTCGTGGAGGGAAGCCTCCCACAGGGCTTTGGTGGCTCTAGCGTGAGTGGCTTTGAGCTTGGACAAGGAGTGGTCTATGATGAGGTCGATCTCAGGACGGCGGGAGCCATCCAGAGCAGCTGAGTCAGCCTGGTCATTACCGGGAAGTCCTATGTGGGAGGGGACCCAGGCCAGCACTGTGTCGAGTTGAGCTTCATGCCTGGTGACAATGGTGTTCTGGATCAAGGTGGCCAGAGAGTGGTTAGCTCTGTGGTCCTTGATCTTGCGGACTGCATTGAGTGAGTCAGTGACCACTATGCAGCTGCAGTGCCGCAGGTGGGTCAGTGCATGGTGGATGGCGGCGAGCTCTGTATCGAGGGTGGAGGAGTAGTCCGTGACCCTGATAAGGCATCTAGCCTGCCCATCTGGTAGGAAGTAGCCAGCCCCGGCTCGGCCTGTGTCAGGGTTGAGCGAGCCGTCGGTGTAAACCGTGGTGGCTAGACGGAAGTCCTCTTTGGCCCGGGCAATGGTTTCCTGTGCCAGGGTTTTGAGGGCTATAGTCGGGTAGTTGGTTCGGGCTGAGCAGAGGCTGGTGAGTCTGACCTCAACGGGCACGGAGTACCAGGGGGGTCTCGCCAGGAGGTCAGGGACATCAGCGAGTGCCAGCCCGTGGGTTTCTTTCAGGGTGCGGATGGCCGTTTTCGCATCCCAGGAGAGGCCGAGGAGCCGTCCTGGGCCGTTTTGTAGCCAGGAGGCTGCGCTGCGGTAGAAGGTGGAGTGGCCTGTGGACAGGGCTTGGCAGAGGTGGTTTGCCAGCAGCTGTTGTCCGCGTAGGTGGAGTGGTGGGAGGTTGGCCTCAAGGAGGAGGATCTCAACCCTGGTTGTCCTGCGAGCTCGGGTGATGAGTCGCGCTGCCTGGTATTGGACTCTTTCCAGGGTGAGGAGGTCTTTGGTCAGGGTGCTACTGTGAGGGAGGCGTGCCTTACGGTTCTTTCTGCAGTGACCAATCCAGGAAATGGTGTTTGCTGCATAGTCGTAGAGGGCCCGCACGGCCTGTTTGTAGAAGAGTCTGAGCACTTCAGCTGGTGCTCCCCAGTTGAACCCAGAGATTCTAGTCATTAGAAGAAGTCTCTTGCTCATTCTGGAGATCAGATGCTTCACAAGTGGAATCATGGAGAGTTTGTGGCCGAGCCTGACTCCGAGGTAGTCGAAGGCTTCCACCCACTCGACGTCCAAGTCCCCGGCACGGAGTGGGTGGGGAGGCTGATCGGCAAACATCATCATAGCTTTGGTTTTGCTTGCGGATATTTTGAGCCCCAGCTCGCGGCAGGAGTTGCTAAGTAGGAGCAGGACATCCGCGAGGAGGGGCACGTCCCTGGTGCATGAGCAGACAACAGCAATGTCATCTGCATAGCACAGGATCTTGACGTGTTTGAGGCGGCGTTCAGTAATGCCTGTTTTCAGTCGGCTCATGAGGGCAGCGACTACAGCATTAAAGAGGAAGGGGCTGAGGACAGCCCCCTGTGGGACGCCGTTTTTTAGGTGGTTGAGGGGAGAGGTGCTGCCCTGGAAGCGGACACTGGCTCGCCTATCACTTAGGTAGTTCTTTACGAACGCCAGGGGCTTCCCGGTGACTCCCAGCTCAACCATGGAGGCGAGGACTACGTTGTGGTCGACCAGCTCGAAGGCCTTCTCCAGGTCGAGGAAGATAACAGCCGCGCAAGAGTGACTTCCCTTGGCACGTACTATCTCCTCGACATGGGTGAGGACAGCGTGCTGCATGCCACGTCCGCCTCGGAACCCGACTAGTTCTTCGGGGAAGCCATTGGCCGGGTCGCTGGAGAAGGTCTCAAGCCGGCCCAGTACAATTCTCTCTAGCACTTTCCCGAGGGATTGTAACAGCGAGATCGGCCTGAACTCGCCCGGGTCTTTCTTTGGGATGCGTACGATAACTGCGTCCTTCCACGATTGTGGTATAATTGCCCGTGTGTAGACCGAGTTTAGGAGGGGGAGCAGAGTTTCCCTGTTATGTGTGGACAGGCGAGTCCACACCATGGTAGGTACACCGTCTGCTCCGGGGCTCGTTTTCTTCTGCGGGGGTGGAGTGCCCTCCCGAGCTCGGTCTTTGTAAGGGGGTGGTCAAAGCCGTAGTCGGAAGGGAGGTCTATAGCGTTGTTGATAGCTTCCTCTCGCTGGGGGGTGTCTCTGGCGAGGATTTGTAGGTGTGTGTTTGGTAAGCAGAGTTGTGGGTCTGTCCTGTTAATGAAGGTGGCGAGTTGGTTTGTGGTTGCTTGTAGTGGCTTTGGCTCGAGGGGTGCCCGTGGGGTGGTTCCCTGTGAGTGAGGTGTTCCATGAAATTTTGGTGCACCACAGTTTCCACTTTCTGTCGTTTTCAGTTGTGATGAGCTCGTTCAACCATTGGGTGGCAATGTTGACTAGTTTTTCAGTGCCTGGGTTGGGGTTGGAGGCACTGAAAAATTAGTCAACATTGCCACCCAGTGGACACAAGGGTGCTGATGGGAGGTGGTTAAATATAGCCAATGGGACGGTCCTAACATGGCTCAGTTTAGCTTGCTCCGAGGGATGTTAGGACCGTCCCAGATTTTGTTGACCGAAAAGGATGGTCCTAACATGGCTCAGTTTAGGATGTTAGGACCGTCCCAATCGGGAGACAGACGGTTACGGGAAAGCTAAAAATGCTACCATATGCACAGAAATATGAATACTTATCTATAATTTGGTTATTATAAAGGTAGGAACCCCCATGTGACGTACGAAAAGGTAGATAGATATAAATGCAATATTTGGTCATATACAGTGCAGTAAGGAGTATACTTGTTTATTTTGATTTTTTAAATATAGCCAGTTGTGTGCCACATGCCGCATGCCGCATACCACGTAGAAGGAATCTTCCCATTCGCATGCCGCATGCTGCATACCGCATACCACATAGAAGGAATCTCAGCTTAAGGGAGCAAACCCTAAACAGAAAAGCATGTCACTGTGGCAGCATTAAGGGCGGTTGATGTATGGAACTCCCAACATCTCCCAACCAGCCACTGCAGGGACAAATAGTTTTGCCCCTGTCTGGACATGTTCTTTCCGGTGTGAAACCTCTATTTGCTCCCCGAGAGAGTGCCGCTGGTAACTTGCAAATGCCAGCAGCACTTCAACACTTTTGCAGGCAGCTTTCATGAAATGTACAACCGCACAAAACACCACGGAGAGCGGCAGTCATGTAATGAAAGCAGTCTTTGTCGCATCGCGACTGACAGCATGATGATGACGATGACATGTATCTTGCTTGTGTATTGGATTTGTGAGTTTCCTTCCTGCGTGATGTGTCTTATCCGTTAATATGTACAGCCGAAAAACCCACTACGTCTGACTCTGCCATGACGCGTTAAATTGTGGTGTTATGCTAACGCTCTCACGATGCAAATACTATACAATCCTATTTCAGTGACCCAAAATACACAACAGCGCCCTCTATCTGATTAGTTCCTGTAGTATCTGATTGGCTTTGTGATCACCGGTGTCGCAGTTTGAGCGCCCTGCCAGTTTCAGCTGACTGCATACACTCAACCTCAAGGCATTGTTAATGGTCGTGAGCAATCTTCATACAGAAAATACAGAAGAAGTGAAATATCTCTAAAACCACACCACCTATTAACAAATCGCTTAGTACACATATAGAAAACATCTTTACCAAAAAGATTATATTAAATTTATAAGGTTAGGGTTCTTGATTTCTATTTATTTTGAATAAAACTAATGTTTTGCACTGCGCATACCGTCAAACTCAAGGCATTGTCAATGGTCGTGAGCAATCTTCATACAGAAAATACAGGAAAAGTGAAATATCTCTAAAAGCACACCACCTAGAAACAAATCGCTTAGTACATATATAGAAAACATCTTTACCAAAATCATTATATTAAATTCATAAGGTTAGTGACGATGCTGTCAGATTTTGACGCATGCGCATGAAACTGACAGTCAGCTCAAACTGGCAGGGCGCTCAAACTGCGACACCGGCCACAATACCAGCAACCTTTATTCCGAAAATACCAACCTTCTGGTGACCTACAGTCGTGTTACTGTAGGAATCTGCACTGACCTCTCAGGAAAGGAGCCGCATAGACTGGTGACGTTTATTTGTTGTTTGTTTACGCCCTAGCAACATCTAAGGTCAAATCAGGACGGTGGAAAGGGAGGTTTGTTTGTTGTTTTGTTATCATCTAGAAACATCTAAGGTCATATCAGGATGGATACCAACTTATGACAGTGCACACTCATGCTCACTTTATAGTGCTGCCCCACTGGGAGACCAGGCTTCCAATACTATGAGCCAATATCCCACACAGTCACATTATCCTGATACTGTACTAATCAGTCCTCATCCTATCCTATTAATGCCAAGCGCCAGGCTAGGTAGCGACAAATATCAATTTTTATAAATCATTGGTTTGACTCGGCTGGGATTCGAACTTCCGACCTTCCGCATGGGAAGCCTGAACTCTATCGATTCGGCCACCACGTCCGGTGATAGGGAGCCTGGTGTAACGGTTAACCCACTAGTCCGGAATGAAAGAGGTGTGGGTTCGAATCCTGCTCTAAGTACAATATTTCCCATTTTCATCACCTCCAGGACACTGGTTCCGTGACCAGGATCCTGTACAAGCTACACACTGTTTAGTTGGTGAACACACCATGTGTATGAATATATGTAAGTGCAGTGCCTGTATGCATGCAATTCTAAGCATTAAAATGACTTATGGACATAAACCATTTAAAAGAGTTACAATTCTAAGTGGATGAGTAGAGCAGTCTGCACTGACCTCTTATTCAAGTAGCCAGATAGGCAGATAGACATGGACAGGGTAATGGCATCAGGGAGCCTAGGTGATGTAATGGTTATCCCGGAATGCATCCAAAAGGTGTGGGTTTAAATCATAGGCGCAATATTCCCCATTGTCATCACCCCCCCCCCCCCCCCCCCACTCCCAATTTTCATCGGGCCCGTGTATATCAAGTCACAATGACGGTGATTGCGAAGCTAGTTAAACACATGTTAACCACATGGCATCGTATCGATGGGTCGCAGATCAATATGGATATTAGTACAGCATCCGGTTTGGAGTTGGTCATCCAGCCGCATGGAGGCGCTGCTTCTGCTCATAACCGTGACGTCATAGCGAGTGCGGAGAATTGATGCTCAGAGGTCCGGGTGGGCGGTGTACAGCGTGTTGACTATGTCAGTACATGGTAAAAAGTATTTAACGACGCCTCTAGAGCATATAGATTTTTATCATCTGCTATTGGACGCCAAACATATGGTCATTCTGACATATTTCTTTGGACGAAACCTGCTGCTGCCACATGGGCTACTCTTTCTGATAAGCAGCAAGGGGTCTTTTATATGCACTCTCCCACAGACAGGACAGCACATCCCACAGCCTTTGATGAACAAGTTGTGGACCACTTGCTGGAACGGAAAATAGCCCAAACTGCAAATGGGTGCCCTGAGCAGGATCAATCGGATGACCAACACCTTCATAGGTGGACATGTTCCGCTCCCTCTTCCCTGCCAGTACATGGGGTTCGCGTTATTCTGTCAGCCCAAACTCAGGTTGATTAGGTTTAATCTGCTTAATTATTGATATGATAGTGATCCCTGTGCAGGCCTATATACCTTTGACATTCAGCACATATGTCAGACCAAACAAAATTAAATGTCGATACAATATAAAATTCATATCTAAAAAATCTGCTTATGTGGGCACTTTTGGTATGAGCATTAAAACCTGCTAAATTTCCCTATCAATTTGATTGCGTTATCCATCGTTTGGATATGTTTTATGCGTGCATATATAATTATATTCAAATGTACTGTGTGCATAATCGACACATGAATATGTATTATATATAATATATATATATATCATATATATATATATATTTATAGCTAATTCAAATCGTGGAGCCAACTTATTTATGTAAGCAGTGAACACTAGTAGTACACGGCAAATTAGAAAGAGGCCCAAATTGCGGATCCATAACTATTAACCTAATTAGTAACTTTGAAACCCTACCCGTGAAGGGAGATGGCATTGCTGATAGTAATTCTGCTGGTAACAAGGCTGCTGGTACCCAGTCTACCATTAACACGATTGATGGTAACGAGGATGGTGGCAAGGACTTGCCTGTAACCAGGCTGCTGGTACTGACACTGCTGGTTCGGAGCTGTTGGTAGCAGTGGTCTGTGGGTTTTCGCAGTGAGGCTGCTGGTAACGAGAATCACAAGAACAGGTCGTTTCGCTAACGAAACTGGTGGTGATGCGGCTGATGATAACAAATCTGATGATAGTGGGGCTTTTGGATGGTTGGTGGAGTTTTACGTCCTGGCAACATCTAAGGTCATATTAGGATGGGTACCGACTTGTGACAGTGCACACTCAGAGAGGTTTTTGGTAATGAAGTTGCCGACAATGAGGGCAATGATAATACTTGTGATGATAATGAAGGTGACAATAATGAGGGTGGTGATAATGAGCTTGATGACAATGAGGTTGGTAATAATGTTGATGATGATAATAATGAGGATGATGATAATGAGATTGCTGATAATGAGGGTGATGATAATGAGGGTTCTACTAATGAGGTTATTGATAATTAGGGCGATACTAATAATGGTGAAGATAATGAGGATGAAAATAGCTAGTCATAATGAGGCTGGTGATAATGAGGTTAGTGATAAGGGTGATGATAACGAATCTGGTGATAACAAAGGCGGTGATAATGAGTTTGGCGATAATGAGCATCAGAATAATGAGGCTGGAGATAGCAAGAGTGATGATAATGAGGTTGGTGATCATGAGGGTGATGGCAAAGATAGTGATAATGATTGTGGTGATAATGATGGTGAGAATTAGGGTGGTGATAATGATGGTGATAATGATGATGGTTATAGTGAAGGTGGTGATAATGATGATGGTTATAGTGAAGGCGGTGATAATGATGATGATAATTAGGTTGGTGATAATGAGGGTGATGGTAATTAGGCTGGTAATAATAAGAGTGATGATAATGAGGCTGGTGATAATGAGGGTGATACTAAGAAATTGATAATAATGAAGTTAGTGAAAATAAAGATGATAAAAATGAGGTTGGTGCTAATAAGGGGATGCTCAAGAGACTAATGCTAATGAGGCTGATGATAATGATGTCAATGATAATGATGCTAATGACAATGATACTGATGATGATGTTAATGATGTTGAGGCTAATGAGACTGGTGCTAATAGTAATAAGGATGATGATGAGGCTGATGGTAATGTTGGTGATGATATTGATGATGATACTGGTGATTCTAACCCCCACGACTTCCCCGAACATCAAGTCAGCCAGCGCTCTTTCCGATTCAGCTATCTTATCCAGAGTGTGTATGTAAATGGGCTGTCACATTATGACGCATCGCGCCAAAATGTGATTTTTGGCCACTACGTCGGGATACGTCATTATGCGTTACGCGTGTGTTAGGTGCTTGTTGGTATATGTCAACGTTCGTCGAGATACGGCGTCGCACATCAGGGGGTCGGCAAAGTTTTGTGCATGCGCAAAACTTTCGACGTATGACAACATTCGACAATGTGTGGATTTTACGGTGGCCGTACTTTATGTATACATTAGGTGTATGTTAGATGTATGTTGTTTACTACATTGCACTACATTGACCTACGTTAAAGGCAGTGGAAACGTACAGTCCACGTACTGACAACATATGGATAACTTACGTCTAACGTACATTTAGCGTTTCTACGGCGTGTCTTGATGTATGTAACGTATGAGGCGTAGTTCTGGCGATCGAATAACGTATATTACGTTCACTGGTGTTCTGCGAACGTACCGTGAGCGTAATTCAAGAGTTTTTCACCGGGAGGTACGTTAGCCATACTTTGGTCATATGTTGGCCATACGCTATGTATACGTCCAACTTTGGCCCCTGTGCCGAAATGTTTGACGCTGCTCAACGTAAAAAGTGATTTTACGCGTTGGCTGCACACTTGTGAGATGCGTCGTATGTGACAGGGCCTTAAAGCATATGAGAAGGATAACCACCACCATGGCTGTTTGCAACAAGGAGACTTTTGGTAATGAGCTTGATGCAAACAAGCCACTACTAACATTAACAGGCAAGCTCATTGAAAAAGTGTTACATAGACACATAAATGAACACCTGAAAAAAACCGATATACTAAACGAAAGACAAGGGGGCTTCAGGAAACTGCACTCCACATCAAAAACAATAGATAACCTAACAAATGCCATACTGGCATCAATGAACCAAAAACAATTAGTTGGAGCAGCCTTCATTGACTTCAGCAAAGCATTTGACACAGTAGACCATAAAATACTACTGGAAAAACTAAAAACCATGGGCATAAAATCCAACACTATGGATTGGATAAAATGCTACCTGAGCAACAGGCAACAGGAAACAAAAATAAACAATACACTCTCAGACAACCAACCTGTCACATGTGGTGTACCCCAAGGGTCAGTGTTAGGGCCACTACTCTTTATAATCTATATATACGATCTAGAAAAATGGTTGCAAACTGAATGCCTCCAACTATATGCAGATGACACAGTCATATACGCAAATGGCACCACAGAAGTGGAGGTAATAACTAAACTAAATAAACTCCTACTAAAACTAGATGAGTGGTGTGAGTCCAACAAAATAACCATCAACACAAGCAAATCAAAAACAGTACTCTTCTCGCATAAACAAATGCCAGAAAGAAAACTACACTGTAAGTTAGGAAACCAAACATTAGAAAATGTAGACCATTACAAATACCTAGGCCTTGAGTTGGACAGCCAACTAAACTACAACCTATGTATAAATAAAATTATCCAGAAAGTAAACCATAAACTGTGGCTATTTGCAAAGCTAAGACACTACATGACACAAGAAATGTCAATAAAATTCTTCAAGGGCATGGTGCTCCCCTATTTTGACTATGGAGATGTAAACTACATTAGAACTACTAAAAAACTGCAAATACTGCAGAACAGAGCCCTAAAAATCTGTCTAAGAGTAGACAAGCTGCACCCCACCTATGACATACACAAAAGAACCAAAGTGAAATTACTAGAAAATAGGTGAAAAATTCACTTGAAAACATTAGCATACAGCTATAGTCAAAATGATAAACTCCTAACAAAACCACAAAAGGCTACTAGAGCAAATAATGCACCACTACTAAAGCAGACCAGAAGTCAAATAAAAGCTCATGAGAGAAGCATGCTGGAAATGGCTGCCAAGGTGTGGAATGCTCAAACGGTAAAGGAACGACAAATTCCTGACCTAAAAACTTACCAAAAATATCTGTGCAAAATAAGGCTAGGAAACCCCCACTAAGCTGCACTGCAAAGGGGCATGTGATATGTCACGGCCCACCAGCGGGACGCCCAATGGAAGGTAACCATGTCAAAAGTAGCCAGATAACACACCACACAGCTACGTTCAAGCCTGTGATATGTAAATAGGAGTAGGCTAGTCTAGTAATACGAGTAGAACAAAATAAAATACATATATATATGCCAAGAAAATTTAAAAAAAACTAACATAGGCTACTAACCATACCAACCAACTATCTATCTGCTACTGAAATGCAGGCAATCAAATTACTTATCACCAGCTACTGTGTGGTAAGATAACACCAACACTACAACTGGCCAGCATTGAAAACAAGCCTGGGTACCCGGGCTTATATGCTATGGACAGTATAAATACAGCCTCAATAAAAAATATTAAAATTCTTCTTTTTTTTTTTTTTAAACAGGCCTGGTGGACCGGACGCGGTGACCGAATCGGTAGAGCATGGCTTCCCGTGAGGAAGGTCTGGAGTTCGAGTCCCGGTCGAGTCAAACTAATGACTTGAAAAATTGATACTTGTCACTTCCGAGCCTGATGCTCTGCATTAATAGGATAGGGTAAGGACTGGTTAGCTCAGTGTCAGGATAATGTAACTGAGTGGGATATTAGGTTATGGTGCCAGTGGCCTGATTTCCCAGTGGGGCAGCACTATACAATCACCATGTTTGTGCACTGTCATAAGTCGATACCTGTCCTGATATGACCTTAGATGTTGCCAGGATGTAAAACTGAAACAACCAACCGTTAGCAACAACGCGACTCTTGATAATGAACTTGATGCAAACAATGCGACGACTAACAGGCCTGGTGGAAATGGACCTTAAGTAATGAGACTGCTGGTACCGAGCCTCATTTGGGAGAAAGAGAGAAACCTGATGATAAAAAGTTGGTTGGTTGTTGGAGTTTTACGTCCTGATAACATCTAAGGTCATATCAGGATGGGCACTGACTTGTGACAGTGCGCACTCATGGAAACTTCATAGTGCTGCCCAACTGGGTAATCAGGGCGCCGACACCATGACCCAATATCCCACTCAGTCACATTATCCTGACAGCAAACTAACCAGTCCTTGTGCTAGCCTATTAATGCCGAGCGTCAGGTAAAGAAGCGACAAGTACCAATTTTGTAAGTCACTGGTTTGACTCGACCAGGAATTGAACTCCCGATCTCCCACACGAGCAGCCTGTGCTCTACCGATTCAGCCACCCGTGTTCCAAGGATAACAAGTTGAATGACAGCGAGAGTAAACCTGATTATAACGAAGCTGATAGTAGCGAGCGTGATACTAATGAGAGGCATCAACTGCCAGTACAGAGGACGCCATCATGTCTGAGTGGCCCGTGTGGCCGCTAGGGGCCGCCATTGTTGTTGTGCATTGTTAGCGAGCAGCTCGCTCCATGATCATAAAGACGACAATACCAGCTCGACAATCAGAGTGGACAGGTTGGCAGTGGGCTGACAATAATGGCAAACCGATGGCTCCCGTTAGTTACTTCCATAGACATATAGGTGACGCTGCGGTAATGGCGTCCACCCTGCCGAGCGCTTATTAACATTATTGCCCGATATTACGCTTGACGCCTGAGTCCCGAAGGAAGCGCTGGGCATTGGGTGCTGATGTGTGCACATGAAGCCATAAACCCTGGAGGTGTATGCAATAATTGTTTATTTGTCGGGGGTTTTAGGTCCTAGGGAGTGCGACGTAACTCAGATGGTAGAGTGTCCGCCTGTGAAGCTGTCCGTCATCGGATCGATCCTTCTCAGTGGACCCATTTGTAGTTTGGGGTATTTTCCGTTCTAACCAGTGGCCCACAACTGGGTCATCAAAGGCTGTGGTATGTGTTGTCCAGTCTGTGGGAAAGTGCATGTAAAATACCCCTTGCTGCTTATCGCAAAGAGTAGCCTATGTGGTGGTAGCGGGTTTCCTCCAAAGAAATATGTCTGAATGACCATATGTTTGATGTCTAATAGCCAATGATAAAAATCAATGCGCTCTAGAGGCATCATTAAATAAAACATGCATTACCTTACTTCTTTTTACGTCCTAAGGTTATAGGATGGATATCGATTTGTGGCAGTGCACACTCATGGTGACTTTATATAGCTGCCCCACTGGAAGACCAATCCACCAGCACCATGACCCAAAATTCCACTCAGTTTCATGTCCTATGGTCATATGATAGATATCGACTTGTGACAGTGCACACTCATGGTGGCTTTATAGTGCTGCCCCATTGGAACCCAGTTTACCAGCAATGTGACCTGGAATTCCACTCAGTTGCATTATCTTGATACGAAGCAAACCCATCGATATAGCGAATGGTAGACAGGAAGTGTGAACACTTATTTGTCTCTCATTTTTTGTTGTTGGTACATTAGTTGTCCCAAGCAGGGGAAATCCCAGTCACAGACGACTGGTCTTCCCCACTCCACTGCTGGTCAATAGAAAGCCCGAGTCTACACTTTTACCGACCCAAGGGATTTTTAACCTCAAGCACCACATAAGCCGTGTTTACACGGGCGAGTTAAAAGGCCTCATATAAAACCACTTGTCTAGATCGATTTACATTTGCCGTTTAAACGCGACGCTGAGGCGTTTTAGGGCTGAATCGATTCATATAAATCGGTATATGTAAACCACCTTGCGAGGTAGTATAGATGAAGCGATACAGCTGGTTCCCGGGCGGCGATAGTGTAAAATAGCGGTGCTCACCGGATACAGGCTCAGGTGTAACTATACACTGGTGCCCGGCAGTGTTAGGGACCGATTAGGCCGAAATCTATTGAATGCGATCATATTTAACAGAATTACATCTCAAATAATGAAATTTAATGAAATTAACCCTAAATTCCAAGCGATATTAACGTAGCAGCTACATCGGCGTCGTTATTCATATTGTCGAATCGACGAGTGTAAACTAAACAACTAGCAGTGCTCACCGGCTACAGGCTCACCACTAAGGCTGCTGGTTAGTATGGACTTGCTCATGCGCAGATATCGATTTCCGCCTTCAAACTCTTTCCGTGTAAATGCGCCACTACAACGATTCATATAAATCGATTTGTCTTAAATCGTTTTACACTCGCCCGTGTAAACACAGCTATTGACATGGTATGAGAGCAACCGGCCTTTGATGACGCTGTAAGTTATACACAGCGGTGGAAATCCAAATTGGCAGAGCTGGGGGCACGGGGAATCGAACCGCCAACCCTCAGATTAGGAGTCTGACCTAGAAAAAAGTCAGACACTCTAGCCACTCCACCACAGAGAATGCCACATTAATCTTTTATACAGCATTGCATTTACATCAATATAATTAGCACATCTTATGCCATGTGCATTTAGATTTAGACAAATCTAGGCACTCAGACTAGTGTTAGAGCCATAGCCATAGTCAGTCCTTGTTCTATCCTTTTAATACAAATACCTGGGCTAAGTAGCAGCATGTATACATTTAGTGCACACTAGTGGCTTTATAGCGCTGCCCCATTGGAAACCCAGTTTCCCAGCAATGTGACCTGGAATTCCACTCAGTTGCATTATCTTGAATCTAAGCAAACCAGTCATTGTTCTATCCTATTAATACAAAGCACCAGGGTTAGGTGGCAACGAGTATACATTTAGTAAGTCACTGGTTTGACTCGGCCAGGATTCGTACCCACAACCTCCCATCACACGTAAAGCCAGCCGGCGCTCTTACCAATGCAAGCATCTGGTCCGATGGGTGTATATGAAGAATGTGAGAGGAGTACTGCGTTCATTAAGTGCCCTCGGCAATGTTGCTATGTTCTTCCTGACCTCCAAGCTTGCTATGATAGATAACAAAACAGTAAATATCGAACTGGGCTAGTTTACTATCACGTTTACAGGACTAGATGTGAACAGAGATAGTTAGCTTTACTGTTTAGTCGATTGGTTTGTTTGTTTGTTGTTGTTTTACGTCCTAGCAACATCTAAGGTCATATCAGGGCAGGTACCGACTTGTGACAGGGCGCACTCATGGCGACCTTATAGTGCTGCCCCACTGGGAAACCAGACCACCAGCACGATGATCTGATATCCCAATCAGTCACATTATCCTGACACTGAGCCAACCAGTCCTTTCCCTATCCTAACAATGCCAAGCGCCCGGCTAGGAAGCGACAAGTATAAATTTTTAAGTCATTGGTTTGACTCGACCAGGATTCAAACCCACGAACTCATGGGTTCGGATCTCCCAATCTCCCAAAACAGGAGACAGAGGCTCTACTCATTCGGCCACCCCATCTGGTTTTAGTCGATTGGAGATCTGTGGGTGTGTGGGTGTGTGGGTGTATGGCAGACTGCTGGTGTCTCGATTCATTTGCCTTAAAGTTGCATAGTCCGGTACTTTACAGTCTCTCACCATTCAAAAACAAAAGTATTAAGCTTATCGCTATCATTTCCTTCCTTTAGCCCAAAGTGACTTTTTATTTTAAATGGCTAACTTTTGAGGTATTAGAAGTGCGAACATACCACATTAATTTTGCCATGCATGTCACAACTCTGACACTAGACTTCAGCGATAACAGGTTCTATTAAATTGACCCAGTATTCCTTTCTATAGAGCAAGAAATAATTAGTATACCAGTAGCTAAATTGGATATACAGTAAAACCTCTCTAAATCGACCGACCCTGGGACCGGCTTTAAGTGGTCGATTTAGGGAGGTGGTCGGTTTAGGGAGGTAGAATATCCTTACAATGGTATTGCTGGGACCCAAATAAAGCGATCGATTTAGGGGAGTGGTCGATCTGTAGAGGTGGTCGGTTAGAGAGGTTTTACTGTATATAAGAATACATTTAGGTGGGTGTTTTGGTTTAGAAAATTGGATGATTTCATCGGACTATGCAGCTTTAATGCAAAGCAAATCGCCATCACAAACCAACCTGCCATGTTGCCGATGTCAAGTGCATATATCCGATGTCCATTGCAGAGTAATCCCCCGTCATATACACGTTAGTGGACGTAGTTGAACGTAGTGGAGGCTAACGTAATTTAAACATAGTTGAACGTAGTTGAACATAGTTGAACGTAGTTGAACGTAGTTGAAAGTAGTTGAATGCAGTTGAACGTACCGGCATCCATACTTGTCTGTGATGTTAACTTGGTAATGACGTGGGTGAGCCGTGATGCCCGATTTAATTTTTGTACATGTTCAAAAGAGCACTACTTTAGAGGCTGAATTTTCACCCATGATGCTAACGTACTCTAGTGTACTTGGATGAAGCCCTGGTCACATAGCCGTTAGTGGATGTAGGTGAACGTAGTGGAGGCTAACGTAGTTGAACGTAGTTGAACTTAGGTAAATTTACCGGCATCCATACTGCAACGTATTTATCATTACCGTAACGTATTTATCTGTACCAAAACCTGCCATACCTTAACGTATTTCAACGTAGTTTAACATACTTACCCACAGTAGCCTCCACTATGTTCACCTATGTTCACCTATGTCCACTAACGTGTATGGGACCTGGGCATAACCGTCTACAAATAACCTTCGGCATTTCCCACTGATTTATTTTATCGTTGAAGCTTGAATACAAACTTTACGTTGGCTCCGTTGTGGTCAACCCTTATAACTAGGCGTGGTTTTTTTAACCACCCCAAAAGAAAAACAAAACCCTAAAAACCTATCCCTACCCTTTCTATGTTGTTATTTTCGCAATATATTCAGATATTTATAGTCAGAATATGCAGGGGAACCCGAATGCATACATTTGCATCTGATCACATTGTACGAACTCATACTGCAATGCTGCCATGACGTAAGACAACAACAAACATGTTGCAATGGAATATAACCCTGTCCCAATACATGTATATATAACATGTATATTGCATACACGGCTGTAGGATGGAGCGCCTGCATGCTACCTCTCCTGTGATAAATGGGGTGCCAAGATAGTTGGGTGGTTGTTGGAGTTTTATGTCCTGGCAACATCTAAGGTCATATCAGGATGCCTACCGACTTGTAACAGTGTTCACTCATGCTGACTTTATAGTGCTGCCCCACTAGGAAATCAGGCTGCCGGCACCATGACCCAATTTCCCATTCAGTCACATTATCCTGATACTGAGCCAACCAGTCCTTGCACTATCCTAGTAATGCTGAGTGCCAGGCTAGACAGCAACAAGTATCAATTTTCTAAGTCATTGGTTTGACTCCACCGGGAATAGAACTCCCGACCTTCCGCACGGGAAGCCTGCGCTCTACCGATTCGGCCACCACGTCCGGTTTTCGCTCCAATAGTTCCTAGAAGCGGAATAGTAGAGACAATATTATCGTGAGTGCAGCTGGTCCTATCCCACAGTGGTAGCGTTCCCAGTTATCGCATAATGACTCATGAAGTCAGCACCAGAAATGAGTCAGCTCCAACAGCAATGCGACGTACACCCCTCACGTAGGTGTGGAAAGCTATCAAGTTAGATCCAGCACGAGCATTCCCAGGCACTGTCCGCAAGTCCTTAAGGAAGGGGCTGCAGCTGTGATCAAGCCTTATTCTTTAAACTCACTTGAAGCCAATAGCCGCATGCTTCCTGGGGACCAAACTTGGGAGGGTTCATATATATATATATATATGTGTGTGTGATGTATAACGAATTATGCGAGTATAAAGATATGTAAGGGTTAATTATTATTATTGTTATACTCCATAAGACCAACACTGAACCAGTGGCTCCACCTTCTTCCTCCTCGCCTCCACCGGATGTCAACCAGTGTCAGTCGTACCGGAGGATATATACATGTGCTGTATAAGCATTATATGAGTATAATTATCCGTAAACTGATTATCCTCTAATGGTGCCTCGGGTTGCACCATATCTGGACACTTCACAACTACTGACACTCAACAACTCAGGCGGAGTGGACAGGCTACCTGCCTTGTCTGGTGCTGCCACCTGGCCTATTCAGCTGTCACGACTCAAGCCTCTTGCCTTCCAATGCAATTTGACAAGACACGGTGGCCGAAGCGGTAGAGTGCAGGATTCCCATGCGGAAGGTTGGGAGTTTGATTCCCGGTCGAGTCAAACCAATGACGTACAAAATTGATACTTGTCACTTCCTAGCCTGCCACTCGACATTATTAGGATAGGGCAAGGATTTAGTGTCAGGATAATGTGACTGAGTGGGATATCAGGTCATAGTGCTGGTGGCCTGGTCTTCCAGTGGGGCAGCACTATGAAGTCGCCATGAGTGTGCACTGTCACAAGTCGGTACCCGTCCTGATATGACTTTAGCTTTTGCCAGGATATAACACTCCAAGAAACAAACAAACCAATGTAAATTGTCGCAAAATTGTCCTAATAAGTATGTTACATTAGATAAAATAACCATTTCTGTATGTGCATTAACCAACTCCCTCATGTTCTCACACCACATCCACAGAGCGCTAACTCTGGTCACCCACACACTGTCCTAATTATTAATTAGTAACCATAGCAACCACCCCCAGCGATCCCTGGGTGTGCAGTGAGCAGTGCACAGCATACACTGACCACCGTGTGTCCCCTTCGTGTCTGGAATGTTGGTTGGTTGTAATGTTAGGGTTTTACGTCCTGGCAACATCTAAGGTCATATCAGGATGGGTACCGACTTGTGACAGTGCACATCCATGGTGACTTTATAGTGCTGCTCCACTGGAAAATCAAGCCACCAGCACCATGACCCAATATCCCACCCAGTCATATTATCCTGACACTGAGCTAACAAGTCCTTACCCTATCCTACCTTACCCTATTAATGCTGTGCGCCAAGCTAGGAAGCGGCAAGTATCAGTTTTGTAAGTTTTATTTGACTCGACCGGGAATTGAACTCCCGATCTACCACATAGGAGGCCTGCGCTCTACCAATTCGGCCACCGCACCCATTGTGTTTGGCATGTACACTGCATCAGTTTTCTGGATCAATGCAGTGTGCTTCCTCCCTATCCTAGCATGGCTAGGAGCCTGGGACCGTATGCATGGGCCGCTGCTACGCGTAGCCGGAGCTACACACTATATTGCGGATAGCTATCCGCGGCTAGGATGGGGTCGGTGAAGTAGGTCAAACAGTATGCACGGGTCCTCTAACCGGGGCGGATAGCTAACCGTGAAGGTATTTATAGATTTGGGAACTCCCTCGAGTCGACAATATGAATAACGCCGCCAATGCGGCGGCGGCGTTAATATCGGTTCGAATTTAGGGTTAAATTGATAAGATTTCACTTATTGTGGATGTAATTCTGTTAAATAGATTTGGGCGTAATATATTTGCCGCCGATTCGACGGCAATGGCGGCGGCCATGTTTATTTGACGTTGGACAGTATGGATATCGACGTCACTGCGGCGGCGGCGGTTTGTTTACTTTACATTCGTCGATTCGAAAATATTAATATCGCCGCTGCTGCGGCAGCAGTGTTAATATCGCTTCGCATTTAGGGTTAAATTGATAAGATTTCACTTATTGTGGATGTAATTCTGTTAAATATGACAGCATTGAATAGATTGAGACCCTCACACGCACACTAACCGCTTGGGATACCCCGTTAACCCTGGTCTGGAGGCAGGGTAACTTAGCCTAAGCTATGGTCGGCGGCTAGCGCTGGCACCGGCTCATGCATGCTGATTTTCGACCGTTAGCCGTGTGGTGCCAAGATAGCCGCGGCTAGGGCCCTAGCTCCGGCCCATGCATACAGGCCCTGACTAGTAGCCTGCCGGGTACCAGCTTTGGTATCTCTGAAGACTCATACATAGTAGGGGCCTACACAGGAGCCAAACACCGTTTTCACGTAAACTATCAAATATCCGCTGTACTCGGTCTCACAGAAGCACATTCTCACGGCAGTACCATCTCACAGCAGTACCATCCCACAGCGACACATTTCCATGTCAGTACCATTTCATTGCAGCGCCATCTAACGGCAGTGCCATCTCCTAGTCTCTTCAGCTGTTTTGATGTAATGCTGCAATATTTGAGTGATCTCATCTGACCTTACGCCAGTACCTTTTCGCAGCAGTACCATCTCCGAGCAGTACCATCTCCGAGCAGTAGCATTTCACAGCCACGCCAAATAGCAGCCATACCTTCTCACATCCATACTATATCATAGTGACGCCATGTCACTGACACCATGTCATTTCGACACCATGTCACAGCCATACCATGTCACAACCACACCATGTCACAACCACACCATGTCACAGCCACACCATGTCACAGACACCCACCATGTCACAGCCATGCCATGTCACGTACACCCACCATGTCACAGCCATGCTCTGTCACAACCACACCATGTCACAACCACACCATGTCACAGCCACACCATGTCACAGACACCCACCATGTCACAGCCACACCATGTCACGTACACCCACCATGTCACAGCCACGTCATGTCACAGCCCTGCCATGTCACAACCACCCCATGTCACAGCCACACCATGTCACAACCACACTATACCACAGCCACACCATGTCACAAACACACACCGTGTCACAGCCACACCATGTCACAACCACATCATGTCACAACCACGCCATGTCACAGCCATGCCATGTCAGAACCACACCATGTCACAACCACACCATGTCACAGCCACACCATGTCACAGACACCCACCATGTCACAGCCACACCATGTCACGTACACCCACCATGTCACAGCCGGGTCATGTCACAACCACACCATGTCACAACCACACCATGTCACAGCCACAACATGTCACAGACACCCACCATGTCACAGCCACGCCATGTCACAGACACCCACCATGTCACAGCCACGTCATGTCACAGCCACACCATGTCACAACCACACCATGTCACAACCACACCATGTCACAACCACACTATACCACAGCCACACCATGTCACAAACACACCCCGTGTCACAGCCACACCATGTCACAACCACACCATGTCACAACCATGCCATGTCACAACCACACTATGCCACAACCACACCATGTCACAGACACCCACCATGTCACAGCCACGCCATGTCACAGACATGCCATATCACAGCCATGTCATGTCACAACCACACCATGTCACAACCACATCATGTCACAACCACGCCATGTCACAGCCATGCCATGTCAGAACCACACCATGTCACAACCACACCATGTCACAGCCACACCATGTCACAGACACCCACCATGTCACAGCCACACCATGTCACGTACACCCACCATGTCACAGCCGGGCCATGTCACAACCACACCATGTCACAACCACACCATGTCACAGCCACACCATGTCACAGACACCCACCATGTCACAGCCACGCCATGTCACAGAAACCCACCATGTCACAGCCACGTCATGTCACAGCCACACCATGTCACAACCACACCATGTCACAACCACACTATACCACAGCCACGCCATGTCACAAACACACCCCATGTCACAGCCACGCCATGTCACAGCCACATCATGTCACAACCACGCCATGCCACAGCCACACCATTTCACAACCACACCATGTCACAACCATACCATGTCACAACCACACTATGCCACAACCACACCATGTCACAGACACCCACCATGTCACAGCCACGCCATGTCACAGACATGCCATGTCACAGCCATGCCATGTCACAACCACACCATGTCACAACAACACCATGTCACAACCACACCATGTCATAACCACACTCTGCCACAGCCACACCATGTCACAGACACCCACCATGTCACATCCACGCCATGTCACAACCACACCATGTCACAACCACACCATGTCACAACCACACCATGTCACAACCACACCATGTCACATACACCCACCATGTCACAACCATTCCATGTCACATCCATACCCATGTCATAGCCACACCAATGTCACAGACATGCCATGTCACGGCCACAGCCTTGTCACACCATTCCATGTCACAGCCACACCATGCCACGGTCACACCATGTCAGAGCTGCACCTCCCTGACGCTGGCTCTCCGTGATACCAGATCTGACGCCTGGCACATCCCCAGGTTATGTTGGACTTATCAAAGCGCCTCAGTCGACTCGCATCAAGATGTGCGTGAAAAAGTGCTTGTAGAGCGGGGGGGGGGGGGGGGGGGGGGGGGAGCAGCGTGTATGGTTGGGCCTGGATTCGCTCAACTTTGGCGCTTCGGCGGCTGGCTATGAACTTCACAGGTTTTTGTGGTGTGCAGCTTTTCTTCTTCTTTCTTTCACTCTTTTTTCTTTTTTAATTGTTTTTGTGTGTGTGCAACTACACAGGCTAATCTGCTGGACAAGGTCGCAGAAATAAAATTAGAAGTAGATTACGTTAATTAGATGCATCTGCCGCTAATATTACATGTAGCGTGCTTGAAGTCGTGGGTTCGATCCTCGGCAGAGTCAAACCCAAATGTTAAAAATGTGGCACTCATCATTAATTACCTTGGCTGGTGTGTTCATGGTCTTTTGTGTTGTTAGTTCTAGGTAGTGATAAGTATCAATCTTTAAGTCATCGGTTTCACATGACCAGGGTTCGAACCATCCGACCTCCCAAAACAGGGGATGGACACTCAACTCATTCAGCCATCCCGTCTTCTCTCAGTAAACCAACCCTACATGGATTGATCGGTTGGTTGTTGGAGCTTTACATCCCTAGCAACATCTAAGGTCATATCAGGACATGTACCGGCTTGTGACAGTGCGTACTCAGGGTGAATTTATAGTGCTGCCCCACAGGGAGACCAGGCCACCAGCACCATGACCTGATATCCCACTCAGTCACATTATCCTGACACTGAGCCAACCGGTCCTTGCCGTATCCTAATAATGCCGAGCGCCTGCCTAGGAAACGACAAGTGTTAATTCTTAAGTCATTGATTTGACTCAACCAGGGTTATATGACCTTAGATGTTGCCAGGACGTAAAACTCAAACCAACCAACCAGTCGAACCCATGGGTTGGCATCCCATGATCTACTAAAATGGGGGACGGACGCTCAACTCATTCGGCCATCCTGTCTGGTCCCCTGCAGAGATGGAAGGAGCGCGTCTTACTGTTAGTGTTAAAAGAAGAGTACTGAACCATGTCCAGTGGCCTCAGTGTACACAGTCTGCTTGTTGAACCAACACTGTTATTGTTACTAATGTTAGTGAGAATGGCAATCCAACAGCTGCAGTGCGAAAGTACTTTCGACTAAATAAGCCGCCCCCAGCTTGAATCATACCCACAGCTGACGGTAGGTGGCGCACCATGGAATCAATTTGTCAATTAGTTGCTTTATATATATATATGATTGCTTTTATTCTTTTGATAGAATAACTATAGATTTATATGCAATATATACCATAATATTATAAGAAATTCATATACCATACTTCTATAATACTGACCCACCTAGGGGGAGGCTAATGACTAACATGTGTATGTATATATATATATACATAAACAATACCCATAGTCATAGAGGGAAAATAATTTCACCAGAATTCAGAAACCGGAAAGAGCCATACATATATCATTTACCAATTTGGGGGTCGGTCCTAAGCATTGCTTATTCAAATTACTATGTAGATCTATACTTAAAGTTGCATAGTCCGATGGTTTTGAGTTTCTATTTTTTTCTGAGATAAACATATAATATTGGTCATTATACTCTACGTTACTTTAGTTTGAAACTTTTATTTTTAATGGATAACTTTTAAGGTATTTGAAGTGCTAATATGCCAAAACTCTGACACCATAGGCTTCTGCAGTAACAGGTTATATTAAATTGCTTCAGTGTTCCCTTCTGTGTGGCGACAAAAGTTTAATAAGTGTGCCAGTATCGAAGTTGGAGAGCGGCAGTCAAGTAATGAAAGCAGTCTTTGTCGCATCGCGACCGACAGCATGATGATGATGATCTAAGTTATATATGTAGAATAAAATCTAGATAACGTTTTTGGTTTTGAAAATCAGATTTTTTTTTTATCGGACTATGCAGCTTTGATCCCCATCTGGTTAGTACAATATATATATATATATATATATATATATATATATATATAAATATATATATATGTATAAATATATATATATGTATATATATATACGTATATACATATATATATATATTTTTTTTTTTAACATAACCCCAAAACATAGCCCCGAACATAACCCCCCCCCCCCCCAAAAAAAATCAAGCGTCTACTCACGGGGGACGTGTCGGCCGCTTGTGCCGCGGCGAGCATCAATCCCAGTCCAAGAACCAGCCTGGCCACGAGCAGGGCTCGGCCTGTCTCCATCGTCGCCATGGTCACTGTATCCGCACCTGCGCGTCGCGGGGTGCTGATGGCGGGAAGCTGGAGAGCAGACTGACGCAGCGCCTCCGTCTGTCGTCTGCCCGCCTCTCTCGTCTGCGCATGCGTGCCGCCGCGCCACCGCCGCACCGAAAGTGGGGGTTGGGAGGGGGGAGGGGGAGAGGGGGTGGGGACTCGCGCTTGTGGTGGATGGGAGATGCGGGAGGTGTGGACGTTGGGAGCGGTTGTGGTTTTGAAGGGAGTGAGGCATGGGAGGTGCCGGTGTCGCGGTTTCAGTTCTCAACCAGTTTCAGTTCTCAACATCGCTTCTGCACATGCGTCTAAATCTCAATGCAACATATTCAACATGGCCAGTATAGGCGTTTGCCAACTTGTGTGTTTCATCTAACAATATACGGTCGGTATATGAGGTTTTAAGGGTTTTAGAGTGATTTACACATTAGAAATCACCACACACACACATCAACAGCAAAAGCAAAGTTGTCACTCGAATCCATGCATGCGCAGAAGCGACAGTTGAGAACTGATACTGGTTGAGAACTGAAACCGTGACACCGGTGTGAGGGAGAGGCGGTGTCTGTGGGTGCGTGTGCATGTGCGTGAAGAGAGGAATGGCGAACATGTAAACAACGTCAAAAGAATAGACTACATCACCATTCCAGCCGCGTGGTGCATTGTGGGATGTTTCAGAGCAAAACAAACATGCGAGAAGCACATGGCACATGCTATAATACACTGGGTGCAGTTATGAAATGTGCTAGTTTCAGCTCATCTCAGCTCTTATTTGAAACATAGAACACTAACTAAAAATATATATATAATAAATTAAGATATTATTCATTTAACCAGCATTGCATTTACATCAATATAATCAGCACATCTTATGCCATGTGCATTTTAAACAAATCTGGGCACTCAGACTAGTGTTAGAGCCATAGCCAGAGTCAGTTTCACTTATTTTATTCATGTTTTTATTTATATCCTATGGTTAATGACATATGTAGAAATAGAAAATGAGTGGGTTTAATCAGATATTGGTTATATATTTCTTTGAAACAAGTTTTTGTTGACACATTTGACATTTTAATATTTAGAACAAGAATTACTTATGGCTAATCAATGGTAATGTAAACATCAGCCCCTATAAAGTGATTGAAATTGTATGTTTCTTAGCTCAAAATTTTAATTATGGACAGTTGTGTCTTAAACATATTCATTATATTATTATATTGCATCCTTCCATCCATGTTTGTGCCAAATTGTTATGTATTTCTATTAATTTTGAATAAAATGGAAGTTTTGCCCTATGTGTATCGGCAAACTCAATGACTGTACGCCTTTGCTTTGCTGCCAACGCCGTTTTCAGTCCATGCGCACTCAGAACCGTGATCTCGTCTATAATATGAATATGTGACATGCTATGTATTTTGCAAGAATTACACAAACATCCGACATCTTATATTAAAATCAACAATTTTATGAATGCGTGGGACATTATATAACACGTAATTATATAAGTGGATGGTGCGGAATAGCTTACACAAATTATGAGTATGATGTATTAGGTTATACGGGAATTATATCAAAGGGGTGAGTCTGGTCTGCTCTGACATCTCAGGCAAGGAGTCACATAGACAGATAAATGTGGATATGGTGATTGCATCAGGAAGCATAGGTAGTGTAATGGTTAGCAGTAATAGCACGCTAGCCCAAGAATGGCAAGAGTTGTGGATTTGAATCCTGCTCTAGCTGCAATATTTCCTATTGCCATCACCCCAATGACATGAGCATAACAAACAAGCATTAAACCGGAGCCGGAGACCGAATCGGTAAAGGGCAGACTTCTTGTGCGGAAGGTCAGAGTTCAAATCCCAGCCGACTCAAACCAATGACTTATAAAATTAATGCTTGTCACTTCCTAACCTGGCGCTCGGCATTAATAGAATTCGACGAGGACTGGTTAGCACAATTTGGGATATCAGGTCATGGTGCCGACGGCCTAGTTTCCCAGTGGGGCAGCACTATAAAGTTGCCATGAATATGCACTGTCCGACACAAGTTTGTACCCGTCCTGATATGACTTTAGATGTTGCTAGGACGTAAAACAACAACTATAAACATTAAAGCTCATGACAACTGAACCGAGCGGATGGAACCCACCCTAAATGCCGAGGCCATGTGAACCACATTCATCCGCACACCTGACCCATCCAACCGCCATTTTGCCGCTTTGCCCGTTTTGTGGTCAGTATTGCTTTTTTTTAATTGTCTTTATCGAATGAAACAGCAAAATAAGTTCTTTAACGATTTAATTAATCCCAAAGTACACGTAGCCATTGTGGGCATGGATGGATCGTTTTACTTATTTTCTTTATCTTCATTTAAAAAACATGTAAAGATTCTGATTTAAAGGTTGGGGCTATTTTCTTGTATCACATGTCCTTGTGATATAAGATGATTAAATTCCGGTGTAATAATATATATGTTCCAACAATGGTTATCACGGGCTGGATACCAGTATAAGACTAAAGAGACACCTTGCTACATGATATATACTGCTTGACTAAATGCTTAAATAATGTTTGTTGTTTTACATCCCACCAACATCTAAGGTCATATCAGGATTGATACCGACTTGTGACAGTGCACACTCAGGGTGACTTTATAGTGCTGCCCCACTGGGAGACCGGGGAGCCAGCACCATGACCTGCCATCCCACTCAGTCACATTACCTTGACACTGAGTTAACCTGTCCTTCTATCATACTTGATTGAACGTTCGGCGCCAATCCTTCTGGGACAGAATTACAAAATGTAGATTGGTTGGTTGTTGGTGTTTTACATCCTGGCAACATCTGAGGTCATATTAGGACGGGTACCGACGTGTGGCAGTGCACACTCATGGTGACTTTATAGTGCTGCTCCACTGTGAGACCAGGCTGCCAGTACCATGACCTGATCACTCGGTCACATTATCCTGATACTGTGCCAACCAGTTCTTGCCCTATCCTAATAAGACTGAGCGGATGGCTAGGAAGCATCATTGGTTTGACTTGACCAGAGTTCGAATCCCACAATCTACCAAAACGCACTTCCCGAGGTTTGATCTTACAACTCATTCGGTCACCCCGTCTGGTGACAGCTGCCATTGGTAATACCCCTGTCACACTACGACGTGACGAGCCAACGTGAGCCTAACGTGATCATTTTTCGTCATGACGTTGGGTTACGTCATGATGACGTCAAAATGACGTTAGAATGACGTCGAGCTACGTCACATTACGTCGAGTTACGTCAAGGTTTTGGACATGTTCAAAACTTTGGACGCAGGTCGAACGTAAGGGTTTACGTTCGCCGTACGTTCTGTTCACGTTCAGTGAACGTCAATGACGTTAAACGGACGTTATTTCAATGCTGCTCACTACGTTCAACTACGTTGACCCACATTAAACCAAGTGCAAAAGCCTACGAGGCTTAATGGGAACGTCAGGATAACGTCAGGAGAACGTGCATTCAACGTCTCATTACATAGCTAACGTCATGTAACGTTCTTCTGGCGATGGAATAACGTTCATAACGTTCCGTGAGCGTAGTGACGTTGTCCTCTCTCGTGACTGACGGTATCACTACGCTTTACCAACGTTACGTTCTCGTCCACTACGCATCCACGTTCAACTTGTGCCCAAATTTGCATACTACGCCGAGAAGTTCAACGTTCTTCACGTTCTCCCTACGTTGACGTCGTTACATCGTAGTGTGACAGCCCCATTACATAGGTTAACGCATGTTATAGACTTGGAGGGCATTTGTCAGAGTATAGTTCCCATCTCTGCGAGCTATAACGGGCACCTTTAAGTTCAGAACAACTGGCAGTTCATTATATAGGCCTAATATAATATCCAGTATGAGTAAAGGATTTTGATTTAAAGACAGAGTATACACGCTTGTTGAGCGTCCTTATGTTATAGAAAACAGTGGTGGACCATTCCAGCAAAAATAGCTTATGTAAGGAAAATCAAAACGGGGAGCACAGTCAATGCTGTGGGTGACCTTGATTGCACGTTCGGTGACAATCCTTCTCGGACAGAATTACAAAATGTAGAAGTGCATCCAAAGTTAACTGCCGATTCCTTAGATTTTATCATCCATTTCGGAGAGGCGACCTGTGTGACATTTATGGGCACGCGCGCAAAAAAAAAGAAAATCTCTAAAAATCAGTATGGGGAAGAGGATGGGGAGGGGAGGAAAATAAAGAAAAAAGGCTGCCAGTAACAAGGCAGAATGTCATCCTAATGAAAAAGAATTGACAGATTTCCTCTCGGCATTAAAGAACCACTGGAATGATTCTAATATTGGTTCTTTATTTAGATGTTTGCGTTTTAATTAAATATGCAAATTTGAAATCAGACAAACTGTAATCTGAACATGGTTATATATAATTCACCCCTCCTGTGAAGCTTAATTTTCCATAATCTAATGCCAAAAACATTAGATGTTGCTAGGACGTAAAACAACAACTATAAACATTAAAGCTCATGGCGCCATGAGCTTTACGATTCGCGCACTAAAACTCGCGACTCGACCCGACCCGCTTAAAACTGAAAACGGCCCGATTCATTTTTCGAATCGCGAATCGCAATCGGTCCGTTTCAGCCCTGAAGCTGAGTTTTTAGTCGGGAATCGCAATCGCTAGGTGTGCGTGGGGAGCGCACACCTAGCGATTTTTGTGTGCGAAACGGGCAGTTTTAGATTGTATACGCTAGGTGGGTGCGCACAAACGGTAGGTGTGTACCTGGCATTAGTTGCTTCTGATTAACTTGCGATAGTATCTTGGCACTGAGCCAACAAGTTCTGGTAATGTCAGATAGAGATAGCGACAAGCACCAATGGATTTTTCAAGTCATTGGTTTGATTCAACTGGGGACCGTACCTAAATTCTTCTAGGGGCCTACATGAAATAAAACCTATGATTTTCAAAATTAGTACTTGTCATTACCTGGCTGGATGCAGTGGCTGAATCGGTAAGAAAGCAGGCTTCCTGTGCGGAAGGTCAGGAGGTCAAATCCCAATCGAGTCAAACCAATGTTGACCATTGATACTTGTCGGGACCTAGCCTGGCACTTGGCATCACTGTTTGTTTGTTGTTGTTTTACGTCCTAGCAACATCTAAGGTCATATCAGGACGGGTATCGACTTGTGAGAGTGTGCACTCATGGTGACTTTATAGGGCTGCCCCACTGGGAGATCAGGCCACCAGCACCGTGACCTGATATCCCACTCAGTCACATTATCCTGACACTGAGCCAACCATCCTAATAATGCTGAGTGCCAGGATAGGTAGTGACAAGTATCAATTTTTAAGACATTGGTTTGACTCGACCAGGGTTCGAACACACGATCTACAAACACGTTGGCATTACTAGGATAGAGCAAGGAGTGGTTAGCTCAATATCAGGATAATGTGGCCGACTGGGAAATTGAGTCATGGTACCAGCAGACTGGTCTCCTAGTGGGGCTGCATTAAAAAGTTGCCACTCGTCCTGTATGACTTTAAGATGCTTTCAGGACGTAAAACCCCAACAAAGTCATCACCTAGTCTGACATACGGAGTATGGCAGGGCAAGTACTGGTTTGCTCAGTATCCGGATAATGTGGAACATCAGATCATGGTGCTGGCGGCTCAGTGTTTCAGTGGGACAGCACTATAAGGCACCATGGGTGCACTGTCACAAGCCTGTATAGTCCTGATATGACAATTGATCAGTTTTTATTTTTTTTCATTCCAGTTGAATAATCTCATTTTTCAGCACCATAGAGAGGGTCTTCTGGCTTTAGCAACTGTGGTGCATATTATTTATAGATGAGATGGTATGAACAATATAGACAATAGCAGGTTGAAATCAGGCATTACAAATATCATGGGGATTTTATTTTGTACATGTAGATTGGAGAATAGTCATTTACCTTTAGACTATATCATTGATTTGCTGATCATACAGGTGAGGAGACATTAATACAATCGATATGACTTGCTGTTTGTTGGTGGAAGTTTTATTTCCTGGCAACATCTAAGGCCATATCAGGACCGGTACCGAATCCGGGTTTTCAGTTTCTGCCAGATTTTAGGTTAATGAATAATATCTACCTTAATTTAATTGGTAGTGGCTTTTATTATAAATGGGCAACTTGGGAGATATTTAAAGGGTAAAGATACAAAATAAATTTGGCGTGCACACCATAGGCTTACATCAGGGGCAGGTTCTTCAATCCTTCTATGCAGTAAACCAGAAGGGGTGTCCGAATGAGTCGGGTGTTCGTCTCCTGTTTTGGGAGATCGGGAGATCCGAACCCATGAGTTTGTGGGTTCGAATCCTGGTCGAGTCAAACCAATGCCTTAAAAATTGATACTTGTCGCTCCCTAGCCTGGCGCTCAGCATTATTAGGATAGGGCAAGGACTGGTTGGCTCAGTGTCAGGATAATGTGACTGAGTGGAATATTAGGTCATGGTGCTGGCAGCCTGGTTTCCCAGTGGGGCAGCACTATAAAGTCGCCATGAGTGTGCACTGTCACCAGTCGGTACCCGTCCTGATATTACCTTATATGTTGCTAGGACATAAAACAACAAACAAAACAATTATGCAGCAATAAATGTTTAATAAGTGCACCAGTACCTAGGTTGGCAATGTAAGATGAAACCTAGGGAAGTGCGTTGGTTTTGAAAATACTCTGTTCATCGAATGAACAAACGTTAAAGATGTATAGTCCGATAAAAGCATCAAATTTTCAAAAGTTAAACCCTAATCAAGATTGAAACCTACACATCCAACTGCAGGCTGGTGGTTATTAAGCATTTGATGCTACATAGCCCCCAATAGCCGATGTCTACTCTTGTGCTGGGGGGTGGGGGGGGTCGTTAAACAAACAGTTGATGCTACATAGAAGGGCATACTAAGACAATTTAGCAGAAACTGTTACTACTGAAGCTTATGGGGGTCAGAGTTTTGGCAACTTAGTCATTTTAAAGCAGTCACTTCAAACTAAAGTAAGATATAGATTCAGGCATGCGATTGGGTGCAGGGAAAAAAACCTGAATTATTTTTTACATTATCGTGGGGACACACAGCATCCCACTAAGTCGCGAGAGGGATGCAAATAGTGTATTTCAGAGGTGTTTCCGCGGCCAGGAAAAAAAAGCAGAATAAAAAAAACCCACATGGAATTCTAGTTTCGGCAGCCCGAAAAAACCCTGGCATTCCGGTTAAAACTGGAGAAATCACATGCCTGTAGATTATAATGATCAACTTAATATACTTATCTCAGAAAATGACAGAAACTCAAAACCATCGGACTATGCAACTTTAAGTGGACACAATATAGAGTTGAAACAACACTAACTATTATTTGCTTTGTTATACTAAGACTTTATCCTGTTTTTATTCACATGATAGAGGTGAACCACCTTTCTACATCACCTAAACATATTACATTCTGTAGACATGTAATTTATGGAGCCTATGAACCTTTAAAAAAAACTTCAAAATAGTTTAATTACATAAAAGAAAAAGTACACTCAAGTGGTGCTAGTCAATAAATAACCATTTTGGTTACAACCAGCTAGACAGGAATGCATCACATGTCCTAGTTTATAGCGATATAGCGAATGGTAGACAGGAAGTGTGAACACTTATTTGTCCCTCTTTTTGTTTTGTTGGTACATTAGTTGTCCCAAGTAGGGGAAATCCCAGTCACAGACGACTGGTCTTCCCCACTCCACTGCTGGTCGATAGAAAGCCCGAGCCTACATTTTTACCGACCCAAGGGATTTTTAACCTCCCACACCAGATAGACATGGTATGCGAGCAACCGGCCTTTGATGACGCTGTAAGTTACACAGAGCGGTGGAAATCCAAATTGGCAGAGCTGGGGTCACGGGGACTCGAACGGCCGACCCTCAGATTAGGAATCTGACCTAGAAAAAAGTCTGACACTATAACCACTCCGGCACAGGTTTAGATAGTTTATCAGTAAGACACTAGCACCTGGATTGCAGACAGTTTTTTCTTTATTTATTTTTTACACTTGGTCCTTTTCGTGAATGATGTACCGTAGGCCTACTGTCATGATAGGACACAGCAAAGGTACCATCTGCAAAAATAGCCTCTTTCTTCAAGGGGAACTAATTTCATAGGTTCATCGAGGTGTCTACTTTACTAGTTTGTAACTAACATCCATCTAGAGCCCAGAAAAAAACATTCCAAAAAAGCCTAAGCGGAAATTCTCAGAATTGCTTTAGTTTCGAGAATATCAGCGCTAACGGAGGGTTCGCATTTTGAGTTGACATCCATATGAAATTAGATGAACACAACAGAATGATAACATTGGAGATTCCGATTTTTTAGTTGATAGTCACTGAAAATCACAGTTGAGTGAGTGTCACCCTATTGGGGATTCAGATTTTTGGGTCGACAGTCTGTGAACATCACAGTTGAGTGAGCATTACCCCATTGGACATTCAGATATTTTTTTAGTCGACGGTGAGCGAAAATCACAATTGAGTGAATATCACCCTATTAGAGATCCAGATTTTTGAGTCGACAGTCATTGAAAATCACAGTTGAGTGAGAATTACCCTATTGGAGATTCAGATCTTCAGTTAGCAGTTACCAAGAAAAGCTAACTAAGTGGAGATTCACATGTATTTGTGTGTGTGTGTGTGGGGGGGGGGGGGTTTCTTTACGTAGACAGCCAGCCATAACATCAAAGTCATATTGAATATCACACACTAACACAAGTTGTCAGTTGTATTATAGTAGCTACCCGATACCACACTTAATAAACTTTGATATGAGTTGTCAGGCATACATGAATCACATTAAGGGCCCTGTCACACTACGACATATGGCGCCGGCGTGTGCGTAACGTGTTGAAATAAATTTCAAATCAAAATAGGTTGGCATATGCCAAACTTTTTGTGCTGTGAGGGATAAAAATTGGCGTACACACAACGTATGTAGAACGTATCTCTGATCTATTGAGAGCGTTCATGTGCCTCACAAAACGTTCGCTTACGCTGACCAATGTTACGTACGTTACTCAATCGCTAGAAGTATGGCACATACGTTAAGTATGCTGGAGATACGGCAGGCATACGTTCGAAGTATGTTATGCATCCATTGGCTGTATGTGGACTGCACGTTCCCAACAGGCTGAAGGTAGGCTAACGTGTTCCAACCTATCCCGACCTACCCGTAACGTGTGCATAACATACACCGAGCATATGAGAAACGTATGAGCCATATGGCGACATACGTTGAAAATTCTGAACTTGCACAACAATTTTTTAGCGGCTCGACCTACGACACCATATCATGAGCGTACTTGACGTATGCCCAACTTATACGTAACGCATGATGCCGTATGCCGACGTGTTGGTAGAAAATTGCATACGTCGGCATACGCTAAGGCCATATGTCGTAGTGTGACAGCCCCTTAACATAACGTGAAGGTTAAGCGTGGTGACACTAGTCGGTATATAGGGCACATGCAGGCCAATACACCAATTATTCGGTGGTATTTTTTGCCAGAGTAGGTAATAACTAAAAGATATATATTATTAAAGAATTGTAAATAAAATAAAAAAAGATTTTTTTGATTTGAACAAAAATACCACTCAAGGAACGAACTTACTTAACACAGAGGAGATAATAAGTAAAAAGATTAATCAATTCAATCCACCAAACATGGCCATGATATGTAAAGTTGTACATAAATCATCACCTATTCAAAAGGTGATGTGATAAGTATGCTCTCCAAAATCAACATCGCTGATAGTACATTATAAAGTTTTGGTGGGAAAAAATAAGATAAATACATATCAAGCTTTTGATTAATAAATTTGACCCAGTCTTAAAGATAATCAGATTTCTGGACACTAAACATCCTGATATTGGAGTTTTACGTCCTGGAAACAACTAAGATACTATCAGACATCCTGGTATTTCATCCATGTATGACTAACAAGTGTGTGTCATCGTACAATGTTGACTTCAGTGCAACAGGAAAGACTGGTGATGCTTGTTCACGACGTGAAATAAAATAAAGACAGTTGTATTAGTTAGCTATGCGTAAAGTCCAATAGATACAATCAGCTACGGTGGTCAATCCATCGCAAACCATATCAGCAGAAGAGGCATGCGTGACATTGCTAATGAATACCTAATGTTAAGTCACATCTTGCTGCAGTAAACTATAGTTGTAAAACAGCTCATAACTGAGCAGTACCGCCACCTCAGACTTCAACATGACTAATGTACACCGCTTAGCGCAATTAAAAGTATCTAACTGAACTGAAAAGGATTCTCTTTTAAAACAAAAAAAATGAGATGCAAACTGATTTATATGATAATTAACTAAATCTGTGAAAGTTAATTCTGCAGCTTACTAATTATTTTCCCCTCCATCCATCGATAAAGGGCAGTACACATTACTTTTTTTAGGGCTTACGATAGGAAATCTGACGCGTCAGATTTTCGCTGTAGCACCGGGCCGCCTTGATCTCGGCGATTGTTTCGGAGTGCCACACCAGAAATGTAAGATGGCTTACAACATAAACCGAAAGCTTTTTATGTTGAAATCATATAGGCGCCTTAAGGAACTCTGCTGATGTCTCCTTCCGACCAAACATTCTGAGCATTTTGAGCATTGTATTCAGATTCTCCATTCTGGTGCACATTTTTTTTTTTTTTTTTTTTCTAAATGTATTTTATTCAGCGAATAATGTGTTTTGTCAGTGCCAGAGTACTGGTCTTGCGGCTTCTTGTTGGTACATAAATGACAATATTAGTTGCAATAATAACCACATGAAAATCCTGTTCGATAATAGACGCATAATATAAAGTGACTATTCGTTGTAATAGTAACTGCATACAATTCCAGTTCAACATATGTATTATGCACTTGGTGAGCATGCATCACATGGTATTGCATGATTCTAGAATTGTCTTTAAACACTTCTTTCTTATGTAATAAACGAGACCGCGTATTTCCACCTTACTATGGAATCGATTTTTAAACCGGCATTTTAGCGCGGGATACGCGTGTCTCCCACAAGTAGAGCAGATACAAAAAACAAACATTTTTTTTATATATTAAAAAAAAAAGGAAAAAAAAGAAAAAGATTTTTACAGAAAAAACGTTTTCCCATTTCCATTGCCAGACTTCAGAAAGCTAAATTGTAGGCTAATCAGAGATGTCTTCCATGTAGAAATATTAAATAAATACAACTTTAAAAAAAATCAATTAAATATTTTAAATAAACTTTGTTTAGGGTATGGTGGTGATAGTGGGAGGGATTAGATAAGAACAAAAAATCAATATCCCAAATAAACGCCAAATTCCTATTCTCGATCTGAATAACCAGTGCCTGCATGCCAGGCCAGACAAAAGCAGCTGGTGTCCGGTAGAAATGTTTCCATCAGCTTCATGCTGGCGGGAATTGACAAAAACGAACAGTTCCAGCTACTCGGGATGTCCCATTACACATCAATAGATCTTTGTTCTTTTTTAAGAATCATAAATTTAATTACATGATAACATTTTAAACTTGTAAACAAAAGGTCCAAATAAAACAAATTACATAGTGGATGAAATTATTTCAAATATGAGAATTTATGTCAGAATTGCTCTATAATTAAAAAGAAGGGAAAAGAAAAGAAAACCAATCACAGAGTAAATAAAAATAATTTCAAATATAAGAATTACACGTTAACTTTTCTTTAATTAAAAAAATATATACACAAAGATGGGGGGGCCAAACTATTTTTGTTAATGTCGTCGGGGTGATGAAAATGGGAAATATTGCACCGAGAGTGGGACTCGAACCCACATCTCTATGCATTCCGGGCCAGTGTGCTAACCATTACACCACAGGCTCCCTGATATTACCACACTACCCATGCCTACCTGTCTATGTGGTTACTTGCCTGAGAGGTCAGTGCAGACTACTACATTAACAATTATAAAAAATCCACATATAATAATAATTTTCTTTTAAAAGCCTGCCTAAATGCGCCCGCTTGATTGATGTCAATTTCGGCGCACCCGGACCTACTCGGGCATGCCTGGCCAGCCGTATGTGTCAGGCACGAAGGTGTCATAGTCGGCATTGTACTGGCGCGCCTTGACGAAGGCGAGCGTGTCAGCGGGCTCGGGGTACTCGCCCGCCATGCCCTCCGTGTAGCACCCGCTTGATTGATGTCAATTTCAGCGCGCCCGGACCTACTCGGGCATGCCTGGCCAGCCGTACGTGTCAGGCACGAAGGTGTCATAGTCGGCGTCGTACTGGCGCGCCTTGACGAAGGCGAGTGTGTCGGCCGGCTCGGGGTACTCGCCCGCTATGCCCTCCTTGTAGCAGTACTGCACGATGCGCACGGCCAGCTTTGTGCTCACCTCGCGCACCGTGCTCAGCGGCGGGTACACGCGGCCCTCAGCCAGGTCAGCGTCCGTCACCAACTCAGCCAGGGTCTGCAACGGGGGGAGGCCGCCAGAGGGCGGGCAGAGTGAGGACAATGATGGAGTGAGGAGATTCTAGTCACTACAGCAATAAGGGGCCGTCAAGGGGGAGGCATGAGGACAGTGAGTCACGAGCAGATTCTAGTTACTACAGCAACAACGGGCCGCCAGGGGGCAGCGTGAGGGGACTGATACAACAATAGCAACAGCAGCAGCATCGGGCCGCTAGGGGGCAGCGTGAGGGGACTGATACACCAATAGCAACACCAGCACCAGCAAAGGGCCACTAGGGGGCAGCGTGAGGGGACTGATACAACAATAGCAACGCCAGCACCAGCAATGGGCCGCTAGGGGGCAGTGTGAGGGGACTGATACAACGATAGCAACAGCAGCAGCAACAGGCCGCTAGGGGGCAGCGTGAGGGGACTGATACAACGATAGCAACAGCAGCAGCAACAGCAACAGCAGCAGCAACAGGCCGCAGTGTGACGGTACTGATACAACAATAGCAACAGCAGCAGCAACATGCTGCCAGGGGGCAGTGTGACGGTACTGATACAACAATAGCAACAGCAGCAGCAACAGGCCGCCATGGGGACAGTGTGACGGTACTGATACAACAATAGCAACAGCAGCAGCAACAGGCCGCCAGGGGGACAGTGTGACGGTACTGATACAACAATAGCAACAGCAGCAGCAACAGGCCGCCATGGGGACAGTGTGACGGTACTGATACAACAATAGCAACAGCAGCAGGCCGCCATGGGGACAGTGTGACGGTACTGATACAACAATAGCAACAGCAGCAGCAACAGGCCGCCAGGGGGACAGTGTGACGGTACTGATACAACAATAGCAACAGCAGCAACAACAGGCCGCCAGGGGGACAGTGTGACGGTACTGATACAACAATAGCAACAGCAGCAGCAACAGGCCACCATGGGGACAGTGTGACGGTACTGAAACAACAATAGCAACAGCAGCAGCAACAGGCCGCCATGGGGACAGTGTGACGGTATAGATACAACAATAGCAACAGCAGCAGCAACAGGCCGCTAGGGGGCAGCGTGAGGGGACTGATACAACAATAGCAACATCAGCAGCAACAGGATGCATGCAGCAACTTGTGTTCTCTACTATGTATTATATACTATATAAATTATATGATATACTATACTGTATAAATCGGTGATGTGTACTCCATAATGTGTAAACCTGTACTATATACTGCGTTAATCGGTGATGCACACCACCGAGTTATTCTCACTAAATAAATGAATACATAAATGAAATAAATAAACAAACAAAGCGCACCTGTGAAGCCTTGAGGAATATGGCGTCGCTAATGTGGTTGACGCCGGCCGAAATGACCCCCACCGCCACCCCGGGGAAGATGTAGGCGTTGTTCCCCTGGCCAGGGTAGAACTTCTTTCCGTTGATCTCAACCATGTCGAAGGGACTGCCACTTGCGAACACACATCGGCCCTGCGAACATACCACTCCATCAGTGATGCAATGCCAATATACTAGACAACGTGGCCAAGTGAGTTGAGCGCTCAATTCTATTGTGCCAAGTCAAATGTCCGAATCAAATCAATTACATACAAATTTATATTTGTTGTTACCTAGTCTGGCATTCGGTATTGCTAGGATATGATAAAGGGTAGTGGACTCAGGAAGGCCAATAATCTGTACTTGAAATTTCCCCTAGTAGCGAATGCAATTACACATTGAAGAAAATACAGAGGAAAGCATAGAATGAAGAACATAAGAAAGGAAAAAAAATAAAGAAAGTGTGTGTGTGAGATAGGGGCAGGGAGATAGGGGAGAGACGGAGAGAGAGAAAGAGAGACGAAGCGAGAGGAATGCAGGGCATGGAAGAGAAGAGAGGAAGAGGGGAAAGAGAAATAGAAACGATGGGAAGGAAGGGGGGGGGTGGCGAGTGAGAGAGGGACCGAGGAAGGAAGAGAAGGAGGGAGGAACGGATGGTGGGAGACAAGGATCGGAGGACAAGCTAGGAGAGGAGAGTGGGAGAGGAGAGATGGAGGGAGAGATGGGCGGAGGAAGGTGGTGGCAACCAGGCATTATGTTGGTCAAAGATCAATGCTCACAAATACTACATGTTTGAACCCATTCTCTTCGCACGTGCCACCGACAATAAGTTGACAAGAACTGTGTCAGACGACTGGCACCATCCAGGGATGCAATTAATTAAACCTTAAATTAAGATTCCACACCTGCGCAAAGGTCATTACACGCAACCTGAGAACAACGATGCATGTCTTACGGAAAAGTGTGTGTGTCTACGTGATTAGTGCTGAAAACGCCCACCGTGAGGCACTCCGAACAAGGTCTCACACGCAAGAATTCAGTAGAGTGTTGGTTGGTTGTTGGAGTTTTACATCCTGACAACATCTAAGGTCATATCAGGATAGGTACCGACTTGTGACTGTGCACTCATGGCAACATTATAGTGCTGCCCCACTGGGAGACCAAGCCACCATCATCATTACCTGATATCCCACTCAGTCACATTATCCTGACACTGATCCAACCAGTCCTGGCCCTATCATAATAATGCTGAGTGCCTAGCCAGGAAGCAATTAGTATCAATTTTTAAGTCATTGGTTTGACTCAACCAGGGTTCGAACCCGTGGGTTCGAATCCCACGATCTACCAAAACGGGAGACGGACGCTCAACTCATTCAGCCATCCCGTCTGGTTTCAATAGAGTGAGTTCGACAGGAAGTAGTATCTATGTACACTAGTATCTGTCTTCAGTGACCCCTGTCACATATCAGCGAGTTCATTTCAATTTACAAACTGTTCGTATTATTTGACTGTCCATCCAATGACAAGGGTACGGTGGTTCTAATTGGTAGAGCGTAGGCCTCGCGTGCAGAAGGTCGAGAGTTTGGTTCCCTGGCACTCGGTATTAATAGGATAGGGCAAGGACTGGTTGGCTCAGTGTCAGGATAATGTGAATGGGTGGGATATCAGGTCATGGTGCTGGCGGTCTGATTTCCCAGTGGGGCACTATAAAAATTTGCCATCAGTCCACACTGTCACAAGTCAGTACCCATCATGATATAACGTTAGATGTTTGCAGGATGTAAAACTCCAAAAACCAAACAAAACGCCCCCCCCCACACACACACGAGGCATCATTGTGTACCCACATCGGTCAGCTTGTAGGCCTGCTCCGCTGTGCATTCGGCCAGTTTTGTCGGGTTGCTCAGCGCGAAAATGATGGGCCGCTCGTTGAAGGAAGCCATGTCCCTGAGGAATTGTTCCGTGAAGGCGCCAGCAATCGCAGCAGCACCTGGTGGGGGAGACGGGAACTAATATACATCCATACGATGGCGCCACCTATCCAGTTACAGAGAATACAGGAACTAGCTATCCGCTGGTGTCGGGAGGTAGGATTGATTGAAGCTGGTACCTGGCGTGTTTACACACCAGGGGCCCGTCTGCATGGAGCGGTGTTAGCGAGCCAAAACGCGTTTAGACGGGATTTCTGGTTTAGCGCCGAAAAGTCGCTATGCATGGAGCAGTGTTAGAGCTAACACCACAAGCTGAAACTAGGTTACGGCAAACCCGTTCCATAGCTGGTTTACAGGAGCTGTTAGGTACCGATTAGGGCCAAATCTATTCAATGCTGTCATATTTAACAGAGTTACAAAGTCAAATAGTGAAATTTGATTAAATTAACCCTAAAATCGAAGCGAGATTAACACTGCCGCCGCAACGGCGGCGATAATAATATTTTCGACTTGACGAATGTAAAGTAAACAAATCGCCGCCGCATGGACGTCGATATCCATACTGTTCCGCGCCACCGCTGCATCGGCGGCAATATGTTAATCCCAAATCTATTCAATGCTATCATATTTAACAGAATTACATACGCAATAAGTGAAATTTGATCAATTTAACCCTAAATTCAAACCGATATTAACACCACCGCCGCATTGGTGGCGTTATTCATATGTCGAATCGAGGGATTTCCCAAATCTATTAATAACTTCACGTTTAGCTATAATGAAAGTGCTATGCGCTCCTGCATACCGCTTGACATATTTCCCGACCTCAGTGATAGCTAAACGGTGTCCGGCTGTAACACCAAAAGCGCGTCATGCATATGGCCCCTGGTAGGTGGGGGGTTATGTACTCCTAGCGTAAACATATTCAGCGCTGAAAGGAGAGGGACAACCAGCCACGTTTGAACCCGTTTGAGCCCGTTTGAACTTGCGAGAACTCAGTGAAGTAGAATTTGCCGATACGCGCAGTTCAAAACTTAGATTTTATTCAAAACTAAAAGAAATTAAAGAACAATTTGGCATAAACAGGGATGCACAAATGAAATATTAATAGTTTATTCCACGGAAATGATGGCCACCATCTTGACCTGATTTCCGATTGAGGGTAAACAAACGCACATTTATCTTTGTACGCTTCTAAAAAAAATTATTAAAGACTTTTGCACAGATTAAAGTGTTTGAAGTATATTTGAAATTTATCTACATCAATTTCTGTTTAAATCACACAATATCAGTAATTACAGAATGGGAAACTCATCCTGCAAGGTATGCTCGATATGGGACAGTGGTCACCCGTTTTTCCTCCTTTCCTTGCTGTCAACCCTTCTCACTCCTAGCCCTATAGACCGTATTCGATTAACACGACTCAGGCAACTCGGGTGACCCGAGTTGCTAGAATTTCAAATCGAAAACCGTGAGTGGAGTTGACAAAAACATGTGCAGTATGCAAAAAGTCCCGACCCCAGAAACCCACATCTTGGCGGGGGGGGGGGGGGGGGGCTAGGAATTTTGACGTTACATTTGCGCTGGTACCGTCCTGTAGGATAACACTAGCAGCTACCAGTACTGCTGGTCATACATGTTTTTTTTGGTAATTACCCAGATTAATGAAATGGAAATATAAACTATGCAATCAAAAAATACTTTAAATCCTACTTTGCTGTAGTTATATCGGTTATTAAAAAAGAAAAGCTTTTGGATTAAGCCACAATTTTTTTCACCCTGAGCGTGGAGAAGCGTATTTGTTTATTCGACCCGAGTCTGGAGGATGTGCGCATGCGTTAAAAAGTGACTCCTGTGACCAGAGTTGGTTAATCGAATACGCCCCTAGTGAACTACAGGGCTGGGTGACTGTACTCCTAGGTCTATAGTGAACTATAGGACTGGGTTGATGTATTCCAAGCCCTATAGTTTACAATTGGACTGGGTGGATGTACTCCCAAGCCCTATAGTTTACAATTGGACTGGGTGGATTTACTCCCAGCCTATAGTTCACTATAGAGCTCCTATAGTTCACTATAGGACTGGGTGGATGTACTCCCAGCCCTATAGTTCACGATAGACCACAGCCTCTAATGTCACTCCGAACCGATAAACACAAGGGTTGTGCTAATCAGTGATTGATTGATTGCTGATAGCTTAACGATGTGTCAACAAGTGCCATATTCACGGTGGAAAGCTAGTGGTCTCTATTCCGTTACTTGTTAATCACATTCACATGCCTACATTAAAATTTAACCTTTTGTGTGTGAATAATGAACGGCGGGTGTATAGAGTGCCAGCTAAAGTTGCGATCCAATTATTATTGACTGTTCCTAGTCATTGAGTTAATAATACGAATAAATACATGTTTTCAAAATGAGTTTATGGCAAAATATGTATTTTTTTCATTATTATTAATTAATTAATTAATTAATTTTTTTGTGACAAGTTTTTTATTCTGCCCATAACGTATAAGCTCCCGTGAGGGTGCTTGTTTTCAACGCTGGACAGCTGTGATACTGGATTGGTCTGGTCCCGCACTCAGGAGTCTTTACCTGATCTTTCTCAGACCAACCTTTGCGGTTTTGGGTGTGAGTAGTGTTTTGGGTGTTAGTAGTATTATATATTTTTTCGGTTAAAGGAGGGTTTATACAGACCGATGGCTACTGACGGCTTGATTTCCTTGCAGGCTTCCTCCAGTGTGGAGATTTCCTTGAAGTCCTTGGCGAACAGGGCCTTGTGGTCATTGATACCCCCGGAGGACCGCCCCTTGGTGAGCAGGCCGCGCGAGTCGACCAGCCAGATCTTGGAGACTGCCTCCTCTTTCGTCATCCCCTCCTCCTCCATAGCCATCACCAGCAGCTGCGCAATGCCGAGCGACGCCTACAGTGAAGCGAGAGTTGCAGTGAGTTTTATTTTACCACAAACATGTAGTACGGTAACTGTATGGCTTCCCCAAGGAGTGATCTTCTACTTCTAACCCAAGCAACCAATGTGACAATAAATTAAAGTTCATACTTATGCAAAATACATTGTTCCAACAAATCAGCGTTGGACATTTTTTAACCTAGGATCAGAAAAGTCCGCTGAGTGGAAAATGGCAGTATGACATTCCTGCGGGGCTGGACAGGTTTTATTTATCTCATTAGGACGGGGGGTCAGGGGGGGGGGGGGGCATAAGGAAATAAACTTTTTTTTTTTAATCCCCAGAAAAAAATTGAGCTTTGTCCACTCAAAGCAGAAGAAAAATGGGGAAAAGCCCGCGTTGGTCGAGGGGAAAAAAATATATATCAAGAACAGACATAAATCATTACATATACTGGCTTACAATACCTTATATTCCAAGGTGGTCACCCATCCAAGTACTGACGTTGGTGATCAGACGAGAACTGGCGTTTCCAATGTCATTGCCACTACCATTGCAAAAGCAGTTCAGTGATACCAATTTCTAGTGATTCTGTAAGAAGCTTGTTTACTTGTTTGTTTGTTGTTTACATCCTAGCAACATCTAAGGTCATATCAGGACCGGTACCAATTTGTGACAGTGTGCACTTATGGCGACTATATAGTGCTGCCCCACAGGTTTATAGCTTACCAAATCAGTACCGGAGAGGTCACAGCAGTCTTAACTGATGGTTACGCTTATTTATTTTCCACCACGCATCACGGGTTTGTTTGTTTGAGTTTTACGTCCTGTCAACATCTAACGTCATATCAGGACGGGTATTACAGGTTTTCCTTCTAACAGACACAACACCCTCCTACATTTACTGACCTCACAATTGACACGTGAACACACTGAAGTGTCTTAGAACTTGACACACAATGCGACTGCAACGGCCATTTTAATAACATGGGAATGCGAAAACTGTAACCTTGAACCAAGCAAAGTTGGAACTTAATTATTTGAATATTACCTGTTGATTATAGCATAAATAAACACCGCTTGAAGTGGAGGAAGAGAGAGGGGTGGAGGGAGAGGGCAGTGCCAGTGTACACAGGAACACTACAGCGACCCATTATTAACGGTGAAAAGAAACTTTTACTCTGCAAGAAAATAAACCGTAAATAATTTATCAAAAAGGAAAGTTTGTTTGATTTAACGACACCTCTAGAGCACATTGATTTTTTGTCGGCTATCGGACATCAAGCATATGGTAATTCTAACATACTTCATTGGAGGAAACCGGCTTCTGCCACATAGGCTGCTCTTTCCGATATCCAGCAAGGGGTCTGTTATATGCACTTTCCCACAGACAGAACAGCATATACCACAGCCATTGATGAACCAGTTGTGGACCACTGGCATAGCTGCCAACATTTGAAAATGCGAAGGAGTAATAATTTTTTCATGAATCGCGGACTATGGCCCCTATATATATTTCAATAATTTTCTGTGTTTAATAATACGCAAACATCATAGGAAAGTGATATAATTACATATTGTGTTCCCAAACTGTTAAACAAAACACTTAAAGCCATAGCTGCCAACATTTGGAAATGGGAAAGCGTTAACTTGTTCATATCATGTTGCTTACATAGCACATTTCCATTTGGGCTGCACAAGGGGACATATAAATAAGCATTTAGGCACTTGCATATGTATGTATATGTGTATATATTATACACACACACATATATATATTACACACACATATATATATATATATATTATAAATATATAGACAGTAAAACCTCCCTACCCGACCACCTCCACAGATCGACCGCTCTCCTATATTGATCGCTTTATTTGGGTCCCAATAATACCATTGTAACCATATTCTAACTCCCTAAACCGACCACTTCCCTAAATGGACCACTTAAAGTCGGCCCCAAGATCGGTCGATTTAGAGAGGTTTTACTGTATGTATATATACACCAGGGATGAAAGTGGTTTCCAGCAAAAAATGCAGAAATCAAGCCCAGATTATTATACCGACGGCGAAAATCCGCGAAAAAGCAGATTTTCTCCCATAGACTTAGCACTGTCAGGGAATCGCGGAAATCAGGTTTCAACTAGTCTTGTTTAGACTATTCGAAAAAGCAGATTTTCTCCCATAGACTTAGCACTGTCAGGGAATCGCGGAAATCAGGTTTCAACTAGTCTTGTTTAGACTATTATGGCCCATGCCTATCTTGTTCTTAGTTGGGTTTTATGTTCTAACTACATCTAAGGTAATATAAAAACGGGATTTGAACTGCCCAACTGTGTCTACATCCTGATTCCTTGGAATAGTTAAAAATAAAAAATCTCGGAAATCCGCGAAACTCATTCTTGACACATATACATATATAACTTATAAGTGTTGAAAAAGACGGATTTTCTGTAATGTTTCAGAATAGGGGCGAAATGGCGTAATGAAAGGCAGAAAATTGTAATGATTCCACAGAAATCGTAATGGTTGGCAGCTCTGCACTGGTTGGAACGGAAAATAGCACAAACTGCAAATGGGTCCACTGAGCAGGATCAATCGGATGACCGACACCATCACAGGTGGACACTCTACCGCCTGAGCTACGTCCTGTTCCCAAATAATAATGTATTGATCAAAGCACAAATGCATAAATACATACACACCAGCTCCCCGATTAATGTAGTGATTAGGTTCTTGAAAACCATGACTTCAACTGAAACAATATTAAATGATTGATTGGTGATGGCTTTCATGAAGTTCCCTATTTGTAACGTCTGTAAACTCATTTAATTGATTAAATGTGCACAGTAAATAATAGGTCTTAAATGCGGAAATAACCGTGGAGATCTTTCTTCCCTGCAACCACGGCCAATATTCATCTCATGTGTTCTCGGGCCTCAAATCACATACCGGGCAAGAACTGATTAATATACATACATACATGCATACATATATATATACATTTGATTTGATTGGTTTCTTTACCGTGTGGGCACCATAGGCCATATTCATATATATATATATATTAGGGTATTAATACTGAGTCATCTGCTGGTCTCACCTCGCCGGCGCCCTGGAAGAGGTAGGTGTGTTCACCCAGCCTCGTTTTGGTAATCCGCATAGCAGCGATCATCCCAGCAACAGCAACGGATGCAGTGCCTGCAAAGGGACGGGTGGAAAGGTAAGATAAATATATTACTATTTTTTTATTCGGCTGATCGTTATAATCTACCTTACTTTAAGGACCTGTCACACTATGATGCATAGCCTTAGCATAGGCCGACGTATTCGATTTTCGACCAACACGTCGGAGTACGTTGTCATACGTTACCGATGTTGCGGAGGCAACATGGTTAATTCGTGAACGAGGCAAAGCGAACACATGACGCATGTGACCCCCGCCCTCCCCGCTCGTCAGTTCTCGCCTGACACTCGCTCTGGCCACTTCTCTCTCCCTCCCACCCACGCTTTTTCTTATGGGGTTAAGTGCTGATGCTCTATTATTCTGACATCTAACTACATTGTTATCGCATTTGTACTTGTACTGTTATCTACTTACACAGAACTTCGGCATCAGACTGACGCCTGCTCTCACCGAACACTACTGATTATGTACGGAAGACACCCTTCATTGATTCACTCCCGCGCCAGTCACTCGATTTGCTGAGCCAGTCTCATGACAGCCTCCCGCCAGGTTATGACTTAATATTGACATATATAATCTATTGTTATTATTATCATATGTTCCACTTGAATAAATTTCTGCTCGAAACTTGACTTCTGTTTCCTTTGCCCGAGTGATGCGAGTTACGTACATGTTGGGCATACGGCGGGTACGTTCCAGATACGTCGTCTTATGTCGCTGCGCGTCGAGGCTCCGAAAAATGTGTGTGCATGCTAAAATATTTCCAAGGTGTATTGACGTGTGGCTCATGCGTTCCACATACATTACATGCACGTTAGGGGTACGTTGGCATACGTTAGGGATATGTCGTCGTACGTTGGTAAATGTTAGCCATACATACAACTGGTGCCCTTTGCGTGTCGCTGACGTATATAACATACTCCCAACGTTCCGTTAAAATATGCGAGCGAGCCCCTAGCGTATCACCAGCGTGTTGGCGGTCGGTATATCAAGGCACCACCTGGCTTCTTCCAGCAGACCTGCTCAACTCTTCAGAGAGGATGGATGTCCCCACACTCCATCTACAGTTCCAGCATCACTACCGAGTTGCCATGTACCAGCATGAATTAGATCTCTATCTCACGGCTATTCTGGCGGCCCGTATCGATAGGAGAAGGAAGCAGCGGAGAATGTGGGTCAGACCCTGGATCGGGAGGCGGCCACAGTTTGGGTTGTATGACAAGTTTATGGTTGAGCTCCGCAGTGAGGACCCTGCGTCGTTCGTCAACTTTATGTGGATGCCTCCCCAGATGTTTGACAGATCGCCAAAAAGTACACAACATACATGGTGCCGCTCGAGCCTGGGCTGAAAATCGCCATTACTCTACGGCACCTGGCGTCTGGGAAAAAATACTCGTCATTGAAGTTTGGGTGGAGGGTCCTCCACAACACACAATCGCTCATCGCGCGTGAAGTGTGTCAGGCCATCATCGATGAGTACATGGACGAGGTCATGACATGCGCCACAACTCCACAAGGATGGTGTGCCATCCAATTCCTGGAGAAGTGGAACTTCCCCCATACCTGTGGCGCTCTGGATGGGAAGCACATCGCCTGCCGGTACCCTCCAAAGAGTGGGTCACTCTTTTACAATTACAAGGGGTTTTACTCCGTGGTCCTGTTGGCGCTTGTAGACGCGGGCTACAAGTTCATCTCGGCAGATCTTGGGGGTATGAGCTCCGCATCTGACACCCAGATCTACAACGACTCGGAGCTGAAGGCAGGCACTGAAGGTTTTCCTGACCCTGAACCGATCGTGAACGTTGATGAAGCTGCACAGCAGGAAGGCGTTGACAAATGAGCGACTCAACTACCAGCTCTCCCGAGCTAGGAGAGTGGTGGGGAATGCCTTTGGCATCCTAGCCAACAGCTTCCAGGTGCTGCTGATGACTATGCAGGACCACCCCTCCATCGTGAAGGTCATCGTCACCGCATGCATTGTTGTGCAAAACCTGATGAGGGTGCGCTACCCAGGGCCGCAGAACCACCAGCTGGATTGTCCAGCGACTGGGAACCACAACTTTGTCCCTGGAGCATGGAGAGGGCCAAAACCTGGCAGATGTAGACATTCTTCCTAGCCCCAACACCGTCTCCAAGACAGGAAAGGAGCAACGGAATCTACTGAAAGACTGGGTCATCTCGCCCGCCGGATCACTTTCCTGGCAAGACAGCATGATCTGATGTAAAAAAAATGGTGTCTGTCTGTATGCACTGTGATATGTCTACTGTTATGATATATTTATGTATACTTACATGTCTGGTATATTGTGAGATGTCTACTGTTATGAGATGTCTATTGCTATAAATAAACTATATACATTTTTTATATCAAAACACGATTACATGTCTGTTATATTTTTGTATATACCTATAGCTATATTAGGTGTTGATTTTAATTTGTTGTAACATAATTAAACTCAGACAGGTATATTAGGTCTTGAATGTAATTTGTTACAACATAAGTAAACTCAAACACAAATCTAGTTTAAAATACTTATATATTTACTGGGCTCAATTTATTTCCTTTCTCCTTTAAGAAGAATTAAACTCTGACAGCATAACCTAGTTTAAAATACTAATTTATGTACATACTAATAACACAGCACAGAGAGGAAGAGAGAGGAAGAGAGTGGGGAAGAGAGGGGGAAAAGAGAGGGGGAAAGAAAGGGGAAGAGAGGGGGAAGAGAGAGGGAGACAGGGGAAGTACTTGTGTCATTAATATTAATTTGTTTTTATTTTCATTGGCTAAATTCTTATCCTTTGTAGTTTAATTTGTAACAGCTCTATTACATTATTTAACTCGGACACCAAATATCTTTATTACAGGGCAAGAACATCTTATACATATATACAGAAGAACATAATAACATAAGAACATAACAAAATAATAAGCACCTATTTATGCATATTTACACATTCACTCATATTCGCACTGTTGCCCACCCTCACCGATGGTGACATCGGAGCTGACGAGGGAAAGAGGTCTAAATTAGACACCCCCAACACATCAGAGATCCCCGACAAGTTCAGGAGTCCATCGGACGTTTGCTAGGCAACCCTGTTGACGTTCCAGTTTCTGCTGCTGTGGGAATAGAACTGGCACTGGCAACTGAAGTTGAGGCCCAGGGCACACTGTCAGTGCTGGCAGCAGGTTGCTGGTGTGAAGGTGCAGGAGGAGGCATGGTGTGCACAGCGATACCATGTGGCCGAAGTTGAGGCTGACCATGCAGCTGAGGTGCAGGCACCACACCATAGAGGGACGTAGCACTAGCTGTGGAAGAGGCGGCACTGGCTGATGGTGCATCGGGAGAGGTTGGACAGACAGAGATTGAGGTTGAGGCTGCGGCTGCACAGGCGGATGATGCTCCACAGACTGCAGTGGCTGCAGCATATACTGCTGGACATAGTCCTGGGTTTGAGACGCCCATGGTGATTGATGCTGGTGGTGGCTGGTGGGTCCACTGCTGGGGCTGATACAGCTCACTTTGTGAAGGCACCGCAGCAGCGGCTGGAGCCACAGGAACCATGGGTGCCTCAGGTCCACAATCGTCCTCCAACCCCTGTGACAGAATGCAGTTGATTGCTGCCCGCTCATTCCTGAATCGTGCCCAGGGCATCATAATCAGAGAGTCCCGCACATAGTTGGAGAATGTTGCGCGCTCAGTAAGGGCCAGTGTTGGAGGCGGCTGCAGGCCCTTCAGCAGCTCCCCAGACTCATCGAACCGCTTCTGGATGGCTGCCAGCAGGTTTACGTCATCTGGGGCTGTCCGCTTCCCCTTTCCCGTTCTCGGACTGCATCGGGAGGTGTTGCCAGTGTAGCAGAAAATCGCAAATCCTGTAAATCGCAAACCCCCACTTGTGATTTCCTAGGAAATCGCAAACCCACATACCATATATGGGCATGGGGGGTTTGCAATTTCCTAGGAAATCACATATCCCCCCCCCCCCTGGACATCGCAAACCCCCCAAGTTTGGCAGTCTTAAAACAAGCACATGTGCTTTGTGCAGGTTTGCTTTGCTTTTAAAATTCCCACAATGCACTGTGACACTGGAATTATGAACTGGTCTATTGTAAAAATGGTATTTATGTAAGCATAATTAAGCCACATTTATTTTTATATAAGGGGGATCCCTCACAAGATGTATTAATTGATTATTTATTATTTCATGCCTGTCACAGCAAGGTCCATATTCATTGCGATCACTCACAAGAAGGATAGGGGAACAGGTCAATTTTTGTCAAAGATACTAGACTATATCATTAAGAAAAGCCAGTACAACTATCTGTATCATTATCCTACATGATGCTGAAGTGAATAAAGGCCAGGCGACCAGGCTACTGTTATCAGCGCATGTGCGGTCGGAATTACAAACTGGACTATTGCAAATATGTTTTCATTAGTACTAATCCATCTTGATCCTCCTTGAATCCATTTTACCCCCCCAGATCTGGTAGAGGTTCAAAATCAAACATATAGCTGCCATGCGTGGGGTGATAAATGCTACAAAGCATGGGGGGTTTGCGATCTCCAGGGGGGGGGGGGTTGTGCTTGCCTAGGAAATCGCAAACCCTGGGGTGTGCGATGTCCAGGGGTTTGCGATTTCCTGCTACACCGGAACCTCTTCCTCCAGCCCAATCTGCAGATCAGCTCAGACATTCTCGGCAGCATCGAGATGCAGCGTCTATGGCAGCCATCACCTGCAAGACAAAATCATAAAATAACATAAGTAAAATGAATGCAAATCGATGTTTCCACAAATGAGGTCAACAACAACATCATCATGCTGTCGGTCGTGATGCGACAAAGACTGCTTTCATTACTTGACTGTCGCTCTCCATTTAGCTCTCTGCTGTGAGAGTGATGTCCATGAGTCGGTCTTAATGTCTCTCAGCTTCAGGTTTCTCTTGATGGTATCCTTGAACCGGAGACGAGGGCGCCCTCTCTTTCTGTAACCAGAAGACAGTTGAGATTAGAGGATCTGCTTTGGTAGCCTGTCTGATGTCATCCTCATGAGGTGTCCAGTCCACCGGAGATTCTTTTTGATCAGCAGAAGATCTTCCATAGAGGGCAGCCCTGTCCGTTATTTCCTTATTTGTCACTTTGTCCTTCCAGGTTAGCCTCACGATCGAAAGCAGATGTCGCATCATGAAGGCATGCAGCTTTTTCACCTATCGTCTGTACACTGTCCAGGCCTTGGCTGCGTATAGTAGGGTGGATAGCACGACTGCACGGTAGATCTTGCCTTTGACCCACATGGACACATGGTGGTTGTTCCAGAGTTTCTGGCGTAGTCGGCCGAAAGATGCGCTAGCCTTGGCCATCCTCCTCTGTATTTCAGCATCAATGCGTCCATCACTTGATATAGTGCTTCTGAGGTAGGCGAATTCCGGAACAGCGTTCAGCTTGTTTCAGTCAACCATGATATCCTCCTCTCGGGTTCTTGTAGAGTTGGGTTGGTACAGCACCTCCGTCTGCTTGATGTTAATCTTCAGGCCAAACTTCTTTGATGCGTCGGAGAAAGCGCCCACTATTTTCTGGATCTCTTCAGCGGAGTGGGCAACCAGTGCACTGTCATCTGCGAATAGCAGCTCTCTCACCAGTATCCGAGTAGTCTTGGTCTTCGCTCTGAAGTGTGTGATGTTGAATAGGTGAGCGCTCTGTCTGGACTGTATATAGCCATGCCCCATGTTTCAGAAAGCCTCATCGAGCATTGCTGATAGGAAACATTTCATGAAAGCTGCCTGTAAAAATGTTGAAGTGCTACTGGCTTTTGCAAGTTACCAGCGGCACTCTCTCGGGGAGCAAATAGAGGTCTCACACCGGCAAGAACATGTCCAGACAGGCACAAAACTATTTGTCCCTGGGTCACTCTCCTGAAAACTGGCTAGAAGTGTCACAATATTTGAATTTTTTACATTTGTTGGTTGCAAATGAAAGCTGGAAATCTTCCCTTTACATCTATGTAAAATATTAATTGATGAGATAACAAATAAAGGTGTAGTCCATGATTAAGCTATGCCTTATGGCAGTATAACATGTGTGTCACATGTGAAACACATGTTTAGGACACCACAGTCTGCTTAATAAAAATCTAATCAGAATTAAATAATATCATACTTAGAAGCATATTAATCATGGCATAATATACAGCAATATGTAGTGCTTATATTGATAAAAAAAAGTAATTCCAGGCCATGCTTTATTCACTGAATAATTAGTGTACAATATTTGTGTGGCATCCAGAGACCACTGGTTGCACGTGTGACGGAAATTTGTAATGTTATTTCTGAAGACATTAAATTTCTTTTTTTAAATTTAAGCATGCATACATGTTAATAAATACTTCCTTTTTGATTTGGGAACTGTTTTGTTTGATATATCAATGCAATACAAGATGTTAATAAGGATTGAACCATGTCCCATGTCATGTTACAAATGGCTGACTGTAAAATGTGTTTTTTTTGGTACAAAAACTCTTCATAACTAATAGGACCAAAGTTGCACACAGTTTATTTTATTTCCCTTTTTTTCTAGATGAGGTATTTACTCTGCCTATAACGTATAAGCTCTCGCAGGATGCTTGTTTTCAACGCTGGACAGCTGTGGTGTGGTTCATCTAATCTGAACATGAATATGAAAAGGAGAAGGAAAAAAATAAGTTGGAAGTTTTTTTATTGATGTTTTAAAATCCCATCCCATCCCATTCTGACCAGTTTTCAGGAGTCACCCCGCTGGAGTGGCTGGTCGGGAGATGTTGAGACTTCCATACATCAAGCGCCCTTGATGCTGCCACAGTAACATGGTTTTCTGTTTAGGGTTTGCTCCCTCAGCCTTCGGTTCTGTCAAGAACCTGTACCACAAGGCAGTGGTATACAACTCTGCAGGGCAGGGGCATCAACTCCCTGAGGTATTGCAATACAACAAATATCAACAATAAAGAACAACAAATATATCAAGTAAAATGAATAAATTGATTTCTCCAGGTTAATAATGTAAATAAAATATATATCACTTTGCCAACTTGTCCAGAATAATATCAGTTTTACCAGAATGCTAATGCCCAGACTGCCCAGAATGATAAAAGATATTGTACTTACAGTTCTGCAGGGATAAGGCCGGTGCCTGATGACTGACCGCAGGAAACCAAACTTCTGCATGATCCAGAGCTCCCTCTCAGTCCGTTCCGGGACTCCGTTGCCGCTCTTCTTTTTGTGAAGCCTCGTGTTTGTGTCCCTCAGCGGCTTGAACCACCCCTGCAGATGCATGGAAGACCTCCCCATCCGGTTTGCCTGGTCCTCCCACATCTTCCGCTTCTTGCCAGACCGCCTGTAGTCAGTCATTTTAATGTTCCATATGACTGGGTTCTCCTGGAGGAAATCCAACATCCTAACCTCCTCGGCTAATGACAGAGAACAGGCATTCTTTTTTGCCCTCTTCTTCTTGCTGGTGGCAAAGCCAGAGGTGCTAGTGGAGGCTCAGGCGGTGGAGGCGGAGGCGGCGAAGGATGCACACAAGCTCCCTCGGGAAGCAGGAGATGGAGAGCTGGAGTGTGGCCATGTCTGGCTCTGTGTCTGCAACTCAAACTCCATCTCTTCAGGCTGGCTAGATGAAGAGTGGTGTGATGGAGAGTGGTGTGGTGAGGAGGAGGCAGGTGATGACACCGGAGATGGTGATGGTGGCAGAATCTGCTTCTTCCTGCCTCTGCCACACCCTAGGCCTCTAGTGATAGCAGCCTTGCAGGCAGCTGAAACTGTGATATTCTTCTTGGCAGGCATGGTGGCTTTGTGTGGAGAGCCAAAACTCCAGGGTATTTTTATCCATCGGCGACCGATCATGTGACCAGGGCGTGGCATAGATGTGTTCGCATACGTCACAAATACTTTTTGCATACGTTAGGCACATGCTATGATCACGCTGACACGCAAGGCATACGTTGACCATTCGTCGCTGTTTGTTACTCATACGATGAAACTGTCACCTCCAACTGTCACTACATGTCCCAGCACAGAGAGTATACGTCGCTTTATGCCATGTATACATCGCTATATGCTACGCATACGCTAGCCATATGCTCTGTATACATTTTGTATGTTGCACGGGCTGCCTGCAGCGCGAAAGGTTCGACGAATGCCAACCTATTTAAAATTGATTTTTATTTCAAAACGTTATGCACGCACTAACGCCATAGTGTGACAGGTCCTTTAGTTTGAAATAACTTTGATCTTAAATGATTTTGAGATATTTGAAGTGAAAACATACAAAATTAATTTAGGCAAGCATACCAAAACTCCATAGGCTTCTGCAAAAACAGATTCTATTAAGCTGCCTCAGTATTCCATTCTATGTGGCAACAAATGTTTAATAGGTGCACCATTATCTAAGTTAGATATGGAGTCTCAAATCTAGATAATTGCTTTGGTTTTGAAAATTTGAAGTTTTCATTGAACCATGCAGCTTTAAGCAGGGATAATTTAAAAGAAATTAATAAAAAAAAGAAATAAATTAGGATAGGTTAGAAGAGAAATAATTCTTTTTTGTTAATGTACCTATTTAATCGTTGTCAAGTTGAATTAATTAGTCATGGAATATGCAAGCAGAAATGTGTTCAATGGATGTTCATAGGGAAACCACATACCCTGGATGTCATCATTGAAGGTGAGATACTTCCCCCTGTACCTTTCAAGAAGACGAAACGCATTGGCGTTGGCAAAGTCCTCAAACTGCACAAGTGTGCTTTGTCCGAACCTAAACCAGAGCAGAAACAGTGTGGAATAAGAATATTTAGCCCATATTCACAATTCCAAAATGCCTAACAAAACCAGACTGAATGGCCAAATGGTTGAGCATCCGCTTTCCGTGTGACAGGTTGTGGGATTCAAAACCAAGGGGTTTCAAACTCTGGCCGAGTCAAACTAATGACTTAAAAATTAATTACTCGTCGCTACCTAGCCTGGCACTCTGCATTACTACGATAGGGAAAGGAGCAGTGGAATGAGGAAGACCAATTGTCCATGATTCAGGGATGAAAGTGATCTCCGGGGAAAAAAGCAGAAATGCGTATATTCTGCCATCGGTTTAGTATTGTCAGGGAATCACGGAAAATTTTCGGAAGTCGGGTTTCATATATATACGCTGATAGTGCTGCGGCGTTTAAAGCACGTATTAGTAGTATACGCTGATAGTGATGCGCCGTTAGTTAGTGGTGATTGCTTAACACCGTGTCGGCAGCAAAGGCCATAACCATGCTGAGAATTATTCAGATGTTATTCTGTCATAGGTGCGCCGTTTGAAGCACGTATTAGTAGTATACACTGATAGTGCTGCGGCATTTGAAGCATTTATTAGTAGTATACGCTGATAGTGCTGCGGCATCTGCACCATATAGTAGTATACGCTGATGGTGTTGCAGCGTAAAACAACATATTAGTAGGGCCTATACATTGATCGTGCTGCAGGATTGATCAATGAATGTAATACAGTTTTTATTTATTTATTTAATTGTTGCTCATATTCTCAAAACCCCAGGCACCACTACCAGTACACTCACCTGTCAGTAACAGCGTGCATGAACTCGTCAATCAGGTCATCGTAGCGGTGGCCGCGGACCCGCTTGTGGCGAAGCCCGATGTACATCGGGTCGTTGAGCAGCTTGTCGTTGTCGGTGCCGACATCGAGCACGATCGGCAGGCAGGCCTTGGGCGACAGCCCGCCCATAGCCGTGTACAGCGACAGCTTGCCGATGGGGATGCCCATGCCGAAAGCGCCCAGATCGCCCAGCCCCAGGATCCGCTCGCCGTCGGTCACCACGATGGCCTTCACGTCCTCCTCGGGCCAGTTGCACAGGATGTCGTACAGGTGGCCCATGTCGTTAATCGTCATGTACAGTCCCCTGAAAGCAGCAGAGGGATGAAGGATTAAGGTCAAGGTTACAGTTGACAATTGATTGATTGATTGATGGATGGTTGGTTGTTGGAGTTTTACATCATGGCAACACCTAACTCTAAGGTCATATCAGGACGGGTACCAACTTGTGACAGTGCACACTCATGGCAACTTCATAGTACTGCCCCATTGGGATGGTTGGTTGGTTGGTGTCCTGGCAACATATAAGGTCTTATCAGGATGGGTACCGACTTGTGACAGTGCATGCTCATGGCGACTTTGTAGTGCTGCTCCACTAGGAAATCAGGCCCGATATCCCACTCAATCACATTATCCTGAGACTGAGCTAACCAGTCCATGCCCTATCCTATAAATTCCGAGCGTTAGGCTAGGCAGCAAGAAGTATCAATTTTGTAAGTCACTGGAAATCCATCTTCACCAAAAAATAATCTCACCAGAAAATTATTTCTGTAGTTCTAAACTGCATTTAGGGTCATATTTCCTGCCGACGCAGCGTTAAACAACCACCAATCAATCAATTAGCATTCGCTAGGCTGAGAAACACATACTTGTACTGTGGCGGCAGTCTTTAAAATACATTGAATGATAAAACAATAGTTCCCTCCTTCCAACTCCATCTGGACACTTGACTGTGGCAGTGTGCGGAGGTACAATGTAACTATCAATACTCTCCAGGTGGCGCCACTAATCAGCCACCCGCCATTCGCATAGTATGGGGGTGTCACCTGGGGGCCATATGCATGAAGAAGTTTTTATCAGCTCCGGTGTTAAGGGCCATCACCGGGGTACCTAACGCCGGTGTTCCGAAATGGGTCACGGGGTATGTACGGGGCGAAAGTGTGGTGGCGTTAGCTAACATATGAGTTATTTATAGATTTGGGGAATCCCTCTGAGCCTGTTCCCGGCGAGCACAGTTAGTATGGCTATTTAGTCCGTTGGAAGCAGCCGGCTTGCTCGGGTGTGTGTGTAGTTTATGCCGCCGCCGTATCGGCGGCGATTTGTTTTGTTTACATTCTACAATATGAATATCGCCACTGATGTATCGGCGGTGTTAATATCGATTCGATTTTGGGTATAATTTGACCAAATTTCACTTTTTTAGTGTCTTATTCTGTTAAATATGATAGCATCGAATAGATTTGGGCCTAAACGGTATCTAACTTGCTACGGAGTGGTGTTAGTGTATGCGACGTTAAACTCGCTGTGTTTGCGTAACACCGTTCCTTGCATACTGACTTTTCGCCGCTAACCTAGTAATCCCTGCCAAAACCAGTTTTGGCTCGCTAACACTGCATCATGCATACGGGCACTGGCTGCTACTAACCGTAACCATGGCTTGCTTCTAATTTATCAATGTCCCTGTTTTCACTTCAAGTATCTCCAAATTTGGCAATTTAAAATAAAGGTTCCTACTAACTAAAGTCAGGTAGATAGATTATAATGACTAATCTAATATATTTAGCTTTAAAAATGGCAGCAAATATATTATATATTCATATATGTAATAGATGCATTATATAACTACATCACATTAAAATATATTATATATATATGGTATATATTATTTAAACAGGAGTCAAAAGCCTAACCAGGAACACACAATCAAAGACTAGACCTTTTGTTTAAACTGCATTCTCCATGTACTTCTTTATCCATAAGCCGTGTTCACACGGGCAATGTAAATCGATTCGTAGAAAGCGACTTGCCTAGTTTGCCTCACATTTGTCGTGTGAACGGATGTCTGAGGCGGATTAGGGCTGATTCGATTCACGTGATCCGGATAATGTAAACCACCTAGCGAGGTGGTTTACGTGAGGCGATTTATTTTGCCTGTGTGGACGCAACCGACTTACGTGAGGCGGATTAAGGACGTGACAGTCGAGACCTAGTTTGTTGACTTTCCGGTAAATTTGCTTTATGAACCTGCTAGAGGTGCACATATATTTTTTTCACCATTTATTTTTAGGGTTTCACTGCCCAGCAGAGGTTTTGACGGTTCCAAACCAATACGATTCAGTACATACATATCTAGGTCGAATCCACTCTCTAGTGGTCACGTCGACTAACTGAAAACTGGCGCTGGTCAGGCTGGACTTGCTCATGCGCAGATATCCACTTCCGCCTTCAAGTGCTGCCCGTGTGAACGGGCAGCTAATTCGATTTGTCTGATTCGATTTGTCTGATTCGCTTCACATTTTGCCCGTGTGAACACGGCTATAGAGTGCATACAGAATTCCGACTGCTACTCGTTCCCTCCTCTATTGTATATAGAGGGTTGCCAACATCGGAAAATGAAAAACTGGAAAATCTTAAGGGATGTTATGTTTGGGTGTATGGGGGTACCCCCCCGCCCCCAGAAAAATGTTAAAATCTTAGATGCTCTGTGGTGCATTTTGGTCACAATAACCCATAAGATTGATATAATATTACTATATTAATGGTGTTGCAGGGTTGACAATACGTCAACTTTGGAAAATGAAAAACGGGAATATCGTACACCTTACGGGGAAACCGTAAGGGTTGGTACCACTGTAAATAGTAGTCTTAAAAAACCAATAATCACAGCATGAGTTGAATCTGGGAACAGCAGTGTCTATTGCCAGTACTTGCTTGTTGGTTCAACCAGCTCCCGCTTCGCCTTAGCTTATACCCCAGTCACATTACGCTTGCAACCACAAAAAACACTTTGGTCGCCAATCTGTTGGTGACTAAAGCCAAAAATGTGGGGGTTGGAAAAAATGGAAAGGGAAGCCTAGTTGGCAATCTGTTGGTGACCACTTAGCGATCGATCGACTAGTAATTTGCGACTGATCAGCATTCGATTGCAGATCAGTTGCAAATCAGTCTCCGACCGATAGTCAACCTCTCGCCGAGTGATCGCAGCTGACAGCATGCCAGGTCATTGATCAGTTGGCAACTAATCATCATTCAGTCAGCGACTGGTCACCAACCTTTTGGTGACTATTTTGGCCGCAAAGAGGTTTTTGGTGCAACATTTGTAACCTCCTTGTGACCAAAATGGTTGCCAGGAGGACGGCCAACACTGAGGACCACTTTGTGACCACCCGTTTTATGTGGTCTCACGCACAGTGTGACTGAGGTATTAGCTGTCCACTGTCTAGACAATTTAAGTGCATTGCGTGGGCGAGTGAATGTGTGTGTGCGTTTGTCAATGGCTGCGCGCGCATCTGCGTGCCCCTGTCTGTGTCGGTGCAGTTATCTAGGTCAACGCAGGTGCACCAACGTCAATTCCACTACAGTGGCGTCTGTCTTCAGTGGACCACGTGACCAGCGAATGTACAGCCAGTCTTTCAAGGTACAAACTAAAAGTAACTGTCCATGTCTCATTTGACTGCCACCCCCTCTTGTATATGTGTATATATATATATATGTGTATATATATATATATGTATGTGTATATATATGTATGTGTATATATATGTATGTGTATATGTATGTATGTATATATGTATGTATGTATGTATGTATGTATGTATGTATGTATGTATGTATGTATGTATGTATGTATGTATGTATGAATGAATGAATGAACGAAACTTACATAGGCCTGTTGGTCAATCTGAGCCGGTTTAAAGGGTGTGTGTGAATGCAACACACTTTCAAAACTTGGTAAATGTGAACGCTCCGCTAGTTTGAACGCTCCGCTAGTTTGAACGCTCCGCTAGTTTGAACGCTCCGCTAGTTTGCCTCATCTAAGTCGGCCTAACGGTGTATGTCTGAACACAGCTTCAGACAGGTACAACTGTTTCATTTAATGACATCTTCCATGGATTGACTACCAGACCTGCGTTGAGATCTAAACATCCAATGCCAACTTGCTGAGTGGTAACACATTATTAATTCGCCAATCATACATATTGGCTGTGAATAATTCACAATCCGCTTCTATCAAAGTTATGCTGAAACACAGTCGAACAGACTAAACTATAATTAAAGCTCTTGTATCAAATTACCTCTGGTGTATTACTATTAGAAGATTTCATTGTAACTACTTAAACGCTGCATTCTAACACTGTGAATATGGCTGGTAGGTAGGTTGGTTGATTCTGGAATGTTACATCTTGGCAACATCTAAGGTCATATCAGAACGGGTACCGACTTGTAACAGTACGCACCCCTGGCGACTTCATAGTGCTGCCCCACTGGGAGACCAGGCTGCAGGCACCATGACCCAATATCCCACACAGTCACATTATCCTGACACTGAACCAACCAGTCCTTACCCTATCCTATTAATGCAGATCGCCAGGCTAGGTACGGACAAGTACTGATTTTATAAGTCATTGGTTTGAGTCGGCTGGGATTAGAACTCCCGACCTTTCACACAGGCAGCCTGCGCTCTATCGATTAGGTCACCGCATTCGGTGGTAGGCGTAGGAGGGGAGGAGTATTAAAAATAACCTCCTTCCCCCCTCCCTCCCACCAACACACACCACGGACAAGTCAGTAGTGTTATTTGGAGCATGGAGTCACTACAGTAGGGATACACACCTCTCGACCTGAGCCAATGGGAGTGTATGCCTGGGCCTGCCTGCCTGCTCCTACACAGCCTTACTTCTTCACCATGTACTATGATGTAGTGCAGAGAGCACCTGGGTACATCTTCAGCCGAGTACAGCTGCTGTCACCATGCCACGATATTTACTAAATAGAATAACCCCAGCCGAGTCAATGCAATGACTTACAAAAACTTTATACTTTTCGCTACCTAGCCCAGCGCATTGCATTAATAGGATAGGGCAAGGACTGGCTTGCTCAGTATCAGGATAATATGACCTCGTGAGATATTGGGTCATGGTGTTACTGTTAGTGGCATGGTGTCCCAGTGGGGCAGCACTATAAAGTCACCATGAGTGTGCACTGTCACAAGACGGTCCCCCGTCCTAGAATGACTGTAGATGTTGCTAGGATGTAACAACCCAAGCAAACACACTAAACAGATTACAAACACACGAGGAGAAACAGCTGAGCGTGTGGGGTATGAATAAGGGGGGAAATATAGAGACTAAGAATGAAAGAATGTGTCTGTATCCACATATACAGTAAAACCTCTCTAAATCGATCGGCCTTGGGACCGACTTTACGTGGTCCATTTAGGGAGGTGGTCGGTTTAGGGAGTTAGAATATGGTTACAATGGTATATTTGGGACCCAAAGTAGCAAGAAGCTAAAAGAAGCACAAAGACCAACCCGTCGAATAACGATCAATTTGAAGCATTGATTGCTAAGGCAAGGATACACATAGGGAGCTAGGTGTTGCGACAGGGATTGCATCAGGGAGCCTAGATAGTCTAATGGTAAGGACGCTAGTCGCAGAATGATCAGAAATGTGAGTTCATAAACGGCTCTAGACGAAATGTTTCGCATAATTAACAAAAACGCACCCATGACACTATATTTAGCTATATGTGAAGAAGTAATTTATGCATGCATCACACAACAATGCTGGCGTCACCTGAAAATGCGACTTCTTCACGCATCACACAACAATGGTGGCGCCACCTGAGAATGCGACTTCTTCACGCACCACACAACAATGGTGGCGCCACTTGAAAATCCGACCTCTTCACGCATCACACAACAATGGTGGCGCCACCTGAAAATGCGAACTATGTCCAGATTACTCCAACAGAAATGTCAATGGGGTCTGAATGAAAACCTTTTGTGGGAGGGTGAAATGGGCATTCTTGGTCACCATAGGCAAGCAATAGGACGGGCTGACATAGTGGATAGATCGTATGCTTGCTGTGCGGCAGGTTGCGAGGGAGTGGTTGATTCCCAGCTCGTGTGATCGATCTCCAACCGAGGCAGATCAAATAGTTAAAAAAATTGAAATTAACCTATACCTTGCCTGGCAGTTCAGCATTGTAAAGACATGGCTACTAAAGGCTAGTTGGTTGGTTCAGCGTCAAGATAATGCGAATGAGTAGAATATCGGGTCATGGCAGTCCTGGTGATTTTATAATGCTGCGCGACTGAGACCAAGCCGTATTCAGCCACCCCATATAGCTACCAGAACCAGACATCCCAGCTATCCAAGCATTGTTACCATGGTTACATGGTGAAACCCACACCTATTCCACATATAGAATTGTTAGCCAATATTCAGTAGCCAGGGTCTCAGTGACATGGTGAGCAGGTTGATTGCCAATTACTACCCCAGTCCTCCTCCACTATTACTTGAGGAAGGTGTCCTATTTCAGGAAGTCACGTGGTGTTGCCTCCAGTGTTGATGATTATGATCCTCTTCTGTCTCCACCAATCAGGACACATTTTTACTAAGTGTCACCATGTCTGTTTGTGGGCTCTATGTTCTGGCAACATCCAAGGTCATATCAGGACCGGCACTGACATATGCGCACTTATGGCGACTTTATATGAGGCCCCACTGGGAGACCAGGCCACCACCACCATGACCTGATATCCCACTCAATCACATTATGCTGACACTGAACCAACCAGTTCTTTCCCTATCCTAATAATGCCGAGCGCTTGGCTTATGCCAAAAGATGTTGCTGGGATGTAAATCCCCACAAAAAGTAGCAACTCTAACCACTGGAATAAACCAACAATTTCTACCAGGCGTGCGTCGGCTCATTTTGAAAGCACTGACACTGTCATTTCTGTCAACAATATTATACACCTTGGCTCGAGCCCCCCTAGAATTTGAGGCCCTGCTAAGTATATTTATTAGAACATGCCAATTAATTCTCTCATTATCAGGTCATTCTCATGACTCTTGTCCTAGTTCCAAGTAGCACATGTAGCCGACATGCCAGATTATAATAGTAAAATTAAGATAGGGTTTCGCGTGTTCTGAAGTAATAAGTGTAAACATCTTTCTTCTCCTTAGCTATGAGTTAAACTCACCCGTCTGATAGTTTTGATATCAATTGACATTGATAGTGAACACAAAGTGTATGATGGTTTGTTTTACAATTTACAGGACCTAAGCTTAGGGGCAGTGTATCGCATGACCATGGGGAAGCTAGGTCACAACTACAGAAGCCTTAGCGTTCACATCAAAATCCATCAATGTGCTTTCATTAAAAACACCTCCAGAACATAGCCAGTTTATCTCAGGAAATACCAGAAACTAAAAAACCCATCGGACTATGCAACTTTTAAGCACAATTTTACTGCCCTGGACAAAATCCCAAAGCGGAACACACCTTGGCTTTCTGAAGATGAAGCCATAGCGCTGACAGGCGAGCCCCACTGTGGGCGTATAGATGATGGGCGCCATCTCTTCGATGTTCTCCCCGACCACCTTGTAGAAGAGTTTCTCGTTGCGGTCCATCAACGCAGACAGGTAGATGTACTTGTCGAGGTCGTCCGTCCAGCGCCTGATGTTGGCGAGAACCCGCTCAGCCTGCTCGTCCTGCGAGAAGACCACAGGGGGCAGCAGGCCGTGGATGCCCATTATCTGGCGTTCTTTCAGCGTGAATGCCATGCCCTAGAGGAAGTAGGTCAAGGAAAGGTAGGGTGTCACAATTGGCGGTCTTAAACTTAAAGGCCATCTTTCACATATCTGGTAGGTCAGCTGAATGTCAATGGGTGTGTGCTGCCCTCGAAGAAGTAGGTCAATGAAACACAGGGTGTCACAGGGGCCTAGGTGGTGTAATTGTTAGCACATTGGCCCGGGATGCAAACAGATGTGGGTTCGAGTTCCGCTCTAGGCGCAATATTTCCCATTTTCATCATCCCCATGACAATATTAATCTGACAGAGTGTCGTGGGGTGATGCAAACAAAGGGAGCATTACGCCTAGAGCAGGATTCGAACCACACTTCTGCCATTCCAAGGCTAGCATCCTAACCATTCGCCTATCTAGGCTCCCTGATACAACCCCTCCACTGACGCCTACCTGTCTACGTGATTCCTTACCTATCAGGCAAGACTACCACAGGGCCTCCTACATAGTACATGTACGTTCATTCTTTTATCTAAAAAGAATATCTTCAAACTTCAAGGGTGCCTTTTTTCACGACACAAAAAACCTCATTATTTTCGACAAAATATAAAAATTATATTTTTTATATTGGTTTAAGTAAAACATTCCTATTAATGTCCATAGAACAAACACCACAATAAAACACAACCCAATAAAACTAATCTGATCAATAGTATTCTGAGGACAAAGCATGCGGATGTCGAAGAGAAAAAAAATAGAAGAAAACACTAGTTTCCTAATTTCCAACAAGTCGAGTGAGAAGGAAAAACCCTCACATAAAAAACAACAGACAGCTTTTGGTACCTAACTGCCACGCTCTGGTTAACAAGGGAGCGTTTTCTTCCATTTTCTTTTTAACTACATTTTAAGTAACCAGGTTCAACTGGGCCACGTTCAGGGTGCGCCTCCGAGACATCTTGAGGAAATCCCTGACGTCATGCTAGTCTGAACGGCAAAAGCAGTTTGTCGCCTCGAAAATGGCCGCCCCCCATAGACAGCGGCCATTTGCAATGGAAAAGCTGTGCTGTGATTGGCTGAAACCACTGAATACGGCGGCCATTTTAGAGGCGCTTTTTGTCTCCTATCTGAAAAGGGAGACGTCTCGGAGACGCACTCTGAAAGGAAATAAACCAAAAAGCATCACAGAGACGTCTCGGAGACGGACCCTGAACGCGGCCCTGGTACTCAAAACACACCCACTTAGACCCGTCCCCCACTTAGTGACGTCAGTAATAAGGTAGGTTTTGGTCAATACGCACCCATTGACCTTCAGCTGTGTCCGGTTATATATCAACTAATTATCATGTTTCATAAGTTTATAAATTTATAAATAACAACAAAAAACCTCTTTGGACCACATACATTCACTAATACTAATATATGTTAGATGGCAGCTTTCAGAAATACGGGGATGATAAGTCAGTTGGTTACTCTTAACAATTTTATAACTTTGTTTATTGGGGCTTTACATCCTAGAAACATCTATGGTCGTATCAGGACGGAATTTTTATAAGATCATATATTTATTTGATATAGTCCGATGGGTTTGAGCCTTAGAAAAATATATTAGGCTGAGCCTTATAATCTTTCTTACTTTATAGCTTGAACTTACTTTTATTATAAATAGCTAGCTTTGGACATATTTGAAGTGAAACCATGTCAAATTAATTTTGGCATGCATGTCAAAATGCTCGACATCATAGGCGTGCAGTAACAGGTTCTATTTGAGGTCTTCATCAGACTATGAAGCTTTAATGTACATCAGCAGTTCCTGTCTTCACATAGACCAATGTTGTTCTGACAGCTTTAAGGACCTTTTCAGTACAAGTGAAAAAACACTAAATTATTACAACTGTTAGAATATTTGCGAGTGGGAACCAGCAAACTATATCGTGCGCGTGTGTAACTTGTTTGAGTTTGGTGTCCTGGCAACATCTAGGGTTATATCAGGACGAGTACCGATTTGTTACAGTGTGTACTCATGGTGACTTTATAGTGCCGCCCCACTGGAAGAACAGGACACCAGCACCATGACCCGTTTTCCCACTCAGTCAGTCACATTATCCTGATACGTATGTACGTGTATGTAAGGAGCGGGACGTAGCTCAAGCAGTAGAGTGTCCACCTGTGAAGGTTTGGGTCATCCGATCGAATCCTGCTCAGTTCACCCATGTGAAGTTTGGGCTATTTTGCCTTCCAACCATTGATCCACAACTGGTTCACCAAAGGCTGTGGTATGTGCTGTCCTGTCTGTGGGAAAGTGCACATAAAAGATCCCTTGCTGCTTATCGGAAAGAGTAGCCTATGTGGCGGCAGCAGGCTTCCTCCAATATACGATGTCAGAATGACCATATGGCTGGTGTCCAATAGCCGATGATAAAAATCAATGTTCTCCAGAGGCATCGTTAAATAAAACACACTTTTATGTATGTATGTATGTATGTATGTATGTATGTATGTATGTATGTATGTATGTATGTATGTATGTATGTATGTATGTATGTATGTATGTATGTATGTATGTAAGTATGTATGTATGTATGTATTGCAATACTTCAGGGAGTTTGACGCCCCTGCCCTGCAGAGTTGTAAACCACTGCCTTGTGGTACAGGTTCTTGACAGAACCGAAGGCTAAGGGAGCAAACCCTGAACAGAAAACCATGTCACTGTGGCAGCATCAAGGGCGGTTGATGTATGGAACTCCCAACATCTCCCGATCAGCCACTGCAGGGACAAATAGTTTTGCGCCTGTCTGGACATGTTCTTGCCGGTGTGAAACCTCTATTTGCTCCCCGAGAGAGTGCCGCTGGTAACTTGCAAAAGCCAGCAGCACTTCAACACTTTTGCAGGCAGCTTTCAGGAAATGTACAACCGCACACAAAAATGGAGAGTGGCAGTCAAGTAATGAAAGCAGTCTTTGTCGCATCGCGACCGACAGCATGATGATGATGATGATGATGATGATGATGATGATGATGTATGCAACAAAACACATTATGCACAGGTTGGGTGCAATCAAGTCTTAAATTTGAAAGGCAGATTACAAACCATAAATTATAATACATTGTTTGCAAGGAAATCCACTATATACATGTCTGTCGGGTATCGATGCACGTTGAAGCAGCAGACGACAATCAATCATTTCTGACGTTTAAGGTCATATGCCACGCTCCAACCATAAGGACTCCGCCGTATACATTCCAGAGTAATTACTGTAGCGAATCACAATTCAAGCAGAAAAAAAGATGAATTGATAAGCCGCATTCATCCTCTATGTCCCGCTACACCGTTCGGCAGGACCGTTACGGAGTAAGCATCTCTTGGTTCATGTTTGCCAGGTATGAATGATTAACCCTAGACCCGGCATGTCGAATGGACATCACCATGAATACTGCTTCACTGTGAGTGATGCCAATGTGTCGGTAGCTGTGGATTACTACTGATTAGTCATGAGGTACTAATGGAAGTGCTACTAGTTATACGTAGTCACACTGCATCAATAGTGGCAGTGCCACTGGCACTGACATCTGCACGGTACCTGTGACCAGTCACCTGTTACTGATAGTGACACTGTGATAGACAGTTTCATGGCACTGACATCTGCATGGTACCTGTGACCAGGCACCTGGTACACTGCATGGTACCCATGACCAGTCACCTGTTACTGATATGATAGATAGTTACATGGCACTGACATCTGCACGGTATCCATGGCCAGTCGCCTGGTACTGATAGTGATACTATGATAGATAGTTATATGGCACTGACATCTGCATGGTACCCGTGACCAGTCGAATGGTACTGATAGTGATACTATGATAGATAGTTACATGGCACTGACATCTGCATGGTACCCATGACCAGTCGCCTGGTACTGATAGTGATACTATGATAGATAGTTACATGGCACTGACATCTGTATGGTACCCATGCCCAGTCGCCTGGTACTGACACTGCGATAGATAATTACATAGCACTGACATATGCATGGTACCTATGACCAGTGGCTTGGTACTGACACTGTGATAGATAATTACATAGCACTGACATGTGCATGGTACTGATAGTTAGCTACATGGCACTGACATGTGCATGGTACTGATGGCTAGTCGCCTGGTACTGATAGCTACATGGTACTAACCACCAGTACCATACAGTATCGATCTGCCAGGGAGACGCTGAGAAGCTCAGGTGTGCGGCCGCGAGCAGTTCTCTGAGATCACATGGTGCATTGTGGGTAATATATACGGGGAAGGAATGCTCTGACATCTGTGGTGTTTACCAAGGCCAAGAAGAGCACGCAATCTACCCACCCACTAGCAATAGCAGACTCATAGCTTCACTAGTGCATATCTGTACGAATATACTGCAGGGCCCGAGTTGCCAGTTATAAAGCAACTGACTGAATAAGTGTGTATGTATTGTTAGTGTGTATGTGTATGTATGTGTAGAGGTTGTTGGAGTTTTACGTCCTAGAAACATCTACGGTCACATCAGGACTGTATGCATGGATGCATGTATATGCATGTATGTATGTATGTATGTATGTATGTATGTATGTATGTATGTATGTATGTATGTATGTATGTATGTATGTATGTATGTATGTATGTATGTATGTATGTATGTATGTATGTATTTGGTTAAACCCAATGTTTTCCACTAGATTATATAGTGTGATACTCAATGGCCATGGTCAGTAGCAACGCGCATGGCAGCGCCGACACCGTGTGAACTATAGTATAAGCGGCTCTGCACATCCCGATTTTGCTACCTGTATTTGTTGGGTCAGGCTGTGCGTGTACCCCTCTGCCCCCCCCCCCCCCCCCCGGTCGCCCAATGTCTCCGATACAAGACACCATCTCGCCCCACCCACAACCTGCCTTACTCTACCCTCACTGGCCTTGCTCTACCCGACCCCCACTCACCCGACTCCAACTCACCCGCATTCCACTTTTTACCAGGATTCTGCATCATGGACCATTTATAAGGGTGGCCAATCTCACCATTGAGTTCATGTCAACTCGGGCCCAGTGAGAGTAATAACATGTTTTTTTAATAATGTAGAAAAAAAATCACATTTTCTAACATAGCTCTGGATATTATTGGTATTTTTTCATGATTCAAAAAACATGTTATTACTCTCACTGGGCCCGAGCTAACAGATGCTATTTGAACACAAGAAGACGAATCCTTCGTTTTCCATTCCTGTTGCTATGGTCAGTCAAACTCGTCTCGATCACCACCTTTGTTGTTAATCTCATCACGAGATCAAAGGGTCGGTCAAACTCAGCTCATGCAGGTACGTTTAAATTACTGTTTTTATGAGCACAATAAAAGCCGGCAGTAATGGACCCCGATTTGACCCACGATTCTTTCTCTGTTCCCTCCTCCCTTTGTTTGTTTAACGACCCCCTAGCACAAAAAGTAGACATAGGCTATTGGGGGCTGTTCCCTCCTTCCGAGCAGATACTATCAGCATTACTGCTGATATAGAGCACGACGATAATGGGTATATTTATAATTTGAGAAAATACGGCTATTGATGGGAGTTCAAATCCCATCTGTAATATATGTGCATACGATAGTCGGTGAGTTAGTTAGTAACACGGTACGAGACTACCTGGCCGGAATGAGGTCAGGGTAGTCGAGTGGCAAAGCCCGGAACTATTAATAAAGAGTTGTGAATCAGTCCTCGTGGTGTCCACATCTTGTTCTTTACATGGTGTCAGATGTGGGGTTCGAACCCACGCCCACAAACTTTCAAAGCAACGACATACAAAATAGATATTTGTCGCTACCTAGCCTGGCGTTTGTTATTAGTAGGATATTGCAAGGACTCGTTGGCTCAGTGTCAGGTAGATAAAGGATTCACCCGGTACTCGCAGTACACGGGTGAACGACAACGTAGTCTAAATACGGACGAAAATAGCTTTAGTATGGAACAGAGAGTAGAATGCCTGCCTCCAGTATCAAATGGATACTTATATAGGCACAGAGTTGGTGAAATGGGAGAGAATGCAAAAAGACAAGATGGCGGCCGCAGAACGCCGTCGATTTCACTTTTAAATCTTATTAAACTAGATATTATATTATATTTTTCAACTCAAAGGTAGCGGGCTATCAATAAGACATATGTAAAGAATAATTGTTGCTTCTTAGATTGTGAAATTAGGCTCTCAATTCTTTGACCCGCATTTTCGACAGCTTTTACATAGGGTTGGTTTGCACCCCAACTGCAGCAGTATGGGGTGAATCTTGTATCTAAGTGTCAGGATGATGTGACTGAGTGGGAAATCGGGTCATGGTGCCATGGGTCTACCACAATCCCAGTGGGGCAACACTATAATATAAAGTCGCCATGAGTGCGCACTGCCACATTTAAGTCGGTACCCATTATTGATATGACCTTAGACGTTGCTAGTACATGAAACCCAAACAAACAAATAAACAAGACTTTACACTGCTGCCTAGATACAGCGCATATAAGGACGGGTGTAACTATACACAACTAATAACACTGGCACATTCCGCGCGCCGCCACAACTGTCGGCCAATGAGGTCACAGTTGGCTGAATCAATTGTGCACCCTCCACGCTCTCATAGCCAGACCTGGGCCGCGTTCAGGGTACGCCTCTGAGATGTCTCGAGGAAATCCCTGATGTCACACTAGTCGGAATGGCAAAAGGAGTTGGTCGCCTTAAAAATGGTGGCAGCCATTTGCAATGAAAAAGAAGCGCGCTGATTGTCTGAAACCACTGAATACGGTGGCCATTTTCGAGGCGCTTTTTGTCTCCTATCTGAAAAGGGAGACGTCTCGGAGACACACCCTGAATGGAAATAAGCCAAAAAGCATAGCGGAGACGTCCCTGGAACACGGCCCAGGCAAAGGTTGGCAACCTCCCCTTCTCAGCCACTGCCAGGACTATGTGGCGACTATTACATTATATCTATGTATATTTGTTTGGGTTTTATGTCCTAGCAACATCTATGGTCATATTTATTAGCACGGGCATGGTGCATTCTGATGCAAGTTATGTAAGTGTGTACCCGTATACAATTATATCTATACACATACACACATGCGGTGTAATCCAATATATGAAATTAAATGGTGACTATCTCGTTATTTCATTAGGACAAGTACCGACTTGTGACTCTTTACAGTGATGCCTTCCTGGGATATCATTCCACCAGCAACATGGCCCATTATCCCACTCAGTCACATTACCTTACCGCTGTAAGGTAATGTACCATTACTGTTCCCTACCCTGCCCTTGTAATACCGGGATTCACTATCTGTCGCATGGGAAGCAAGCGCTCTAACCACTGAGCCATCCCGCCTGGTCAGACCAGTCAATGGGGGAGCTTTTGCGAGTGTGAGACAGCTTTTGGACGTCTACTAGAGGACGACACAGAAGAACCCAGTCCAATTGTTTAGCATTAACGTTGCTACAATAGTGACGATATCCGATATGCGAGTGAAAATCACTATTTGTTGTCGCAGCAGGTTGTCCAGTGAGGCAAGACGGTCAAGGAAATGGGACGATGGGGGGAAACAAATTGCAAATAGGGATAAAACGAGATCGCCCCCCCAACACACCACTCCACACAAGTATGTTGTTGGAGTAGGCCTATACGTACAAAAATAGGGAACAGTGCAATCGGCTTAAAGTAGGAAAATAAGAAATAAACCATTGAACAAATTAATTATATATAGGGGAATACGCATTCAAAGATAGCCTCCCAACCCCCATAATAGCCATCCAGATCCAGCACTTTATTTAAACATTGAAGAAATGTCATTGTATTTTCATATTCGGAAATGGCGGGTATCAGTCCAAGCTGATGACGTCGCAAAGCCTTTGTCTCTGATTGGTCCATTTCCAAAAACAGATTTACTCACAAATCATTTGCATCAGTTATGAATGACTTTGTAACACATAGTTTGGCAGTGCCTCTGGCTCTGGGCAATCCGGGAACACTTAGCCATAGAAGAGATAACCGACACGTATACGGCAGCGCCCCTATCGGATTCTGACATACCTAGCTTAGGCGACTTACTATCACTTAGCCTGCTTTGACTTTGTAGACGCTACTTCTAAGTTCTATGCTAGGTACCCCAGAATCTGCCGGGGGCGCCACTGTCGCCGGACCCATAAAACTAGTACAACTTCTTGCGACCTCCTGAACGGCAGTCATGTCGGAAAACGGCACCACACATGAAGCACAGGCACACTGCATACATTGCTACATCCGTTTTTGAAGCACCAAAGACTTAAGCACAGATAGAGACTATTTTCAGTGTTGTACGACATTTGAAAGGCATTTTACTAAGCCATTCAACTATTCAGATGCAGAAATCAGAGGTAAAATTGACAGGAATGTCCATGTTAACTATTAGAATGTGAAAATTTAGTATTTTTTCTTCCTAAAAATGGTCATACAATGACTACAACTGGAATCGCAACTCTAGTGTCAGGCAGTTTTGACTGGATTCTCTAGGTCAGAATTTTATGGCTGGGGTGAGTGACTCATCACACAGCCTATTATGCACCATCACAATGCATCTGCTCATCACCCAATTTTCATGAAAATTGGTCAATACATAGAAAACAAGTATACAAACATGAATATGGTAGATTCAAAAATTAATATCCTCAAATAATAATAAATATTCATGATTATCAGCCAGAGTGAAAGTCAGGTAAATACTGTGATGGGCACATGCCTAATACTCATTGGATAATAGGAGTACAGCTTAGGTGATTACACCAATGAAAAGAGCTCATTCTAAAGGTTTTAAATACAAAGTTTCATGATATTCTATAAACAATTCACGATTCTACGAACGCTAAACGGATATGGAATGTACATTAACGAATAGCCAATGGACGAGAACCAGATGTTTTGACTGGATTCTCTAAGTCATGGAAACCTACATTTTCCTGTGATCTAATTTTTTAATATCAGTTTTGATAAGCTGGGTTGATTTGCTACATGAAGAAGAACCTTGATGTCAAGTTTGATCAGGATCAAACCATTAATAAAGAAACTGAAGTTGTGGGCATGATTGTATTACGGTTGCCATGGAAACCTAGATTTGTCTGTGATCTAATTTTTTAAATATCAGTTTTGATAAGCTGAGGTGATTTGCCAGCCTAAGAACAACCTTGATGTGAAATTTTATCAGGATCTGACCATTATTTAAATAGAGCTACAGTTGACTCATATTGTAGGTGGAAGTGATTGTATTATGGTTGCCATGGAAACCTACATTTTCCTTTGATCTAATTTTTTTTATATAAGTTTTGATAAGCTGGGGTGATTTGGTATAGAAAGAAGAACCGTGGTGTGAAGTTTGATCAGGATAGTATCACTAATAAAGAAACTACAAAGAAATGTTGTTATAATTAGTCTATTTGACAACCCTAAATAAGGCACTTCTCTAGCGCATTAGCTAATACAAAAAATCTTAAATTCAACAAACTTCAAATGCACATAATGACATATCTCATTCGATTTTTGGAATATCTTAAAAATTCAAAAAGCATATTGCTTTTGATTCATTGGAGTTTCCAATGAAATTATAATTTGAATGTTTGGAATAATTTGAAAATTTTACTGGGGACAGTGGGGTACCTATCTATGTGATAGAATAGTTCTAAAAAAACAAAATAATTTCACGAGGTGCTACCATGCTCGCCGATCTCACCTTATTAAGTGCAGGATCACGGAGTACATTAACTCCGCGGACAGTACATTCATTGTAGCCACCCCTACCGACTTTGTCCCTTCTGCCGCCGAGAAATCGTGACGACGTTGACAAGGGGCGCGGGGATGACAGCTTGGCGAGCCGAGAAATCAGCTGTCCGCCCCGGGAAGCGGTTTTCCGGATACAATGTGCGAGTTGAACAGACATTTCGGCTGTTTCCTATTATAATTTTGGCGATGTAGATTAATACATAAGTTTGGCCCGTGTTGGGGCCAAAACAGATCAAGGCAAACCAAAAAAAAAATAACACTGGCAAACAGAAAGCGTAGGTAAACTGAGCAGTTCTTAGGACTCCTTTCGTGGGAATGAAGTTAAGCAAGCAATGGCAAACTTTAACCAATGAGGAGCATGCAACCAAAAAAGTTACCTTGACCTTGGTGCATTGCTTGTTCCCGGTGGTACATGATGTGCGACTACCAGCGAAACCACTTGATTGGTTCCTGCATTATCCGTCAGATGTCAGTATTTTCCCATTCTCCTTGCTTCACATCAATTCTTTTATTTTAACCCTCTGCAAGGTATGTTTACAATAAACTGAGGTGATACAATAAATGCATACAAATTCCTTACAGACAGAAAGGATCCCAGAAAAGTAATGCTTATCTAGCTGGTCTCCATGTAGATAAAAGATTTACCCAGTACTTGTACTGCGAGTACCGGGTGAATGCTTTATCTAGTCTCCATGATGTAAATGAACAAGTGATGATGATTAAACTTAAGCTACATTTTTAACTAATAATTATGACGAGATACTGATGAGTCTCTTCACAATTAGTCAAACACAAAGTAATGATAGGAATATTATATGTATATTGTGTCATGGATTCATGTACTTACATGCAGTATCAGTAGTTATTTTGCATTTATGTTAATAGGGGTACATTTTATGTTCTTTGCCATAGCCACATCATATTTTAAATTATGCGACTAGTTAATGACAACTATGTCCTATTATATATTTTCTTTACTAGTAATTATTGATTCAGTATGCATTGAGATAGCTTATCTTTTTTTTTTTACAGAAGTTTTTCATAAGCCGTGTTTACACAGGGAATTGTGAAACTTTCTAGACAAAGCGATTTATATGAAGCGTTTTAGAGTAGCGTTTACACAGACAGAGTTTTGAAAGTGTTTTGTCGCCGGGAACAAGCAGCCTTAGGTCCGCCTGTAGCCGGCAAGCACTGCTATTTGTTTAGTTTACACAAGTCGATTCGACGCAGATGTAGCTGCTACGTTAATATCACTTGGAATTTAAGGTTAATTTAATTAAATTTCATTATTTGAGTATCTAATTCTGTTAAATATGATCGCATTCACTAGATTTCAGCCTAATCGGGCCCTAACACTGCCGGGAACCAGCTGAATCACTTCATCTATACTACCTCATGAGGTGGTATAGATGAACCGTTTCATACGAATCGATTCAGCCCTAAAACGCCACAGAGCCGTGTTTACACGCCAAATGTGAGTCGATCTAGGCAAGTGGTTTCATATGAAGCGTTTTAAATCGCCCGTGTAAACAGGGCTTTATTAGTTTCACGGTTTCTAATTTCTACTGGTATTGAGTTCCAGATATTGGTTCCTTGGTTTTCATTTGTTATTTTGCTATATTTGTTTCTAGTGTGTTTGTGATGTATGTTATTTATCTGTCATGTGTTATGGGAATGGACCTTATTGTTTTCTTTGAAGAGATCATCAAATATTTCAGGAAGGAGGCCATTCTTTTTGCTTGTAAACAAATTTTGCAATGTAGGCCGATATTCTATAAATGCCAGTTACCATAAGTATGTCCAGGTCTTTATAAAGTGATTTAATTGGGGTGAGATACCCTTTGCTATGCATCATACCAATACTCATACTCATCCGCTTCTGATTTTGTTAGGCCTATAAGCCTGTATCAGGTCGATGCATGTCAAAATTTGATTTACTAGCATTAAACGCATCGAGTACCGGATGTATGAAATATTGCAGCCCCCTCCAACGCTTATCCATAATTGGTAGATATATCGATTAATATTTACCATTTTAATGCAATCAAGTATAGATGTTCACACTAAAAATCACGAGTATTGATGAGCTCAAATACAACCACAAGTGATTATATACGAGATATACCAGTCAGTGATTCCAAAAGCTATAGTGCCGCCACCTGATAGCAAAGCTGTGGATCGTGGGAATTTCCGTAGATGTGTGGTTAAGAAGTGATACGTCGAATGTGTTTCTCTTTATTCACGATGAATTATTTTCAGATGATATACGGTTTCCTGGCACACTATTTGCTATTTCTATGTTGTGAGATTTAGCTACACATATTTTCCTCGCGACCTACATCACGAACACGTAGATGACCATTACAGTGGATAGCAGAGCCAGAGGGCATACAAATATATATATAAAAGATCCACCCTGTACTTGCAGTAGCCTAGCCTATAGAGGGAGTGCACGTGACGTCATCACTCAGTGGTTAGCCATATTGGATTACACTTAATACCACCTATGGCACCCCCTGTCTTATACCAAGAACACTACGTCCACCACTGGGCCTACCTGTAGTCAGGGCTGCCAAAGTATGTGGCGCCACCTACTGGGTACTGCCTGAACCTGTCTAATTCTTTGACAGAGTATCCAAAGTGTCAACATACTGCTCTTTAGCAAAGATATGAGGCTACATGATTAATCAAATACTTCCCCATCCATCAAAAAACCCTTTTACCCCAGCCTTTGAGGGGAAACTGCTCAAAACAGTGGCAAATAAACCAACAAATCAGTAAATAAACACAATGGAAGCACATCCAAGCCTTTCATATGTAATCCAATATGGCCACCGGAAGTTGTCTCATGACGTCATTACACCCCCTCTATCGGGGGGGCCAATCTGGGCCCGTATGCATGGAGCGGTGTTAGCGAGCCAAACCGTGGTTAGGGTGGGATTTCTGGTTTAGCTCCGAAAAGTTGATATGCATGGAGCAGTGTTAGGCCTAACACCGCACGTTTAAAGTCGAAGAATGTAAACTTACCCCCTAGCAGGTTTACAGCGGTGTTAGTGTTAGGTTAGTGTCAGGATGGAGACCAAACTATTCAATGCTATCATATTTGACAGAATTAAATACGCAATAAGTGAAATTTCCTCAAATTAACCCTAAAAATGAAGCGATATTAACACTGCCGCCGCATTGGCGGCGATATTAATATTGTCGAATCGACAAATTTAAAGTAAACAAATCGCAGACGTCGATATCCATACTGTCACACATCACCAAATCGTGAGCTGGTTCCCGGTGTGTGGAGAAACCAACCGCCGCATCAGCAGCAATATATTAGGCCCAAATCTATTCAATGCTATCATATTTGACAGAATTAAATACGCAATAAGTGAAATTTAATCAAGTTAACCCTAAAAACGAAGCGATATTAACACTGCCGCCGCATTGGCGGTGATATTAATATTGTCGAATCGATGAATGCAAGCAACCCCCGCCTCAGTAACAAGCGCGCTGGTTCCCGGTTGGTAGAGAAGGCAATATATTAGGCCCAACCAGGTGCTCGCCGGCAACAGGCTCAGAGAAATTTCCATAATGAATAAATTAATTCACATATAGCTAACACACACCGTTTAGGCCCCCATGCATACGGCATGACATAGTTCTTGACACCTCTGATAACCGGTGGTAGCTACCCTGTGTTAGACGGTTAACACCACACACCGCTAACACCGCTCCATGCATACGGACCCTGTCGTCTAACAAATATATAGAAAATAACTTGTCTTTATTACAACGCATGAAGGTAAAAGTACTTCTTGATATTATTTTTTGTGAATATAATTTACATGAATGCTTGTTATTATTAGATAATATAAATGGTTATTTGGTTGTAAGAAGACTACTCTTGTTAGGCCAATTTTGGAATACTGTCCACAAATTTGGAGCCCAATTTTTTGGAAAGATATTCTGGAGATGGAAAAGGTTCAGAGACGTGCAATGAAATTAGTTGCAGTTATAAAGGACTTACCCTATGAACAAAGGCTTAGGGAATTGAAACTTCCTACCCTTTCCTACAGAAGGAAAAGAAGTGACATAATTGAATCGCCGCACAAAAACTATAATTTCACTAGGTCCCACTTAGACAGGCCAAACCTGCTAACAGGCATTGATGCCTAATTTCTTAAGCAGAAGAGGATAAGTGTAAGTGTAAGTGAAGTATATTTCTTAAGCAGAAGAGGATAAGTGTAAGTGTAATATTTAATATTATGAAAGGTTTTGATAAAATAGATATTAACCAATTTTTCACCTTGAATAAAAGATAATGCAGTCGTGGCCATACTCTCAAACTAGTAAAACCCAGAGCCATTTCAAAGTTAAGGCAACACAGCTTCTCAAACAAGATCATAAATATATGGAACAGTCTCCCACAAAATGTTATTGATGCTGAGTCAATAAATTCATTCAAGAATAGAATAGAAAAAGCATCGGCTGATGATGCAGGGAAATATTACACCTTATTCACCACATGCTACTAATTATTCCTTGTGTTGCTTATTTACTTGCACTCAAGCAAAAATGAGACAAATAAGCGTTCACACTTCCTGTCTACCATTCGCTATTACATGTACGTGCAAAAGAAAAGCCCACTGGAATGTTGGTTCTACAGTAAATAAGTTATTTACACGAGTTTGTTATTTACATGTTGCTCTGACTCGTGTAAATATCATCGGCCAGTAATAGGTAGCAGTCTGCTGTTTGACAGACGAAAACTGGGCTGCATTCAGTGTCCGTCTCGGCGGCGCCGCGGAGATGTTGCGGCGATGATTTTTGGCTTATTTCCATTCAGGGTGCGTCTCAGAGACATCTCCCTTTTCAGACAGGAGATGAAAAGCGCCTCGAAAATGGCCGCCGTATTCAGTGGTTTCAGCCAATCACAGCACAGCTTTTCCATTGCAAATGGCCGCCACCTATGGAGGCTGCCATTTTCGAGGTGCTGACGGCTGACAGCTAAATGTCGTTCAAACTAGCGTGACATCAGGGTCGCCTCCGAGACAGACCCTGAACGCGGCCCAGGTGAACCCGGGCAAAGTGAAAGTAAGAATCTGGCACCAATCCTGCCACTAGTTGGTGGCGACACAATACCCAAAGATAACCAGGTAACCTCGAACCTTGAATCGCCACAAAACGGGGGTGTGGGGTGTGGGGTGTGGGCTGTGGGGTGCGGAACTAACATCACACCTGGAAATAACGTTGGTGGTCAGATTGAGATTTTTAAAGCTGCATAATCTGATGAAGCATCACATTTTCGAAACCAAAACAATTATCTAGAATTTATATAGATAGTTGCACTTATTAAGCATAAATTGTGTTGCCACACAGAAGGGAATACTGAGGCAATTTAATAGACCCTGTTACTGATAAAGGCTATGGTGTCCAAGTTTTGGCATGCTAGCCAAAACTAATTTGATATGTTTGCACTTCAAATATTTCAAAACTTAGCCATTTAAAATAAAAATAAGGTAGATTATAACAATCAATTTAATATATTTAAGAAAAGGTCAGGAACTCGAAACCATCGGACTATGCAATCTGGGCTACGTTGCTTATATTTAGGTAAAGCCTAATGGGGAAATCCAATAGCTCAAGGTTGTTGATAAAAAATGTATATACAAAAAGTGAGCAAATCACGTCTAGAAATCAACCACCTAAACATACCCCTTTAAATCAGCAAGGCACGAGATAGGACAATTCTGCCAGATCCGTAGAAAACGAAAAAGAACATAGATGTGCCATACACATGCTGAAAAACATTCGACTATAGGCCTATATACCGTATATACTCCCATCGTTTTTGATGTAATGAATAAATGAGTTTTCATGTACTATTATACTCAAAAAGATAATCTACACTTACTTGACAAATTCACATTTTATTGAGCCCTGCCGTACACTAACTTCAATTGCAATTACTGCATACAGCCTGCAGCCCTTAGGACAAACTACAATAAACATAATAATTATAACAACCTACATAATACTTAAATCGGCATGGTACCATGTAGTACCATAGCTAATGAATGAACATGCACAATTACATGTGGTAACAGTCGATTAGCGCTCATAATTAATTCTGAGAAAGTCATCCCTTTAATGTCCACATTAGAACCCTGTATAATTACATTTACAGCCAAATTGTAATTCCTATATAAATAAATACATTATTATATAATTCTCAGAGGCAACGCTTATCACAATTAGAGGCACACACACATGCACTTATACTGACAATTATCCTCTAAATACGAATAAATGGTTAAGAAATTCTATACAACTGTTTGTTGGGGTCTTACGTCCAATTAACATCTCTGAGGCCATTTCAGTATACGTCTCGAATTTTAATAGTGGCGATTTTTGTTATTGCTGCCCCAAATAAAAGTGACTTCAAAGTAAATAATGTACATCATAACAATCAATTTAATATATTTATCTCAGAAAAATTACAGAAACTCAAAACCATCTGACTATATAACTTAATAAACTTTGAAAAAGCTAAATCGAGAAAATCCAGTAGCCCCTACCTTTGTATGGTGGCATTCTGTCCCAGTTTAACTCAACACTAATAATATAGGTAAACACTGTCTACTGAAACCAGGACCTCTACAACTTGCTTACAGTTGATTCATACCAAATCAATTTTTGATTTCCTTGGGTTTAAACCTGGTCGTCGATCACCCATATTGGAAAGGAATAGGAATAGTTTATCTCAGCTAGCCTCTATCCATAAATTTAGGTTAATATTAAGGTTAGTTCTGTGCGTTGTCTATTTAGCCTTCTTTCTTTCTTTTTAGCCTCCTTTTTTTCTTTCCTTCCTTTTAGCATCCTTTCTATCTATCTATCTTTCTTTCTTAGCATAGTATATCTACGATACATGGTCCTAAACCATGATCAATGACTTAAAAACACCTACAAAAAGAGGCATCATCTAACCTCATTCATGTCACCCGGGTATCAGCAAGGCCCTTGGATTTAACTGAGTCTATCTATTTATATATGTGATGTATAACATATTATGCGAGTATAAAGATTCGAAAGGTAATATTACTTATTATTATTATTGTTATCCTCCGTAAGATACAACGCTGTACCGGTGGCACCATCTCGCCCAACCCGGATGTTGACCAGTGTCAGTCGCACCGGAGATTAAATTACTCAACCCACTACGTTATGTATCTCTCTTGTCAATTGTACTGTGTGTGTGGTGTGTGTGTGTGTGTGTATATATATATAGTATAGTTATACAAATCTTACCTGGGTACAGATGATGGATAACTGTTGTTTTCCCGAGGTACAAGCCTCGGATAGGCGTCGGCTAGGGAGAAGGAAGCAAATCTGGGTCCAGAAATCTTTACCTACTTATTCAGGATAAAAATGACCTTAAACTCCTATGCATACTTCAATGTTTTCGTCTTGGCACAAGCAATCATGATAGTCATGGCAGGGTTGGGTGGGCGGGCCCTAGCCCACGACTATCCGAGGCTTGTACCTCGGGAAAACAACAGTTATTCATCATCTGTACCCAGGTAAGATTCATATAACTATACTAATTTACCTCGGTACTAAGCCTCAGGCTAGTCATAGCTGAGGGAGACTTTTACGTAACCTCATTTTTTATCCTTAATCCATTTCAATTCAGTATACCTTAGTATCAAACCAAATATACTTTTAACTTTTCACCTGTCGTGTTAATTGGTGAGTAAGCGTGTCGCTAGGCCACTTGACTTCTCTAGTCGTTTGTTGTAATGTTTTGCAAACGATCTAGCCGTCTTCCAGTCTGTATGCGCTGGGATTCTCTTAACTGAGATCCCTAGCTGCCTCCTTCGACACCGTAGCTCCTCTTGTTGAATGGGAAGCGTATCGTACCGTATTGACGCCAGCTTCCTTAAGCACCTCAATGGTCCATCTGGCAAGTGTGTCTCTTGAGATTGCCTTATGTGGTTTAATAAAGCTCACCAAAAGGTCTCTTGAATTCCGTATGCCTTTTGTCTTGGATATATAAGCCCTAATGGCTGACACTACACAAATATGTCGATCATCCGTAAAGCTACTTACATGTACTGTGGACAGTGGGTCCCCTGTGCGGTTTGATTTTAGTAATTGATCTAAATCAAATGTCGCTTCCTTTCTGTCAATCTCCAGTCCATCTTGAGACAAAGCTACAATTGTCTGTCCCGTATGGCCTGTAACTAGCAGTAAAAGAACTGCTAACTTAAATCCTAGTTTCGTAATACCTAAATGTTTATTACTAGGCCAAGACTTAAACAGCTTGAATACTATTGATACACCCCAAAATCTGTTATATTTTGGCTTTGGTGGATTTCTTTCGTAAACCGACCTTAAAAACCAGTGTTTTCCAATCGTTTGTCTATCTACTCTTGGTAGAATAATAGACAATGCACATCTGGCTGCATTGATTGCACCATAACCTAATCCTTCATCTTCTAGCATTCTCAAAAATCTTACTACTTGGGCTATTGTAGGCCTTAAGGGCTTAACTTTCTTGATCAAGCAATGAAGTCCCCACTTCTTTAAATAACTACTATATAATTTAACTGTTCCTTTCCTCCAGGCATGTGAAATCAGCCGTTGTTGGGTAATTTTGTCTAGGCCAAATTGCTCTAAATGTTTATTCAAAAAAGGAATGCCAGCAGGGGTGTCGTTGACACATCTCAGTGGGTTGTTAGTGGCCCTTGATGTCGCAAGTTTCTCCTTGCTCTTGGGAATCTGAGACTGTCTCTCGCTCCCAACACCACTGCTGCCAGCCATGGCTGTGTGTCCCATTCGGGCACTATCCGGGAACATGTGTGCGATCCATTCTAATCTTCCTGGCTACTCTGCTGATAATGCTGAATGTTGGGAATATATAATAGAATTTGTTATTCCAAACAAGAGAAAAAGCATCGACTCGCCAAGCATGTGGCTCTGGATGCCAAGATACATATTTAGAAATCTTGTAGTTGTTTTGTGATGCAAACAAGTCTACTTGTGGTGTTCCCCATTTAACACAAATCTGTTAAAAAATACTGCCACTTAAAGTTGCATGGTCCGATGAAATATTTATTTTTCAAAACCAAAACATATATCTTAATTTGATTGTATATATCCATCTTAGATATTGGTGTATTAACAAGCGATTTGGGATAGCATATATAGATCAGTGAATTTACTACCTCATCCTACTTTGAGAAATCCATCACACAAGGAAGCCATTAATCAACTAGGTCAATCTCGTGGCCTCAGTAGACTTGACCCTCATTCCAAGTACCTAGTCAGGTTCCAGGATGTCCAGTGGTAGTATTGCTGGCACCATAGCCTGGTTTGATATAAAGTTGCATGGAATTTTGTATTAAATAATTGTTACAGATCTAAATAAGAGTGATGTAATAATTATGTATATTACTATCTGGGAACAATACATTTGATAATCATTAGGTCAGCCCGTATCACATCACATCCCAAGAAACAAATTATGTGCAATAGCACCATCAGTAAAAATACCAGGAGACCATGCTACATTTGAATTAGGTCATCCCACATCACGTGGTCAATATGCGTCATAGCTAGAAGACTTGGAAAGCTTGTCAAAAGTATTTTGGGTTCTTTCAGCTCAAATTGCTTCAAAACTAGCCACTATTCATCAAAATTACTCCAAACTAATACTTAGTAGGTTATAACGATCAATTTGATATATTTATCTAAAAAGTATTTATCTAAATTCAAATGCAATCAGACCATGCAACTTTAATGACCATTCCAAATGATCATGGAAATGGCGACTTTTCCTATTTGCTAAAGTGTTCTGAGTACCTGGAATATGTGCTACTGTTAAGGCCCTGTCACATTACGGTGTATGGCGTTAGCGTATGCCGGCGTATGCGGTTTTCGACCCATACACCATCATATGCCGTCATACGCTACGCACGAGGTCCCAGCGGCATCTGAAGCGTATGCCTAACCTATGCCTAACCTACCCCTAGCCTATGGCGGCGTATTCAAAGCGTATCCCGACCTATGCGTGGCGTACTGTGATGAGGTTTGACGGTTGTGATTGACAAGTTCAGCGTATGCGTAACCTATGTCGGCGTATGCATAGCGTACGTCGAGCATATGAGCCATATGCCGACAATTTTTGAGCATGCTCAAACAAAATTTGGACGGACGCGCGTATGACGGTGTATGCCGGCATATGCGTAGCATATGACGGCGTATGGGTCGAAAATCCATACGCTAACACCGTAGTGTGACACCAATTTTACAGAACGTTGGGGGTACGCAAGAGACACCCGGCGGGTGTCAATCCAGCATACGCCCGACCTATGTTCCATCCAAAGGACTGACACTGTCCCCTGCCCTTGTAGGCATATCCTGTCCCTGACCAACCTCCTCAGGCAGGGTGTCGGTTCCAAAAATCCTGACGGCCTTTCCGGAAACGTGCAGAGTTAGTGTCCGTACCCTTCTTCTTCTCATCCATATGTTTGCCACACTTGGAGCCAGTTTCCTCCTGTTTGAACAGGTATTGTAGCTATCCACGAAACTTTTTCATTTTGTCCAAAGGCTTGCCTTTGAAGGGCTTCGGAGGGAGGAATAAGGTATATTCCTTTTCGTCATTGTCGACAACCTTCTTGGATCGGGCAACTTCCTTCCCTGCATCCGTACAGACGGCCTTGAACACATTCTCGAACCGTCTGTACGACAGGAAGTTGCTTGCCGCTGTAAGCATGGCAATTCCGTCGTCCATCTGACTACACAGTGAAGAGAACTTGTTCTCTGCCTGCATGCGATTCGCAATAGGCATAATCGGCGTCAACGCCCCCAGGACCGCCTTATGGGTGTGTGGTTTGTTTGTTTTGTTTGATGTTGTTTACGTCCTAGCAACATCTAAGGTCATATCAGGACGGGTACCGACTTGTGAACATAGCGACTTTATAGTGCTGTCCCACTGGGAAACCAGGCCGCCAGCACCATGACCTGGTATCCCACTCAGTCACATTATCCTGACACTGAGCACACCAGTCCTTGTCCTGTCCTAATAATGTCGAGCGTCTGGCTAGGAAGCGACAAGTATCAATTTTTAAGTTATTGGTTTGACTCGACCAGCGTTCGACCCCACGATCTACCAGCACGGGGGACGGACGCTCTAACTCCTTCGGCCATCCCGTCTGGTCTGGGCCGTGCGGAGCACACTCTCAAACTTTTTACGTTCCTCGCTGAGCCTGACATCCCTGTCCATCTCCTTTATCACGGAACTCGGGATTCCCTTGATCCCCCTGTGTTTTTCACCGAGCTTGGTGATCACTTCTGCGGGTTTAAAGGTGTTGAAATGCCCTTTAATTGTTTCCCGCATCGTGGTACTGGTAAGCACCTTCTTGGCCTTCTCCACCGGGCATTTTTTACGCACTTTTCTGCTGATCTTAGCATACTTACCGGCACGCTGCGTGTCCGAGTCGGGCTCGGTAGAGGACGAGTCCAAGTCGGAAGAAGAGTCTTTCTTCTTCCTCTTAACCACCTTCTTCCGGGCTCTTGTGTATTCGTCGCCATCCGACGAACTGATAGACTTCCTTAGCCTTCTTCTTTTTCACCGGGGTCCACTCCGGAGAGGAGTCGTCCCCGGAGGAATCTCCCTGGGACTAATCCTCCCACTCCGAGTCCTCTGACTCTGGATGGGCCTCTTCGTTCTTTTCTGAGACCTGGCCGGGAGCATCTGCTCCAGCTTTTGGAGCCGTTCCTCTAGCCCCCCCAGAGCCCGCCTCTGGCCCACTGACCTCCTCCGACACCGGGTGTTCCGGCGAGTCTGGAACCATGTCTCTGAGAGGGGAGTGCTGGGCTTACTCCGCTTCGTAGCCATCGAAACCCTGTAACGATCAAAGGAAAGTTAAGGTTTTGCTCAACCAAATGTCACAAAACAGGTTAAGAAACCCCAAATTGTTAACACCATCCCTACACAGGCGTGATAGAATTTTGTGTGAGCGTTGTAGGTTAGTGGTATCGAAACCAAACCAAATGAGGGGTAGGGACCAGTGTAGCGGTTCCCTCCCACACTCTCCATCCCGTACACTTCTCCCTCCTGTGGCTTTCTACACCAAGTTGGAGGAAATGGTAAGAAATTCGGAGGTCCGCCTTAGTAACACAAGTTGGGGAATCTTACGATACCCAGGAATAAATCCCAACGAAATGTGGCTCCAACCACACTTCTCTCCGTTCGGCAAAAAAGTGTAACAAAGAACAATGGCGGGATTGTTCGATTGATGTTTTTTAACGTAGTAAAAACACCTATAACTCCAATAAAACTGTACACAGAGATTCAAAACTGTGTAATAATCCGCAGCCGGACATTATAATGTAATTCAACCATTCAAACAATAATACTTACTCGATATTTTGCTGTCTTAGGTAGAAAACTGCTGGAGCAACTCAACAAACATCCTCCTGTTGTGAGTTGTTTATGCTAATTGCTGGACCCGGATGTGCTTCCTTCTCCCTCGGCTACGAGTAGTCTTAGGCTTAGTACCGAGGTAAAATATTGATATATATATATATATATAACCTAGGCAGAGCGCGAATCCTACAGACAGGTAACAGAATCTGCTTAACATTTGGCCGTAAAAGATATTTGTCTTAACCACCCCAAAACTGGGCGCACTTTTCTGTAGTCGATACAAAATACAGTGATATAGATGCAGAGCATAACAAATTACATGCTCGGCCGTTGTTATACATTTCTTTTTGCTTAAACTTTGTGCGGTTTTCTTTTGGTTTTTTAAATAGTTGAAAATGTCAACGGACTTATGTCATGTGCATGTCACTATACTTGAAACAACACAATAATTTAAAGTACAAAACACTCAAAATTTACCACATGATAGCCTGTTTATACAATAGCTGTCAATTTGATGGCACTAGGGAAATTATCTCCCAACATTAAGCCATTATACATGCATTTTCCTTTTGCCTGTCAAACTACACACACGGCAGACCAGTGTACATATGAATATTATATAATGGGCAGCACTCGTGGAATATTAATGTACACTTTTATTAATTAAAATAGTTACTATTCATAAAATACTTGACACAAAGCACCGATTGAGCAACTAGATTCGAGGTTGGTTTAAACAAATTAAATACATAGAAACCTAATGACATTCATTTTGTAACCCCATTAGATATCACTGAAATAGCGAGTAGTATTAATGTACTAAATTAGGGTTTAAGGATGATTATGGGAATGCATAGGTTAAGCAATCGATGTCGAAGGATACAAGCCACTAAAAGCCATCTAAACTTTTCTAAATAATACTGTCTAATTGTATTAATTAAAAATCCCCCGACATTTTCCCACGGTTATTATTATTTTTTTAATCGTAGTACATTCCCATCGATCATAGGATGGAATACTTGTACCTCCACTAATGAAATAATTGACATCATGATACACCCAACTCACACAAACATGCCTGAAAAAACATATACATGCTAATAATTGATTAAATAAAATGTAGGTAATAATACAGGGTTCGTACGTGCCTAGAAAACCCTTGAAAAAATATAATGTAACGTATTCAAGTGATTGAATTGAAAATCACCTTGTTCTCAGTAAATTTGACCTGCAGAGTGCTTGAAAAAACAATAGAATTTTGACTTCAAGTGTATGAATCCGGTAATATCACCTATGGATATACACAAACCAGGAAAAGTTTAAATGGCCTTTGAATTTGAACAAATAACAAACCAATAACAAAATGAGAAAAAAAGTCCACATCGCCAAAACCATTAAACATTCTACAGATAGAATGTTCTAGCTTGTCGCGGTCTCTTCGGCAACTTCCACTTTGTACATCTCTCCATTGATCTCTATAAAGTCACCGGATGTGAGCTGCATGAGCTGGTCAGGGGTCAGATGGAAGCTGGAGTCTTCCATCACCTGCCCAGCACAGTCCTGAATGTGTACATGCGTCTGCGCATCATCATCCACCTCTCCCCGCTGCCCCTCATATTGTTCATTGCCCCCAAGTCCAGCCACGCAGTTAACATCTACAGCACCCCCAATTTGGCCACCGGCTTCAACACACGCCTGCACTTCCTCTTCCTGTTCTGCGGCCATTACTTGTTCGGCCAGGGCCTGAAGGCCTTCGATAGCATCTGCTGCTTCATGATCCACCATGTCTTCCACTGACCGGTGATCATGTGCTGGTGTCATGATTTCAACTGCTGTTGCAGGCATGCCAGGTTCCAGCTCAACCATCACCATCTGTGTGCCAGTAGCTGCTTGCTCCTGCATCACACTCACCGGCTGACTATTGGAGGCAGTGGGTTGTTTGACAGTGGCAGTGGTCATTACGACATGCTGTGGTTGTGCGGTGGGTGAGATCCCTGGCGGTGGTGACTTGCTTCCCAACACTGATTTGGTTCGTGGCCGTTGTAGCACCACAACACTGCCATCAGTAGCCGACATAGTACCAGGTATCGTGTCATCAATGATGCAGCTTGCTGAGCCATCGGGCTTCACATAGATTTGGATCTTGTGCTTCTTCATCATGTGTGCATACAGGGCCTTGCGGTGCTGGCTTGAATAGGTGCAGACAACGCATGCATAGCGTGTCGACACCATGCCATACTCCTCCCGGAAGTTGTGCTTGCGCATATGCACGAGAAGGTTCTTCCATTTATTAGTTTGATATTCACACCAGACACAAGTGTGAAGCCCATCAGCCTTGGTGGCATGCACGTCCTGGAAGTAAATTTTAACATATATATACATTTTAATAACTATACGATTATTCCTGACAATTTATTTCTTCTTCTATATTATTGTACTTCTATCACCTCACTTTCCCGGAATGCTTAACCTGGAGAATTATCACATTTAGAAAATAATAGACAAATAAGAAACTTCAAATCGGTCAATCAATAAATAGAATATTATCTATGTTAATGCTTCTTGAAATAATACCACTCTACTCTTGTCTCACGACGTTTCAAAAGTGAAATGAGAATGGATTAAATTAAAATCCTAAACAAAAATATACTCCATATAAAAATTATGTTTATATTGTCAATACAGTACCCATGATATCAATTTTTTCAAAGTGGCATCATCCGATATTTTCAAGACAAATTAGAATTGACTGTGCATAAGTTTCATTGGTGAATAACAAAGAAAAATATATATACATATATTCTTTTACCACCTCACCATACTACTATAGTAGTCAGTACAAGTACTACAACCACGAAGACATCTTAAAAGCTGGATAGTCCGATAAAAGCATCAACATTTCAAAACCAAAACAATTATCTAGATTTGATCCTACATATCTAAATTAGATACTGATGCACTTATTAAGCATTTGTTGGAACACAGAATAGACTGCAGAGTCAATTCATTAGAATCTGTTACTGCTGAAGCATATGGTGTCAGAGTTTTGGCAGGCTTTCCAAAATTAATTTGGAATGTTTCAACTTCAAATATCTCCAAAGTTAGTCAATTAAAATAAAAGCTGCTTCAAACAAAAGTAAGATACCTAACATATTTATCTCAGAAAATTACAGAAGCTCAAAACCATCGGACTATGCATCTTTAAAGAATCATGTCAACAGTTGACCATGCTGAGCACACCTTATGCTGGACGGCTAGATGCTTGTACAGGTTAATGAGCTTGGCGAACTTCATGGTGCAGTGGATGCATGAGAAGACCTTCTCCCGGGTAGAAAAGTCTGCGGGCTCATACTTCTTCCGCCGCACCTTCTTTTGATGGATGACATCAACTTGTGATATATCTGATGCTTCAATGACTCGCCTACTCAAGACACGTATCCTGGAAGACTGATGCGTATCATCCTTATCAACCACCAAATGTGACTGTTGCTGCTGTTGAAGGTCGGTGTTCACCTGCCACTGCTTATCACTGTCAGAATCTCCTGCAGCCTCTTCCAAGGTGCTTGATGGAGGTATGACAGTGTTAGTGTCTATTATTATCTGTGGTTCAGGGTGCAGTTTGGCGGAATCAGCCTTACCCTCAACCATAGTGTTCTCCTCTACCTCAGTCTGTTCCAACAGGACCTGCGTTTGTTGAACGTCTTGTTCACCCTCTTCCTCTTCCCGGATATGCTCTTCGACACCTTGAACAATACCTGCAACCTGGTCGGTGCCTGTAGTGCCAGGTTCTATTTGCTGCTCAACTGCTCCAGAGCCATCTCCATCACTAACACACACCACCTGCTGGACACCATCCTTCGCCTCTAGCACCATCCAAGTTTGCCCGGTTACCATCGACAGCCCCTGTTCCCCAACCACCCCTACCTCACCATGACCCATATCTGCCCCCACCATATTCATAAGCGTCACAACTTCCCCATTGCGCTCCTCCACCGTCTCCATTAGAGGTGAACCAGCAACCATCTTGTGCTTAGTGCGAAGGTGCCGCAGTACATGCTCTTTCTGTGAAGCCTTATAAGAGCATAGTGAACACCAATATGGCCGTAGTTTGTTGTGAACTAATAAATGTCTTCGCAGTCGGCTTTCGCAATCAGTAACAAAACTACATTTTTCACAGTACAGCTTCAATTCGGGCCCACGCCTGTGGAACTTCTGGTGTTGCTTCAGGTCGCGAAATGAGGCGGCATTGAAGCCGCATTTGTCACACCGGAACTGGAATTCATCAAGTGATGGATGCCGCCGCTTCATGTGAATCTCCAAGTCGGGCTTTACATTCGAACATACATAATCACAGTGCTTGCACTTGATCATTTTTTTCTGAAAAATAAAAAGCAAGTCTGAGTAATTCATTTTGAATTCCCATTTTCCGTTATTTATCTTTTCGCTTTAAAAGAAAGACCAATATTAAAATAAAATAAAAAAACCTGTGATAATTTGTTGACAAGATTACCTAAACATGGTTAAATGAAACCAATATACACAAAAGTTATTCTAAGATAAAAGCCAGATTATACAATGATAAATTAGTCTTCATGATTTTGGTGAAATATGCATATTTTTGGTTAATTTCATTCAATGAGTCCAAACTTACGATGTGCCTGTAGTTGACATGGCGGATGAGATGGATCTTCTGCCTGAATTCCGCCTCACATTGGCCACACTTGAAGATCTTGGTCTCACTGTGGATAAGCATATGTCGCTTAAGGTTGCTACTGGTGGTGGCCTTGTGGTCACACTTGTCACACAAGTACCGACGGTGTGCTGGATAACAAAGGAACAAAGTTAGAAAAAAAATGTGGCAATCAGGCCAAGACCATGGCACCACCTAGTGAGCTCCGGCAGAACCAAAGGCAAATTTCCGTGAAAACCTGGACATTCCCTCATCGGATCAGCACTGTCAGGGAATTGCGGGGGAAATGCCGGAAGTCAGGTTTCAAATCTCATTGTTGTGATTATATTATCCCCCATGCCTGACTCTTTCTTGTTTGGGTTTTATGTTCTAGGAACATGTAAAGTCACATTTTTTAGATAAATATAATATTAAGTTGATCCTTATAATCAATAATGAAACTTTGCTTATCAATATAAATGACTAACTTTGGAGATCATCATTGGTTAAGTCATTAGCTAGTGGTAAGGTTTCACCCATATGCCACTTAAGAATATTCCTGAAAGTGTGGATGTGTACTCTTTTAAGAAAAAGGATATAACATATGTCAATCTTGCTATGTTTCACTGTGCAATAATCATTACAACAAGTGGGAGACTTATTCTAGGACGGATAAATATACAAATTGGCTTCTGTAAGATCGGCAGGAGCCATGACAGCAACTTATAGAACCTATCTTCAACATAAGTGGGAGACTGTGTTACTGTTAATCATTCACGCGGTTAAATATACAAATTGGCTTCTGTAAGATCGGCAGGAGCCATGAGACTATGCAACTTATAGAACCTATGTTCAACACAAGTGGGAGACTGTGTGACTGTTAATCATTCAGACGGTTAAAAATACAAATTGTCTTCTGTAAGATGGGCGGGAGCCATGCGTGAATGCAGGTTGTGGAACCTCTCATCAAATTGTCTGTAAAGTACTTACACATATGTGTGTAGCGGTGCTTGTACCAATTGGCCTTCTTATCCGTCTTATAGGCACACATCGAACATCTGTAGAAGCCATCCGCAGACAGGATGGTGGCTGGCCCAGCTGACAACTGCCCATTTGCATTCACCATCATGTCAATGTTACATGGTTGTGGTGTATAAGACATCGCCTTATCGACCTAATTGTTTTAGAAGGGAGCAAAAATCGAATCGCATTCATCAGCCATTGAGTTAAAGCACACTTAAAAAAATATCTCTCGCGAGTAATTTAAGTCTCGCTCATAACAAAAGCCATATTCATTGCTAGGCTCCATTAAATTAAAAAATAAAATAATATAATTTAAAAAAAAAACCATATGTGTAGTTATAGGATAGATAATAATCTTTGTGAGTAGGATTATCCCCATTTGACATCTCAAATTTACATTTCATGTTTCTAGAGTTGCCCCATTTGAAACCACAATTTGTATTGCATTTATTTCTGGAGTTATTTCATTTGCTACCGTGACTTCACATGGCGTTCTACCAGACGGGATGGCCGAATGAGTTAGATCGTCCGTCTCCCGTGTTGGTAGATCGTGGGGTCCTGGGTTCGAACCCTGGTCGAGTCAAACCAATGACTTACAAATTGATACTTGTCGCTTCCTAGCCTGGCGCTCGGCATTATTAGGATAGGCTCAGTGTCAGGATAATGTGACTGAGTGGGATATCAGGTCATAGTGCCTGGTCTTCCAGTGGGGCAGCACTATAAAGTCGCCATGAGTGTGCACTGTCACAAGTCGGTACCCGTCCTGATATGACCTTAGATGTTGCTAGGACGTAAAACAACAAACAAACAAATCACATGGCACTATGTTTCTCCGAATAGTGTTCCCTCCCTCATTAAAATAACCTCCACCCCAGCAGTCATTTTTTATGGGAGGGGGGGCGGGGCGGGGGCAAGAGAAAGAAATCCCTATCACATTAGACCCCGTTTTAACTTTTCTAACACGTTTAAAAAAACAGCACTGCAAACAATTCTTCCATGTTCTATTTAACCAGAAATTGTGCATTCAGTTTCAACATAGTTGATCATCACTTTCAAGTACGGTACTTCGCAAAAAGAATTTTTCATTAATTTCTGTGGAAATCTATGGAAACTGAACAAATTAAATATGCCGCCCCGTCCCATTTGCTTTGAGGTTCGCAAAAAGAATTTTTCATTAATTTCTGTGGAAATATATGGAAACTGAACAAATTAAATATGCCCCCATCCCATTCGCTTTGAGGTTCGATTACTAAACATGAGAACCAATTATTCGAGACGTGTCATCTATTTTTAACTCATAGATTATATTTGACAATAAATTAGACGATGTGGGAAAATGCAAATAAATACTACTGGCATAGGAATAGTCTTTGAAGTGGGCTGTGGAAGGCGTGGCTGATTGGGACAGTATATCCCCAACATCTGCTTCAAACATTGGACAGCTTCAACTAAACATAAAACTCTGCCTCAACTAAACATTGGAGATCCCCCCTCCCCCCATTTTAAAATTGTGTTTCAATCACAGACAATTGTTCTTTCTTAATGCCAGGCTAGGTAGTTACAAGTATACCTTTTTAAGTCATTGGTTTGACTTGACCATGGTTCGACCATTGGGGTTCGAATCCCATGACCTACCAAAATGGGGAAGCGGGTGCTGTACTCATTCGGCCAACCTGTCTGATTATTCGATAAGGCCATTTTAGGGAGATGAGTTCTCCATCTTCTACCTCTATGAGGGTGGGAGCAGAAACAACTAGTTTAAAATGTGCAGCACACACACTTATACCTTTCCATCAGTAGTTTTCGTGGCAGTGTCAGTGTTCACTGTCACAAACTTGATCTTTGGATTCCCCTTCGCTGCACCGACCAACTCTCGCAGCGAAGTAACCGTCTCTCCTTCGGGCATCCCAACTACTGCCGGGTTACAGGAACCAACAGATGTTATCTCCATCCCATCCTGGTTGATGACAAAAGTAACATCTTTCATACTCTGACTCAGGGAAGCCACCGCATCTGCCCCAGTTTCCAATGCATCTGCGTTGCTAAGCAACAGTTGCCGACCATCGTCAAGCACAACAAACTGGGCGACATGTGATGTAGTATCTGGTGATGCCTTCTCCAGCTTTTCTTCATCTTGCACTTCTTTCTGCACCACCCCGACAATTTGCTGGGAGCTTGCGGACATCAGTACCTCAGCAGTTCCTTCGGTGGCCGGCTCCACCTGTACCTGGTCTGCTGAAGCTAGTTCTTCAGGTTCTTCCGCACATATCATTATGCTGGTGCAGTTTAAATCCGGAGCTGCATCATTCTCTTGGGGGATGTCCTTTGGATGCTCGACATCAGCATCGACTTCTTCTACATCCTCCAGTTTCTCTTCCTGCACTTCCTTTCCAGATTCTGCCTGATTGATGGAGACAGGCTCAGAGAGAGAATTCTCATTTGATACCTCCATGCAATCTACCACCATCTTTGATTCTTTCATACTGGTTTCTTCAGTATTTCTCAGTTCTTTTGCAGTGCTCTCCATCTCTTGCCCATCTTTCCCTTCAGCAATATTTTCCACAAACGATTCAGCATCACACTCAGGTAACTCCGATTGTTGTACTAATGATACAGGACTGACATTTGAACATATCTGGTCATTGATTATTATATACTGGTTGTGTGATTGTTCGGTCAACATATTGCTCGGAATAGAAATAGTTTGTTCGCTATGTGACATTACAACATTAGTTATTGCAGTATCCTCAAACACCGGCTCCTGCACATCAGATTTTACAGGTTGAAATGTTTCCAAAGGTTGATATGTAGAAAGTTCTCGATGTTGAGATTTTACTAACTGACTTGGAGATTTTTCTAGTGGTTGATTTTCCAGAAGAGAAGATTTTCTTGAAGACTGGGAAATGTTCAGAGGTTCAATTTGTAATGGAGTCTCTTCAGGAAGTTCTATCCGTAATTCTATGACAGGGAAGGTTTTTGGTCTGTCTGTAACCGTCATCTGAGTAGAACCTTTGACCTGCCAGACAATCTCCCCAGCACTTGAAAAGAATAGATATACATGTAAATGGCAATTGATTGATACACCCAAATATGATTGTAACATGAATGAAGGTGAGATCGAGCATTCCCAATAAAAGAGTGTGTAAGACAAACAATGCATGGTGCGCCGCCTGTTACTCCCTCGTTAAGACAATGGTTTGAACAATAACTGACTCTACAAATTCCTATACTTTTGTTTTTGTTATTATTATTATTGGAGCATTCCAAATAGTCCTCCTAATGGCATACACTCTACTTAAACGATCCTCAACTATTTGTTCATTTGAAATCACTTCACTCACCCGTTTAGATTGTTACGTATGCTCATGTTTTGCAGGTTTTGAATTGCGCATATATTGAGCTATGGAACTATTTTGTGTGTGGCACCCTGAATCATTTCACATAGCAGTAAAGCACCTCCATATCACTATCAAAGTAACACACATGCAACAAATTACTAGAAATGAATTGTGAAGGTTGTATCAATTAAAGACCTCGTCAGTCCTTGAAATCCGAATACTCCAAACAAAATTAACATCTAGCATTATTCCAAATTCAATAAAAGGCAAATTTACAGCAAAATATAAAAATTCCACACCTTTTCAAACTAGACCTGGCTTTCTTTTTTGGCGACCCCTCACTGCTCTCACCTGCAAGTAAATTCAAACACAGATCAGCCAGCTGCCAAAATTATCATAAAATCATATTATCCACAAATTACATATGGTCAAATGATGAATAAAAATATAATAACAAATGCCCGCACCCTCAAATAACGGCAAATATTAATTAATGGCCTCCTCTACGGTAATGGCTATTTTGGTTTTAAACAATAGTTGTTCATGCTACTAATTGAGATAATAGAATATTAATTATGGTCAAATATTAATTATATCCGCCCCAACATCATATTAAGGTGTCCGTGTCGTTGTATGCATGCAGTGCATTCACCAGAATTCACTCCCACTATATCAGGCAGGGTTAGTGGCTGAGATAGTACTTAGAATTTTCACCTAATGTTCTCTACGTAATCATATTAACAAGAGTTAGATTTACAACTATTATTTGAAGTGAATATCTTCGCAATGGTGAAGTGGGGTAAAAAATGTATATATGACCAAAAAAACGATCACCACAACACATAAGAAGGTTGTTAATTTACTATGTTTGGTCAGCTTGACCTTTCACGAATCTCATAAGTACTGCAATGTAACTAGTTAGATAGAAATCTGGTGTACGACATATACCTTCGGGTTGCCTTTTCCCCTGCTGCTTCCTAGTTCCATAGTTTAGTTCCATGTCCTGTAATCGTTTACTGACCATCCGCTGTCGGCCTGAGCGTCTTGACGGCTCGTCTGTACTACCTGCCACCATCGTACTTGAACTCAGCATCCTTGTAATTATGCCAGCCTCTGCCCCTTTACTATTAGTGATGTCATTCTCCCTAGTCATTGGAGATCGAGTAGGTTTGGGACCAGGTATGGATCTACCAGCGTGCTTGTCTTCAGCAATTTTCTTTCTGGGCGGGGTGCTGACTGTTAGGCCCTTGCGAGTGATCGGCATTTTTTTTCCGTTGCGCCTTGCAACAGTAACCCTATAATTTAAAAATATTGAAAATAAATTATCAATTTTAAATCATGATTAAGTTACATTTACCTGATCCTAATAGTTGTGAAAATAACTGTCATTTGAAGCACAGCCCGAAGACGAGTGCTCGGTGCTGAAAAAAGCTTATCCAGTAGAATAACAAACATTTGACACAATTTGTGTATATAGTTCAATCTATTAATCTGATCAATCATTTGCCTGAACAATAAATTAATTTCGAGCAAAGAGATACTGTAAAATATCATCATCAGCAAGACTTTTGTACCAGTACCTACACTACTTCATGTTGTCTCAAGCGTAGCTACTCCTGCAGCCTTGTCTCTTGTGACAGGGCTGCTAAAGAACACATTAGCACTTTGCAATCTAATGCGCTAAATATATCCCTCAAATACTTTAATGTCACAGCCAGCTACTTTTGGGGTGAATAACTGATTAAATCATGTAGATTAATAGACATTAAGTCAAATTGAGAGCTTTGAAAGATGTAGAAATCATACCAAACAGATAAAAATGTGGATATATCAAATGAACTGTTCAGCCTCTATTCGCATAATATAGTTTGACGGACAGTTGGAAATACTCCCGATCCCCATCTCTTAGAGTTGACCCTAATGGCATGCAACAAGCTTGGACATAATATTTGGATCAAAATCCAAATATTAATGTTTTATCTTTGAGCAACAGAGTTGTACCAAGGGTTTAGAGATTTTTGTTGTTCATTAGTTGATTGAGCAGAGGAAATTTCAATCATGGATAATTGGTCTTCCTCGTTCCACTGTTTCTTGCTTTATCCTAGTAATGTGAATGCCAGGCTAGGTAGCAACAAATATAAATTGGTAAGTCGTTGATTTGACTCGACCAGGCTTCAAACCCCCACGACCTACCAAAATAGGAACCAGACATTCAACTCATTCGGCCACTCCATCTCATTAGGTATCCGAATACAGGTTGCCCGAGGCACTGGAATCGGGGCAGTGCACCAACAGAAAGGGTGTTTTCAAACTTCTCTAATATGCACAATTGGTGTCACATTAAATAAAGATATAGACACATTTGAAACTTAACACATGTTCTTTCATTCTGCATTAATTCAATTGGTGTGTATTAATGTAATGTATGTGCTACTGAGCATTTAAAAAGTTAGTTTTTTGCAGTGAATCGAGATTCACACTACCATGTTCTCAGGGTGGAAGATCACCTATGCTGTCTTCAGGTGGCGCTCTCTGGTGGTTAATGGCATAAACTATCTGATACCAGGACATGATAGTAGACATTCTAAGCTTTAATTTTGTATAAAACTTTATGGGTAATTTTACTGAATATCCTGGTCAATATTTTGATGCAAAATTACCCAAAGTTTAAATTATCACCGATAAATTTCTTTTACAATTATCCAAATAATTGTTATACCATTGTCAAGATCATTTTGAGGAATTTAAAGTGATATGATTTTCAAATTCATGGTGATCTTCAGCAAAGTGCGCAGATACTTTTTGCAACCAGTGGATAACTCCTGGTCAGACTACAAATGGTGGTACATGTTGTCCCAAACAGTGAGCAGCAAAATTGATGATTCTTCATCATTTTGGGATACTATCCATGAGCAAATAGGTAGGAAATGTTTTATTACTATATGTTTACAGACTCTGATTAATAAAATCATGCATCTTAGTAATGTTTTAGTGTTAATTGGACACATAAAATCAGCGAATATTTCGGGAGTGTGAAAAACGGCCGATTTTGAGATCGGTAGCATCACTTCAGCTACTATCTTTCCTATGAACAATCTTTCAAAAGCTCAAACAAATAAGTTTAGTTTGTTATATATTTGTCTTAAATGCTACCTAAAATTCAAAATGTTGTGGTAATTATTTTGTATGATTAACACAACTTTTGGAGTAAGATCATGTCTAATACAAAATTGCAAATGGCGCCGATTGCTGGGCGATATTGTAAGGATTTCCATACACTCTGTACAATAAAAGTTTGGTTTTAAGTTAAACACATGCGTTATAATTTAGTCTTAGCATTACTTTTACAGACAAATTATTTTAAATTACCGATGTAGACTGAATGGAATTTTTTTTAGTCACTTAGAGACTTGCAGAAAAGTTTCAAATACCAGATAGGCTTTCAAAACAAATGTATTCTGATAAAACATGTTAAGCCCTTTAATTTTACATATGGATTGATTTAATACGTCAAGTAGAAGCAAAGTTATGATATATAATGTACCTGGAAAATAGGCTATTTATCTCACAGTAGGTGAATTGCTTTATAAGGGCAGGAATTTTGACCACAGTAGCATCGAACTGCCAAGGGAGGAATTTATTACATATCATAACTTTGCTGCTACTTGACCTATCAAGTCCATCAACATGTAAAATTAAAGCGATTAAAGTGCTTTATCAGAATGCATTTGTTTTGAAAGTGCGGGGGGCAAAGTTGCACTGCATTGACCTACATTAAAGGCAGTGGGAACATACAGTCCGCATACTGACAAAGTATGGATAATGTATGTCTAACGTATGGTATGTCTAACATACGTCGAACATACATCTAATGTACGTCTAACGTATGTTTAGCATTTCTCCAACGTGTCTTGACATATGTAATGTATGAGGCGAAGTTCTGGTGATCGAATAATGTATATAACGTTCACCCGTGTTCTGCGAATGTACCGTGAGCGTGATTCGAGCATTTTTCGCCCGGAAGCATGTTAGCCATACATTGGCCATGCGCTATGTATACGTCCAACTTTGCCCCCCCACGCCAAAAGGTTTGACGCTTCTCGACGTAAAAAAGTGATTTTACGCGTTGGCCGCGCGCTTGCGAGATGCGTCGTAATGTGACATGGCCTTCAGAGAACATTTTTATTTTTGCAGACGATGAAGTTATGTCTCTACTGGAATTTACAGCTAGAAACTTGAGATATGACCTAATACAAGTACCAAGTTCAAGTGTATTTGGTTTCACATAATGCAATTTTCAGTTGATCATTGAATAACATTGATGAGTTTCTGGTTTTATGTATATTGCAGCTACAGTTTTGTATTTAATTAATTGACTCATTGAATTACTAAAAATGTGTCATTCATATTATATTTGAATTACTAAGTTGTAAAGCATGCTATTATAAAGAGCTGGTTGCAATTTTAGGAAAATCGGATGTAAACTTTTCAAACTACAGCCGAAAGTGTAAATCCCACCCCTTAATTGGTATGAAAAATCGGAATTTATGTCAAATTTCTCAACAATTATCATGATTATTTTGAAACTATAATATTTGTTTGTTTGTGGTAATACATTTTTACTACATGATGTTCTGGGTAGTCAGGTGAAGTTTCAAGGATATTGGTTGTGTATTTCTTTAAATACAAGCATTCATGTAACTCATACCTCTTAATTTCTCATATTGACAAGTGCCAATTTGTGTTTTTTGTCATTTTGAATGGCCAATATCTCGAAAAAAATTTTACTCTTAAAAAAAAAAAAATTGATATATGCATTTAGATAACACGTATTCCTGAAATACAAGTTCATGTGGCCATTAATATTTTAATTATTGAGGTCTGAAATGTGGGTTTCATGCAAAATGCTAAAATAGGCGATTTTTCCAACATTTTTGTCCATATTAAAAGGCCTACAACTTTTTAACTAATCATCCAATTTTAATCAACTTTCTGTCCCTTTAAGTTTTACTTTTCCTGATAAGAGCTGTTGAATTATATCAAAATATGGTACTTTCTATTGAATTGTGAAAATGACTTGGGATACCTAATCTCATCTGGAAAGGGTTATTTGGCTCATAATGTTTTTTGTTTCATTCTCGCCAATTTCATCAACTCTATGCCTAAATAGTATAAGCATGTAGGAATTGGAGAGGACACCCACAATTATATGACTTCAGGGCTCCATCGACCTCCATATGTGCGCAATAGTTCTTTTTTTTACCATAACGAGCTGGCATTAGAGGTCCAATAGGGCCTAGATTAGCCAGAAGAGGATCTGTAAGTTAATCATCTGTAAGTTAAGCAGATAGGCCTATGAATAAACAGTACCAGCTGGAACCAGGTTCTCCACCCCTTATTTACAGTTGATTCCCACCAAAAGTAGCTTTGCTAGGAATTAGACATAGTAACATGATATTGATACTTGACCATTCATCCTATTTTGAGTGGATATTTATATCTTTTTTAAATTGAATTAGTACCAATGCAAAAAGCCTAACACTTACATAATAGCAAACACTGTCCAGGTTCTCCACCCTTAATTACAGTTGCTCGGAATTAGACATAGTTGACCATTGTCATTGAATGGGAGTGTGATGACGTCACGAGGCAACTTCCGGTGGCTATATTGGATGACATACAGAAGGCTTGCAACTGCCTACACTGTGGTTATTTACTGATTTGTTGGTTTATTTGTCACTGTTTTGAGCAGTTTGGCCTCAGAAGTTGTTTCTAAAGTGCTGTAAAAGTGTAAGTAAACACACTGGATGTAAACTGCCCAGAACCTCCCATAACACAAGAAAACTCTGTTTTACAGCATCTGCATGCATTCACAACATGGCTAGGGAGGGTGCTCGTAATCCAAGATGGCATCGGGCTGACAGCTGATTGCTAAGTAATGACGTCATGTGCACTCCCTCGATAGACTACATCACGATTCCGACTGTGCATGCGCTGAAAATGGCGCCGGGAGCAAATCAAAGGCCTACAGCCATTGAGTTTGCCGATACGCGTAGGCCAAAACTGGCATTTTATTCAAAATAAATAGAAATACATAACAATTTGGCACAAACATGGATGGAAGGATGCAATATAATAATATAATGAATATGTTTAAGATACAACTCTCCATAATTAAGCATTTTGAGCTAAGAAACATACAATTTCAGTCACTTTACAGGCTGATGTTTACATCACCATTGATTAGTCAGAAGTAATTCTTGTTCTAAATATTAAAATATCAAATGTGTCAACAAAAACTTGTTTCAAAGAAATATATACCCAATATCTGATTAACCATACTCATTTTCTATTTCTAGATATGTCATTAACCATAGAATATAAATACAAACATGAATAAAATAAATAAAACTGACTCTGGCTATGGCTCTAACACTAGTCTGAGTGCCTAGATTTGTATAAATCTAAATGCGTATGGCATAAGATGTGCTAATTATATTGATGTGTAATGCAATGCTGGATAAAAGATTAATATCTTAATTTATTATATGTATTTTTTTAGTTGGTATTCTATGTTTCAAACAAGAGCTGAGATGAGCTGAAACTAGCACATTTCATAGCTGCACCCAGTGTATTAGCATTAGCCATGTGCTTCTCGTGGGTATGTTTTGCTCTGATGCATCCCACAATGCACAGCACCGCTGGAATCGTGATGTAGACTGTAGTCTATTTTAAGTCTTTATCTTTGAGTGGATATTTACTCTCTTTTTTTTTTATTAGTACCAATACATTTACAAAAGCTAACACTTAAGCAATAGCAATCCCTGACAATTATAGGGTTACTTGAATTATATTTATCGCAAATTGCTTGGAAACAGATGTATCGATTACAGATGATGTAAAACTACATGCATCAACACTGTCAAGAAGAAAGCAATCAACAAAAAAACATCAACACAAGTGCACGCTCAAGTTTGTGAAAAGGAGGTGAGAATAGATATATTCTTTCAACCTCCTTCGAAAGAGATTGTTATGTTGTCTTCTGCTAGATAATCATACCTGTGAATAGCCTGTTTATAGTCAAAGTAAACATCCAATCAATCAAATGAGGAGTTGTCGATGTAAACTCACCAAAGAATATTCTCTAGATCGAGTATTTCTGTTCCATTCTGATGGGTGACAGCAAATATGCGACAAAACACGATACCATATGTCGGTCGCTGCAGCAACGACGATACTCTCATTTGATTGGTTACACTTCTTAACGTAATGCTAGATAAACAATACATATGATACAATTTGTATCAAAGTTATATCAATAATCTTCCAAGTATTTACCAAATCGTACGTTTAAATATTATTTTACTTCTCTTCACTGACAACAAATAAGTATAACATCATATCTTATTTAAGCCAATCACAATACAGCTAGCGCGAGATACGGGCAAACTTAAAAGCCCGCCCGCGCTGGAGCGTCAAGTTGAGTCTGGTCACGGAGAAGGGCGGACCACCTTGCACACTGTGACACACGGGATAGCAGTGCGCCTCTGTGTGCACGACAGAAGTGGGTTATAGCAGGGGAATTTGGCACTGACACTCCCTTGGTGCTAGTCTAACGGAGTCTACTACATGCCTGAACATGTTTTGGAAGCGTGTGCCACCGCCCCTGCATAGCACAGCCATGGGGTCACTAATCGGACTGTGCCCTGGCATCCCCACTCTGTTAATCCTACTTGGTGCCCTCATAGTCATACCTCTTACCTGGCAGTCACCCATGGAAAGGCCTTGCCACAGTACAAATCTCACAAAGTGCACATGTGCATGGGAGGGGACGGTGGTGATCAAAGTTAACTGTACCAACGCAGGCTTTGAGGATGTTACGCCCTTGCACAGCATACCCGCTACAGTGAAGGAAATTGTCTTCACTGGCAATATCATACCAGAAGTGTTCCCAAACATTATGGGAAACTCGTCAACACACTGTAGGGACATGCCAGAGCTTACAGCCCTGGACTTGTCCCGGAATGGGATCAGGACCATTCACGGAAAGGCGTTCCACTGCATGAAGCAACTGGAGATCCTGAGTATGAATGATAACAGTTGGGAAGTGACTGAACAGAGCAACACTCGGGCATTCAGTAGTCTGTCCCGTCTCAAGACGCTGCACCTAAGGAATGTACTTGCACCAGGTTATGAGCGCACCCACCTCAAACAGCTGTTTTTTGACAGCTTCGTCACCGAGCAAGAAAATGAGAACTTACTGGAGGAAATTCACCTGGAAGACAACCACCTGCGTTATTTCCACGCAGATCTCTTCTGCGGACTAAAGAATATCCGACGGATTTACCTGTCAAGAAATGACATCTCGACACCACAGCTCAACCACAGATGCATCCAGGATATGCAACTGAGTGAGGTCCATTTGGATTTTAACAACATCACGTTCTTCTCTCCGTCTTTCATGGACTCACTATCAAATATTAATTCGCTGACAACGGTGACTTTATCGAATAACCCATTTGATTGCAATTGCAAGTTCGTCGCCTCGTTTCAATGGCTGAAGAACTCACGGAAGAGCAGCGTTGTAGCGGATAAAGGCCATTTTACGTGTCATACGCCCTTAGTTTATGAAAATGTGCTTATATTGGAAAACCTCACGGAGCAGGAACTGAGGGATGTATGTGTGACTAAAGTGGACAGAGACCATGCAGAGAGACTGAGGAAGTTGCACACGTCATACATTATTCTGGGTATTATTTTCTCAATACTGGGGGTTCTTTTTTGTGCAGTGCTATACCTAAATCGCTATAAAATACAAAAGAAACTGCACGTCCACATTGTTGAACCGATCAGAGAGTCCATGTTGGGCCGAAATATGCACTATGGATATGCATCAGTGAGTGTATAATTATAATGTGAGCTAAACTACCTGTACACGTGGGACTTTTGAGTCAACGATATTCCCATTATCCCTAAGAAGCGACACTTGCATTGACTCCCAGCGTATACAGGATTTTCGCCATGTCTCGACCAGTGGCGCCACTTTTCCCCCTGGTAACTGGTTTGTCAACACTCTTAGTACTGGGCACAGTCGGGGTTCTTTAGCCATATGTGAACAAGGTGTTAAAAGGTGTTCCGTAAGCACATGGATGGTGTTATTGAATTAGGAATCAAGAGCAATATATTCCACAAGTTTGTATTTTAATAATGGAACACACTTTTTTAGAAACAAAACAAACCTAACAGAAGCTGTAGGCAACGATGCTTTACAAAAAACAATAGGCCTACTTTCTAACCAATGCTAACTATAACTTAAGGGGGAAAGTGGTAGCACAATCGTATTCGCATATATTACCAGCGAGTGCCAGTTCTTACTGGAAGAATGCGATCATCTTTGGTGTAACATGTGCATGATGGATGCTGTACCTTATGATAAGTCACGGAATCATTCCTTTCCATAACGAATAACGATGATAAAAATGCATGCATTATGATCACTATTGAACACGTTCACTATTCGGGCACTGGTTAACAATATTTGTGATGGTCCTGTACATGTTTGGAATGGCAGGCTATATTATTGCATATAATGCCAAAGTGACCGTATCACTCTCATTATATATACACTTTTCTATACTACTATAGGTTGTATTGCACTATAGAATCCCGCTGGTACATATGCATATACATTATATACAAATGATGTGCTTATTGAATATGGAGATACACGATATGATTGATTTATGATGGTATCTTGGCACTGCCACTGTTATATATTATATGTACATATACATTTTTTAAGCTATCCATAAACAGTTTGTTTAGGTTGTCATGAGAACCCATCGAACCATATCGAACACATATATAACAATTCCATGCCTCTATATTAGAGAGCCCTACATTGCGTATTTGTTAATATTACTTAATACTTTATGTATTACTTAATACCACTGGTGTGAATTTCATAGTCTTCCAATTTACTCATGTTGCAGACTCATTGCAAATATGAATGCAACAAAAACGCGATATCATTGTTGCTTGTTACTAAACCAAGATCAAATGTAAAGTATATATTATTACTCGCGCCAGTGCATTTATTTAATCAAACTCAATCCCTATGTTATCTCACTTTCTCAGTACCTATTGTCAACGGATCCCCACCAAGCACAGCGTAACTAACTCAGTGTTATAATAATAACAACAATGCTGTGCCTTGACAAAACGAACGAGCCGATAAGAGGGTGACTGTCAGTCATATGCTGATCAATACGGGTATTCCGAGTTCTGCTGGTCCCACAAGAAGGACTAGTTGCCACCTTGCATGACAGGCCACATATTCAGCTTACATACCGGAAGTTGGGGTTGGTGCCGCTCCAGCCCTATCCCCATACACTATAGACCCTAAACTTCACACCTATCACCTATAGCAATATGCCTTCTACGATTTCTACCATACGGTTGTTTCCAATGTAGATTGCCGCAAAATTATTTTTTTTGGTACATTAGTTGTTTAAGCAGGGGAAATTTCAGTCGCAGACGACTGGTCTTCCTCATTCCACTGCTCCTTGCCCTATCCTAGTAATGGCTAGGAAGCGACAAGTATCGATTTTTAAGTCATTGGTTTGACTTGATCAGGACTCGAACCCACGACCCTACGATCTACCAGCACGGGAGACGGACGCTCTAACTCATTCGGCCATTGTCTTCTCAAATATTTGACATTAGATTAAAATACAACTTCGTGTAGGCCTATACTTATTTAGCATCTCCGCACCTTCCGCCCTGTAAGGTTAAACTATGGCCTGGTGAATTAGGTCACCGATTTTAGTTAATTCTCAGGGACCAGCGGAACTTGGAACAAATATATTATCAGGGCTAATGATTTGCTGGTCTGCTCTGCAGATGCTGGACAATTAGGGCAGAGTCAAATAACGTAAGTGTGAACTCTCAGCGTGATGGATGCAAATCCTCCTGTCGCCAAGTTTTACGAACACAAACATGGTGGATTGGTTGCACTATTCACATTTATTTTGAAACTCCTTGACAACGCCAAATCTCAGTTCACCACTGCATTAGTAGCATCACCTTTCCACGTATCATCTTGCACAGGATATCACTATGTACTTAATGACTTTATGTCTCCATAGTTACAGACATATTAATATACATATCTGATGTCTGATCTCTTTCCCTTATAGATTGATCCCCCCCCCCCCAAAAAAAAACCCCAAACAAATCGAAGTTTTGAAATGAAAGTATCGCTTTAGTTAAAGCTGCATAGTCCGATGAAAGCATCAAATCAAACATGTGTTGCCACATAGACAGGTATACTGAGTCGATTTAATAGAACATGTTACTGCAGAAGCATATGATGTCAGAGTTTTGGCGTGTTTTCCTAAATTAATTTGACATGTTTGCAATTAAAATATCTAAAAAGTTAGCCATTTAATATAATACTTCAAACTATTAAATTAAGATAGATTATAACTATCAACCTACTATATTTATATCAAAAAGTGAAAGAAACTCAAAACCATCGGACTATGCAACTTTAAATATATGCTGTATGCTGATGGCCTCCTGTTGTGGGGATACATAATACTATGCAATTAGCTGTGTCCTTCAAACTCTGGGGTTATGACCGTGAGAAGAACTAGCCTGTAGACACACTCAGATCTGGCGGACAAGTGACAGTGTTTTGGTTAAGAGAAGACTTATTGCTCACTGTGGATAATTTAGCAGTGCTTTGTTTACACTTCCCTTCCCTTCCCGCTGTCCCTATGGCGAACCACTGGGAACTAGGCAACGCCTGTTGAGAAGTACCCAATCAGAAACCGGCTTAGAACAGATGTAGGCCCACTGTTGTTGCTTGCCGGTGTTGCGGTTTCCCAGGGACACCAGTTTGCCAGGGACACATCGCTTCTGAGCATGCATCAAAATCAAACAGCATCGTCACTAACCTTATAAATCTAATATAATGTTTTTGGTAAACATGTTTACTATATGTGTACCAAGCGATCTGTTTCTAGGTGGTGTCGTTTTAGAGATATTTAACTTTTCCTGTATTTTCTGTATGAAGATTGCTCACGGCCATTGACAATGCCTTGAGTTGGACGGTACGCCCAGTGAAAAACATGAGTTTTATTCAAAATTAATAGAAATCAAGAACCCTAACCTTATCAATTTAATATAATCTTAATGGTAAAGATGTTTTCTATATGTGTACGAAGCGATTTGTTTCTAGGTGGTGTAATTTTAGAGATATTTGATTTTTTTCTGTATGAAGAGAACACTGAGTCAATTTAATAGAACCTGTTACTGCAGAAGCCTATGGTCTCAGAGTTTGGGCGTACTTGCCAAAATTATTTTCACATGTTTGGATTTCCAATATCTAAAAAATTAGCCATTTCAATTAAAAGTTACTTCAAACTAAAGAACGGTAGATTATAATGATCAATTTAATATACTTATCTCAGAAAAATGTCAGAAACTCAAAACCATCGGACTATGCAACTTTAATTATACCGGTTGTTATGCAGACAATGCATCTACGAAGAAACCAAGATACTTTCCTACATATCCAACTTAAATACTGCTGCACTTTTTCAGCTTTAAATTGCTGGATACAAGAGGTATGAAGTCAATTTAAGAACTGGCACTGCTGTAAGTCATACAAACATATCGGTGTGCACACCAACATTATTTTGTATGTTTTCACTTCAAATATCTCCAACTCCAAGGATTGCTATTTTTAATCACAGTTCTACTCTAACATAAAGAGAAGTATATTGTAACAATTAACCTAATATGTCTATCTAAAAGAATGGTAAGAACTCAAAACCATCGAATAATGCAACTCGATCTAAACTGCTAAATAAGGCCCATTGGGTAATAATTGTGCAATACTAACTCGCATTTGATTATATAAATACATATACAGTACAACCCCATTAAACCAAGCTCGGTTAAACCAAACGATCAGTTAATCCAAACTTTTTTCAGCAGCCCGGCAAAATACTACCATTTATCATATAAAAAAGTAGGTTACTCCAAAGTATCGGTTAATTCAAACAAAATTGTCGGGTCAGAGGCCACTTCCGGTACGGTTAAACCAAACTTTCATCTGAGACTTTGTTTAACCAAGCTTAGTTTAACGGGGCTATACTGTATATATTTAAAAACAATAATCAAAGTGTCCACATACATTGTATATTACATTCATAATGCACCCACGTTTTTGCCAAAGCCAAGTCAAAGCCAAAGCTCGGTTAAACCAATGATCGGTTAATCCAAACAAATGTCTAGGGTCCCTTCAAGTTTGGTTTAATGGGGTTATACTATATATGTGTGTTTATATGTGTGCATATATATATATATATTTTACCTCGGTATGCCGCCTCAGGCTAGCCGCAGGCTAGGGAGAGATAAGCACATCCGGGTCCAGCAATTAGCATAAGCAGCTCACGGCGGGAGGACGTTCGCTGAGCTGCTCTGGCAGGATTTAACTACTACAACACTTTAACCAACTGTAAGTATTGCAAAATCGCGATAAACTTCCTAAGGATGGTTTATAGCATCCAATTATGAAAGCTTAGAACTTTCTCAGGTCCGATTTGGACATGTTTTGGGTGTTATAAAAACACAAGGTTAGAACACTTATGTACAGAACCGAAACCGATACCGCTTGATAGCGCAACCTGTATACAGACAGGCAGAGATGTTAACCCGAGTTGCATCTCCTAAGGAAATTCCTCCGAACCCTAAAAGAGGGTTTTGTTGGGGATGATCCTGGGTTTCTTTAATAGACTCCCCAGACCGGTTTTTGAGGCGAGCCTCCGAGTTTCGTAATATTTTCTTCAACTTGCTGGCGCAGAATGCCGCGGGTGGGAGAAGTGTACGAAACAGAGAGAGCGGGCATGCCAATGGCCGCCCCTCCGTTTGGTTGGTTTCACTACCGATAAAACCTACGGCATACCATTAGCTTAACGCCTGTATACAGAACGGTGTAAACACGTTACTCTATACCATACGAATAATACCTCAACCCAGTTTGGGGCTCACTTTGTGACCATGTTGAGACGATACCGGTATTAAGTAACTTTTTTGTTACAGAAACCGATGGCCACCAAGCGCAACAAAGTTCCGCCGGCAGCGGCAGAAGGCCGCGTGCCCTCAGGGTATGATTCGTCGCCGCCACAGACGCGGCCACCGTCCCCACAGCCAGGAGCTGGTCCTTCGGATAAGGATAGCGGAGACGAGGACCTAGAGGACAAGATCGTCAGGCTTATGGAGAAGTACAAACATACGCAACCCGTTACACGGGTTCCCTCTCCTCCTATCCCAGACGACGACTGGGAAGACTTTTCGGATGACGAAACTGAATCAGCATTTGAGGTTCCGAAACTGAAAGTCAAGAGGCTCAAGAGACCCGTGAGTAGCTGAGGTGATGAATTCACCAAAGTCAACAAGAAGCGGGTTAAAAAGACCAAAAAGAACAAAAAGAAGAAGAAGGACTCATCATCTGATGATTCAAATGACTCGTCCACGACGGAGTCTGACTCAGACACCGAAAGAGCGGGTGTCTATGCACGGATAGGGGCAAAAATTAAAAAGAAATGCCCGTTGACGAAAGCAAAGAGGTTGCGTACCACAACCATGATGAGGGAAACGTTAAAAGGACATTTCCACACATTTAAACCCGCTGAGGTGATCAGTAAGCTGACCGAACAAATCTCAGGAATCAAAGGCGTTCCCGAGTCCATCAGCAAGGAAATGGATGCAGGTATCCAACTCTCGGACGAGAGACGGCGTTACGAGAACGCGTTGTGTACTATCCATAGAGCAGTGCACGGAGCTCTGACTTCCATAACTCCGGTAGCAAACAGAATGCAAGCCGAGAATAAATTCTCGTCGCTTGCTCGCACCATGGATAAAGGCATTGCGCTGCTTACCGCAGCGTCGAACTTTATGACGTTTCGACATTTCGAGAACGTCTTTAAGTCGGTGACCACAGATGCTGGCAAAGAAGTTGCCAGGTCTAAGAAAGTTACGGACAATGACGGTAAAGAATACACACTTTACCTCCCACCAAAGCCAGTGCTAGGTAAGCCGCTGGACAAAACCAAAATGTTTGGGGGACAGCTAGCGCACCTCTTCAAAGCAGTGGAGGTAGACACGAAAAGCGCTAAGAACACTGACAGGGGTAAGAAGTTCGACAACCCCGGCAAATTCCGACGCCCCCGCTCGGATTTTCGCTTCCGCCGAGGAGGCAGGCCAGGACGCGGAGGTCCATCCTTCGGGTTCACTCCCAGGGGACACGGCAGAGGAGAACGACAGACCACGGGGTGGAACGAGAACCGCGGGTACAAAAGGGAGTTTACACCCAGACCCCAGTTCCCACGGCCAGGAGCCAAGTAGAGTCGACAACACAGACTTCTACCCTCAACACGGTGTCTGAAGAGACACAAACATATGTAAGCACCTTTAAGGCAGGAAATGTCCTGAACTGTTTACACAACTGGTGTAATATTACAAATGATAGCGAAATTTTGGAAATTGTAAAAGGGGTTCAAATACCCTTCACAGACATACCAAAACAGAAAAGAGTTCCGTTCCCATATAAATTTAACGCAGAAGAAAAACTACAAATTGATTTTCAGGTTTCTCTTTTTGAGACTAAGACAATTATTGAACGAGTACACAACACAGAAGGACAGTTTATTTCTAATGTGTTTTCTAGGCCGAAACCAAATGGCGAAATTCGCATGATTTTGGACTTAACCAAATTAAATGAGTCGGTTACATACAAACATTTTAAAATGTTCTCATTAGAAACGGCGAGAGATTTAATTACGCCGGAAGCCTGGCTCGCCAGTGTAGACTTAAGAGATGCGTATTACACAGTCTCCATTTGCAAAGAACACAGACAATTTCTGAGATTTATTTGGAACGGTACCCTCTTCCAATTTACATGCATGCCGAATGGTCTAGCTTGCGCACCGCGACTGTTTACCAAATTGTTAAAACCTGTTTTTGCAGTCATGGGTAGAATAGGACACACAATGTTCCCATACATAGATGATTCATTTATTATGGCAGAATCCTTTGATAAATGCCAAACGGCAGTTACTGATTTGTGTGCTTTATTAACAGATTTAGGATCTTACATTCATAACAAGAAGTCTGTTTTCGTCCCGAATAAGGAATTAAAATGCTTAGGGTTTCTGATTAACACCAAAGCCATGACCGTATCTCTAACGGAACAGAAACTCCAGAAGTTTCACGACACAGCCTCCCAGCTGCTTGACATATCCAGGCCAAAGAATAGACAGGTCGCCGTCCTTATCGGGATAATGGTCTCGTATGCACCGGCTGTTCTTTATGGAGCCGCGCATATCAAATCTCTAGAAATAGACAAGAATAGAGCATTAGCACGCAAACAAGGTAACTTCGAAAGACCAATGAACATTTCCCGAGACGGCTGTAAAGACATTTTTTGGTGGATCGACAATATTGATAACTCCCCCAATCCCATTCGAATGGGTCAACCCAACACGGTAGTTACTACCGATGCTTCATTACAAGGTTGGGGAGCTCATCGAAATGATGTAGCCACAGGGGGTAAATGGTTAGATAACGAAAAATCAGACCATATTAATGTTCTTGAATTAAGAGCGATTTACTTTGGCCTTTTGAGTCTAATTAAAATACCTAAAAAGACGGTTCAACTTCTGACAGATAACACTACAGCTATGGCATATGTCAGGAATATGGGAGGTACAAAGTCAAAAGAATGCAATAACTTGGCACAGAGTATTTGGAACTGGGCGCAACAACATCAAATATGGTTAACCATATCTCATATCCCAGGTTCGCAGAACGTCCTGGCTGACAAAAAGAGCAGAGTCTTTCACGATCACTTAGAATGGAAATTAAACACAAAAATTTTCAACAAAATTTGTCAACAATGGGGGTCACCTACAGTAGACTTATTTGCATCAAGAAATAATTTCAAGATTAACAAATATGTGTCATGGCACCCAGAACCATTTGCTTGGCACATAGATGCTTTCTCACTGATTTGGGAAAATGAATTTTATTACATTTTCCCCCCCTTTAATCTCATTACCAGAGTGGCACGAAAGATAAAGATGGATCGGTCCCACGCCATTCTGATTGTCCCCGAATGGGACACACAACCGTGGCTAGCGGGAATAGTCTCGACAGCCAGCGACTGCCTAAGATTCCCAAAATCCCAAGGAAATCTAACTCACCAAGGCCCTCTGGAACATCACGGCAACGTAGCAACAACACCATTGCTTGCATTCCTTTTCTGAATAAATACCTAGAACAATTTGGTTTAGACAAAATTACACAAGAACGATTGGTGTCGCATGCGTGGAGAAAAGGAACAGTTAAAATGTATACCACATATTTGAAAAAATGGGGCGTTTACTGTCTTATTCAAAAGGTTAAACCGATGGATCCAACCATTGCCCAAGTGTGCAGATTTTTCAGGATGTTAGAACAAGATGGCCTCGGTTACGGCGCAATTAATGCGGCCAGGTGTGCTCTATCGATCATTCTCCCCAGGTTAGGGGGAGAAACAATGGGTAAACATCACGTAATACACTGGGTACTAAGGGGGATTTATGAACGAAACCCACCTAAACCAAAATACGACCGATTTTGGGATGTGTCACTGGTCTTCAAACTGTTTAAGGATTGGCCACATAATAGATTTCTAGACATAAAACAATTAGGGTTTAAGTTAGCACTTTTATTAATGTTAGTCACAGGTCATCGAGGCCAAACTATTGTGGCACTTTCACTCGATGGACTGGAAATAGATAGAAGGCAAGCCACCGTCGATTTAACAACATTGTTAAAATCTAATCGCATAGGCGACCCTTTGTCATCAATTGATGTAACGCAATTCAAGGACAATCCAAAACTGTGTAGTTTCTGCGATTAGAACATATATATCCAAGACACAAGGAGTTAGAAACTCAAGACAATTATTGATAAGCTTTATTAAGCCACACAAGGGCATTTCAAGGGACACACTCGCCCGTTGGACAATTAATGTGCTAAAGCTGGCAGGAGTGAATACGGACAAATATGCGTCACACTCAACGAGAGGAGCCATGGTGTCAAAAGCATGCCTCCTAGGAATTTCGGTCAAGTGCATCCTAGCGCATGCAGGGTGGAAGACCGAACGATCGTTTGCTAGACATTATAACAAGCGTCTGGAGAAGCCCAGCGGTGTCGCACAACGACTGCTACAGCATTAAAGGTCAAAAAGGTGAGAACATAAGCATAGTCACAAATAGTGATTTTAACAATGTTCCATACCAAACAAATAATCAGAATAACATAAGAATAACAATGAAATATCAGGATAAAATGATATTACGTAAAGTCTCCCTAGCCTGCGGCTAGCCTGAGGCTATATACCGAGGTAAAATAGATTAGTTAGACGAATCTTACCTTGGTATAGATGATGGATAACTATTGTTTTCCCGAGGTATAAGCCTCGGCTAGACGTGGGTGAGGGCCCACCCTCCACACCCTACCACGTCTAGTCTGTTGCTTGTACAAAGGAAACATTAGTTTTTTTAAACAATTTATTAGAGATCATTTTATCCTGAATTAGTAGGTAAAGATTGCTGGACCCGGATGTGCTTATCTCTCCCTCACCCACGTCTAGCCGAGGCTTATACCTCGGGAAAACAATAGTTATCCATCATCTATACCAAGGTAAGATTCGTCTAACTAATCTATATATATACATATATATATATGGGATATATATATATATATATATATATATATATATATATATATATATATATATATATATATATATGGGATATTATTAGCAAGATCATGCTTATACTATAATGCCATATCTAAACATAAATATGGCTTTTCTTGCCAACATGGCGTTAAATCATCACTCACGTGCTCACTATATTTACGGTTGAATGTGACCTTGACCTCAGACGGGTCCCTGTGTGACCCTTGCCTCAACCGCCAACGGGTTATACTTGTACAGTAGGTCCGTTTCGTACCAAGCGGGAGGGTTGCGAACTAGCGATGGAGAAGAAGGGGAGCTTAGTATAGCAGACAATGAAAGTTGGGTGGTAACTATTGCACAACAGTAAATAGCTTTCCCTGTGATTTGTTGATAATCAGATACTATATTATATATCTTATGATTACTGTGACCGAATCGGTAAAAGCGCTGACTGGCTTCCAGCGCGAGAGGCTGTGGGTTCAAAATCAAGCCGAGTCAAACTAATGACTTACACAAATGTCACGTTTAATTGCCCCCACTCAAATAAAGGGGGAAGAAAGAAAAGAAAGGGGAAAAAATAGGAATACATGAAATGTTGGCCCCTTTTTCTATGTATCGGTGAGCATTCCGCCATTGAGGCTATCTGTATACATCAGGGATGAAAGATCTCCGGGAATCCGCGGATTTCTGGGATTTTCAATCCTGCAACACCATCAGCGTATACTAATATGTGGTGCATACTCCGCAGCACTATCAGTGTATACTACTAATAAATGCTCCAAGCGCCGCAGCACTATCAGTGTGCACTACTAATAGTATGCTTCAAATGGTGCAATTTTCCGCGAATCCCTGACAATGCTAAACCTATGGGAGAATATCAGCATTTCCGCTTCCCCCCCCCCCCCCCCCCCCCCCCGGAGACCACTTTCATCCCTGATACATTACACTCGCCAAAACACTGCACAATTTCGTTTTCGAGGCTTTAATTTGGTGACTCAGTTCCCGCCGGGCTACTGGTAGAGTTCACGTGGCCGGCGCCCATGGTGCATTATTCATCATCGGTGGGAGTACTGATTTCTCTCCTCTCCCACCAAGCTAAGTCTACTAGTACCTGCCCCCGGGAACCGCTGCATAAAAAAAAAAAACCTCAACAACCCAAGAAGATGACTCACTAATTATCATTGAAACAGATTATTATATATTTCATTTAATAATACAAATTTTAAATAAAAGTAATTCAAATGGAGAAAGAATCATCCAATTATCATTGAAACAAATTATTATAAATTTTATTTAATGATAATTTTTTAATAAAAAGTAATTCAAAAGGTGAAAGAGTCACTAATTATCATTGAAACAAACTATTATAAATTTCAATTAATAATAATTTTAGATAAAAGTAATCCTAAATGTGAAAGAATTAGGTTATTTCACTTGACCGACACCTGCTAATATCGGGGAGGGGGGAAGGGAATGTTGGTTCTCAGCTCCAGGAACATTTGATAAATAGCTACGAGTGGAGAGTACCAGTGTGGGTGTGCAGTTGGTACCACTCAACAGGTGGAGGGGCTGGGCGGGGTGGGCGGGGGGGGGGGGGGTAGTTAGGTAGTTTACGAAGGGTGATGTAATTTCTACAGCCCCAAACAAAACATTATCAGTTGAACTGCAGCTATAGTTTTCATGGATTACTACTTGATAGATTTTGTATTTTTTCACAAAATAATGTGTATATATACCATCCATATTTTCGCTGGGGGAGGGTAATATATGTATATTTATTCCTCCGAACAAAGCTTTTCTTTCAGTGACGAGGCACTGGTCTCCCATCCATTGTGCATATTGTTTTTCCACTTTAAAAGATACAATAAAAAAGAAAAGGAATTGTGAGTATAATTGTTTCTTATAGGCATACACATGATGAGTTAGTACTAGTGTAATCATGTCGGGTTAGTCATAAACCATTAGCTTCGAGAGGGAAGTCTAAAAAAAGTGGTTTTATGAGAAGTAATGACAGCAATTGTTCACAAAAAGAATCAAGTTCAAAACAGTGTACATGGTCATGAGATGAACTTGTTGCCAACACAATATATTGCTCCTTTCGACATCTACTTTGGGAGTTGGACAATAAGAACCGCATAACATTGGTTGTCATACAAATGAAGTCTTCTTGGTTCACCATCGGTGGCAACGATGACAGCAACTCATCATTGGTTGTGAACTCGTCCAATTTGTGCTTGGAATGTGCGGTGGCACGTTGGACATGTGTGTGTAGCTGCAGTCAGAGAGTCTGGTAGGTGAAGGAGCCAATCTTTTCTCTGCTGATCCTTTTGTTTAGCTTGAGGTATACAATCAATTTCAAACTGTGTTGTGGCTTTGCGAATATAAGCATGCCATGAAAGTATCACCTAAGGTAATGATTAGCAATTACGGAACATTGGTTGTCATGCAGGTTAAGTATCATTTGAGGTAATGATAAGCAACTACAGAACATTGGTTGTCAGGTGGGTTAAGTGTCATGTAAGGTAACGATAAGCTACTACGAGACATTGGTTGTCATGCAGGTTAAGTATCATGTAAGGTAATGATAAGCAACTACAGAACATTGGTTGTCAGGTGGGTTAAGTGTCATGTAAGGTAACGATGAGCTACTACGGAACATTGGTTGTCATGCAGGTTAAGTATCATGTAAGGTAATGATAAGCAACTACAGAACACTGGTTGTCAGGTGGGTTAAGTATCATGCAAGGTAGGAATAAGCAACTACAGAACATTGGTTGTCAGGTATGTTAAGTATCACGTATGGTAACAATAAGCAACTACAGAACATTGGTTGTCAGGGGGGTTAAGCATCGTGTAAGTTAATGATAAGCAACTACAGAACATTGGTTGTCAGGTGGGTTAAGTATCACGTAAAGTAATGATAAAAAAACTCCGGAATATTAGTCATGATGTGGGTTAAGTATCAGGTAAGGTAACAATGAGCAACTACAGAGCATAGGTTGTCATGCAAGTTAAGGTAGTGTAGGGTAATAGTAGACAAATACAGGACATTGGTTGTCGTGTGGGTTAAGTATCATGTAAGCATTGAGACAATGAGGGATTGCTGTAACCATCTATACCACCGCGACATTTTTCAAAACAAAATCAAATATCTATTTACTTTTATCATAGTTATTTTGTTGATCAATCCTGAAACTGTTATTTATAAATGAACTGCAGTCAACACGTGGCTTACCGCCTGCCATTTACTTCTGGTGCATGTGCCTCATTGGTGATGGATTGGCATTGTCAATAGGTATTTGGTCACCCCGCCCCTAAAATGCTCAAGTGGTACAGACATTTTTGTTAGCAGAAACAACAGCCTATGTAATATGTTAGCTTTCTAAGCACTAGAGTGAATACAGTTACCATGCAAACTCACCCTCCCACCACGCCTCTTCTACGCCCCCCCTCCCTCACCCAATGTTTCCAGGTGATGTGAACACATGGCAACTACTCCTCCATGTTATAGGACACACATTTCATAACACCGCTTTGCCACAGTCATACATATAGGTTATTTTGGGAGAGCAGGACACTGTGAACAAATACAAGGCTTCTGTGTAGACAGAGCGAGAGGGGCAGAGAATTAGGCAGACATACATAGGGAAGTGGAGGAGGACAGTGCAGATAGAGAGACAGACAGAGATAAAAATCCAGAAAGTCAGGTGGAAAGAGAGGGAGCGAGAGATAGTGGAGAGAGAGAGAGACAGAAAGACAGGCATAGGGCAGATAGACATATAGAGAAAGGGAGGGTAGAGAGATGTAGGATAGAGAAACAGACAGACAAATAGACAGGAATCAACGATGTATGGACTACCCATCTAAAGCCCCTGCTAGTATTGAAGCCCACCTACTGGATTGAATCTCAAATATGCCTAATATTTTATGTCAGCCTGAGAGATAGTGGATACAGGTTATAAGGCATAGTAAAAGGATTTCAAATTAACAGTAATTCAAATGTTTTATAATATTAACCCTCAAAGTTTGCAATATTTTCTACTAAACTTTATTGTTTGTTTATAATCCTAAGCTATGATCCATGGCTAGCTACTAATAATGGCTAGGATATACGCATTGTTACAATCCTGAGAGGATCAGTCCTTACATACTGGGTTGTAGCTCAACTAACCCATTCGAAGTGCAAAGTAGTTGATATTTGTAGGATATGAATATGTTGTTGCCAAATAGCTAATACTTACCTAAAAGGGTACATGCTGAAACTAAAAGTAATCAACACACTATAGATATAACGGGCTATAGTTCCCATCTCTGCCACGGCTGCGCCACCTGCGTGTGCCAACTATCACCCCTAAACCGGCACAGCTGATCTGATTAAAATCTATGGGATATAAATAGCCATATTAGATCATGATAACTTGTAGATGTGCAACATTACGCAGGCCATGTTAGCCGACCTTTAAGAGGTGTGTGCATTGTTGCCAACCTGGAGGTACTGAGAATCCTTGAGGTTTTTGTGGTGTGGGCTTGCTAGGGGGGGTCTGTGGGTATGGCCCGCCCCCCAGAATTCTTTTTGAATGGCTTTAAAACGGGCTATTGGAGGGCATTTCTAAGGGGGCTATTGGTTGATATTTTAGCACATGTATACCAAATTCATGTGAATTTGGGGTTGATCCGTGACTCGTGAGGTGACTGATCAACACTTTTTAATTTTCGCGACTCTCACAGGAATTTTGTGAGAGTTGGCAACACTGTGTGTGCAGGTCACATCCACCAGGAGACCTGGATGCACCCCGCTATCAACCCTCAGGAGTCTGTTTGGGAGAAACTCGGAACATATATATATTGAATTAAGGCACGCGATGCCTTGCAGTCACGTGATATAGACCCCTTTCAATGTTTATAAACATTGTGTATGCGCGCGCAGCTTGGCTGCCATTGAGTTTGCCGGTACACGCAGTGCAAAACGTTAATTTTATTCAAAATTCATAGAAATGCAGAACCTAACCTTTTAAATTTAATATAATCTATTAGTTGAATATGTTTTCTATATGTGTTCCAAGCGGGTTGCTTCTAGGTGGTGTAGTTTTAGAGATATTTAACTTTTTTTGTATGAAGATTGCTCACGGCCATTGAGTTTGCAGTGTGACAGTGTGTTGTCCTGCAGCCAATAGGCGCACACACTGATCTAGATACCTATGCTGACGTCATACCGGAGCGTGACCCAGTTATATATATATAAATATATATATATATTTAGATTAATTGAAATTCTCTACTTCTCGCTCTGTATGTGTCAATCAATTGAACTATGCATATATGTATATGTGTATAATTATACATATATATATATATTGAACTAAGTACATGTATATATTCATTTGAACTATATATATACACATTAAGTGATCAGTTAAAGTTGCATAGTCCAATGGTTTTTGAATTTCTGTAATTGTCTAAGATAAATCGTTATATACTGCTTTTCTCTTGTTGGAAGTAAGTTTGCTTTCAAATGACTAACTTATGATATATTTTAAATGTAAAAGTGCAAAATTTTGGTATGCTTGTAAAAACTATGACCCCCACAGGCCTCAACAGTAAAAGATTCTATTACATTGACTTAGTATGCCATTCTAAGCAGCAACACATATTTAATAAGTGCACCCCTATCCAAGTTGAATATGTTGATTAGAGATACATACATGCTTTGGTTTTTAAAATGTGTTGATTTTATTGGACTTCAACTTTAATAATAATAGCGTGTACAACTAAATCCCGCGTACAAATGCTCTCTATCTTCCTGCTTAAATTAAACTTCACTAGACCTAAATAACCTTTCTAGGATAAATAAATATAATTAGACCTAAATACCCTTTCTATGATATGTATCTCTATATAGAATATTAGAAGATACAAACCCACGTATATATAACTTGACCCGAATACCCTTTCTAGGTATGTATATTTAGGTAAAATTATATATATATATATATAGTTTGGTATATATACCAACCATCCATATATACATATATATGGATGGGTTGGTATCTTCTTATGGCCTGTAATCCAAAAAGAATCTCCATTATCCAACAAAGCATGTTGATTGATGACCTGTTACGCAGACAGGAGATAAATTGTAGTTAAACAATGGAATATCTTATTCTTTTATACATTAAAAATAAATCTGTTCTTTGATAAACACTTTTTACTCATCTACATACAATAATTCTTCAGCGCCAAAACACTTGACTTCCAACCATATCTGAACTTAACTCATCTACAAATCATAGAAAAGGATAGAAATATGCTGGTGGCTTTTCTTCCCATTCAGGGAATTAAAGGTGCCTGGTATGTGGTGTTCTTCTATCCTTGCGTGTTCTGTGTGCACCAGCCACATACCAGCGACTGCCCCCCCCCCCCCCCCCCACCACCACCACACACACTGACGCCTGCCTCACCAGTCTCGCGAGGATAGACTACATCACGGTTCCAGCGGCGCGGTGCATTGTGGGATGGGTCAGAGCAAGCCCCCCCCCCCCCCCAAAAGCACATGGCACATGCTAATACACTGTGTGCAGCTATGAAATGTGCTAGTTTCAGCTCATCTCAGCTCTTGTTTGAAACATAGAATACTAACTAAAAATATATATATAATAAATGAAGATATTAAGCTTTTATCCAGCATTGCATTTACATCAATATAATCAGCACATCTTATGCCATGTGCATTTAGATTTAGAAAGATCTAGGCACTCAGACTAGTGTTAGAGCCACAGCCAGAGTACTCAATGCATTGTCAATGGCAGTGAGTAATCTCCATACAGAAAAAGTAAAATATTGATAAAACCACACCACCCTAGGCACAAACCGCTTGGGACACATAGAAAACAGGTTGAACAAAAAGATTATATTAAATTGATAAGGTTTTCTATTAATTTGGAATAAAACTGACGTTTTTCAATGCGCGTATAGGCAAACTCAATGGCAGTACCCCTTTGCTTTGCTCCCAAGGCCGTTTTCAGCGCATGCGCAGTCGGAACCGTGATGTAGTCTATTGATCTAATGCAACAGTCAGCCCCCCCCCCCCCCCCCGCCTCCACATCCCCCTGGGGCCATTGTCCAGTACAAGAACGCCCCTGCATGTATAACATTGACAGCGCGCTCCCTTAAAGCGGCATAATCCCATGGTTTTGAATTTCTGCCGCTTTCTAAGATAGACATATTGCGTGTTGTTGTTTTCCATCCTAGCAACATCTATGGGCATATCAGGATGGGTACCGACTTGTGACAGTGCGCACTCATGGTGACTTTATAGTGCTGCCCCATTGGGAAACCAAACTGCTGCCACCATGACCAAATATCCTACACAGTCACATTATTCTGATACTGTGCTAACCAGTCCCTGTCCTGTCCTATTAATGCCGAGCACCAGGCTAGGTAGTGACACGTATCAATTTTATCTGTCATTGGTTTGACTCGGCTGAGATTCGAACTCCACACCTTCAGAACAGGAAGCTTGGGCTCTGCATATTCGACCACCGCGTATCGATCGTTATAATCTACTTTATATTTAGCTTGAGGTAACTTTTATTTTAAATGGCTAACTTGGCAGATATTTTAAATCAAACACGCAAAATTAATGTTGGCATGCATATCGAAATTCTTAGTATTCCCTTCTATGCATCCACAAATGCACCAGTATCTAAGTTGGATGTGTACGATCAAATCTAGATACATGTTTTGGCTTAAGCCGTGTTCACACGGGCGAGGTAAATCGATTCATAGAAAGCGACTTGTATAGTTCGGGTTACATTTCGCGTGTGAATGCGCGGCTGAGGCGGTTTAAGGCTGATTCGATTCCTGTGATCTGGATACTGTAAACCACCTGTCGAGGTAGTGTACGTGAGTCGATTTCTGTGAATCGATTTATTTTGCCTGTGTGAACGCAACCGACTTACTTGAGGCGGATTAAGGACATCACACTATATAATATAATTTGGTCTATGAAACCGCTAACTGTGCACAGATATTTTTTTCATCATTTATTTTTAGGGTTTCACTGCCCAGCAGAAGTTTTGACCACTTCCGCCGTAAACCGACTCAAAAGCACTGCCCGTGTGAACGCGAAACACTTTCAAACTAAATCGATTCACATGATTCGCCTTGTCTAAATCGCTTCACATTTTGCCCGTGTGAACACGGCTTTAGACACATTGGTGCTTTTATCGGACAATGCAGCTTTAAGACATTACACTCACTTAGGTGTTTCAGTGCTGTCCCACTCAGATACCATAACATTGGCACTGTGATGAAATATCTCTGTCACTATCCTGATTATGAGCCACCCACTTCATGACCTATATGCTAGTAATGTCATGGCCTATATGCAAGTAATGCAGTGCAATGGAGCGGAACCGTGACTGCAACAAACAAGGCATACATGTGTACATATTGACTAGATATTGGTGCCTACTATTACTAATAGTCATTGCTACATACAGGGATGAAAGATCTCCGCGATACCGCGGATTTCCGGGATTTTTCAATCCTGCGGCACCATCAGCGTATACTGATATATCGTGCTGACACCGCAGTACTATCAGCGTACACTACTAATATTAATAAATGCGCCAAGCGCCGCAGCACTAGCAGCGTACACTACTAATACATGCTTCAAACGGTGCAGCACTATCAGTGTATACCAATATATATGTAACCCGACTTCCGGTAATTTTCCGCGACTCCCTGACAATGCTAAACCTATGGGAAAATATCAGCATTTCCGCTTTTTTCCCCGGAGAGCACTTTCATCCCTGTACATATATATATATATATTTATAAATATATATATATAATATATACACAGTAAAACCTCTCTAAACCGACCGACGATTGGACCGGCTTTAAATGGTCCATTTAGGGAGGTGGTTGGTTTAGGGAGTTTTTCATTTCGTTACGATGGTATTGTATGGGTGATCGTTTAAGACCCAAATAAAGCGATCGATATAGTGGAGTGGTCGATCTGTGGAGGCGGTCGGTTAGAGAAGTTTTACTGTAAATGCATCGTAATCCTTTGTATGTCCGGTGCCAGGATGATCGTCTTTTGATCGATTGATTGGTGGTTGCTTTCCGCCGTGTCGGCAACATAGGCCATATTCACAGCGATCTAGGATTATCGTTAACCTCACAATCATTGAAGCGTAAGGCTACAATCGTTAGATATCATACTCATTGGTAGTTACTGAAATCATTGGCACATTTCACAGTTATTGGTACAGAGATGAGCATTGGTACAGCAGTGCATATCTTCAGCCATGCCTGTCATCCGCGAAGCCCTGCACATTGTTCAATGTATAAACTGTTTTTGTTTTGCTTTATTTGATTATCCCCTCATTAAAAGGACACCTGTTATGTCAGGACAATATTTGTCTGGGTGCAGATGCATTGGCCTGGATGCGGAGTTGTCCATTGAAGACAGGTACTACTGTATATACAGACATCACTCGTACGCACGACACACATTTAAATATGCTGGAATCATTGGTACATATACCACATAGAGTAGTCACTCATGTAAATGTCATCATCCCATTACATGATTAATCCTATAAAGAGGGTTCATTCATATGGTTTCGCGTTAAAAGGCCCGTTTATACTATTGGCGGCGTGTGATGCCATCAACTTTATGCTGGTTAGCGCCGTGTGACGCCGCAAAATAGTGGGGAGTGCGCGACATGTGGAAGCGCTGACCTTGAAAGTTCAACATAGTTGAACTCTGGTCAATGCTTGTGCCGTCTAACGCCATCAAGTGTCGACGTAAAGTCTAAATGGGAGCATTGGCTTGCGCCGTGTTGCGCCATCTGGCGCTGTCACACCATTAAAAGTATAAACGGGCCTTAATGCGTTTCAGATATATTTAATGCATATCTAGATCCAGATACTCCGAACACAGGTAATTTATTTGAGTCAATCTACCTGTAGTTATCTGTAACTGTATAAGTATAACCGGTACTATCCCCGAACTCACAATCTGCTATGTATGTACTATAAGACCACAAGTCACACTATCTCGTTTCCCCAGGAGTAGGCATACTCTGTTTATTAGTGAGAATTTTCCATTTTCCTTATTTTCTTTGACAGTTAATATTGTTTAATTACAACAACAAAAATCACCCCCCCCCCCCCACACACACGAAAACAGCAACAATACTCAAACCCTACAATTCTCCCGAAACAATGCGGAATGCAAAGGTTAGGCACTTAGTTGAACTAGTATATATAGCGAATATATAGATTCACGATACAAGTTCAATGACATAAAACTATTTCATATACATTGTGTACAGTTCACTAGGGTGCAAACCCAACGTAGTCCTCGCCGTTTTGTATGATAATCAACTGTCAACCTACTCACGCATAGAAAGGACTTACACTAGCCTCTTGTACATAACAACTTGTCCATATTATGATATCTCAGACCGCGTTCCAATATCGATCTATGCAGATATATAACAAATATATAAATATTAATTGAAATACACGCATAATAATTGACAGTTGAGATGTGCCATTGATTCCCCACCAAATTGTAAATATATATAAATGGTCAGGAACAAAATGAAGAGAAATATTCAAGATAATAGAAATATTATTTCTTAACTAATACCCCAGTCGCACCACAGCCTGTGACCACTTTGCGACCACCTTAGACCAAAGAACCCACACTCACCTGTGACGTCCTTGCTACCAAAACAATGCTTGCCGATGTCTGGGCGTCACTGGTGAGTGGTGGGTTCTTGGGTCTAAGGTGGTCGCAAAGTGGTCGCACGCTGTAGTGTGACTGGGGTATCACCGACCCACCTTCGGATAACCTTCAAATCATATCAAGTGTGTTATGACCTGGATGCGGAGTTGTCCATTGAAGACAGGTACTACTGTATGTACAGACATCACTCGTACGCACGACACGCATCTAGATATGTGGGCAAAAAATTACTGATATAAATATAAACTTGTGTGTACATTGATCATGTGGAAATAAATATTTTTTAATTAAAAACAAAATTATTATTATTATTATGATCACACACGTATGTTTGTGAGGGCCGAGTATTATTCTACCACGAGACTTGTTAAATTCTGTACATATTATATTTAGTGTTATCCTCAATTAAGCTCCCAGGATATTAACGGTATATTCTGCTCTCAAAGCGTTGTTGTACTAATTACACCCATCGTTATATGATATGACATGTAATGTGTTAAAATATACATTAAAATAAATGCTAACAGAATCACATTGTGTTCATCATGTCTTTAAAAATTTGTTAAATTTATAGTATGTAATATATATATTATATATATTATATATATATTATATGCCTGACTACTTCAAATCTATAATTGAATTATTATAACACTGGAATTATTTGAGAATATAATATAAATACAGTTACTACTACCAATTGCGGTCATAATCATACATAATGGAATATAACCTCATAAATAATATGTAATAAATATATCCTTTTTGAATGCATCCGTAAGTATGATGCATATGATATATTTGTGGTAATGCACACAGAGAAGTGTATATTGTGCAGGGCCCTAGCTAGCAGGGGGTAAGGGGAAGTTCTCTCCCCCCCACCCCCCCACCAATACAAAATACCAACCCAACCCTTATGTAACCTTCCTGAAATGGCTGGAAATGCCTCTAGATTTCAAAATTTCCTCGGGGAGCGTACCCCAGACCCCCTTTAGTGCCATGCGCCTTCGGCACTTGTTCATTCCAAGAATTTATCTCTCCCCCCCCCCCCACTCCGTCCCAAGCAAATCTGCCCTACAAAAGAAAGATTCCTGGCTACGACTCTGTATGTCAGAAGTATGTGTCAACTCTATATATAAGCACAATCATCAAGTATTCTATGTGTGGACTTGGCTATAATTATGAGTAGATCTATATCTGATTTTTTTCGGTTTTATTTAATGATGCCTCTGCTCTGGAGCACATTGATTTTTATCATCGGCTATTGGACATCTAACATATGGTGATTCTGACATTTTCTTTGGAGAAAACCTGCCGCCGCCACATAGGCTACTCTTTGCGATAAGTGGCAAGGGATCTTTTATATGCACTTTCCCACAGACAGGACAGCACATACCACAGCCTTTGATGAACCAGTTGTGGACCACTGGTTGCGATCTATATTTAATACCCCCCAGCTCAACGTTCAGTTGTGTGAAATAGGTCTGAATGCAGGGGGGGGGGGGCGATTCACACCATTACAATTATATAATTTGATGGTTTAAATTTCTTCTATATTCTCCCATTATAAGTTACACTGATGTGGACTGGAATAACATGATTCTCTTTCCACGAATGGCTAATTTTAGAAACAGTTGAAGTGAAAGTGTACTAAATAAATTTGGTGTGCTCACCGACGTTCTAGATGTTTGCCCCATTTATAGAACTGAGTAGAAAATCACAGGAACGCCTGTACCGGAGGAACACCAGCTATACTGGCACCCACAAGACGCTGGGTGTCATAACACTAAGAGCGTGACTCATGAAGAGTAGCACAAGAGCATCACACTCAGGTACACTGGCACAAACAATAGATTTGACGTCATAGGTGTGTGGATCATGACAGAGTAGCACATGGGCACCACACTCAGCGACACTAGCCCCCACAGTACACTGGACATCATAGGTGTGTGTATCATGGTGGAGTAACACATAAACACCACACTCAGCTACGCGGAACACCCATTACTCATTTTTGGTGCATGTTTGTTTGTTTGTTGTTGTTTTACGTCCTAGCAACATCTATGGTCATATCAGGACGGGTACCGACTTGTGACAGTGCGCCCTCATGGCAACTTTATAGTGCTGTCCCACTGGGAAACCAGGCCACCGGCACCATGATCTGATATCCCACTCAGTCACATTATCTTGTCACTGAACGCCCCAGTCCTTACCCTGTCCTAATAATGCCGAGCGCCTGGCTAGGAAGCAACAAGTATCAATTTTAAAGTCAATCTTTGGTGCATAGATCTAGCTCATTCTACTGAATTAATTTAATATTCCTTCTATGCAGCACTAAGATGATTGATGCATACGCTACTATCTAAGTTGAATATGTAAGATCAAATCAGGGTAACTGTCAATGCACAATACAAGTGTAAATTGGCAATGCACTATGTGGTAACAAAGGAATGCAATTGATTCATGCACCATTTTTTTTCTTGAAGATTTATACTTCCTATCATGGATAAGTCTGAATAGACTTGTTTTCACCATTAGACAGTTTGTCGATAGAAAGCCTGAGTCTACACTTTTACCAACCCAAGGGGTTTTTAACCTCCCACACCACATAGACATGGTATGAGAGCAACTGGCCTTTGATGTCGCTGTAAGTTATACACAGTGGTGGAAATCCAAATTGGCAGAGGTGGGGGCATGGGGAATCGAACCACCAACCTTCAGATTAGGAGACCGACCTAGAAAAGAGTCAGACACTCTAAACACTCAGCCACAGAGAACACCACTAATGTGTTCCTTTAACGTTGCATAGTCCGATAGTTTTCAGTTTCTATCATTTTCTGAGATAAATATATTAGGTTGATCGCTATAATCTACATTACTTTAGTTTGAAATCATTACTTTAGTTTGAAATGGCTAACTTTTGAGCTAATTGAAGTGCAAGCATGCTAAATTAATGTTGGCAAGCACACCAAAGCTCTGACACCATAGACTGACTTCTGCAGTAGCAGATTCTATTAAATTGTCTCAGCAGTCCCTTTTATGTGACAACATATGTTTACTAATGGCAGCAGTATCTAAGTTAGATGTGTAGAATCAAATCTAGATCATTACTTTGGTTTTGAAAATTTGATGTTTTCTTCGGACTGCAACTTTAAGTTGTAGGTCGAGTGTTCCTATATGGCGGTGCAACATGTGTGTTCCCGGCTTTAATAAGAGGGTGGAGCTTGAGCTCACACACGGCCGCTCCATTCGAGTTAATTACCAATCAGCATATGTCTATCCATTATAGTTGCCAAGGCAACGTGACTAGGCTCGAAAGACGGATCGTCCCCCGAGCTACAGTCTGCGAAGTGGCAGCTCTTGTTCTTCTTGTTCTTCTTGTTCTTCTTGTTCTTCTTGTTCTTCTTGTTCTTCTTGTTCTTCTCGTTCTTCTCGTTCTTCTCGTTCTCTTTCTTCTTGTTCTTGCTCTTCTTGTTCTTGGTATTTTAGTTCATTGTCCCTTTATTCTTGTTTTCCTCCTCCTTCTTTAATTAAAGCTGCATAGTCCGATGAAAACATCAAATTTTCAAAACCAAAACAATTATCAGGATCTGATTCTACATATCTAAATTAGACACTAATGCACTTATCAAACATTTGTGGAAAACTGAGGCAATTTAATAGAACCGGTTACTGCAGAAACCTATCGTGTCAGAGTTTTGGCGTGCTTGCCAAAATTAATTTCCCATGTTCACACTTTAAATATAGTGAAAGTTAGCCATTTAAAATAAAAACTACTTCAAAGTAAAGTAAGGTACATCATAACGACCAACCTAATGTATTTATCTCAGAAAATGACAGAAACTCAAACCCATCGGACTATGCAACTTTAAGTTAATTCATAAAAAAATATATATATATTTATATTTAAACAAAGAGTAGATGGGAGGTAGGGGAGGCACATCTGGCTTCAATGGTAACAAATTATCAAAGAGATTGATTAAACACGAGTTTCCGTGAAAAGCAACACTTCACAACAACCCCTTGGAGGGTATTTCTTCATCGCTCTCTGCTAAACTATGTGTCTAAGTTCTTGTCCTATACATTATGCAGGACCCGACGCCACGCATTCTTACTTCCTCATTGCATGATCTCAATATGGACATCCGGGCTCCAGCTTAGTAAGTAGGTCGAACTTAAACTTGCATAGTCCGATGAAAGCATCGCACTTTCGAAACCAAAACACTTATCTGTTTGTTTGTTTGTTATTGTTTTACGTCCTAGCAACATCTAAGGTCATATCAGGACGGGTACCGACTTGTGACAGTGCGCACTCATGGTGACTTTATAGTGCTGTCCCACTGGGAAACCAGGCCGCCGGCACCATGACCTGGTATCCCACTCAGTCACATTATCCTGGCACTGAGCACACCAGTCCTTGCCCTATCCTAATAATGCCGAGCGCCTGGCTAGGAAGCGACAAGTATCAATTTTAAAGTCATTGGTTTGACTCGACCGGCACTCGAACCCACGACCCCACGATCTACCAGCACAGGAGACGGACGCTCTAACTCATTCGGCCATCCCGTCTGGTCAAACACTTATCTAGATTTAATCCTCCATAACCAACTTAGATACTGGTGCGCTTAGTAACCATTTCTTGCCGCGTAGAAGGGAATACTAAATCAATTTATCAGAACGTGTAAAGCTGAAGCAGTGTGAAGGGAACGGTGTCAGATTTTCTATGTGCATACCAACATTAATTTACCATGTTTTCACTTGAAATATCTTACAAAAATACCAGAAGCTCAAAATCATCCGATTATGCAACTTTAAGTTTAATACTGACAGTGGAAGTTAATGTCATTGGCATTCATACAAGAAGGACTAATGTGATTCAATCTGTTTGCACTATATATAACTTAAAATATCAAAGCCAGTGGGTTATTTTTAAGTTGCATAGTCCGATGGTTTTGAATTTCTGTATTTTTGCTGAGATAAATATATTAGATCGATCACTAGTATCTATTTTACATGAGTTCAAAGTTACTTTTATTTTAAATGGTAAAACATTTTAGATATTTTGAGTGCAAACATGGAAAATTAGTTTTGGCAAGCTTGTCAAAACTCTGACACCATAGACTTCTGCAGGAACAGGTTCTGTTAAATTGACTCAGTATTGCCTTCTATGTAGAAACAAATGCTTAATAAGTGCATCAGTATCTAAGTTAGATATCTCAAATCAAATCTAGATAATAGGTGTGGTTTTGAAAATTTGATATTTCATTGGACTATGCAGCTTTAAGATTAAAAGAATTTAAAACAAAATGTTTGTGCAAATCCAAACCCGGATAACTTCATTTTTTAAGTGTGCGAGTGAGTGATTGGGGTTTTATGTCCTAGCAATCTGGGGGTCATTTCGGGATGGGTATTGACTTGTGACAGTGCGCACCCATGCCGACTAGTACTGCCTTATTAGGATACAATGCCACCAGTACTGTGATATGGCATCCTACTCAGTCACGTTATCCTGACTCTAGTCATTTAGTACACTTGAGGCTCATGGGCACTATTTCAAGACACACGATGCCTCATGGTGGTTTCCTGTAAGACCCAACATTGAAAGTGACATTGACAGCGACATTGACATTGACAGTAATATTAACATTGGCACTGACATTGACATTGCCAGAGACATTGCCAGTGACATTGACGGTGTCATTTACAGTTATATTGACAGTGACATTGGCAGTGACACTGGCAGTGACATTGGCAGTGACATTGGCAGTGACATTGGCAGTAGCATTGACAGTGACAGTGAGATTGACAATTATATTGACAGTGACATTGGTAGTGACACTGGCATTGACACTGGCAGTGACACTGGCAGTGACATTGGCAGTGACAGTGGCAGTGACACTGGCAGTGACAGGGACAATGACAGTGCCATTAATAATGGCATTGACATTGGCATCTGTGATCAGACGTGGATCTGTAGTTTCAATCTAAGCTTCATCAGTGACAAGTTCTATTATTATTAAAGTAACTTCCATGCGGCAACATATTTTTAATCAGTGCATCCTTATCTAAGTTGGATAAGTAGTATCAAAGTGTTCTGATTCAACAAATTTGATGCTTTAATCGGCGTTAAGGCCCTGTCACATTATGACGTTTCTCACCAACGCGCGCTGACGTGTTGCCTTTTTGGGCAAAACGTCGGCACGTGTCGGGAAGCGTTACGCGTGCGTTACCGGTGCGTTAACGGCGCGTCGGTACACGTTGAGTGCGAGCAACGTTTGGACCGACACGTTGACGCGCGTCGGGCCGCATCGAGGTTTTGTGCTTGCACAAAACTTTCGACGCGCGCCAACGCGCGCCGACGCGCGCCGACGCGCGCCAACGTGTTGGATCGCACGTTACCGGCGTGTTGGCAGGACGTGGACCCACATTACCAGCGCGTTGCCGGCCCGCGCGAACCACGTTGAGCAACGTCCATCAACGCTGGGGATTTTTCACCAAACTGCGTTGGACGTGTTGCTGGTGCATCTTGATGTGTTGCTGGCGCGTCTTGACGTGGTGCTAGCACGTCTTGACGTGTTGCTGGCATGTCTGCCGCGCGCCTAACATTACCTGGCGTTCTGCGAACCTTTAATGACGCGCTACCCGCAGGCTGTCGGCGCGCCAGCGGCGCGCCAACAACGCGCCGATAACACGCTGATGGCATGCTGGGAACCCGCTGGCGGGACATTGACACTTTGTTCCACCGCACGTCGAACCCCACCGATACCCGTTGACGGCGCGCTACTAACACGCTATTATCACGCTACCAACACGCTGCGGCCCGTCCAACTACCCCCCGAAACGCAGAAAAGTTTGACGTTTCTCGACGCGTTGATAATATTTTGCGCGTTGGCGGCACGCCGGACCAAACGTCATAGTGTGACAGGGCCTTGAACTATTTAGACTGATTAGTGGAAACAACCGCATATGCTTCTCAGTAAGTGAATACTTAGTCTCAATAATGAAAATGATATATGCAGCAATCAGTTGTGCCACTCTAAATAATAAGCAAAACTATGTAGATTATTGACAATCTTGAAGTTGATGCCATCTTGAAGTTGCTTAATCTGATGGTTTTGAGTTTTGGCCATGATTCTGCGATAATTAGATTGATTGCTATAAACTACTTTACCGTAGTTTGAAGTAACTTTTATTTTAAATGGGAAACTTTTGAGATATTTGAAGTGCAAACATGTCAAATTAGTTTTGGCAAGCATGCTAAAACTCGACACCATTGACTTCTGCAGTAATAGCTTCTATTAAATTGACTCAGGATTCCGTTCTAAAACGCCTCTGGAGTAGATTGATTTTCATCATCGGCTATTGAACATCAAACATATGGTCATTCTGACATATTTCTTTGGAGGAAACCTGCTGAGGCCACATAGGCTACTCTTCCCGATAAGCAGCAAGGGGTGTTTTATATGCACTTCCCCACAGACAAGACAGCACATACCACAGCCTTTGATAAACCAGTTGGGGACCACTGGTTGGAAGAGAAAATAGCCCAAACTGTAAATGTGTCCACTGAGCAGGATCGATCGGATGACCCACACCTTCACAGTGGACACGCTACCGCCTGAGCTACGTCCCGCTCCCCCAGCATTCCGTTCTATGCAGAAGCAAATCTTTAATAAGTACATCGATATCTAAGTTAGATATGTAGAATCAAATCTAGATAATTATTCTGGTCTTGAAATATTGATGCTTCATCGGACTATGCAGCTTTAATCATTATGTGCATTATAATTAATTATAACAATATAAATAACGGAGCACATACATGGTTTATTATTATTCATTATTAGTGCTGTACATATTATATTCAATTGTGAGTCGCGCACCAACCCCCTTTTCGGTACGCGCGATTGGGGCGCCAACTGTCAGCGCCTGAATTGTGTCACTTCTGTGCTAATTTTCATGGTTTTGGTTACCTTTCTGTCGCAGTGGATTTATAGTATAATAATCATAGCAATGTAATCATGACAGCGGGTCTCAAACTGAGTGCACCAGTACTACAGAGGATTTCCGGTCGTTGGCCTTTCGCATGCGCAGATGTTATCAGCGTATAGTGCGCATTGAATGGCCATTATAGTGAATTCTAATTTTGGTGCTTTGCTTTCTAATAAATGTAAGCTTATTATGGTATTAAAATCGGTACAAGTAGTCAATTGTGGTGTTAAAAATAGCAACTGAATACATTATTTTTCTAACAATTATCTACTGATAAAACAAAATTTGCAGAACATTTCCGCAGATTCAGTATCGGTATCTTGATCAAGTTTCTCTCCAATCTAAGGGTATATCAAAGAAGGTTGTTCGATTATTGATGCAATGGCATTTTCGCATGTAGGTAAGGCGAAATTTCAAATTTGATTAGTTTTGTGAAAATATCTAATACGGGAACAACTACGTATGTTTGATGTGCAATTTGATTTGCTAACTGTAGTCAGTGCCATCTTCATTAAAGTAAAATTTATTTGTTTCTGAAAGGTAGGCTAACACTGTTTGACGGGCGCTTGTTTTTATACTTAATATTTAATTTAGTGATTTTATTTACAATATGGTTGCACTTATATTTGTGTATATATCGTTGGGAGAATTAAGCCCCCCCCCCCCCCCACACTCTCAACTCATTTTCATGCTTTTGTATGAAAAACAACACTTACAAAAGATAAAAATAACCTTTTTTTATGGCAGATGACTTAATTAATTAAGAACATTTAGTTGGTTACTAATACTTAGTGCTGTCTTTGGTGACATTTAAAAAACTTAACCATACCTCTCCAAGAATATGAACAATTTCGAGTGAATCACTCGTTATTATTCAATGAAACATTTTTCCTATGTCATACCAGCAATATTTCTAAACACGATTAGCTCCGTATATTTAATAGCAATCACAGTAAATGTCTACCTCATCTAAAAATAACCCACTCAGCATATTCACCACACCCATCACATCGACCACACCCACCACACCCACCACACCCACCACACCCACCACACTCACAATACCCCCCACACCCACGACACCCACCATATCGACCACACCCACCATACCCACCACACTCACAACACCACCACACCCACCACATCGACCACACCCACCACACTCACCACACCTATCACACCCACCACACTCATGACACCCACCACACGCACCCCTATCACAGCCATCACACCCACCATGCCCACTACCTTCACCACACCTACCACACCCATCACACCCACCACACCCACTACCTCCACCACACCTATAACACCCACCACACTCACGACACCCACCACACCCACCACACCCACCACACCCAATACTCTCACCACACCCACATACTCACCACACCCACCACACTCACCACACCCACCACACTCATGACACCCACCACACCCACCACACTCACCACACTCACCACACCCACCAAACCCACCACACCCACCACACCCACCACGCCTATCACACCCACCAAACCCACCACACCCACCACACTCACGACACCCAGCACACTCATGACACCCACCACACTCACCACAATCACCACACTCTCCACACCCACGATACCCACGACACCCACCACACCTATCACACCCACCACACCCACCACACCCACCACACTCGCGACACCCACCACATTCACGACACCCACGACACCCACAACACTCATGACACTCACCACACCACCACACCCACCACACCTATCATACCCACCACACTCACGACACCCACCACACTCACGACACCCATCACACCCACCACACCCACCACACCTATCACACCCACCACATCCACCACACTCGTGACACCCACGAGACTCACGACACTCACAACACTCACCACACCCACCACACCCACCACGCCCACCACACCCACCACACCCACCACACCCACCACACCCACCACACTCACGACACCCACCACACTCATGACACCCATCACACCCACCACACCCAACACACCCACCACACCTATCACACCCACCACACCCACCACACCCACCACACCCACCACATCCACCACACCCACCACACCTATCACACCCACCACACTCGCGACACCCACCACATTCACAACACCCACAACACCCACAACACTCACCACACTCACCACACTCACAACACGGACCACACGGACCACACCCATCACACCCACCACACCTATCACACCCACCACACTCATGACACCCACCACACTCACCACACCCATCACACCCATGACACTCACCACACCCACCACACCCACCACACCCACCACACCCACCACACCTATCACACCCACCACACCCACCACACTCACGACGCCCACCACACACATGACACCCACAACACCCACAACACTCACCACACCCATGACACTCAGCACACCCACCACACTCACCACACCCATGACACCCACCACACTCACCACACCCACCACACTCACCACACCCACCACACTCACCACACCCACCACACTCACCACACCCACCACACCCACCACACCCACCAACAAAGCACAAAGAACATACACCCATACCCACCCAAAGAACGCACACTACACACAAGGTACATGCACACATTAAAGACAGAAAGCACAAGCAACACATAAACAATACCTCTGGGCACGAAACACAGATACAAAGCTGGTTGTTTGGGTTTAACGTCCTAATAGAATCAAGGTTATAATAGGATGGGTACCAATTTATGACAGTGCATACTCTTGAATAAAACTAACGGTGGGTCATTAGGAAACCAGCCAGAGTGTAGGCTCTAAATAACTAATTGTTCATTCCTACTTTTCTGGATCCGAATTAACAATATGTCATACAACATACACGTGTGACCTTTTTTTTAGTGTCGTATGAATGGTTGTGGTGGTGGTTGTGGGATATGGTGCTCGGTTGGGGGACTGACTGCCTTGTTGTAGCCTTCTATCATCAGAAACCAACCACATGGACAGACAGAGCAGTTCCAGACTCAGATACTGCCCCTGCCTCTCCCTCGCCCGCTACCCCCCCCCCCCCCCCCCCCCCCCGCACACACACCAAGTCGGACCGGAAATGCACATTTAAGGAGGTTGCCACCGGGCCAGGACGGGCCTTAATGTGGGAATGGCGTGAATACTAATGACCACATCTATGTCCTAAATGTGCCCTCTCCCCCACACCCACCCATGTATGGGGGAGCTACGGCTACGTGTGACCTTAGGGCATAGGTCAACCCCTCTGCAGGCGCACCCGATTGTTACTTCTACAAGCACGGTGATTGGTCAGCGCGGAGAAGCACTGCGCGTGCGCACGGTGTGATATATAAGGGTGTAGAGAATGGCTATCTGGACACTTGCTATCCGGACCGCACCTCGTCCACACCTCTCTCTATCACCTCTCCGCCGGCCGGACACCTCCTTGATATGTCTGAAAAGAGTTCCAGGAGGGGGTGCCTGCCGGCATTTTCACTTTCTACCCTTACTCTGTCCGTGTCTATGGCTCGCCGGTTGGTTACCATAGGGCAGATAGGCACGGGCCTTTGACTCAACTCTCCTCATTTCTCTTTCCTAGATCTGCCCATTCGATTTCTCCCAGGCTCACTTCTTCCCCTAACCAGGGTTGTTGTGTTCTTGGGGGGGGCTCTTGACCTTTTTTCCTTTCTCTGACTGGTTCTTGTTGCTGGAACGACCGCTGCTCCCACCTTTGCCCGCCTTCCTCAGACCCCTGCTGACCGGATACAAGTGCTCCACTACAGACACCATACAGATTACTACAAACAGACGGCACGGAGAGATCCGCTGCCACCCGGCGCCCCGTCGTCACCACGTCTTGAAGGATGTCCCCAGCCTTCACAACACTTCCTCTGAGACCACTTCACCCCGCAGAAGACATGTCTTAACCAAAGACTGGGCCGATTTAACGGAGCCTCTCTACAAATGTTGCAGTCCTGCAACCGGTAACCGTCGTAAGGTTACGAACACCCCATACCATACCATACCAGCTATCTGGACCGCACTTCGTCCACACCTCTCTCTATCTCCTCTCTGCTGGCCATGCTCCTCGTTCCAGGAGGGGGAGCCTGCCAGCATTTCACTTTCTACTCTTACTCTGTCCGTGTCTTTGGCTCGCCGCCTGGTCACCATAGAGCAAATAGACACAGTCCTTTGACTCAACTATCCTAATTTCATTTTCCTATACTCTACCCTTTTTTTTCTCTCCCAGGCTTACTTCTCCCCCTGATCAAGAGAGGTGTTTGCTTGGGTGAGGCCCTTTACTTTTTTGTTTCTCTCGCTTTGTTCTTGTTGCTGGAACCGCTGGACCCATCTTTACCCGTCCCTTCCTTGGAAACCCTTGCTGCTCTCTGCTGGATACAATTGCTGTCCTACCGACGGATCGGAGTGATTCGGGGGCCACCCCAACGACTCATCATTTAATCGTCTTTACATCCCCAAGCTTCTACAACCGTCCCACCAGAAGATTAATCTTCAACCAAAGATTGGGTCGATTTATCGGTGCCTCTCTATAATGCTGCAGTTCTGCAGCAGGTAACTGTTGTAAGGTCACAAACACTCCAGAAGTCAAGGCGAAGGGCACCACATTCAGACGTGGGTCAATAACGGGGCTGGTGTTATATAACCACCATTGTGAAGTGTTGGCAGTTTCTGCTTCTTGCCAGTTTCTGATAAGTTTCTGCCGGCAGGGCAGAAATATGTTTCAGCCAACATTTTGGCACGTACCAGACGGGATGGCCGAATGAGTTGAGCGTTTGTCTCTCACTTTGGTAGATCGTGGGATTCGATTTGGTTGTTGGAGTTTTGCGTCCTGGTAACATCTAAGGTTATATCAAGATGGGATGGGATTCGAACCCACAGTAGCCCTGGTCGAGTCAGACCAATGACTTAATAATCGATGCTTGTCACTTCCTAGTCATGCGCTCGGTTTGATTAGGATAGGGCAAGGACTGGTTGGCTCAGTGTCAGGATAATATGACTGAGGGGGATATCAGGTTATGATGCTGGTGGCCTGGTTTCCCAGTGGGGCAGCATTATAAAGTCGCTATGAGTGCGCACTGTCACAAATCATTACCCGTCCTGGTATGACCTTAGATGTTGTCATGCCGTAAAAATCCAACAACCAACATCATTTTGGCAGGAATTGCAGACATAGTCCTGTGGACCATGTATTTCAGTCAAAATTGCAAGTTACTTATTTATTTCATTGGCTGTTCTGCTTGGCCAGCCTCTACCTCCTAGCTGTGCGAATATCAACTAAATAAACTTGATTGTGTTTTTCAAATCAGTTGTTTCTGGCAATTTCTCTGTTCTTGAAACCATAACTAGTAATCCTTAAGAAACCCTGGATTGACAGAACCCCACATTTATACAAAAACAACTCCAACAAATCGCGCATAGGGTATATGATGTGGTGGTAGGAGGTAGGAGAATTGAGAGCGATGCAAGGGATGGGACTGGGAGAGAGAGTAAGGATGGGAAAGCGCATAAGGAATAGGGAAATAGTGTTCTCTGTGGCAGAGTGGTTAGAGTGTCTGACTTTTTTTTTGGTCGGACTCCCAATCTGAAGGTTGGTGGTTCGATTCCCCATGCCCCCATCTCTGCCAATTTGGATTTCCACCACTGTGTATAACTTACAGCGACATCAAAGGCCAGTTGCTCTCATGCCATGTCTATGTGGTGTGGGAGGTTAAAAATCCCTTGGGTCGGTAAAAGTGTAGGCTCGGGCTTTCTATCTACGAACTGTCTAATGGTGAAAACAAGTTTATTCAGACTTATACATGATAGGCAGTATAAATCTTCAAGAAAAAAAATTAGGGAATTGGGAATGGTCAATGATGAAGACATAGGCAGTTGCAATGGCACATTAAAGTTGTAAAGTACGATACTTTTCAGTTTCTGTCATTTTCTGAGATAAATATATTAAATTGATTCTTATAATCTACCTCACTGAAGTTTGAAATAACCTTTATTTTAAATGGTTAACCTTTGAGATATTTAAATTGCAAACATGATCATTATATTTTCTCAAGCATGCTAAAACTCGGAAACCATAGGTTTATGCAGTAACAGTATTCACTTCTGTGGGGCAACAAATGCTTAATAAGTGCAACATTATTTATCTTAGATATGTGTTATTAAATCTAGAAAATTGTTTTGGTTTTGAAAATGTTTTACTTCATCGGACTATGCTATGCAGCATTTAAAGTGGAATGGTCTGATGAAGCTTAATATTTTTTAAACCAAAAACATTTACCTCTATTGGGTCATGCATGTTCAAACTTAGAATGCCGGTGCATTAACCAATGAATTGCGACTGTATATAAGGAATATTTATCTGAAAAATATTACAAAAATTCAAAAGCCATCGGACTAGACAACTTTAGTAACACAGGAAATGGGAAATGACTGAGTGGGATATCGGGTCATGGTTCCGGTGGCGTGTTCTCCCAGTGGATCAGCACTATAAGGTTGCATGAGTGCGCAAGATCAAAGGTTGGTGCCCATTCTGATATGATCATGGATGTCGACCTCAACAAGCAACACACAATTGATGAAATCAACACGTTGTAAAATATTCCGATTTAATGCATTGGTGGGGGAATGCAAATGTTCTATTATTGATCGGGTATACATGTCCAGGTGCATATATAGCCGTGTTCACACGGGGCAGTTAATTCGATTCATATAAATCGCCTTGCCTAGTTCGACTCACATTTGGTGTGTGAATGCGCGGCTGAGGCGGTTTAGGGCTGAATCGATTCATATAATTCGGATTTTATAAACCACCTAAGCAGGTGGTTTATATGAAGCGAATTTTATGAATCGACTTATATCGCCCGTGTGAACGCAAGCGACTTAGTTGAGGCAGATTAAGGAGGTCACACTATATAATATAATTTGATCTATGAATCGGCTAGCTGTGCACAGATATTTTTTTCATCATTTATTTTTAGGGTTTCACTGCCCAGCAGAAGTTTTGACCGTTCCAAAACAATACGATTCAGTTGAAACAGATCTATGTCGAACCCACCCTCTCTCGTGCCAACGTCGACTAACCGAAACTGGCACTGGTTAGTCTGGACTTGCTCATGCGCTGATATCGATTTCCGGCCCAAGTACTGCCCGTGTGAATGCACGTCTAAATCGATTTATATAATTTGCTTTGTCTAAATCGATTTAATCTTTTCCCGTGTGAACACGGCTCATGTGTATATGTAGGTGCTGGTGGTGCTTGATTGAGAGGTAAATAGACATGGTGGTGCTGGCAGGACTGTGTGTAAGTGACACTCAGAGCCTACCCCCTCCCCCTCTGCTAGTCTGGATCACCACATTCAGGCTCAAGGCAGGTGGTGGCCGGGAGAGCCAGACAGCTTGGTGGTGGTGGGCAGATCACTGGTAACCATGGGGACCAGGAATGCTGGATCCCTATTGGTAGAGCTAAGAATGCTTGTTTCTCATTGGGAGAATGGGGTGGGGTGATCCTCTACACTCAATCCATATACCATATAAATAATAAACCAGAGAGCTTGACTCTCTCTCTTCTTTCACACTTTACACGCTTCCTTTCTCTTTGCCTGTATTGATTTGACTATAGCCTGCCTACACAACCACATATTCGAGCAGTAGACTTTACATACTGGTGACCACGACGAGTAGTAAAACTATTAGTTGGAGGAAGGATTCAACTTTACTTTATGGAGACCCAGTCTTTACAATGTGATATATGAATATGGTGCACCCCGGCCCCAAACAGTTATTCAGATCTTTTATACGAATATAAATAACAACTATTCAAACCAGTTTTAGTGCAGTCCTCCCTACGTGCCCCGTCGTAATATTACATCGGATGTTGCTAGGACGTAAAATCCCAACAAACGAGCAAGGCACACAGGCCAGAAGGTCACCTCGATGCACAACTAGTGGCTCATTTGTCACAACTACTCTCTCACTCCATCAATCGAAACAAAACACAAAGAGCACAACACATGTATACATATATATGTATAGACGCATGTACTATACCTGCATAAATGCAATAGTACATAATATATGTATATAAGATGTATTATGCATACATATATAATATTATATATATATATGTATATCTATATGTTACATATATATATATATTTATATATATGCATATATATAATTATAAAACAGATACGCATCACTATTATACGCACATATATGTATATAATACTATATATACATATGTATATACAATAATATATATATTCATATGTATATACATCTTATATATGTATATTATTATATAAACTATTATATAATGCACGTTAAATATATATGTTTATATATATAAATACATATTATATAATATTACTACACATATGTATTTATATATGGACATACTTAATTATTTATTGTCGCTGTTATATATACATCCTTAGATGTTTCCAGGACCTAAAACTTCAACAACCAACTGTTATATATACACATAGTACATGATATATGTATAATAGTTAATACATGTTATATACCATGCGTTATATAACACCACTGACCTAAGAGTAAGACAATCTCTAATTATAGAACTCCGAATAAATTTGCCATCAGGGAATCGCGGACTCAGCGCGGCCGATAGCCCCACTTCCTGCAGCGTCGACCGCAGCGCCCCCAGGCGGGAGCTACACCGGAAATACACCCGCGCGGGGGAGGGCGGCGGCGATGCGCGGCCCCATGCGCAGTGGTCGCCGCGTGAGGAAAATGCGCAATCCGTGTTTTGCGCGTGATACTTGAGGCCGTTGGGTGGTCTCTGAAGAGTGGTGGAGGCGTGTACTGTTCTTGGGCTTGTAGACTATGCAGTCGGGCTGGCCGCAGGGAGGGAGGTGGAGAGGTGCTTGGGGATGGGTTTGTGTAGGCACGGGGGATGGGGGTGGGGTTGGGGTGGGAGGGGATGTCCGGCGGGTCGGCGCCTCGCCTCACTGACCCCTCTCTTTTACATCGCTGAAAATGAACATAAAAAACACCACGAAAAGAACCTCACCTCATCGCTGATCTGAGCTGATCTCCCAATAGCGCCGTTGTATGTGTATGTATATATGATATATGGGTCTGGTTCCTTCATATAGTATAGATATACTTTACGTATATATATATATATATATATATATATATATATATATATATATATATATATATATATATATATATATATATATGCTCAGAGTATATATGATTAGCAAGACTGAGAATATATATATTCTATACCCCTAACATCAGGGAATCACGGACTCAGCGGGGCCGATAGCCCCACTTCCCGCGGCGTCAACCGCAGCGCCCCCAGGCGGGAGGTACGGGAGTATATATATTATATATATATATATATATATATACTTTACACATATATGTACAGAATATATATATATATATATATATATATATATATATATATATGCTGTATAAGCAATTGTACAAGTATAATTACCCGTAAACCGATATTTACATATACTGTATATATATATATGAAAGAACCAGACACACATACACATATATATTATGTAATTACACACATACACACCCACACACATATATATATATATACATATATAATAATTATTCTGTTCTACCTATGACATAGCAGACAAGTTATGGTATAACTATAACTGAGAAGACAAACTTCCGAGCGAGTGGAGTGGCAAGCCCCGCGTATGAGGTGGCGTGGTGCATGCCGGTACCCCCCCCCCCCCCACACACACACACATTGGGGGGGGGGGGGGAGGAGGAGGCACTACAGAGCTTATTACAGGCGATAATGGGCTTATCATTATCCATATATATATATATAAATTTTTATATATATATTTATATATATATATATATTTATTTATATTTATTTATATATATATATATATATATATATGCACAGTTTGTTGGTGTGTGTTTTACATCCCAGCAAGATATATGGTCATATCAGGAGGATGGGTACCGACTTGTGACAATATGCGCATTGACCTTAGATGTTGCTAGGACGTAAAACAACAACAACAAAACAAACAGTCATGGCGACTTTATGTGTTTCCCCACTGGGAGTGGGAGAGCAGGCCGCCGGCACCATGACCCGTTTATCGCCATTTCAGCAGCAGGGGATATTATTCAGGGCCAAAAGCTAGGAGTATAGAATATATCTATTCTCAGTCTTACTAATCACATTCATATGCCTGAATTGAACTTCACATGAACATCCGAAATAGTCAGATCAGTGTCAAATGACAGCAAAAACTATCTCTGAAGTGGTTAAGTTGATGTCAATTGACAGCAAAATCTTACTCACAAAACATAATTAAGATTGTAAGTTAAATATTGTTTTCAATAAACACAATTTTAACTACATCAAAATTTAATTCTTAAGAGAATGAGAATGAAACGCCAGAGTACTAGTGCTAAGCACCAATCTGACCAAAGGGGTATTAGCCCTTTAATTGCTCCTTGATGCATCTGATATAATACAAATTCTGTGTTGTTGGATAAAAAGCGACATTCTGTATTAATTTCAGTGGTATTTGAATACAACCATCCTGTCTATGTAGATTACACCAAAGAGTATATGCGAAACAGCAGGAAAAAAAAAAGATTTACTTCGATTTGAGAAAATGCTAACTGAACAGAAACAACAACACAACAATACATCCTTACAATATTGCAAGCAAAAGAAGGAATGCCCCCACAAAGGAACTATCGGCGAATTGTTAAACGAGGGGGGTAAGAACGCATGACAACAAGACGATTGCTGATTGGTTCTTGCCGTAACTAAGGATAATTGAATCAACTGCACAAATACAATGAATTATTCAAGCGATTCCGATATATATATATATATATTTATATATATTTATATATATACATATGGAGAGACAGATCCAGAGTTACCCGACCCGGTAGCGAAATCGGTAGAGCGCAGGCCTCCGGTGCGGGAGATCGGGAGTTCGATTCCAGGGGCCATATGCATGAAGCAGTGTTAGTGCTCCAAACCTGTGGTTAGAGGTGATCTCCGGGTTAGCTATGAAAAGTCGGTATGCATGGAGCAGTGTTACGGAAACACCTCAAGTTTAAGGTTGGAGAGTCTAACCCCAGCCCATAGCAGGTTTACCGTCGGTGTTAGGGACTGTCTCGGGCCAAATCTATTGAATGCGATCATATTTAATAGAACTACATACTCAAATCGTGAAATTTAATTAAATTAACCCTAAATTCGAACCGATATTAACGCCTCCGCTACATCAGCGGCAATATTAATATTGTCGAATCGACGAATGTAACCTAAACAAATCGCCGCCACCGCCGCATCGACGTCGCTATCCATACTGTCAAACATCAACAAAACATCGCCGCCGCCGCCGCCGCATCGGCGGCAATATATTAGGCCCAAATCTATTCAATGCGATCATATTTAACAGAATTACATACGCTGAAATCTGATCAATTTAACCCTAAATTCGAACCGATATTAACACTGCCGCCGAAACGACGTCGCTATCCATACTGTCGAACATCAACAAAACATAACCGCCGCTGCCGCCGCCGCATCACAGAGGGATTTCCCAAAGTGATAAATAGCTGAAAGGTTAACTAACGCTGCCTCGCTTTGTACCCATACATGCCCCGTGACTCATCTGGAACACCAGCTTTAGATAACCCGGGACCCGCCGTTAACACCGGAGGCGATAAAACTTTGTCCATGCATACGGGCCCAGGTCGAGTCAAACCAGTAACTTATATCATTGATACTTGTCGCTTCCTAGCTTGGCATTTGGCATTAATAGGATAGGGCAAGGACTGGTGAGCTCAGTGTCAGGATAATGTGACTGAGTGGCATATCGGGTCATGGTGCTGGTGGCCTGATTTCCCAGTGGGGCAGCACTATAAAGTCGCGATGAGTGCGCACTCCAGTTGATATTTCTGGCATATGACTAGTTTGTTGTGATACGGTAAATACAAATGTAGGGAATGGATCTTAAAATCACGTGACCAGATCTTCAAAGCTCTGCTGTTAGAATATGGGTAGAGCGTCCGTCTCCCTTGCTGGTAGATCGTGGGGTCGTGGGTTCGAACCCTGGTCGAGTCAAACCAATGACTTAAAAATTGATACTTGTCACTTCCTAGCCAGGTGCTCGGCATTATTAGGACAGAGCAAGGACTGGTGTGCTCAGTGTCAGGATAATATGACTGAGTGGGATACCAGGTCATGGTGCCAGCAGCCTGGTTTCCCAGTGGGACAGCACTATAAATTCTCCATGAGTGCGCACTGTCACAAGTCAGTACCCGTCTTGATATGACCTTAGATGTTGCTAGGACAACAAACAACAAACAAAGAATATGGGACTTGTATTAAAGCTGGACATCTGTTTGCCATTGAATGGTGCCACAATGGTTTAAAGATCTGGTCAAGTGATTCTACCATGTATTCCTTACCTGAATAATACTTGTATCTTAATAAAGGATCACATTTAGACTGGGTTATTTGATTCAGCTCGAATTTAATCCTGCAGGACCGGATGCGGTGCCAGAAACGGTAAAGCGCAGATTTCCCGTGCGGAAGGTTGGGAGCTCGATTCATGGTCAAGTCAAACCAATGACTTACAAAATTGATAATTGTCACTTCCTAGCCTGGCGCTCAGCATTAATAATGCGCCACTACTAAAGCAGACCAGAAGTCAAATAAAAGCTCATGAGAGAAGCATGCTGGAAATGGCTGCCAAGGTCTGAAATGCCCAAACGGTAAAGGAATGACAAATTCCTGACCTAAACACTTACAAAAAATATCTGTGCAAAATAAGGCTAGGAAACCCCACTAAGCTGCACTGGCAAAGGGGCATGTGATATGTCACGTCCCACCAGCGGGACGCCCAAAGGAAGGTAACCATGCCAAAAGTAGCCAGATAACACACCACACAGCTACGTACAAGCCTATGATATGTAAATAGGAGTAGGCTAGTCTAGTAATAAGAGTAGAACAAAATAAAAAAAATACATATGTGCCAAGAAAACTTAAAAAAAAACTAACATAGGCTACTAACCATACCAACCAATTATCTATCTGCTACTGAAATGCAGGCAATCAAATTACTTATCAGCAGCTACTGTGTGGTAAGATAACACCAACACTACAACTGGCCAGCATTGAAAACAAGCCTGGGTACCCGGGCTTATATGCTATGGACAGTATAAATACAGCCTCAATCAAATTTAAAAAAAAAAAAAAAAGATGTTGCTAGCACGTAAAGCTCCAACAACCAACCATTAACCCAGCAGGTCTGGATTCGTTTGTGCAGTACCATTATACCCTGAGTACTCAACGGCTATTATTGCTACTTCTTTGACGTCACACAGGAAGGAACCATATGGGTTATAAGGCATTCTCAACAAGTTTCAAATTTACTTTAAAAGATGGTAGGTTTTATACTACTTTCCAAGTCTGTAAAATGTCATACATCACCAAGGGCAGCCATTAAGTCTGAATGCCACCAACAGCTACTTGTTGACTGCAGAGACCCTTAAACTATCTTTGGGCCTTAAACAGAATAATTCCTCGAGAATATCTTGTTTCAAGCTATGCAAATTATAACTAGTCATATTATTTTGATCATAATAATTGTGAATACATAAATTTGTTTTGGTCATGTTACAGCTCCTTTAATGCATCACCGAATCAAGTTAGCAAAACTTTCCTCCGTCCTCCATTAATCACGACGATGAATTTTAATTGGAGGCTATTTCCGTGATCATTTCCTCAGCTTTGGTTCAGTTCCAGTTAATGGCCCTGTCACACTACGACGCTTCTCCTGGCGACCCGTCAGTGTTGAAAATACAATTATAAGCGTCAAGAAACGTTAAAGATTTAGGGGAAATATGGGGAAATTGGACGTTGGCACAGCGTGTGAGTAGCGTGTTAGTAGCGCGCCGCCAACGTGTGTCGACGTGTTGGGGAAAAAAATAAAAAAAGTTTGGCGCGACGTCTTCATATAACCTTAAATGTTGCTAGGGCGTAAAACAAAAATGCCTCAGTTTGCCGCAACGGTTGGGAACGACCCTCCCGCGCGTGTGGCGTCTGCCTAGCGTTCCCATAACGTTATTCCGGCGCGTCCATCGCAGCACGACGCGCGCCTAACGTCCTTACCCGGCGCGCGCTGCCGGTCGTTGTTTTTTTTTTGACACGCTTAAAACCTTGGTCGACCAACAGCGCGCGCCGGCATTTTGCGCCGACCATCAACGTCAAAGATAGTGTACCGACGTGTACCGACGTGTACCGACGCGCGCATAACACGCCCCCAGCGTGTCTCGATATTTCACCCATTTTCGCCCAAAAACACCCACGTCGTCGAGTCGCCGGCGAGAAGCGTCGTAGTGTGACAGGGCCTTAACATCAATTAGCTACCCTCATACCTGGTAGTTGGAGTTTTACGCCCTGGCAACATCTAAGGTCATATCAGGACGGTCATCACTTATGTAGTTCAAGTTCATTGCATGCACCACGCTCAGTTATAGTACTGTTTTATTTTTGTTTGTTTGTTTGTTTTGTTGTGAGCAACAAACTGTAATTTTGACAACAACCCTAAGAAAGCAAGAGCAGCAGAAATAGAGTAATTGATTTTTGCGTTGGCTGAATTATTCTCTTTGCACTCACCCACAAAAATCTTCTCATGGACAGGATGGGATGGTACAATCTCCTCGTCTGATATGTAGGCTCCAATTCCAGGCAACAAAACTGGCTCTTATCTTAACCTCGCCTCGGTGATCGTAGGTTTTATCCCCAGACCGAGTCAAACTAAATATTTAAGAAGAAAAAAAACACACACACAAAAATCCCCACGGAGTTTGACATTACCACAACGGGCGGTTGGTTGGTATTACTATTAGGGTTATACATTGAGGGCTGGTGAGTTCCATGTAAGGATAATATGACTGAGTTAGATATTATACCGATTGTATATGGGACAATACTATGAAGCCATTAGAAACACACATTGTCACAAAGTTGGTACAAATCAAGCAGTTAAATCCTTTGAGACGATTACCCGTCTGAGATAGGGGGCTAAAATAAACCAAAATTATAATAATAAACAATTGCCACAAATATTCATGCCGCGACCGACCCCTTAAGCTTCATTCACAGCACACCTTGCGACTGCTTGTGACCACTTTGCGACCACTTTGCGACCACTTTGGATCCCACCTCCTTGCTACCTCCTTGCGACCTACTTGTAACCTTGTTGCAACCTCCTTGCGACCAAAGCAATGGTCGCCAATCTCCTTGTGACAATTTGGTCGTGAGGATGTTTTCAGTGCAGTAGCTGCAATCTGCTTGCGACCAAAATGATCACAAGGATGTCAGCGACCACGGAGGACCACTTTGCTGACCACTTTGTGACCACATTACAACCGCTTTGCGACCATTTTGCAATCCTTTTGTGACCCATTTTACAACCCATTTGCGACCTCTTTGAGACCACTCCTTTTTTTGTGGTCGCAAAGGGGTCGCAATCAGTAGTGTGACTGGTATCATCAGTATGGGGTATCAGGTGCCATTCAGCTTCAGGACGAGTGTTCCCACATGTGCTGACACAACATTGGCTGGGCAACAAGCAGGACTGGAGAGTTCTGTATGCGCACAGGGCAGCCTACACTTAGACACCCGCCACACGGTGTGTGCATGCCATGCAGTGGGCTATGGCAGGCAGTTATGTAATAAACTATGGCAGCCAGTTATACCATGAACTATGGCAGGCAGTTATGTCATAAACTATGGCAGGCAATTATACCATGAACGATGGCAGGCAGTTATATCATAAACTATGGCAGGCAGTTATACCATGAGTTATGGCAGACACTTATGCCATGAACTATGGCAGGCAGTTATAAAATGAAATATGGTAGGCAGTTATGCCATGAACTATGGCAGACAGTTATGCCATGAACTATGGCAGACAGTTATGTAATACACTATGGCAGGCAGTTATACCATGAACTATGGCAGGCAGTTATGTCATAAACTATGGCAGGCAGTTATACCATGAACTATGGCAGGCAGTTATGCCATAAACTATGGCAGGCAGTTATACCATGAACTATGGCAGGCAGTTATGCCATGAACTACGGCAGGCAGTTGTACCATGAACTATGGTAGGCAGTTGTGCCATGAACTATGGCAGACAGTTATACCATGAACTATGGCAGACAGTTATGCCATGAACTATGGCAGACAGTTATGCCATGAACTATGGCATATAGTTATGCCCTGAAGTATGGCATGCCTATATTAAAGTTTTGTTTTATTTAACGATGCCTCTAGAGCACACTGATTTTTATCATTGGCTATTGGATGTCAAACATATGGTCATTCTGACATATTTCTTTTGAGGACACAGACATGACAGCACATACCACAGCCTTTGATGAACCAGTTGTGGACCACTGGTTGGGCAGGCCTGTGTTATGCCCACGGCCATGTGGGCCGGCGGTTTTGTCAAAGGCCCACATCCTAGTCACAAACAGTTACTTACTTACTCATTCACTTACTTATCCACTTATGATATGGTAGGCTATAAGCCTGTATCAGGAAGTTAAGACTAAGAGTAGCATAGATTGACCTAATTGGTTAGTGGCCTCCCTGCCTAATGGCTTTCTCAAAGATTGCATCCAAAAGAGATGGTGTCATAAATTCACTGATTATTATTTCTACGCTGTTCCTAAATCATTAGTTAATGCACCAGTATCTAAGTAGGAGGGATAGAATCAAATATAGGTAAGTGCTTTGATTTTGAAAAAAAGAAAATCGGAAAATTGGAAAATCGGTAAATTTGGTCGGACCATGCAACTTTAATGTACTAGTGTTTATGTTGGAGATATTGAATCAAATATAGGTAACACTTTTGGTTTGGAAAGAAGACAATGTTTCATCGGACCATGCAACTTTAATGCACCAATATCTAAGTTGGAGATATATAATCAAATGTAGGTAAGTGTTTTGGTTTTGTAATATGTTTCATCGGACCATGCAACTTGTATGCACCAATATCTAAGTTGGAGATATATAATCAAATGTAGGTAAGTGTTTTGGTTTTGTAATATGTTTCATCGGACCATGCAACTTGTATGCACCAATATCTAAGTTGGAGATATATACAATCAAATGTAGGTAAGTGTTTTGGTTAAAAAGAAAAAGTTTCATCCGACCATGCAGCTTTAATGCCCCAGTATCCGAGTCAAATCAATGACTAACTAGCCAGGCGCTCAGCATTATTAGGATAGTGCAAGGACTGATTGGCTCAGTGTCAGGATAATGCGACTGAGTACGACATCACGTCATGGTGCTGGCAGCCTGGTCTCCCAGTGGGGCAGCACTATAAAATCGCCATGTGTGTGCACTGTCACAAGTCGGTATCCATCCCGATATGACCTCAGATGTTGCCAGGACGAAAAGCTCCAACAACCAATCAACAACCACCAGTAACTAGGGTGGCGATATCGATTCAATTGTAGGTAAGCGTTTTAGTTTTTTGATGTTTCATCGAACAATGCGGCTTTCAGGCTGCTTTGCACTTACCCCCCCCCCCCCCCAGCACCCCCCCCCCAGCACCCCTCCCCACTCCTCCCCTCAGGGTGCACCGTGTGAAATGCGACACGAGTAGATTCGCGCCACAGCGTGGGGGCCCGGCTGATTACCAAAACGAGGCTCGGCGGCCGGCGAGGCGCCAGTCCGTGAAACTACCTGAGCGGCACCTGGTGGTGGCGTCCGTCATTAATCTTAAGGGAGTCAAGAGGGCCCCGCCAGAGGGCCAGCGCCATACTTTCAGCACCACTGTTTAATTCTCACTGAAGAGGGTTTAGAATACATATTCTGTGTGTCGACAGTAGTTCAGAAAAAGCAACACTATAGAGCATCCAGAAGATGTTGCTTAAGCCTGGTACACACCTCCCATATAAAACCTAAAACCGCCCGTTTCGCGACTAAGTTTGAGTTTTCGTCTGTTTCAGTCTTTAGGTGTGTGACGCCCCCTAACACACCTGAGCCTTGTGATTCGCGACTTAAAACTCAGTTTTAGGGCTTACGACTGGAATCGCATGAGATTCGAAAAATGAATCGGGCCGTTCGAGAAACGGTATATGTGAGCGCTCAGTCGTATCTTATACGGTATATGTGTGATACCCGCCGATCGGTCCCGTCCGAGTTTTTACTGGCAGCCAATCATAGGGCTAGATATCGTCATGTGACTTTGTCCGTACACAACCAACAAAAATGGTGGAATGGACAGGTGAAGCGGAGGGAACGATGGTTGAAATGTGGCAAACTCGGCCATGTTTATATCATGTCTCCAGTGCTGATTATTCAAACCGAGTAAAGAGGAATGTTGTGTTGGCTGAAATTACTGCTGCAGTCGGACAGTCAGGTAAGGACCTGTTTTCTGATAGCATTGATAGGTTGGCACATGCTGTCGCAGAGACTTTGTCAACAATGGGATAAAACACTATTGTAGATACACCATACATTTATTCATATCGTGTATTTAATTATTTCGGGAGGGGGGGGGGAATATTGTTAGCCTCAGTTGATACCGATGAAAAGAGCTTGACTGGAACTTAATGTTGGTAGCCATATCATTTTTCTAAAGTAAATATCAAGAAAGTATTGTTGGGAGAATCCGTACCTTTTTGGCCCCTTTCTTCTATAGTAAAACTGCTCAACGCTGTGGCCCAAAATACAGATTTTCAAAAATGCTCATATCTTTTTAAATAAAAAACTATTTTTACTGGTGCTATTCTATTTACATAACAAGAGCTTTAAAATGGTTATTTATATATTTAAACAGCCGATTCCATCCAGAAGAGGATGACCAACCTCCGTACCCGCTTCAGGAAACCAGCGGCCTCTGGATCTGAGGGGAAACCACTCACACCAAGGCAGAGATGGATACAGCTATCGCTATCCTTTCTTTCAGCACATGTGCAGAAGAGGCAGAGTATGACAAACCGGCTGCTCCCAACCCCAAGCAATAGCGAACAAGGTGGTGAGGTATGGATACTTTTTGAAAAAATTTGTTTAATTGCTTCTCATTTGGCGTGTTTCCGTGGGAGGCTGAAGATGATCGAGAATGGTGGCCAAAGTCCTGTGAGACCCAGCACCCCTTTGCAAAGTCCAACCTCCCACGGAACCAATGTGGGTAGCCAATGACCAGGATCCGTCTCCTTCCTCAACTTGTTGGGTACAGAGGAATACAACGAATAGCTAGTTTTAATGCATAACGTGGTGTATCTGTAATGTGGTGCTCGTCCTTCTCTACATATATCAATAAAAAGAAGGCAAATGAAGACAGACTTCATCACGAGGTACACGTTTTGGTCTTATCTAGGACACAACCACATCTAGGTCATTCTATTTGGTGAATGTGATATAAAAATAAAATAAAATATAGATGAACGACAATTACTCATTGCTACATTCTTGTGATATATCTATTCTCACCTTGAAATAGTCATCCTTGAGTGCCGCATAAATGGCTTCACATGTTTCGAGGACAATCTCGCCAATGGTGCTTGGCCCTGGAAGCTAATGCTCGAGTTTTAGTCGGGAAACGGGACGGGTCGATGTAGTTTTATATACAAACTACACCATAACCAGCTAAATATATTACACCCACAACAAACATATGGTTTGCTCAATCCCTACTGAAATAATGTTGCATATCAATAATATTTGAATAGTTTTTTTGTATATGGGTCATTCTTTGAAACTGGGTACCACATATCTGGCATCCACATTATGTAGGAAATAATTCATTCTTTTTTTTAATAGCAAGTCAAGTCTTAGTTTTCAGTTTTCATTGTTTGCTTCCACGTCACAAAAGTGATACCCAGCTTCAGAGAATGACCCAGATGTCAAAATATTATACACCCCTCAACAATCAAATGGGAGGCTCGATCTGCCATAAATTAAACACAAACCTGTGGTCAGGAAGTGGAGAGTGATGGCAAGCCTCTCAGCAGGCGAGATTGACGATCTGTAGCAGGTTTTTGGCCGAGCTATGAGGTCTTTGACCCAGCTGAGGAGCTCGTCAAGAAGCTCCGACAGCATCCTCCTGTAGTTGGTGAAGACTTGGTGCTCCTCCTCATGCAAGCCTGCCAGCAGGGCATTGAAAGCCCCAAGTTTGTCACGTTGAGCAATGTGTGGATGAACCCACACATGCCGAGCTCTCCTCTGACATTGCAGGTGACGTATGGCAAGCACGGCAATGCTGATAGCAACTTTTCTCCTCTCTAGAGCTGAATGCGGGGCCATTTTGCCTTGCGGTTCCCAACAGCTAGGAGGTGCTCATGCTGGTGGAGTTCAGGAAAATGACACCAGGTTGGTGGAGAGCGGCACCGGATGGGTATATGTGAGCGCCCCAGTCTTTAGCAGTTGGTATATGTGTGTTGTCCCTATTTTCAGTTTTAGTCGGGAAAAGGGATGGGTCAGGTTGTGACAGGTCATGCCGGGCAGTCAGTTTTAGCGCGTGAATCATATACGGGAGGTGTGTACCAGGATTTAGGCCCAAAGCACCCCCACCCCTTCCCCCACTTTCACCATTCACCCACTCCCTGCCTCCTGGCTTGGTCCCCAGCCACGAACAAGCCGTCCTTAAGGGCGCATTCCTTACACGCGGCATGTGGCATGCGGTATGCGAATGCGAATGCGGCAAAAAATCAAAACGCCTTGAAGTCAATGGACTACATTCCTTACACGCGGTATGCGAATGCGAATGCGTCAACTCGATCGGTTCCTGTAGCGATCGGTGCGGCATGCGGCATGCGGCATGCGGCATGCAGCATGCGGCATGCTGCATTGGGGTGCGAATAGAAAACCATCAGTCGCATTTGTCCATTGGTTTAAGGCAGGAGGAGGCCACTGATAATTACGGACACAAGGGTGCTGATGGGAGGTGGTCACCCGGGAAATGGACATTACATACACTGCATACACTATGTACACTACATACACTACATACACTGTGTACACTACACACACTACATACACTATGTACACTACATACACTTCATACACTATGTACACTACATACACTACGTACACTACATACACTATATACACTACATACACTACATACACTACATACACTACATGCAATTCACACAATACACACACTACACACACTACACACTACACACTACACACTACACACACTACACACACTACACACACTACACACACTACACACAATACATACACTACACACACTACACACACTACACACACTACACACACTACATACACTACACACAATACATACACTACACACACTGCACACACTGCACACACTACATACACTACACACACTGCACACACTACACACAGTACACACACTACAAACAATACATACACTACACACACTACACACACTACACACACTACACACACTACATACACTACACACACTACACACACTACACACACTACACACACTACACACAATACATACACTACATACACTACACACACTACACACACTACACACACTACACACACTACACACAATACATACACTACACACACTGCACACACTGCACACACTACATACACTACACACACTGCACACACTACACACACTACAAACAATACATACACTACACACACTACACACATTACACACACTACACACACTACACACACTACATACACTACACACACTACACACACTACACACACTACACACACTATATACACTACACACACTACACACACTACACGAACTACACACACTACACACACTACACACAATACATACACTACACACACTGCACACACTACACACACTACACACACTATACACACTACACACACTACATACACTACATACAATACATACAATACATACACTACACACACTGCAGGGGCTTTTATATACCTCGCTGCATGCCGCATGCCGCATGCCGCGTGTAAGGAATCACGCCATTTGCATACCGTATGCCGCATGCCGCATGCCGCATACCGCATACCGCGTGTAAGGAATGCGCCCTTTCGGCTTGGCACAAATCATTACCACATCGGGCCATGGAAGTCCTATAGGGAGGGACCAGTGCACTACTCTGCGGCGCATCATCGTCAAGGCTTTAAGCCCATAGGCCATCAATTTATTAAGCCTATAACAATATTGACATCTATTTTTGGATCGATATTTACATTCCCATAATATATATAATTAAAATAAAACTATCAAAGTAGGATGCCGGTACATAGGTATTGCAAAATATAACCATAAATCGGGTATATGGGCTTAACACCTTTACCGTCCCATGGAGGAGTAGCGCACATGTGGAGGAACACCTACACTGGTCCTGATGACGTAAGCCTTTACGCCAAGCCTAATGTGGCTGTCACACTACGACGACAATGGGAGGACGACAGCCCGGCGGCTGGAATTTTGAGAAATCACGGCGACATATGCAAATTCGGGCTAAGTTGGACGACAATCGGACGACTTCCGGACGACATCCGGACAACAGACGGGACAACAGCGGGACGACAGTGTCTGTGACACACAGACACAGACAGCAACAGAGACACAAAGACACACATAGACACACATAGACACACATAGACACAGACACATACATGACTTACATTAAAGGTTAACTCCCACATAATGACTTACAGTATAGGTAAACCCCCACATAATGACTTACAGTAAAGGTAAACTCCCACATAATTACTTACAGTATAGGTAAACTCCCACAGAATGACTTACAGTATAGGTTAACTCCCACATAATTACTTACAGTATAGGTAAACTCCCACAGAATGACTTACTGTATAGGTAAACTCCCACATAATTACTTACAGTAAAGGTAAACTCCCACATAATTACTTACAGTATAGGTAAACTCCCACAGAATGACTTACAGTATAGGTTAACTCCCACATAATTACTTACAGTATAGGTAAACTCCCACAGAATGACTTACTGTATAGGTAAACTCCCACATAATTACTTACAGTAAAGGTAAACTCCCACATAATGACTTACAGTAAAGGTAAACTCCCACATAATGACTTACAGTATAGGTAAACTCCCACAGAATGACTTACAGTATAGGTAAACTCCCACATAATTACTTACAGTAAAGGTAAACTCCCACATAATTACTTACAGTAAAGGTAAACTCCCACATAATGACTTACAGTATAGGTAAACTCCCACATAATGACTTACAGTAAAGGTAAACTCCCACAGAATGACTTACTGTATAGGTAAACTCCCACTTAATGACACATACACACACATAGACACACACATAGACACACACACATATACACACATAGACACAGACACACAGAGACACATACACACACAGACACACACAGACACACACACAGACACAGACACACACACACATACACACACACACAGACACACACATACACACACAGACACACACAGACACACACATACACACACATAGACACAGACACACACAGACACACACAGACATACACACACAGACACACACAGACACACACACATACACACACAGACACACACATAGACACACATAGACACAGACACACACAGACACACACACAGACACACACATACACAGACACACACAGACACACACACAGACACACACATACACAGACACACACATACACACACATAGACACACATAGACACAGACACACACAGACACACACACAGACACACACACAGACACACACATACACAGACACACACACATACACACACAGACACACACATACACACACATAGACACAGACACACACAGACACACACACAGACACACACATACACAGACACACACAGACACACACACATAGACACACATAGACACACATAGACACAGACACACACATAGACACAGACACAGAGACACCCAGAGACACATACATGGAGAGAGAAGCACCTACAGCTTAGCGACAGTGCCGCGACAGTGCGACAGTGCCGCAACAGCGCCGCGACAGTGCCGCTACAGTGCCGCAGCAGTGGCACAACCTGGGCTGTCGTCCGCTGTCGCCGAAGTTTTTCAACATGTCCAAAATCACCGCGACAACTCGGCGACCATCCAGAATTAATGGAGAAACTGGAGCTGCCGCGGTGGGGTCGCGGCGACTCCTGCGCGACAGCTGCGCGACAATCGGCGACAATCGACGACAGACCGGAAGTGGCTGTCGCAGGGCTGTCGCCGCTGCTTGTCGTCATAGTGTGACAGCTACATAAGGGCTGCTTGTTCGTGGCGGGGAACCAAGCTATCTGCCACCGGATGCAGTGGCAGAACTGGTAAGACACAGGCTCCCCATAGGGAGATCGGGAGTTCAAATTCCAGTCTGTTTAAAGCAATGACTTACCAAATTTCTACTTGTCGCTATCTAGTCTGGCACACACCATTACTAAGATATGGCTAGGACTGTTGAGCTCAGTATCAATATAATGTGACTGAGAGGGAAATTGGGTCATTGACCTGGCGACATGGTCTCCTACTCCATGTGGGGCAGCACTATAAAGTCACCATAAGTGTGGACTGCTACAAGTCAGTACCCGTCCTGATATGACCTTATATGTTGCCATGACTCTAAACTCCAAGAAACAACAACAACAAACAACCACTCCCTGCCTCGGTCATGCTTCACTGCCTCATTCTCTAACTGGTTCCCCGCATGTACACATACTCCTTATGCCTGGTACACACCTACCGTTTGTGCGCACCCACCTACCGTATACGATCTAAAACTGCCCGTTTCGCACACAAAAATCGCTAGGTGTGCACTCCCTGCGCACACCTAGCGATTGCGATCACGCATAAACCTCAGTTTTGGCTAAAACGGCCGATACGATGCGTTCGCGATTCGAAAAATGAATCGGCCCGTTTTCAGTTTTAAGCTGGTCGGGTCGAGTGGCGGGTTTTAGTGCGCGAATCGCATACGGTAGGTGTGTGCTAGGCATTACACACCACCACTGGGACAGGCTGCGTCTCTCTAAGCGACTCCGGAGGAGAATGCGTTACTTTCCCTACCCAAGAACTTTCACAATAGAACGCTGCTCCCTTGCCAGTATGTGAGTAAATAAGTAACGCTCCAAGTCCCCGCGCGTACACCAGACGGGATGGCCGAATGAGTTGAGCATCTGTCTCCTGTTTTGGTAGATCCTAGGATTCGAAACCACAAGTTCAAACCCTGGTTGAGTCAAACCATTGACTTAAAAATGTATACTTGTCAATTCCTAGCCAGGCGCTCAGCATTATTAGGATAGGGCAAGGACTGGTTGGCTCGGTGTCAGGATTTGACTGAGTGGGATATCAGGTCATGGGGCTGGTGGCCTGGTCTCCCAGTGGGGCAGAACTATACAGTTGCTATGAGTGCACACTGTCACAAGTCGGTACTCAACCTGTTATGACCTTAGGTGTTGCCAGGATGTAAAACTCCCAACAACCAACCAACCTGATATGACCTTAGATGTTACCAGGACGTAAAACTCCAACAACCAACATGATATGACCTTAGATGTTGCTAGGACGTAAAACTCCATCCCCCAGGTACCTGCCGGCGAATAGTTTGTCACGCGGTCCCCGTCCCCGCTGGGTCCGGGCCGGCCTGACCTCAGTGACCTCAGTGACCTCAGTGACCCCTGACACCACGTTGTCCAGGGGTCGGCTTGTTCGTCCGGGTCCCCGGCGGCGTGTCGCATCTCCAGGTGAACCGCCAGATGCGCGCGCACGTGCGCGTGTGCGTATGCATATGCGTGTGAGCGCGCGCGCGTGCCTGAGCGTGTTTTTGTGTGTCTGTGTGGTTGTGTGCAGTGAGTGAAAGAGGGATGGTGTCGGTTGAAGAAAAAAAAACGAATGAGTGGGATAAGTTCTTTCAATTTATCCCATAATGTTATATGCTGTGCAGCTCTTTATGCTGGTTCCCGAGCCTTCTCTATATACAGTAAAACCTCTCTAACCGACCACCTCCACAAGTCGACCACTCCCCTCTATCGATCGCTTTATTTAGGTCCCAACAATACCATTATAACCATATTCTAACTCCCTAAACCGACCACTTCCCTAAATGGACTACTTAAAATCGGTCCCACGGTCGGTCGATTTAGAGAGGTTTTACTGTACATAGAATAAAGGCTTTGGTGTCTACCGTCATATAGACTACATCGCCGTTCCAGCGGCGCGGTGCATTGTGGGTTAAGTCAGAGCAAAACAAACCCACGAGAAACACATGGCACATGCTAATACACTGGGTGCAGCTATGAAATGTGCTAGTTTCAGCTCATCTCAGCTCTTGTTTGAAACATAGAATACCAACTAAAAAACTATATATAATAAATTAAGATATTAATCTTTTATCCAGCATTGCAATTACATCAATATAATATGCACATCTTATGCCATGTGCATTTAGATTTAGACAAATCTGGGCACTCAGACTAGTGTTGCCATAGCCAGAGTCAGTTTTACTTAATTTATTAATGTTTTTGTTTATATCCTATGGTTAATGACATATGTAGAACTAGAAAATTAGTAGGGTTAATCAGATATTGGTTACATATTTCTCTGAAACAAGTTTATGTTGGCACATTTGGCATTTTAATATTTAGAACAAGAATTAATAATGGTGATGTGGATATCATTGATTGTTTCATGTGGAATTGTATGTTTCTTAGCTCAAAATGTTTAACTATGGCTAGTTTTGTCTTAGCTATATTCATCAGATCATTATATTGCATGTCAGCATACATGTTTATGCCAAATTGTTATGGCCATTCGCATTTGCTTTGCGGCCAAGCCCGTTTTCAGCGCATGCGCAGCCGGAACCGTGATCCCATCTATTGAAAGGCCTTTTTGTATTGTAACCAATTGCCACCTCTTTTTCACCCCACCCTCACTCTCACCTCCTGCTCAGCAGCGAGGTGGAAGCCATGGGCAAGGATATTTACATCAGGTTGTGCGAATGAACCTTTATTCACACGGGTTCGTGTAAATAAGAATTTATTTACACGAGTTCGTGTAAATAAGAATTTATTTACACGGACTCGTGTTAATAAATGTCCAAGAATATGGCAGGGACGGTGTATATTTATAAGAACTCGGACAAACATAGGAACTGGATACTATTTCTCTGGTGAAAACAAATCATTGCTGAGGTGAATTTATGGTTAAAAAAAAGCGGCATCTTTTCAATATTTACATAGTCGCGTCAATAAGGCATTATGTAATTATTTGATTGATTGCTGGTGATTTTTACGCCGTATCGACAACCAAAGGCCACATTCACGGCTCATTTGTCCCTGGTGCCCTCAAGTCCATTATATTAAAGTTGCATAGTCCGATGGGTTTTGAGTTTCTGTCATTTTCTGAGATAAACATAAAAACTAGATCACGGTTCCGACTGCGCATGCACTGAAAATGGCTTTGGGAGCAAAGCAAAGGTGTACGGCCATTGAGTTTGCCTATACACGCAGTGAAAAGCGTCAGTTTTATTCAAAATTAATAGAAATCCAAAACCCTAACCTTATCAATTTAATATAATCTTTTTGTTAAACATGTTTTCTGTATGTGTTCCAAGCGGTTTGTCTCTAGGTCATGTGGTTTTATCAATATTTTACTTTTTCTGTATGGAGATTGCTCACTGCCATTGACAATGCATTGAGTACTCTGACTATGGCTCTAACACTAGTCTGAGTGCCCAGATCTTTCTAAATCTAAATGCACATGGCATAAGATGTCCTGATTATATTGCTGTAAATGCAATGCTGGATAAAAGATTAATATCTGAATTTATTATATATATTGTTTTAGTTGGTATTCTATGTTTCAAACAAGAGCTGAGATGAGCTGAAACTAGCACATTTCATAGCTGCACCCAGTGTATTAGCATGTGCCATGTGCTTTTGGGGGGGGTTGTTTTGCTCTGACCCATCCCACAATGTACCGCGCCGCTGGAACCGTGATGTGGTCTATTAGGGTGATCGTTATAATCTACCCTACTTTCACTTGAAGTAACTTTCATTTTAAATAGCTAACTTTTGAGATATTTGAAGTGCAAACAAGCAAAATTAGTTTTGGCAAGCTTGCCAAAGCTCTGACACCATAGGTTTCTGCAGTATTCGGTTCTATTAAATTGCCTCAATATTCCCTTCTATGTGGTGACAAATGTTTAACAAGTGCACCAGTATTTAAGTTAGATATGTAGAATCCAATTGCGATACTTGTTTTGATTTTGAAAATTTGATGCTTCATCTGACTATGCAGCTTTAAGCCGGCCGGGAACCAGTCTAAGCCCTTTACACACTGCTCCGCGACAGCAGTATTAAAGGAACAGTAACATGACCAGTATAATCTTACTTATTTACAATTATCATGGTAGAATATAACTATTCATGGTCCTACGTTGTATATACAATACGATATATCTTGGCCTAGTTTGTATATACAATAACAGGGGGTCGTAGGCCCAGGAAGTATTCTAGGCGGGGTTTTCCAGCTGAACCTTTTAAGATATGAGTACTACCCGTCATCCCCACCCGCCCCACCCCGTCCCCCCCTCACCCCCCCCCCCCACCCCCCACCCCAGATACTATGAATATTACATATAAGGAATACATTTACAATTCAGGTGGCCATATCTTTAATTCACATACATACATCTATAAATGAACGACCTTCACCTTTCTGTTCTCAACCAATCAAAAGTAAAATAAATGCAGTGCGATGTTCAGAGTGCTTGAGGAACTATCCATAGTCGCATTACATCCCCAAAGAACGCAGCGGCTATAATATTAATAACTAGCCAATTCATCAGCATACATAGATCAAATATTCACTCATCCCACACCCACAGTAAATGGTGACCACATCTAAGTCCAAGCAAAAATTGTTTTGATATGAATAAACTATAAACAGGCTGTGGAGGCTATGGATAAACGTGGAAAGAATGGACAAAAACCAAAATGGTGGTCATCGGATACTCTCGATTAAACCTTTAAAGTTTATAAATCTACAGGAATTTCAAAAGTAGCGGGCTATAATGAATACGTATTGGAACAGTATATTAAAGTTGCATAGTCCGATGTTTTTGAGTTTCTGTAATTTTTCTGAGATAAACATATTAGATCGATCACTAGTATCTACTTTACATTAGTTCAAAGTTACTTTTATTTTAAATGGTAAACTTTTGAGATATTTGAAGTGCAAACATGGAAAATTAGTTTTGGCAAGCTTGTCAAAACTCGGACACCATAGACCTCTACAGTAACATGTTCTATTAAATTGACTCAATATTCCCGTCTCTGCAGAAACAAATGTTAAATAAGTGCATCGGTATCTAAGTTAGATATGCAAAAATCAAATCTAGATAATTGTTTGGTTTTGAAAATTTCATATTTCATCGGACTCTGCAACTTTAAGCATATTAGCGGCTTGTGAATTCATGTAGTTATGTCCATAACCCAACCTTCAAACACTTTTTCGATAAGGTTGTTTAGAAGCCCTTGCCTCCAGACACTGCTGTGGCAATAACTACAATATACATATCATTAGAGTCATAAGGTTTAACCATTGTGTTCAGGTTTGGTTTGGTTGTTAGAGGTTTACGTCCTGGCAACATCTAAGGTCATATCAGGATAGGTACTGACTTGTGACGGTGCACACTTATCACAACTTTATAGTGCTGCCCCACTAGGAAATCAGGCCTCCAGCACCATAACTTGATATCCCACCCAGTCACATTATCCTGACACTGAGCTAACCAGTCCTTTCCCTATCCTAATAAAGCGACAATTATCAATTTTGTAAGTCATTGATTTGACTCTACCGGAAATTGAACCCCCAATCTCACGCACGGGAGACCTGCACTCTACCGATTCGGCCACCTGCTTGGTCATTGTATTCAGCTCACCTGAGAAACAGAAGCAGTGCACATCAATAAAGTAACTTCTAAAGCATTCTGGCTACCAATGGAACAAAGGCATATAGCATAGAAAGAAGGCACACAAACACGGTTCTTTTTCTTTATTGTGGTTTTATGTCCTAGCAGCATCTGAGATTATATTGGGGCAGGTACAGACTTGTGACAGTGTGCGCCCATGTCAGCTTCATACCGTGACCCACTATTCCACCTGTGACGTTTTCTGACACTATGCCAACCAGTGCTTGCCCTATGTGAAAACAGGAGGCATCAAGCATAAACTGTGTAAATATTGGGTTTGACTATGTTGAGGATTGATCACATGCCCCCCCCCCCCCTGCAATAGGGCTCTAACAACCAGACGGGATGGTCGAATGAGTTAGAGCGCCCGTCTCCCGTGCTGGTAGATCGTGGGGTCATGGGCTCGAACCCTGGTCGAGTCAAACCAATGACTTAAAAATTGATACTTGTCACTTCCTAGCGAGGCACGCAGCATTATTAGGATAGGGCAGGGACTGGTTGGCCTGGTTTCCCAGTGGGACAACACTATAAAGTTGCCATGAGTGTGCACTGTCAGAAGTCGGTACCTGTCCTGATATGACCTTAGATACTGCTAGGACATAAAACAACAAACAAACAAACAAACAAAAAAAGAGGGCTCTAACCATCCAGTCTTGTGCACATATGGACTGTGTAATCCATTAGGTGAGTATTAATATTATTTACTATCCACACCCATTTATTGTTATTCTAGTGTATGTTGTCATATGGCCAAATATCAGTATTGCCACCTATCATTGTCATTACCACTGGCGCCATCTGTATTAATTTTCCTTAGCTTAATGACACCTGGTAGCAGCTTACAGTAGCTCTCCGATTATTATATATATATATATAAGTACATATACCACATATATCACATATATATCACATATATCACATATATGTCACATATATATCACATATATATATCATATATATATCACATTTATCACATATATAACATATATGTCACATATATATCACATATATATATATCACATATATATCACATATATATCACATATATATAACATATATGTCACATATATATTACATATATATCACATATGTATCACATATATATCACATATATATCACATATATATCACATATATATACTCATTTATATAAATAAGTGTAGGAACCTGCACTGACCTCTTAGGCAAGGTAGGCGTGGGTAGAGTGATTACATCAGGAAGCCTAGATAGGCTAATGGCTCAAACGCTAGCCTCCGAATGGCAGGAATTGTGGATTCGAATTGCACATCCCATTCTAGGCGCAGTGATTTCCATTTGAAAAACACCACACCACGATAAATAATAATAATAATCAAAAAAACTTAAAAAAAGAAAAATGTGTGTACGTATATATATATATATATATATATATATATATATATATATATATATATATATATATAGATACGTACACACATTTAAAAAAAAAAAAGTTTTTAAAATTATTATTATTAGGTATGTTATTATCAATATATATATATTGATAATAACATACCTACTTGGAGTAACTAACTGCCTTGATGGTTGTGCATCTCATCAGTGCCATGAAAGCCTCTGTTTTTTTGTTACAGATTTAATTGTGCTAGCCCCATAAGCTCACTCTGATCATGTCTGTAATTATTGTCCATAATTATATCCACACACGACAGAATGCCTACTGAGCCCCCATTACCAACAGTACAGACCCTGCCGTGGTATATCCTACAGTATGGGACGGTTACCCGTATATTCGCCATACAATTAAAGCTGCATAGTCCGATGAAAACATCAAATTTTCATAACCAAAATAGTGATATAAACTTGAGTCTACACACCTAACTTAGACACTGGTGCACCTATCAAACATTTGTCATCACACAGAAGGGAATACAGAGGCAATTCAATAGAACCTGTCTATGGTGTCAGAGTTTTGGCAGGCTTACCAAAATTAATTTGGTACATTTGCACTTTAAATATCTCAAAACTTAGCCATCTAAAATAAAAGTTACTTTAAGCTAAAGTAAGGTAGATTATAACAATCAGCCTAATTATATTTATCTCAGAAAATGACAGAAACCAAAAATCATCGGACTTAGCAACTTTAACTCTATGTACCAAATGGTGTTAAAATTAATAAACAAATATTATGCAATTAATATAATTGCGGGAAGTTGGTATCGGGAATGAATGGACGATATAAGTGTCATACGCAAAGCCATTTCCACCGTTTCAAATAAAGAGTTTACAATTAAAAAAAAAGAAGTCCCAAAGCTAACAGAATTATAGTAAATTGTCTAATGTTATTAATGTTTTATTAAACGTTGTTAAAATTAATATATAGGTTATTGATGGTAACATTCTTTTACATATTTTACTTCAGGACGGATGCAACAATCGGCGATGTACACACATTTACTTGCGATTTACACACATTAAACAAATTTAATATTCATAATCATATAAAGAAAAATAAGCAAATTGTACACGTTAGTGAGTTAATTGCTAGGACCATTCCTGAAGAGCAGGGTCTGGTGAGTAGACCTTTGTTAAAGCGGTATAATTCGATGAAATGATACAATTGTGGAAATCAAAGCATTTGCCTACATTTGATCATATGGTGGATTTATTAAAATATTGATTGCTACATGGACGGAAATTAAAGTTGTCAATGTAATTTGATAGAATCTGACATTACTGCAACTAATACAAAATTATCATGTCCACAATTATCATGTGTACACCGATATTACTTCGCTTGCTTCTAATGGAAATGTCTCTAATGTTAGCAAATTTTAATGGAAGTTAGAATGATTAATCTAAGATATTGATCTAACAAAGAATATGGCATAGAGATTGATTGATGCGTCGCTTCTTAATGACGATCAATCTAAAATATTGGTTAAACAAAGAATATGCCAAAGAGTCAAAACCATCGCAGTAAGCAACTTTGAATTTGAACATAGTGTATTGATTGGGAATAGGAGTCTAGGGGAATGGTGGGTATGGTGGGTGAGTGGTGGCCGTGGGGGTCTCGATGTTTCTCAGAGGAAGGGGTGAATATAATTGAGCTTACTGTCCCAGCAATAATTTCTTGGTGTGTGTGTGCGGGGGGGGGGGGGGTTATTGGTGTGTGTGTGGGTATTTGTGGGTGTGGTGTATTGGTAGGTGTAGGAATGCGTGTGGTGTGTGTGTGTGGGTGTTTGTGTGTATGAGTGTATATGTGTGTGTTTGTGTGTATGTGGATACTTGTGTGTGTATATATGTGTGTTTGTGTGTATATGTATATGTGTGTGTTTTGTGTGTGTACGGTTGGTTGGTTGTTGGAGTTTTACGTCCTGGCAACATCCAAGGTCACATCAGGACAGGTACCGACTTGTCACAATGCACACTCATGGCGACTTTATATTGCAGGCCACAAGCACAATGACCTGATATCCCACTCGGTCTCATTATCCTGACACTGAGCCAACCAGTCCTTGCCCTATCCTAATAATGCTGAGCACCTGGCTAGGAAGCAACGAGTATAAAATTTTTAAATCATTGGTTTGACTCGACCAGGGTTTGATCTCCCAAAATGGTAGACGGACGCTCAACTCATTCGGCCATTCGTCCGGTCTGTATTGTGTGTTGGTGTTTGTATGTATGTGTGCTTGTGTGTATGTGGTTATGGGCCTGTGTCTGTGTCTTCCTGCGAAATTTGGCAGGTCCTGGTTCTTCTCTTCCAGACTTTTCTGTTTTTACTGCAGTTTTAATGTCCGTGTGATTGGGAGGAGGTATTGTCCCCTCGGGTGGCAAGGCACTGCCTTTCTTCAACCAGCAGAACGAGCCGTTGGGGGCCTCTTATTTACGTCGCTTCTTAATGAGGAAGAAGACGCCTTGACACGTGACATACGTGACGTCACTTGTTACTTACCGTTCCAGAAACTAACCCCTGTGTGCGACTGCTACCATATTGTTTCTACTATATGCATCACATATTATGTTAAGCTTTGTTTGTTGGGGTTTTACATCTTGACAACACCTAAGGTCATATGAAGATGGGTGCCAACTTGTGACAGTGCTCATGAATAATCAATAATTATAAATAAAATAGACTTTAAATTAAATTTCATCTTACGTGTACAGAGCAAGCTTGATAGGGCAAGTGGAAGGTGGAGAGGAAGGAAGAAGGGAAGGATGTTACTGTTTGGAAAGGGAGTCCCCCTCCATAAGAACACTGATCACTGAAATCTGGATATTTGTCTCTAACATCTTGGTTTATTACAGTTTTTGGGTTTCTTTGCAGTACTCGACTCAGTAACCGTTGTTCGGAAACTTAGAATGCATTCGGAAACTGATGCACTTTTTGTTAGAAAAATATGTTCGCGAACCGATTTGTTCGAAAAGCGAGCTATTCGAAAACCCAGGTTTCACTGTATGTGTCACTGTATATGATAGATATTCATGTAAAGAATCACCTACATGTTGCAGTTCTTTAACTGTACACACGATCTGTATTGGAATGTAGATTTAAAACAGAGCTGAGGTATTAAGAGCGCTCTGATCTCCACACAGTGAGTTGTGGCACGTGGTGCAGCCGAGCAAGCACTTCGTCAATAGCCTGTCCAGGATTGAAATAGTCTCTTGGCATGTTAGCTACATTTTCTAGATTAACACGAGATTCATGGCGCCCCCCCCCCCTCTCGGATTCACATACCAGACGTAATACAGTGTACGCAGTGGACAGCAGTATAGCTACATACCAATGATGAAGAGAGGTAAGAAAAACAACCCATCCATAACAACACCCACACTGCACACAAGAAACCGCCCCCCCCCATCAAATAACTAAAACATGCACCAAATTTTCCAAAACACTAAATGCACAAAGAAAGAGAAACCTACTCTGAATCTTAAATTCAATCTCTTTAATACATATGGGCAACTTACAGATTAACTTACAGATCCTCGTCTGGCTAATCTAGGCCCTATTGGACCTCTAATGCCAGCTCATTAGAACAAACAAGACCTATATCTATGCACACATATGTACACCCACAACCGAGTGAACAAATTTGAAATGGCCCCTCCTGATATGACCTTAGTTGTTGCAAGGACGTAAAACTCCAACAAGCAATCAAACATTGATATGGAAATCAAAGTTCAATCTTTTCTTTTTCAACATAGGCATTATGTGGGTCAGCCCTCATGTTCAGAGTGCCAGACCCACATAGCAGCCGACACAATGTAGCGATCAATCTGTAATTACGGCCACTTTGGCCCAGTCCCAAATACCTGCATTGATATAGCTGACCAATATGGTCAATACAGTGTACATTCAGTATGTATGTGGTCGCTAATAGCTTAGACACAGATTGCTTGATAAATGTGTCTAACTCTATATAATATATAATATAAATATATTATATGTATTATATAATATACAATATACAATATTTAATAATATATAATATATAATATTAATATATTATATGTAGTATATAATATACAATATATAATACATAATATATAATATATAGGCTCCTGCTACAAATAATAACGAGACGACGAAAGGGTAAATGTGCCCGCAGCACATGGAGCACAAATAATAACAAATATCAGGAAGCAAGTCACAGAGTCAACTTAACATAATAAACACGCATAATGTTTTTTCCGCTTCCTATACTCGCATAACCTTTTATACGCCCTATAATATATAATATATAATTATAATATATGAGATATAGTAATCAAATAAACTCATCCGCTCATTTCAAAGCCTTCCGCTTACCCTGCCAGAAATAAATTAGCATGTATTTCAGCTGGGATTGAATTGAAATCACGACCTTCCACAACAAAAAGGAGACTGTGGAGTTACAGAAAAAGCAAACAAGCATAAAAACACAAACTTTCCACAAACTCTTTCATACATAATAAAGTTGAAATAAAGCACTTCCGGCCAAAAGCCTGTTTGGCTTTGTTTTGCTTTGAAACCCCACAGCTGTATATTGCTAATCTATTTGCTCCCCTAACCCACAACTCCCAGCACACACTGACTAACGGGTCTGTGGGGAGCCTCATTCGTGACCACCGGGGGAACTTCCCACCCTAGAGGGCGCTGCTACCCGCTCTGCTATCAGTCTGCGAAGAATTGCAGGGTCGTCACGTGACAGGAGCGCTTTGTGAAGGATTTCAGGCATGGGTGCATGCTAGTAGTTTTTTTTTCTTTTCTTCTTGTTCTTCTTCTTTCCTATTCATTAGATATATGCGTACCTCAGCTGAGTTTAGTTAGATTTAAATCCATGATATGTAAGTACCTGAACTGAGTCTAGGTATTTTAAAAAAGGTCTTAAGACATATTTGTTTAAATCTGCTTTTAACTAGGTGAAATTTATTTTCCTGTATATTTGTTTGTTATGTAAAGCGCCTGAGAACGGCTTGCTGGATGGGTGCTATATAAATGTTTTATTATTATTATTATATATCAACCTGTGATAAGTATGTAACTCAGCTGAGTCTAGTTAGATATCAATCAATGATAAGTATGTATCTTAAGGCCCTGTCACACTACAACGTTTCTCACTGGTGCGCCGGCAACGCGCAAAATATTTGCAACCCGTCGACACACGTCCAACTCTTCGGCGCTTTGGGAGAAAGCTTGACGGGGCGCAGCGTGTTAGTAGCGTGCTATGAGCACGCGGCCAACGCGTCTCGACGCGTGGCGGAACAACATGTCAACATCCCGCCAGCGGGTTCCCAGCGTGCCATTGGCGCGCTGTCGGTGCGCTGTCGGCGTGCTGTCGGCGCGTTGATGGCGTGTTGGTGTCATGTTAGTACCGTGTCAATGCATACATACCCGCAAGCAACACGTTAGGATGCACCCGCAGCGCATCCACACCGCGCGGCCAACGCGTCCAGGCGCGCCGGCAACACGTCCAACGCGCCGAGAAATGCTGGAACAACGCCAATATTGCATTGACTACCCGTCACCGGACGTGATGGACGCACCGACGGAACGGTCGCATTTTGGGGAAAAAAAAGCCAACGTTAACTGACGTTGATCAACGTCCAGCCAGCGTACTGCCGGCGCGCCGCCAAAGGGTGTCGACGTGTTGCTAAAGCGTCCATAACACGCCCGCCAACACGCTGACGCGCGTTGTGGCCCATCGAAAGTTTTGTGCAAGCACAAAACCTCAATGCGGCCCGACGCGCGCCGACGTGTCCATTCACACGTTGCTATCCCTCAAAGTGTACCGATGCGCTGGTAGCGCACTGGTAATGCGCCGGTAACACGCCGGTAACGCACCGGACGTGTACCGACGGTTCACCCAAAAAATGCAACACGTCGCCATGCGTCGAAGCGCATTCGTGAGAAACGTCGTAGTGTGACAGGGCCTTTAGGTGAGTCCAGTTAGATATCAATCTGTTATAAGTATGTATCTCAGTTTAGTAGTTAGATATCAATCCGTGATAAGTATGAACCTCAGCTGAGTCTAGTTAGATATCAATCTGCGATAAGTATGTACCTCAGCTGAATCTAGTTAGATATCGATCCGCGATAAGCATGTACCTCAGCTGAGTCTAGTAAGATATCAATATATGATAAGTGTGTACCTCAGGTTTGTTCCCTTCTCGGCATCTGAATGCTGGGGTGCCAGTTCTTAAAACCAGTTTACACAGGACATGCTTTATTGCCATCTCTTACTAGTCTTAGCATGCTTTTGTTGTTGTTGTTGTTGTTGTTAATAATGTTAGTTAGAAGGAGAACCCCACTGCACACTCTCGCTTACACACCACCCGTCCACCCTGGCCACACTTACAACCCAAACATTACAGCCAATCACAGCACATCTCATGATACTCACACCTCACCAGGTGGCACTACAATGATTATGTGTGGCTGTTTGCTTGTTTGAGGTTTTTCTCTCTCAGCACTGAGGTACCGATCTTCCAGAGTTGGTATAATTATTTGCATTAAAAAAAAAGGTTTAGAATGATAAAATAAAAAGAATCCTGAATACAATGGTTCTTCATGAACATGATAGAGTATCATTAGTTTAGCCATATATGGTTTACCATAAGGGGGGACCAGACGGGATGGTCGAATGAGTTAAGCGTCCGTCTCCCAATTTGGTAGATCGTGGGATTGGGGTTCAAACCCTGGTCGAGTCAAACCAATGCCTTAAAAATTGATACTTATCACTTCCTAGCCAGGCGCCCGGCATTACTAGGATAGGTCAAGGACTGATTGGCTCAGTGTCAGGATAATGTGACTGAGTTGGATATTGTATCACGGTGCCAGCAGCCTGATATCCCAGTGGGGCAGCACTATAAAGTTGCTATGAGTGTGCACTGTCACAAGTCGGTACCCGTCCTGATATGACTGTAGATGTTCCCAGGATGTAAAACTCCAACAACCAACAAGAATTATAGATTTAGGCCGCGGTGGTGCAGCGTCCGTGGTAGAGACTGTGGAGAATTGGATGTGTGCCAGCAGTGAGTGGGGTTGATAAGTGCGTAACTGCCCGCAAGTTTGCTTGATGGACTTCCCAGGGGGTGGCAACAGTGCCACCTGGTGAGGTGTGACTAGCATGAGATGTGGTGTGATTGGATGCAGTGTTCCGGTTGTGAGTGTGACCTGTGTCCAGGGCGGACGGATGGGGTGTAAGCGAGAGAGAGAGAGAGAGTGTGTGTGGTGGGGTTCCCCCAGCGTCTCTCCTGTCTAGCAATGATAGAAAATGGGTACCACTCTGCCCATTGTAATCTAGTTACTTCCGGAGCATTGTCTCCCACACAGGGCTGCTGGACAACCAGATAGAAAAAGTACCGGAAGGCTAGGTTATGGATATAGCTCCATGGATTTGTAATCTAATAGCCTAAAAATATGGTTCCAATGCTTGTTTATCATGGTCTGGGTCCGAACCCTGGTCAAGTCAAAATACTGACTTAAAAATTGATACTTGTCACTTCCTAGCTAGGTGCTTGGCATTATTAGGATAGGGCAAGGACTGGTTCTCTCAGTGTCAGGACAATGTGGGATATCAAGTCATGGCGCTGGCGGCCTGGTCTCCCAGTGGGGCAAAACTTGCCATGAGTGCACACTGTCACAAGTCGTTACCCATCCTGATATGACCTTAGATGTTGCTAGGATGTAAAACAACAACAAACAAACAAAAATCTATCATAGTCTACTAATTTATGAAATCATTTTTGTGGTGTTCTCTGTGGCAGAGTGGTTAGAGTGTCTGACTTTTTTCTAGGTCGGACTCCAAATCTGAAGGTCGGTGGTTCAATTCTCTGTGCCCCCCACCTCTGCCACTTTGGATTTCCACCGCTGTGTATAACTTACAGCATCATCAAAGGCCGGTTGCTCTCATACCATGTCTATGTGGTGTGGGAGGTTAAAAATCCCTTGGGTCAGTAAAAGTGTAGGCTCAGGCTTTCTATCGACAAACTGTCTCATGGTGAAAACAAGTCTATTCAGACTTATCCATGATATGCAGTATAAATCTTCTTCAAAATTTATTTACATTAATAGACATTTAGTGTCGAAAATTGAGAGCATTCAGTGGTCGCCATCTTGTATTTTTTCATTATCTCAAAATTCTTCATGCCAGTGTGGATGGAACCATCGAGAATTTGCTGCTCCATAGAATGGCACAAAAAAGCCAATCTAATAATAATGCCAATCTAAGTTGTTAGTGTTAAAAAGCCTATGTTGTGAGAATTTGTATATGCTTTCCTGAATTAATTTGTCATGTTTTCACTTCAAATATCTTTAGGGTTAGCCATTTAATATTAAAATTACTTCACATAGGAATGTAGATAATAATACTCAACCTAATGTATTTATATCAGAAAATCACTCAAGCTCCCCAACACGACCATTGGACTATGTAACTTTAAAGCAGGAGACATTTCAATTGCGGACCTTTGTTTTTTTTCATTCCACTGCTCCTGACCCTATCCTAGTAATGCTAGGTTTTGAACCACACAGGTTTAGAATCCCACAGAAAGTGGACACTCGAATCATTCGGCCATCTCGTCTGATTATTTCTTTAAAGTTGCATCGGTCGATAAAAGCATCAATTTGTCTAAAGCAAAATACTCATCTAGATTTGATCTTACAAATCCAATGAGGATCAATCAATCAATCAATCAATAGTTCCGTCCTCTAGTCGAGGGTTGGATGCAATGGTTCTTCACTTGTCCCGATGGTGTGCTGTTCTGATAGACTGTGAATAATTCAAGCCTGTCCACTGTGAAATATTTGTAAACCATGATGTTCTTGGTCTCCCTCTTCCTCTGCTGCCATTCATCTTCCCTTCCAACAATGTATGGTATATTGAACTCTGGCGAATGATGTGGCCAAAATAAATTAGTTTCTTTGTCTGTATAGTGGCAAACAAGCTTTTCTTATTTTTAATTTATGTGAGAACGAGGATACTGGTGTACTTATTAAGTTGTTGTTACCGCATAGAAGGTCACACTAAGTCAGTTTAATAGAAGCTGTTATTGCTGAAGCCAATGGCCTCAAATTTCTGACCAGCACACCAACATTATTTGTGTGTGTTTACACTTCAAATAGCAACTATTTCAGTCATTTTAGATTAAAGTAACTTCAAACTAAAACTAAAAGGAAGGTAGAATATCACAATCAACCTAATATGTTTATGACAGAAATTGAAAATCATCGGACCATGCAACTGTATGGTTTAGATTTGAGGCGAGCAAGATTTGAACCCATGACCTCTTTACACTTGAGCTCTTAGCTGGGGGGTAGGGAGGGGGGGTCAAATAGAAGTTAGCAATCCCGGCATTCTCTCACGGCATGTATCTAGGTCAGTGCACAGCTAAAACATAGTTTCCGTTTTTGTTAGGCGGGTGTATAGTCCAGTTGTGTGAAATCTGAGAAGAATAAAGAATTAAAGAAATAAATTAAATTAAAAAGCCATTAAGAAAAAGCAAAGGATTATTTACTGACAGTTTATCTCACAATCATGATTAATGCGTGGTCAGGTCATTTTAGTACTACATTTGATTATTCAATTACATTTATTAAGGAGATATACCTGAGGTAAGCTAAGATTCCTTACGCGCAGTATGCGGCATGTGAATGCGAATGCGAATGCGAATGCGAATAAGTATCGAAAAGCATGTAAATGAATGGTGGTGCTTCCATACGTCCGAATGTGCGAATGCGAATGCGGCAACTGAATCGGTCCATGGACTGATCGGTGCGGGCATGCGAATGCGAATGCTGCTGCGTTTGCCACATGCCGCATGCCGCGTATAAGGAATCTTAGCTGTAGAGATTTCATAAAGCAATTCATGAAACAAGTATTCTCAGTTGTTTGGCTTGTTTTTGTTGTTGATGGTTTGTTTAAATCGTGTTTATTTGATTTAAAGCCACATGTTCCAAAAATGTAAGCAAAAACTTATCGCGTTTTGGTTGCGATAAGTTTTATCCTCTGGATACTTAGATACTGATGCACTCACAAAGCATTTAAACCTGCGAAGAAGGCCAACTTAATAGAACCTGTCACTTCTGAGACTGCACTACCTACAATGGTTAAATCCCCAAGGGTTAAAGCCTCAGTCACACGATGCCTTGCGACCACTTGAAACCACTTTGCGACCACATTGGAACAAAGAACCTGCATTCACCAGCAACCTCCTTGTGACCGATGCAATTGTCGCCGATCTCTGAGTGACCAATGCAATGGTAGTCGACCTTTTGGCAACCATATTGGTCGCAAAGATGTCTTTAGTACAGTAGCTCCTTGTGACCATTTTGGTCACAAGGAGTTCGGTGTCCACTGGATAAAGGTGAACTAACAAGCACTGCCTTCCTTGATTTCATGAAGGCATTTGATACAATTGACAACGAGATCCTGATGCAGAAAGTAGCAAGAGCTGGATTAGGCAACAAAGCATATAATTTCCTCACAAATTATCTCAAGAACAGGATGCAATGAGTCAACCACCCATAGTAGGGTCAATACCAGGGTGCCACAGGGCTCCACCCTAGGACCCCTGCTATTCCTAATCTTTATTAATGATCTACCACTAGTATCAGAAAGAGCAACATTTACATTATTTGCTGATGACGCAGCTCTCACAGTACACGATAGAGATCTTGTGGCAGATGCAGCCCAGACAAACTTGGTGCTAGATAAGGTGAATACATGGTGCCATGAAAATATACTGACAGTAAATAGTGCCAAGACAGATTATGTGATCTAGGGGATGAAAATGAGAAAGACAAGAGCCCCTCAAATTCAACTACAAATGGGTGGAACCTTACTTCATGAAGTGGACTCCTACAAATATGTGGGCACAACCCTTGACTCCACACTAAATGGGAACCGGTAATTGGCAAAACTGAATCAAACACTGACACTAAAACTGACAACTTTTAGGAAATTAAGGAAATTCATAAGTGAAAACATTGCACTGCTCCTGTACAAGACTACAATATTGCCTTTTATAGATTACAATGACATCATATATGAGCTCTTAACAAAACAACAAAAGATCAAACTGCAAAGAATTCAGAACCGAGCCATGAGAACAGTCTACCAAGGCAAGAAACACAGTGTGGCTGAACTGCACCAGAAAGCCAAATTAGATACTCTCTCAGAATGAAGGGACCTACACCTGATGGCACTAATGCTCAAATGTGCAAAAGACGAAAAATTCATTGACCACACATATAGAATAACAAGAAGAGGGGCCTCCACTCTCCTCAATGTACCACACCCATCAACAAATAAATATATCGGAGCACTAATCTACAAAGGTAGTGTCATGTGGAATAACCTCCCTACCAGAGCCAGAGAAACACAAACAATACTTGCCTTCAAAAATGCATATAGAGCCCACCTGGTTATTCAGGCCCTTGAATGACTACTGCACTAATTACTAGCAAAGCCCTGAGCTTCTGCACCCCCCGCCCCGCATTCTTGCTTGCTCTCCTGTGCGTTTCCCCCCCTCCCATAACCCCCCCAATGGGCCCCCCTCCCCTGCCACCACCCTTAACCATCATGAACACACCATCAACACCCCGAACATCCTATACAACTATCAACCTGTTTAAACACATTGTACATTATATAAGACAGACAAAATGTTGAGTCAACTATAAACTTACCTTGCTTTATAAGAGAACAAATGTAACCCTCAACGATTGGTTGAGTTGCCCTGAGTATACACTTTCTACTCGGTGCTGCTCCCCATTTTTGCATGAACTACAGTGACTGGTGCTGAACATTATACAGCAGGAGCCAAAGCCTTAATTTTACAGGATCGGTGCTGTAACTAATACACCACTGATCAAACTTAGATTATTTAGACTGTCGATTCCAAAAGTAAGATGGCCGGAAGAACAGTGCTCCGGCGCTGACAAATGGCATATTCAGATGAATAAATACTTTACCAATAAAAAAGAAGACCACTTTGCAACCTCTTGCAACCATCTTGCAACTATTTTGTGACCACTTGCGACCTCATCGTTACCACCCCTTTTTGTTGTGGTCGCAAAGTGGTCGCAAGCAGTAACGTGACTGGGGTATATATGCAAGGCACCGGAGAGTTCATGTATCAATGCGCGGTTTCACACTCCACCAACAGTGGACGCTTGTGGATGTTTGTTGCGCACCCACAAACCTGGAGTCCGCCTTACCGCCACCCGAGCACCAGACTACCCCAATCTCTAAAACAAACATGCACCAGAGACGGGGCTTTCCCATCCCCCATCCTCCTCCCTCCCACTTTCACCTGCTCCCCTCCCCACCCACCCACCCACCCGGCGCTTCCCTTTACCTTCCCATCTCCGGCTTTCATCTCCCCCCTAACATGTACAAACTGCTGAAGGGGAAATTAGTGTATTTGTTGTTTTACGTCCTACCAACATCCCAGGTCATATCAGGATGAGTACTAACTTCTGACACAGAGTTTGTTTTATTTAACAACGCCTCTAGGGCACACTCACTTGTGACAGTGCACACTCATGACGACTTTATAGTGCTGCCCCACTGGCACAGCATATCAGTGGCATCATGACCTGACATCCCACACAGTCATAGTATCCGGATACTATGCTAACCTGCTAACCAGTCATTGCCCTATCCCATTAATGCTGAGCGCCAAATATCAATTTTATTTCGGACAGGATTCGAACTTGCGACCTTCCACACGGGAAGCCTGCACTCTCCCGATTCGGACAGCGCATAGTTCTGGCCGTTTCACAGCAAACAAGAAATGCCAAGAACCCACTTTGAAAAGTTCATGATGTATTTTAAATAATACAATTATAAAGTATCAAATTTAATGAAAAGCATATGCATCCACTACGGTCTCCCTAGTGCAGCACACACATAGACCATTTTGTATGTACCATTTTTGTGTAAATAATCCTCAATTGAAAAATTGGCTGGAAGACCGATATTTTAGCGCTGACCAAAAAAAAACTATTCAGCAGAATAAACATATTTACCACCAAAAAAATAATGTATTCAGGAAACGCCCCCGGTCCCCTCAAACTCCCCACCCCAACCCTCACATACCTCACCCCACCACTATCTGTGAACCAGCCTCTATCCGACCTAGTACAGAACTCCCACTCGACAATTCGCAGCGCCACCATTGTGAAAAAGTGATAACTACAACCGGCTCACCTGCCAGCCGCTGGCTCCGGGCCAGTTGGCCGACAAACCCGTCGTAGTCGGCGCTAATCGGCAGGTGCACAGGGCAACGATGCTGATTGGAAATCGGCACTTGGCTGACTGAGTAGCAGCAATTAGTAGAAAATCGAATTTGGAACGCAGTGGAGCGAGGCAGGTGCATGAGGGCCATTGTTGGCAGGTGGGTCGTCTGACCGGAAGTGTGTGTTCGTGATATATGCATGCATGGGTTCGCGATATAGGCCGACATCTGTTGGGTTGGTTGGTTGTTGGAATTTTACGTCCCTGCAACATGTAAGATCATATCAGGATGGGAATCGACTTGTGACAGTGCGAACTCAGGATGACTTTATAGGTTGGATGGTTGTTGGAGTTTTACGTCATAACAACAACTAAGGTCATATCAGAATGGGCACTGACTTGTGACAGTGCGCAGTCATAGTGACTTTATATGTTAGTTGTTTGTTGGAGTTTTATGTCCTGGCAACTAAGGTCACATCAGGATGGGTACCGACTTGTGACAGTGCGTACTCATGGCGACTTTATAGTGCTGCCCTACTGGGAGACCAGGCCACCAGTACGATGGCCTGATATCCTACTCAGTCACATTATTCTGACACTGAGCAAACAAGTCCTAGCCCTACCTAATAATGCCAAGAGCCTGGGTAGGAAGTGACAAGTATAAATTGTTAAGTCATTGGTTTGACTTGATGAGGGTTCGAACGATCTAGCAAAATATTTTAAAAGAGAAAATGATGTTCAATCAAATGAGTTATATACACCACCTTCTATATATATAGTAAAGGTCTGAATGTAAAGGTCGAGAAAATACAACAACCTTATTTGTTTCTAGGATAATTTAATATAAAACAAAGAAATGCATGAGACATTAAGAATTGCAACGCCGACATCTGTTAAAGTTGTCGGCGTCGATCATTGGATGTCGGCGTCGATCTAATTATAGTTTAGCATTGACAGAGGAGTTGGAAAGTCCTTAAATTTATCCTGAATGTAAAGGTCGAGAAAATACAACAACCTTATTTGTTTCTAGAATAATTTAATATGAAACAAAGAAATGCACTACACTTTTAAGAATTGTGATGCCGACATCTTCAATTGACCACCGATTGGCCCGTTTTCGTGAGGCTGAGTCATACATATATATATATATACTCCATTAACATTAGTGTTCCCCCTGCACCAGCACTGCACGGCTTCTGCAACATTGCGATGTTGTGGTTCAAACAATTGCCGTTGGCGTTGCCACTGAAGTAGTGGGCCTGATGATATGGCCCTCTGTACTGACTACTCCTGTATACTGACGTACTGATGGTGTAGTCCTGTCTCCTGACTGTAGTCTGATGTACTGACATACTGAGGGCATGGCCCTGTGTACTGACCAGTCCTCTGTATTGACATACAGACAGTATTTTCTTGTGTACTGACATGCTGACAGTACAGTCTTGTGTACTGACATACAGACGGTATAGTTATGTGTCCTGTGTACTGACTAGTCCTGTGTATTGACATACTGACAGTATTGTTTTGTGTACTGACTAGGCCTGTGCACTGACTGTAGTCTGGTGTACTGACATACTGATGGTATGGTCCTGTGTACTGATTGTACTGACTGTAGTCCTGTGTACTGACATACTGATGGCATGGTACTTTTTACTGTCTGCAATCTTGTGTACTGACATACTGATGATATAGTTCTATCTACTGACTGTAATCCTGTGTACTGACATACTGACTGTAGTCTTCTGTACTGACATATTGACGGTCTAGTTCTGTGTACTGACTGTAGTCCTTGCACTGACTAGTCATGTGTACCGACATACTGATGGTATGGTATTGAGTACTGACTGTTGTCTGGTGTACTGACATACCGATGGTATTGTCCTGAATACTGACTGTAGTCTGGTGTACTGACATACTGATGGTAAGGTCCTGAGTACTGACTGTAGTCCCATGTAGGCCCACTGATTGGCCCAGTGTATTGACTGGCAGTATGGTCCTGTGTACTGACTGTAGACCTGAGTACTGACATCCAGACTGTAGTCCTGTGTACTGACTAGTCCTGTGTACTGACTTACTGATTGTATGGTCCTGAGTACTGACTGTAGTCCTGTGTACTGACATACTGGCGGTATGGTTCTGTGTGCTGACCAGTCTGGTATACTGACAGTATGGTTATGTGTGCTGACTGTAGTCTGATGTACTGACTGCAGTCATGAGTACTGATATACTGACAGAATAGTCATGTGTACTGACTGTAGTCCTGTGTACTGACATACTTACTGGTCACTGACATGCTGACATTATGGTCCTGTGTACTGACATAATAATGGTATGGTCCTGCAAACTGACTGCATGTTGTCTTGTAATATCCCCGTTTATGCCCACTAATACCGATGTGCCACCTATAGTCGGAAAAACTAACTATACTAAATGTCCCCCATTGTGCGAATCCCCACAGGAGTGCGACTACTCAACGTGTCATTGGCAATAACTGACTCACCCAGACGGTGTCCGGGGAGTTAGTGAGTGAAGAGCCGCCTGTCAATGCACTCAGGGGTGTTAAATGAGTGGGTAGGGAGTATATAGGTCGCGGTACAGATAAGACTTTTAATTAGGGCATGTACAGCACCTCACTGATTGACTGACTCATACTGACACACTCACTCACTCACTCACTCACTCACTCACTGACTCATTCACTCACTCCATCACACACTCACACACTCATCATAGACTCACTCACACCAACTCACTCACTTACTCACTATGAGTGAGTGACCTGCGAGTGACTGGTCAGTGTGAGAGTGGTCTGTATGTGTGCAGTCAGTGTGTGTGAGTATTCATTGAGTGAGTGACCTGTGAGTGACCTGCGAGTGACTGGTTCAGTGTGTGTGTGGTCTGTATGTGTTCAGTCAGGGTGCGTGTCAGAATTCATTGAGTGAGTGACCTGTGGGTGATGTGTGAGTGAGTGACCTGTGAGTGACCTGTGAGTGAGTGAACTGCGAGTGACTGGTCAGTGCATGTGCGGTCTGTATATGTGCAGTCAGTGTGCGTGTGAGTATTCATTGAGTGAGTGACCTGTGAGTGACTGAGTAACATGTGAGAGACTGGTCAGTGCATGTGGGGTCTGTATGTGTGCAGTCAGTGTTTGTGTGAGTACATTGAGTGAGTGACCTGCACACAATTGTCTATTCGAGCAACATGACGAATCCAGGTATGAAGCCAGGCCGAATTACATCCGGCCACTCAGGCTCCGAATGAAACCTCATTTGGAGGCCTTGGGCGTGGATTTGAATGTGTTGGAGGATGCCAAAGTCCCAGAACATCCCCCGTGGTCGTTGAGAAAGCCATCGGTTATCCTCCGACTCACTGAACTGAGGAAGTCTGGGACACATCCACTCGAGTACCAAGGACTGCATGCAGAGATTCAAGGCCAGTTTGCAGACCACCTCTCCATATACACTGATGGTTCGAAAGACCAAAGCCAGGTAGCTGCTGCGGCAGTCTGCCGATGGGAAAAATTTGGCATACGTTTGCCCGATCAGAGCTCAATTTTCACTGCAGAAGCCCGAGCACTACTTCTCGCGTTGGAGTGTATCGAGGTATCCAACCACACTAACTATGTTATATACAGTGATTCGTTCTCTTGCCTCCTGGCTGTTGCTGGACGGAAAACGAATCACCCTATTCTAGCAACGGTCATTTATAAAATGAACCAACTGACAACAGATGGGTATGACATCCACCTGTGCTGGGTGCCTGGCCATGCCGGCATACAAGGAAACAAACGAGCTGATCGGGCTGCGAAGAAGGCCCTGAACTGTGATCTTGAACCGTGTCTGATCCCCCACTCTGATCTGAAACCACTAATAGCCACCCACCTAAAATCCAAATGGCAACATGAGTGGGATGAAAACATTAATAAACTTAAAGAAATTGAACCATCTGGGGGAAAACCACCACAGACTCATGCGGGAGGTCGGCGGGACCAAGTGGTCCTTAGCTGCTGCCGTATTGGCCACTCGTGGCTTACACATGCTTTTCTGCTCAAGGGGGAACCTCCCCCTGAATGTATTGGGTGTCAGTCCCCGCTGACACTCAAACACATTTTACTAAGTTGTGTTGATTTTTTGGCCCTGCGCCAACAGTTCTACACTGCAGACAGTATGCATGACCTTTTTAGTATGGTAAAACAGGAAAACATTTGAGCCTTTTTGAGGGCAGCTGGACTGTACCACCTCATATAGTTTACTAAATAGATTTTATCAATTATTAATTAAACTTTTCTTTGTCTATGGGAATTTGTTTCCCTTGACCACAAATATCTGATTGTGAGCTTTCTAATTTAATGAGTGTCTATTGGCACATAATTGATTGTCTGCTTTTACATGTAAAAGCGATGGTTTGAACAAAAAACAAACATTTCTCGCCATGAATATGGCCTATGCTGCCGACACGGTGTAAAGCAACCACCAATCAATCAATCATCCATCAACCTGTCAGTGAGTGACATCTGCATGAGTGACCTATGTGTGAGTAACATCTGAGTGACCTGTGAGTGAGTGACCTGTGAGAGACTGGTCAGTGCATGTGCAGTCTGTATGTGTGCAGTCAGTGTGCATGTGAGTATTCATTGAGTGAGTGATATGTGCATGAGTGACATCGGAGTGAGTGACCTGTGAGTGGGTGACCGGTGAGTGACTGCTCAGTGCATGTGCAATCTGTATGTGTGCAGTCAGTGTGCTTGTGAGTATTCATTGAGTGAGTGATATGTGAGTGGGTGACCTGTGAGTGACTGGTTAGTGCATGTGCTGTCTGTATCTGTTCAGTCACTGTGCATGTGAGTCACTGGTCAGTGGGTGTGATGTCTGTATGTATGCATTCAGTGTGCGTGTGAGTATTCATTGAGTGAGCCGTCCTGATATGACCTTAGATGTTGCTAGGACGTAAAACAACAACAAACAAACAAACAACAACATTGAGTGAGTGATTTACAAAGCTCGGTTCACCCGAAGTCTGGTCAGCGAGGGTCAATAGCTCCGCGGTCCAGTCCACCGTTTAGAAGATTATGTTCAATATTTAATGCCTGAGGCGTGTTCGCATGCAAATGGCTTCCGACTCTGGAATTCCACTCTCCCAAAGCAGCAGGGTGCCTGTGTGTGTGTGTAGAGGCACGGGGGCGGGGGGTGCGGCGGGAGGGGTTGGGGTTGGCTAAGTGTTTCCAATGCTGTGGCGTATGTATGAACAACTTTTTATCGGCTACGATGTTGAAGGCCGCCACCTGGTTAGCTAACGCCGGTGTTGGGAAATGGGTCATGGGATATGTACGGAGCCAAAGCGTGGAGGCGTTAGCTAACATATAAGTTATTTATAGATTTGGGAAATCCCTCTGAGCCTGTTCCCGGCGAGCACCGCTATTTGCCAATATCGCCGCCGGCGGCGGTGACCAAATTTCACTTTTTGATTATGTTATTCTGTTAAATATGATAGCATTGAATAGATTTGGGCCTAATATATCACCGCCGATTCTGTGAGAAGATTGCTCACGGCCATTGACAATGCACTGAGTTTGCCGGTATGCGCAGTGCAAAACGTTTAATTTATTCAAAGTTAATAGAAATGCAGAAACCTAACCTTATAAATTTAATATCATCTATTCGTTGAATATGTTTTATATATGTGTTCCAACCGGTTTTTGTCTATGTGGTGTGGTTTTAGAGATATTTCACTTTTTCTGTGCGGCGGCAGCGGCGGCGGCGATTTGTTTTGTTTACATTCGACAATATGAATATCGCCACCGATGTAGGGGCGGCGTTAATATCGCTTCGATTTTGCGGTTAATTTGACCAAATTTCACTTTTTGATTATGTTATTCTGTTAAATATGATAGCATTGAATAGATTTGGGCCTAATTGGTACACCTAACACCGCCCTTAAACCTGCTACGGAGTGGTGTTAGCCTACCCCATCTTAAACTATGGAGAATGCGCAATGAGCTACTCATAGCATTAGCACCAGAGAGGAGGCCAAATGAGTTGAGCATCCGTCTCCCGCTTTGGTAGATCATGGGGTTCGAAACATGGTCGAGTCAATCCAGTGACTTAAAAATTGATACTCGTCACTTCCTAGCCAGGCGCTCGGCATTATTGGGATAGGGCAAGGACTGGTTGGCTCAGTGTTAGGATAATGTGACTGAGTGGGATATCAGGTCATGGTGCTGGCAGCCTGGTCTCCCAGCGAGGCAACACTATAAAGTCACCATCAGTGCATACTGTCACAAGTTGGTACCCATCCTGATATGACCTTAGATGTTGGCAAAACCAACCAACTCTCCAGGTACATGTTTGGTTATAATTATATAAAGGCAGCGAACTCATGCAAAGCTCTGCTGGAAGGCAATTGTCTACACTTGAGACTGGATGGAATAGTTAAATCAGTCAGGCACTTGGAAGATCTGAACCATAGCTGAGTCAAACCAATACTGTACAAAATTCATATTTATCCCGTTTTTACTTTAAATGTCACAAGGACGTAAAACCCCGATAAATCAAACCAATCCTGTCCCACCCTATCTCTCAGAAGTCGCCATATGTAGCGCATTGCCTCGTGGAACCTCAGATGTTGTTAGAACGAGACACCCCAAACAAACAAACCAGCAAACCGACAGCCAACTGCAGGATCCCCAATGAGTTTCCCAAAGCGCCATCACCATTCAGTGCTGGGTACCAGAAGTACAACAAGAAGTAGCTAAAAAATGAAACAATGACTAAACCTTATGGCCCTGTCACACTACGACGTGACTACGTCAGCGTAGGGAGAACGTGAAAAACGTCGAACTTCTCGGCGTAGTATGCAAATTTGGGCACAAGTTGAACGTGGATGCAGCGTAGTGGACAAGAGAGTAACAGCGGTAAAGCATAGTAATACCGTCATTCAACGAGAGAGGACAAAGTCATTACGCTCACGGTACGCTATGAACGTTATTCCATCGCCAGAAGAATGTTACGTGACGTTACATATGTCATGACATGGTGGCGAAACGTTGAACGTACATTGAACGTATGTTCTCCTGACGTTCTCCTGACGTTCTCCTGACGTTCTCCTGGGGCCAAATGTAAGAGTCCGGGTTAGGGCTCGTAACCCACGTGTCGTGCGGATTTCCCGGGTTAGCGGCCCAAGTGTCAATGTATGTGCCCGGGATAGGCAAACTCCTCGAGGGTTAACGTCGTCTTCACTAACTCCAACTTGAGCCTGGGATAACGTCCGGGTTAGGCACCAACTCGGGCCAAATCTATTCAATGCGACCATATTTAACAGAATTACATACGCAAATCGTGAAATTTAATTAAATTAACCCTAAATTCGAAGCGTTATTAAGGCTACTGCCGCATTGGCGGCGATATTAATATTTATATTTTCGAATCGACGCACGTAAAGTACACAAATCGCCGCCGCCACCGCATCGACATCGCTTTCCATACTGGCAGAGGCGACGGTTTGTTTACTGTACGTTCGTCGATTCGAAAATATAACTATTAATATCGCCGCCAATGCGGCAGTAGCTTTAATAACGCTTCAAACTTAGGGTTAATTTAATGAAATTTCACGATTTGAGTATGTAATTCTGTTAAATATGGTCGCATTTAATATATTTGAGCCTAATATATGCCTACGAAGGCAGAGGGATTTCCCAAATCTATAAATAACTGAAACGTTAGCTAACCCGCGCGCGCTTTGGACTGATACATCCCCCGTGACACATATATTAAGGCCGACAATAGATACCCCGCCGGCCGCCCTTAACTCCGCAGCCGATAAAATGTGGCTCTTACATTTGGCCCCTGACGTTCTCCTGACTTTCCCATTACGCCGCGTGGACATTTCCACCGGGTTTAATGTGGGTCAATGTAGTGGAACGTAGTTGAACGTAGTGAGCAGCATTTGACTAACATCCGTTTAACGTCATTGACGTTTGCTGAACGTGTACAGAACGTACGGCGAACATAAACCCTTACGTTCGAGTTACATAGAAAGTTTTGAACAGGTTCAAAACTTTTAAGCGCGCCGATGTAACACGACGTAACATGACGTAACATGACGTAGCTCGACGTCAGTCTAACGTCCTTCTGACATCATCACAACGTAACCCAATGTACGTCAACATAATGACGAAAGGTGATCATGTCAGGCTTACGTTTGCTCGTTATGTCATAGTGTGACAGGGGTATTAAGCCCCTATCACACCTCGCCCGATTGAGGAAATGGATAGAGCCGGACAAAAATATTCTAGTCCGGTGTGATTCGAATGTGAAATGTATCGATTATGTAACAGATGGTAATGGATGGGTAACAGACAGTAACAGATAGGTAACAGACAGTAACAGTTGATAGCGTATCTAACAATCAACAGACAATTCAGGATACAAAAATAACTATAACGAATGGCAACGGATGTGTAATGGATATGGAACAGACGGGAATGGACGGGAACGGACAGTAACGGATAATAACCACATACATCAGTCCAGCGCAATCCATTACAAGTTTTGTGCATGCTCAAAACTTGTGACGGATCAGACCGGATATCAATGGATATCAATGGATATCAACGGATATCAATGGATATGCAACCGACACAAACTGGACTTTGCCGGATATCAACAGACTTTGTTCGGTTTCTTTCTGCTTCCCCAATCCGGCGAGGTGTGACAGAGCCTTTAAGCTATGAGTATGCCCCCCCCCCCCCCCCCACCCCCGTCTGGTTCGCGGAGCGCATGCGTGAACAACGACCCCTGCCTGCCACCATGGGCATCACCCACTTTCCCTGGAATTTGGAAACAAGAGCCACCGTATCTCTCACATGTCCGCATAGGACTGAGCGGCATGCTGGCCTTGCGCAGTTGCGTGCTCGGGGAGATTGGATGGCGAACTGAAGAGTCATTTATTGAAGTCGACTGTCCATGTCTAAGTCGCTGCCCTAAAGTTGCTATGGTTTTGAGATATATATATATATATATATATATATATATATATACATACATATATGGTGTATAACACATTATGCAAATATAAAGATATGTAAGGGAATTATTATTATTATTATTATTGTTATGCTCTGTAAGACCCAACACTGTACTGGTGGCGCCACATGCGGCCCTCCTTGCCTCCACCGGATATTGACCAGTGTCACTGACACCGGAGGAATTTTGGCAGGCAATATATACATATATATGTACGCAATGCATAACGCATTATATAATGGGGCAGTCACACTACGACGTGTTTTCCGGCGTGCCGCCAACGCGCTTAAATATATTCAATGCGTCGAGAAACGTAAAACTTTTCGGCGTGTTTTGAGAAAACTCGACGTGTTGGGAGCGTGTTGCTGGCGCGTCATTGGCGCGCCGCCAACGTATTGCACTGTTGGGGGGGGGGGAAACCAAGGCCGCTTGACCCAATTTCAAACATCAGTCGGCGGGTTCCCACACGGGTTGCTAGCCTGTTGTCAACGTGTTACGGACGTGTTGTCGGCGTGTCGCCAGTGCGTTAAACCAATTCGACGAGTTGCTAGCGTGTTGTCACACTTGTCTCTGTATATGTCTCTGTGTCTCTGTCTGTGTCTCTGTGTCTCTGTCTGTGTGTATGTGTCTCTGTATATGTCTCTGTCTGTGTCTCTGTCTGTGTCTCTGTCTGTGTCTCTTTCTGTGTCTGTGTCTGTGTCTCTGTCTGTGTCTCTGTCTGTGTCTCTTTCTGTGTCTGTGTCTGTGTCTCTGTCTGTGTCTCTGTCTGTGTGTATGTGTCTCTGTATATGTCTCTGTCAGTGTCTCTGTCTGTGTCTCTGTCTGTGTCTCTGTCTGTGTCTCTGTCTGTGTCTCTGTCTGTGTCTCTGTCTGTGTCTCTGTCTGTGTGTATGTGTCTCTGTCTGTGTCTCTGTCTGTGTCTCTGTCTGTGTCTCTGTCTGTGTCTCTGTCTGTGTCTCTGTCTGTGTCTCTGTCTGTGTCTCTGTCTATGTCTGTGTCTGTGTCTGTGTCTGTGTCTGTGTCTGTGTCTCTGTCTGTGTCTCTGTCTGTGCCTCTGTCTGTGTCTCTCTCTGTGTCTGTGTCTGTGTCTGTGTCTGTGTCTGTCTGTGTCTCTGTCTGTGTCTCTGTCTGTGCCTCTGTCTGTGTCTCTCTCTGTGTCTGTGTCTCTGTATGTGTCTCTGTCTGTGTCTCTGTCTGTGTCTCTGTCTGTGTCTGTGTGTGTCTCTCTCTCTCTCTCTCTCTCTCTCTCTGAGACACAGAGAGATAGACACACAGAGACACACACACAGAGACACAGAGACACAGACAGAGACACAGAGACACAGACACACACACAGATACAGAGACACACAGAGACACATACATAGACACAGACAGAGACACAGACAGCGACATATACAGAGACACATACAGAGACAGAGACACCGACAGAGACACAGACCAAGACACAGACAGAGACACATACAGAGACACAGACAGAGACACACACAGAGACACACACAGAGACACACACAGAGACACACAGAGACACAAGAGACACACACACAGACACAGAGACACACAGAGATACATACATTGACACAGACAGAGACACAGACAGAGACATATACAGAGACACATACAGAGACAGAGACAGAGACACAGACAGAGACACAGACAGAGACACATACAGAGACAGAGACAGAGACAGAGACACAGACACAGACACAGACACACACAGAGACACAGAGACAGAGAGAGACACACACAGACACAGAGACACACATAGACACATACATAGACACAGACAGAGACACAGACAGAGACATATACAGAGACACATACAGAGACACAGACAGAGACACAGACAGAGACACAGACAGAGGCACAGACAGAGACATATACAGAGACAGAGACACAGACAGAGACACAGACATAGACACAGACAGAGACACACACACAGACACACACACAGACACACACAGACCCACACAGACAGACAGAGACACATAAACACACACACAGAGACACAGATACACAGAGACATACACACACAGACAGAGACACACACAGAGACACAGAGACACACACACACACACAGACACACACACAGACACAGAGACACACACAGAGACACACACAGAGACACACACACAGCAACGTGCGAGCAACGTTCCTCCAACGCACTGGTAATGCATTTCGACGGTCTGCTAACGCGCCCATGACGCGTAACGCAACACGTCGGCCAACGCCGAAAGTTTTGTGCAAGCACAAAACTTTTGGCGCTGGGCGACGCGCGCCGACGCGTTGTATCAAAGCGACCTGTCAATCATAGTGTACCGACGTGTACCGACGCGCCGGCAACGCATTTGTAATGCGTTTGTAACGCGTCCCAAACCATCCTGACGTCTTGCCAAAAAAAAAAACACGTTGCCACACATTGTCCAAAGCTGGGCCAACACGTCGTAGTGTGACTGACCCAAGTAAAAATATGCGGAGGTGAATAAATATTCTCTTACCTATACAGCTATCCTCCTAACCTGACACATGGAGATATACAGAATTCACCTAATATATTGATCTAATATATTGATCTAATATATAGTTCTATAGAACTAACCTAATATATTAATCTATTATATAAGTACCTAATATATTGATCTAATATTTACATATACAGTAAAATCTCTCTAAATCGACCGACCTTGGGAGCGACTTTAAGTGGTCCATTTAGGGAGGTGGTCGGTCTAGGGTTTTAGAATATGGTTACAGTGGTATTATTGGGACCCAAATAAACCGATCGGTATAGGGGAGTGGCCGATCTGTGGAGTTGGTCGATGCTCTGTGGAAAGGTCTTATAATAGAGGATTTTCACCACAAACTACCGAACCCTCTGATAACAGTGACAAGAACTATGTTCGGTGGTTGTTGGTTGTTGGAGTTTTATGTCTTGGCAACTTCCAAAGTCATATCAGGACAGGAACCGACTTGCGACAGTGTGCACTCATGATGACTTTATAGTGCTGCCCCACTGGGATAGCAGGCCACCAGAACCATGACCTGATATCCCACTCAGTCACATTATCCTGACATTAGCCAACCAGTCCTTGCCCTATCCTAATAATGCTGAGCACCTGGCTAAGAAGCGACAAGTATACATTTTTAAGTCATTGGTTTGACTCGACCAGGGTTCGAATCCCACGATCTACCAAAACGGGAGAAGGACGCTCAACTCATTCAGCCATCCCGTCTGGTACCTGGAGAGTGGCAGGTCTGCAGAGTTGAAGTGTTCGCTCTTTTTTTTTTTTTTTTTTGCTACATTAGTTGTTTAAGCAGGGGAAATTTCAGTCATAGAAGACTGGTCTTCCTCATTCCACTGCTGGTCGATAGAAAGCCCGAGCCTACACTTTTACCGACCCAAGGGATTTTTAACCTCCCACACCAGATAGACATGGTATGAGAGCAACCGGCCTTTGATGACGCTGTAAGTTATATCCAGCGGTGGAAATCCAAATTGGCAGAGCTGGGAGCCCGGGGAATTGAACCGCCGACCCTCAGATTAGGAGTCTGACCTAGAAAAAAGTCAGACACTCTAACCACTCCGCCACAGAGAACGCCACTTAATTCGATAAGGAGCAATTCAACAAGGAAGTACAGGTAACAACTAACATACAAGTTTATTACAAAATCGGGTGGACAGAAGCTTCCGGCCCACCTTATAGATAGATACACGTTTATAGTACAGGTGGGTGGGTGGGTGGAAAAGAAAAGGTAGTGCAGGCTAGTCATGTTGCCGGTTCAGCAAGATGTGCTGATAGCTAGTGGCAGGCCGGCCTATAGTCAGTAATGAAGGGTGTGAAAGCCAGCCACTGTGACATGGTTGGATGGGCGAGGAAAGCACCCATCCACAGTCTGATCCACCCACGATTCAAGTGTGGCGGCGGGGCGGAGGGGAGGGGTGCGAGACACAATATAGTACCATGTATTAAATTCGGGAACTCCCTTTATAATTAAGGAATATACCAAAATGGAATAATTGTTAATGAGGGAATTGTTTGAATATATTTGAGTAATGCACAGTACTAGGTTTTTAACAAAATTATGAGTATGGTATTTTTCTTCTTCAAATTCAGTAAATCCTTTAATTTTATGCATCCTTTTGCAGATATTGGTTTCCTGTTATTTTACGATGCATTAGTCATATCCCAGCTATTTGTTTAAGCTATTACTAGCAAGTTATCGCATATTAACCCTACAAACACTTACCATACTAGTCTAACATAGTTACCTCCCCGTATAGGTTTCTTTTTTCTCTTATCTTGTCCTTTACCTATCATTCATGGACTGATATTTTGCTTATTTCCCTGTAATTAATTATCTATCTATATATTGTGGTAGATTTGTTTACTGTGTAGTGCCAATTGCCATTATGGCTGGAAGACCACTGCATTAGCACTGGCAACATGTTATTCAGAGGAATAAAAACACTTGAACAAAAAAAATAAAAATGCTAAGAATTGAGAAAATCTGAGAGTTATCTGTTTTGTCTAAAACTACACTGGAAAGGCTCTCTGCAAAATACCGCCAGGATTATGGCATATCTGCCACTCTCCAAGCACTTATTGAGTTATGTGAACAAACACATATGTAGTTATATAAAACTGTGCTGGAGAGTCGAGGTACAGTTCGAATCTCGCTAGTTCACGCTCTCCATACGCACAGTCCATGCACTTGTAACAATTTCAAATACAGCACAAGGTAATACCCCTGTCACACTACGACGTAATGAGCCAACGTTAGCCTAACGTGGTGATATTTCGTCATTACGTTGATGTACGTTGGATTACGTTATGATGACGTCATAATGACGTTAGAGTGACGTCGAGCTACGTCATATTACGTCGTGTTACGTCAAGTTACGTCGAGAGGTTTTGGACATGTTCAAAAGTTTCGACGTAGGTCGAACGTAAGGGTTTACGTTCGCCGTACGTTCTGTTCACGTTCAGCGAATGTCAATGACGTTAAACGGACGTTATTCCAACGCTCCTCACTACGTTCAACTACGTTCCACTACGTTGACCCCCATTAAACTAAGTGCAAATGCCCACGGGGCGTAATGGGAACGTCAGGACAACGTCAGGAGGAACGTCAGGAAAACGTCCGGAGAACGTGCATTCAACGTACGTTCAACGTCTCATGACTTAGCTAACGTCACGTAACGTTCTTCTGACGATGGAATAACGTTCATAACGTTCCGTCAGCATCATTACGTTGACCTCTCTCGTCGAACGACGGTATCACTACGCTTTACCGACGTTACTCTCTCGTCCACTACGTTGCATCCACGTTCAACTTGTGCCCAAATTTGCATACTACGCCGAGAAGTTCAACGTTCTTCACGTTCTCCCTACGTTGACGTCGTTACGTCGTAGTGTGACAGCCCCATAAGGCCTTTTAAAGCTGTTGGTTTTCTTTCATTTAATGATTTATTTCCATCAGTTTGCTCAAACATCCACATATTGACTCACAGTGAACAACACCCAAATCTTAATTTCAGGATACTATTAACCCAATTCATAAGTCAACTCTACAACTGACTAACCAAGAAACCGCGAGTACTCACAGTAATAAAGCACATTTTCAAACTCATCCAGGATTTCATTAACTGTTGAATACGTCATTTTGACGAATAACATGTTTTCCACCCAATATAGAGTATAGAAAGGCTATATAACATTTAGAGATGATAACATATTTATTGATGATAACACATATAAGGAGTGGTGGTAATGGGCGGGTGCGGGTATGCGGGTAATGCAGTACCTATCTGCTAAAATACCTCAGGGTGTTTGACGCCCCTGCCTTGCAAAGTTATAAACCACTGCCTTGTGGTATAGGTTCTTGATAGAATCAACGGCTAAGGGAGCAAACCCTAACAGAAAACCATGCTTCCGTGGCAGCATTAAGGGTGGTGATGAAGGGAACTCCCAACATCTCCCGGCCAGCTACTGCAGGGACAAATAGTTTGCGCCTGTCTTGACGTGTTCTTGCCGGTGTGAAACCTCTATTTGCTCCCCGAGAGAGTGCTGCTAGTAACTTGCAAAAGCCAGCAGCACTTCAACACTTTGCAAGCAGCTTTTATGAAATGCACAACCGCACAGAACAGCGGCGGTTAAGAAATAAAAGCAGTCTTTGTCGCATTGCGACCGACAGCATGATGATGATGATGGTAATGGGCATAGTTTTTGCTAGCGTCATCTGGGCAGCACCCCGGGAACCAGGCTAGCTGGTTTTTTTTAATTCTTTAAAACATTTTTTTTATACAAAAGTCTTGAGTACTGAAGATGCTTGGTCTATCTAATTATCATATATGATTGTCTAATTATTATATGTACTAATCCAGTTAACAGCATTATGTAATGACACAATCCTAGATTATTGATCGGAGTAACTGAAGTTCATGATGTTCCAGGTACTAGTCGCTCTCCCTAGAGCTACATTTGCCATACTTATATCCAATACTGATTTGGCAGCCTATAAACCTACATCAGCATGTCTGCAGTACCTCACATTTCCCAGATGACAACCCATCCAAGTACTGACAAGACTCAACGTTGCCTAACTTTGGGCGTTCAGATGAGAACCAGTGTTTCCAATAAGATACTGGACGTAATTATAATTTCGCAGATAAGTAATTTATCAATGAGGTGCCGATGAAGTGGCCCCATGACATTCTTAATTCACATCCGGCTGGGTTCACACGCATGCGCGAAGGTATACGGCGACTTCCGTTGCCCAGCCTGCTGCCGTGCCAACTCCCTGTCTCTGGTGCCGGTGTGGCGGTTTAAAATCTCAGTGTGTTTAGATTCTACGCTCAGGGTTCTGCACATGTGTCAATGGGTTATGCGCATGCACGTATCCGATTAACACGACCTGGGCGACTCGGGTCAAATGAGTTGCAAGAAATTCAAATAGAACACCGCAAGTGGAGTTGACAAAAACAGGTCCCTTGTGCAAAAAGTTTAACCCACCTCTTGGCTGGGGTTGGCTAGGAGTGGTGACATCACATTTGTATATCAAAAGGTTGCTAGGGTCACCCGAGTTGATTAATCGAATACGCTGAAATGCCGTTATATTTTGATGCATGCGCAAAACCCCAAGCATAGAATCTAAACACACTGAGATTTTAAACCGCCACACCGGCTTAAGCAAGTTTCTTATCGTCTGTCTGCTGGCAAAGCACCCACATTAGTAATTCCATATTTACACAGATTCACTACATTTAACTCCTAGACAGAATGCAATTTTTATTTTGGACAAGTGCGGTGTCTTCGGTATTATAAGATGTGATTTATATTTGTCAAAATGTGATGCATCTGTTCTCAAATAATAACACCCCTTATATATATTATGTGATGCATACTTTATTACATTAATAAAAATGACGCAAGGTTCTTTTTTATTATAATTTCCATATTTCAGCTATATTATATCATAATGGCGCCACAGTGGTGGTTTTCGTCATTAAGCTAAGCACTTGCTCAGAGGGCGGTTGATAGTGGAAATCCTCTATAAGACCTTTCCCCCAGAGCATGCTGCACAGTGATCTTCTACCCACAATATTAGTTCTTGCCACTGCCATCAGAGGGCGGGTTGATGCTGAAAATCCTCAATAAGTCCTTTTCCCCAGAATATAAATCTATTTCCCAGTGAGCTGGTTCCTTCATAATCGCCAGAGGGCGGCTTGGTTGTGGAAAGCGACTATGAAGTATTATGTGTTGGCCATATTTATCATTCTTTTAGCTCAGAACATAAGCCTTGCCGTCTTTGCAATGCGCACAGACAGTGTGGTGTCAAGTCGGCAGGCCCCACTTCCGGCATGCACATCCGGTTGGGAAGAAGCCAGCACCCACTGTGGGTAATAACTGAATTCCACGAACCCAGAGGTTGATCGATTAATTGGTGGTTGCTTTACGCAATGTCAACAGCATAGGCCATATTCACGGCGAGAAATGTTTGTTTTTTGTTCAAACCATCGCCTTTACATGTCAAAGCATACAATCAATTTTGTGTTAATGGACACTCATGAATTTTTTTAACTCACAATCATATAGTTTCTGGTCAAGCTAAATAAAATTCTAGATGATAGTATTTTTCACTGATGAATTTGTTTAATAAGCTATATGAGGTGGTACAAACCAGCTGCTCTCAAAAAGGCTCAAATGTTTTCTTGTTTTACTTTAGTAAAAAGGTCATGCATGCGAACCAGGAGGATGCACATGAACACAAGCCCAACCCTGTTGCACCAATTAAGAGCAGAGCTCACGAAATGTTGGGGATGGCCAGTCTGGAGCGATGTTCTATTAATTTCTTCTTTTGTAACAACTTTATTCTTCTGAATATTTCTTCTATTGTTGTTCATCTGGTACCAAATGGTGTGGCTGAATGACTTGAGCGCCAACTTCCCGTGTGGCAGGTTTCGGGATTCTAACCTTTGGGGTTCAAATCCGGCCGAGTCAAACCAATGACTTAAAAATTGACACTTGTCACTATCTACCCTGGCTATCAGCAGTACTAACATGGGGCAAGGAGTGGTTGAATGAGGAAGATCAGGTGTACACGAGTAAAAGCTTACCCGGCTTAATCAACAAATGTAATCAACAATTTCAAAAAAAGGAACTGGACCCTTGATAGGTAGCTTACACATGCGTTTATTTTTGGTTTTGTCAAAAATGCTAATATTATGATTCCAAGGTAAGAACGGATTGAGATGAGGTGGGATGCAGTAGTTAGTCGGTGGGGTTTACATCCTAGCAACAGCTGGTGTCATATCAGGAAAGGTATCGACCTCAAACAGTGCACACTTATAGCGACTTAATAGTGCTGCTTCATCGAAAAACCGTTCCATTGGCCTGACATCTCATTCAGTCTAATTATTTCGACGTAGTTCTTTGTATATCTTAAAAAATGCCGAGTTCCAGGCAAAATAGCGAGAAACACTGTTCAAGTGTTTAGTTAAATAATTTTTGCGGTTAAAAAAAAATCACAATGTACCCCTTTAGTCGTGTCAGATTAAAAACGAAATCTCCCCCCCCGCCCCAAAAAAAATTAATCTGGTGTCCAAGTACATTATCGTTATCGGCTATACCTTGGCATGGGACTGTGACACTGAGTCATCATCCTTAATTTAGCTCATTTCCGGTCCCGCTAACGCCTACCCGGGACGGTGAAAGCCGGCGCCAGCAATGGCAACGGGGCTGCTGGTTGAGGCTCTGGACGATGTGCTTGTGGATGCTGTGGCTCCTTCTGGCATGGCAGTAGTAGTGACTGGGAGCATAGCCGCATCGCCAAGGCGAAACTCTCCGAATAGAACTCCCCAAGAAGCGACGGGTCGATCTCTTCGGCTACCGCCCCCAGCCCCATTCCCCACAGCATCGGCGGCGACACTTTCGTCGGCCCCATCATGCCGCTCAGCCAGCCCTGGATGATCCCAGCCTCCTCCTGCTGGTCCCGCAGTTCTGACAGCAACTGGTTGATGTCGGTGTTGCTGGTGGGTGTTCGTGGGGAGCCCTTTCCCTTGGCTGCCAGGGGCGGAGTTGTGGGTAGTGTTGCTGCTGTGGGTGGTGGTTGACTCGACGGTGGTGCAGCCTGGTCAGGTGGCGTGAGAATGTCATCGTCGACATCGATGCAGTGAGAGGGCTGCCACCCGAATACACGCCTGTTGCTGTAGTTGCTGTTGAAGCTGCATGGACAGGTTGCAACCGGGACTGCAATGTCACCCCTGATCTCAATGGCTGCCGCATGATATGTGTTCGCAGGAATCCAAAATGTTCCTGTATGTACATCTCGCGTTCCGACAACTGCCTCACTGCGGCACCATACTTCAAGTCCCTCAATTTCCCCATCTTTGCCCATATGGACTCATACCATGTGATGAGTGGTTTGGGGTCATCCAACCCCATCTCTTTGGCCTTCTCTTCCCACGCACGTCTCTTCAAAGCAGTGTTCTTATAGTCGCTCCGTCCCTTCACATAGATGTAGACGTGCAACCATAGCTACTCAGACATGTCGATGACTGCTCAGTTGTGAGCGGAAGAGCGTCCCCCCTTCTTCTGCCGCACTGACAAAGTCCCTTGTGACAATGGGACTGTTGTAGGTGGCATCACAGGACGAGGAGGCGGTGACACGTCCCAGACAGAGTCCTCATCGGAAGACAATCCGGAAGTTGATGGTGATGGTGCTGGTTTCCTCCGTGCTATCGTGGCGACCTTGTGTGCTGCAGGCTCCTTCTGAGCAACCCTTTTGGATGCAATTCTCTTTCCTGTAGGCTTGGTCATGGTGAGATGTGTCCTCGGCACTGCTGGATTTGGAAATGAGCCCTGCAGCGCCGCACACTCTTTTATACTCACAGCTTTCCGTGAGTAGTCTGGGGGTGGTCCGGGCAGTCCTGGTGTGAACCGGGGGTGAAAAGGGGATGGTCCGAGTTGTCCAGGGGTGGTCCGGGGCTCATCCAGGCTAGTCTGGGGCAGTCCGGGGCGATCCGACATGGTCTGATGCGGTCCAGTGTCAATCTGGGACTAGTCTGTGGCTACACCGGGGAGTCCGGGGGTAGTCCCGGGTGGTCCTGGGCGATCTGGCCTCTGGTCTGGCGCTCATCCAGGGCTCGTCCGGGAAGGTGTGACTGCGAGGAAAAAAACGACGAAAACAGCCATTTTATCCGGGGCGGTCCGGGAGAGTCTGGGCGATTGGTCCGGGGGTGGTCCAGGTAAAAATCCGGGTCTCGTCCGGGTAGGTGTGACTGGGGCTTTAACATTTATGGGACATTTGCATGTCTTTTTGAAGGATTTTTCGCCCCAGAATTTGACCACAAATGAAGTGAGCTTTCAAGTGAGTACAGTAAGACACATCAAGCAAGGCGTTTATGAACTGATTAATTGATGGTTGGTTGTTCGTTGGGAGTTTTACGTCCTGGCAACATCAAAGGTCATATCAGGACGGGTACCGACTTGTGATAATGCACACACAAGGCAACTTTATAGTGCTTCCCCGCTGGATTACCAAACCACCAGCACCATGTCCTGATATCTCACTCAGTCACATTATCCTGTCACTGAGTCAACCAGGCCTAACCTTATCCTAATAATGCCGAGCACCTGACTAGGAAGCAATAAGCATCAATTTATAAGTCATTGGTTTGACTCCATGAGGGGTTCGAACCCGCGATCTACCAAAACAGGGGACGGACGCTGAACTCATTCGCCCATCTCGTCTGGTTCTGATTAATTGAATTAAGTGATTGGTTGGGGTTTGACGTCCTGGCCAAATCTGGGGTAATATCTCAGCTGGTACCGACTTGTGATAGTGTACACCTATGTTGGCTTTATAGAGTTGCAGTCACCAGGGAACCTTGCTAACTCAGTCAAATTTATCCTGGAATTGAGTCAATCATTTATTACGTTGTTCGAATAATGTGAAGCACCATGGTTAGTTGTGATGGGAGCCAGTTATATATTTATATTATTTTCCTTGTTTTGCATCGACTGGGGATTGTACCCACGATCTCATATTCTTGAAGCGGGTGCTGTACAACTAAGCTATCCCTTTCGGTCCCAGTGAATGCGTGGTAGTCAGAGTAAATGAGAGACTTTGATTATCCAAATTATCTAGAGAGATTAAGATTGGCCAAACTTCTCACATCAATGTATTGGTTTTTTTGGGGTTTTTTTCTTGAAAATTTATACTGCCTATCATGGATAAGTCTGAATAGACTTGTTTTCACCATTAGACAGTTTGTCAATAGAAAGCCCGAGCCTACACTTTTACCGACCCAAGGGATCTTTAACCTCCCACATCACATAGACATGGTATGAGAGCAACCGGCCTTTAATGACGCTGTAAGTTATACACCGCAGTGGAAATCCAAATTGGCAGAGGTGGTGGGACGGGGATTGTGTTGTCTATGTAGGGACATGACCGAGACAGACCATAACATATGAGAGGTCTACAGTTCAGTAGCTTCACCGGGCATGTCAACAGCAGGACCGGTGTCAGCGTCTTATTTCCCACAAGTCTCATTTCCCAAATATCGCTTCTGCGTATGCGCGGATTCGAGTGACGAATGCAAACTTTGGTTGACTTTATGACTTTAAACCCAAGAATACTGGAGGAAACGTGTACAACAATATTCTCTACGAGTTTGAGAATATTGGTGAATATATTAAAGAAGTTATTGGCGAAAAACCGATTCGGTCGCCGTGTTGTTTACTTCTGGTCGGTTGCTCGACCGGATTATCACTATTTGTTTTTTAGCGGTTATTCTTATGAGTTTAAACCCAAGAATACAGGAGAATACGTATTGCTTGTGGAGAACAATATTCTCTGACTTTTAGAATATTGACGCATATATTAAAGAATGTATTGGAGTTAAACAGGAGGATACATATTTCTTGTGGAGAACCAGACTTGTGGGAGGTGAGACGCTGACACCGGCCCCAAGACCAACTTGACGACATCCGTGCAAGGTATGCAAGAGAAGAATACAAACCCGCTGCAGGGAACTCGTCTGAAAGCCCCTGTCACACCTCGCCGGATTGAGGAAACGGATAGAGCCGGACACAAATAGTCTAGTCAGATGTGTTTCTGTTTTGGACGGTAACGGACGGGTAACAGATGGTAACGGATGGGTAACAGACGGTAATGGACGGTAATGGTTGATAGCGTATCTAACGATCAACGGACAAATCAGTATACAAAAAGAACTATAACGAACGGCAACGGACGTGTAATGGATATGTAACGGATGGGAACGGACGGTAACGGATGGGAATGGATGGTAATGGATGGGTAATGGATGGGAACAGATGGAGCACGGATGGGGATGCATACATCAGTCCGGCGCAATCTGTTACAAGTTTTGTGCATGCTCAAAACTTGTAACGGATTGGGCCGGATATCAACCGATATTAACGGATATGCAACGGATATACAATGGACACACACCGGACCTTGCTGGATATTAACAGACTTTGTTTGGTTTCTTTCCGTCTTTCCGTTTTCCCAATCCACTGAGGTGTGACAGAACCTTTACAAAGAGAGTTGGAATAAGTTATTATTTGTCTATACTCTGAGTATTAAAGAAATTGAATGAAGGATTGCCAAATACTGAGGGGATCAAGGTAGTGTATATACATATGAGGCGGCTCTGATCTCATGTTACAAACGTGCAAGCCTATGCTATGTAAATATGAGTAGGCTAGTCTAGTAATAAGAGTAGAACAAATAAAAAAGATATATATACCAAGAAAACTAACATAGACTACTAACCATACTAAGCAACCACTTACCTGCTACTGTAATACAGGCAATCAAACACCTTATCAGCTACTATGTGATAAGATAACTCCACCACTACAGCTGGCCAGCATTGAAAACAAGCCCAAGCACTCAAGCTTATATGCTATGGACAGTATAAACACAGCCTCAATCAAGAGATCATCACACAACCATCTGGAAATATAGGTCTGATGACAATCGTCCAATAAAAACTTAAGCAAACCTAAGTAAAGAAATAATTCCAAGTGACCATATCGTGTATGATGCGAACATAAACATTTTGACAACACTTGATTTATTTATTTTATTATATTTTTCGAGTTCACGACCTTTAGCCCTCAGCTGAATCATTTCGGATGTTCTATGATTAGCCGAACGCAACAATTAAGACCAACATTATTTACAATGTAAATATGTCAACTCACACTGGCTGTTTGGCGACCATCAAATACAAGCCAAGCCAAGCAAAACACGGAGAGAAGATAATTGCCATTAAAACAACACTAACACCAGCGGCAGCCAAAAAGAAAGAGACACAAAATTGATAAGAATTACACAGTTTCTTGGTATTGCAATTAAATTCTATTGTAATGCCAAATAACCGATTTTACATGCTCAAAGAAGTTCACTGTTGCACTATGACGAATTGTTTGCGCTGACTTGTCAACCAAATGGCTCAGTATAGAGGAACAGTCATTAATACCACTGCATTTCATATATAGATAGATACACAGATGAACCTCGATCCAACGGACACCGATGCAACGGATTCCGGATCCAACAGACACAATCCACTAGAGTGAATATCTGAACATTTGTGCACTTTAAGAGTTATTAGGGAACAGTATCAGCGAGGCAAGCAGTTGAAACTTGACACATTTTTTAAACGCAAGGATCCTGAACCCCAGCATTCTGAACATCAGCCTCCTGAACCCCAGTCTTCTGAACCCCAGCCTTCCACCAGCAATACTTTGTACCCCCTGGAAAATTTCGTCGCTGCAATGGACAAACGGCTTTAACGGACAACTGCTCCCCCCTATTAGTCCATTGGATTGAGGTTCATCTGTATATATATGTATATATATATGCATATATATATATAGTAGTGAATTGCACTAACATCACGGGTAAAGAACCACATGCACAGTTGGTTGGTTGTTGGAGCTTTATGTCCTGGCAACATCTAAGGTGATATCAGGATGGGTACCGACTTCTGACAGTGCACACTCATGGCGACTTATAGTGCTGCCCCACTGAGAGACCAGTCCACCAGCATCATGACCTGATATCCCACTCAGTCACATTATCCTGACACTGAGCCAACCGGTCCTTGATGCTATCCTAATAATGTTGAGCACCTTGTAATATGTACTGGAATGTCCGGCCGTCTGAGCCCCAGAAATACCTATTACTCTTCCCAGGTGCGTTCTAACAACGGTCTGTCAGTTCACACCTGATGCCCCTCTCCAACAAATTCATAAGCAAGAAAGGGAAGACAAGTCGCGCAAGATTGACTGACAGTGAAGAAGTTGTGCTTTATTGGCATCAACTCCCGTTCACCTACTAGCGATATATCACCCTGACTCCTTACCTTCTGTCCTCACAGAGCCCCATTACTCTCTTTAGTATGTATAGGAATCAGTGCCTACAGCCCATTGAACTGGAGTCCCATGGTTGTTGCACACAACTCAGTTTGTATATGAAAGGTGGAGCCTCAGACAGAGTGTCTGGGTTCCTGGACAAGAGAAGAGTGTGTTCACTTCAAGAGTCCTTCCAGAAGTGTGTCTCTCTCAAGAGTCAAGAGTAGAGTGTCCTAGTAGTGCCTGTAGCATCATATAGATCAGAGTGTCTAGAATGATCAATATCAGAATGAGGCTTGTGTGGTCAGGTGGGGCAAAGGGGCGCAGGTGACTGGGCCAGCCAATCAGACACCCTCTACAGCCCGGGGGGGGGGGGGGGGTGACGCCCTAATAGGGGCTGCTGTCACTCAACCCCAGCTGCAGGTGGTGTCCATAATGTGTGCAGAGTGGCTGGGTATGCCTGCCCATCTGTCCTGTGGTAACAGGTAGTTGCAGACAGTTACAATAAATATATATATTAAAAATGTCCTTCTCCTCCACTTTCACCCTTACTGGTCCATACAGGGAACATTTCACCAAACATAAACAGTCTCTTATATAGGAACATCTTGTCATAATCTCGGGCACTATGTATTATCATATATTTCACATAGCCTAATATGTCACACAGCGAGTGGGGCACCCATTGCTTTTCTATTACATAACCTTGGTCCCCACTCCATCGCCCGAGGATAATAATGTTCTCTGCCAATACAAAATTCCGAACCGAAAATCCGTATATTTTTACAACCTGGCTAGGAAACGCACATGCACAGTAGATTGTGTTTAGGTTGACTTACATGAAAGAACCTAGATTGTCTAATGGTTAGGATGCTTACCTTGGAATGGCAGAAAGGCACTGAGCTCGAGTCCCCCATTCCTATGCCCATCCACACACCACCCAATCAATAATTAAGCCAACCGTCGCTTACCACAAAGGCATTGGAGCGAACCCAAGTTTGAAACAGTTACATATACATATATATATATTTATATACAGATATATATATGTATATATATATGGTCTATGCAATCTTTTATTCAGCTAACAAGAAAATCATAGTTATTACTATTCGTCGTTTATCTATGCACCGAAACCAGTGGCCGAATGCACGTAGGTTCGAATCCTGACTGAGTCAAACCAATGACATACTAAATTGATACTTGCCACTACCTAAGATCGTTGGATTAGAACCCACGGGTTGGAACCCTGATCGAATTAAACCAATGACTTAAAGATTGATACTTATCGCTTCCTAGCCAGGCACTCTGCATGTTTAGGATAGGGCAGAGACTGGTTGGCTCACTGTCAGGATAATGTCACTGAGTGGGATATCAGGTCATGGTGCTGGTGGCCTGGTCCAAGTTAATTGCTTAAATATGTCGAATATTTAAATATGTCTGTGTAATCTCATTTGTATATCATACAACATAGTTATTTTGTGGCCAGAAGTTGGCCATGATTAATCAGGTTCACCAGAGTGGAAGGATTACCCCTCGGTGAGGATGTTGAATCGCCTTTTCTACTGTCAAAATTCTGCGCGAATGAGGCAGATAGGGGGGGGGGGGGACCACGCACGCACGTGACCTCCCTGAGTCGGTAGCTCCCGGTATTGGGAGCATTGAGATGGTAGCCAAGGCGCTCCAGCCCAGTCCAGTGAGCAGTAGACAAGCAAGCCGTTGTTAACATAGGAGGTACCCCCCCCCGGGGGGACAATGAGCCCAGTACACAATAACATCACTCAGTCATATATTGGCTTATCGGGTGGCTCGAGGGCATCACCTATAATATTCATTAACCAGTGCTCAGATATCACCACAAGACATATACAGGTTAATAGCAGACAAGCAATGCAGGTAGACTTCATTCCAAATAATATTAGCATAACAAGTTATACAGCACAAAATTGCATCGTCCGATTGTTTTGAGCTTCTGTGGTTTTCTGAGATAAATATATGATGTTGATTGTTATAATCTACCATACTTTAGTTTGTAACAACTTTTATTTTAAATGGCTAACTTTTGAGATATTTGAAGTGCAAACATGCACAATTAGTTTTGGCAACCACACCACAACGCTGACATCATAGGCTTCAGCAGTAATAGATCCCATTAAATTGACTCAATATTCCTTTCTATGTAGCAACAAATGTTTAATAAATATACCAGTGTCTAAGTTAAATGCATAGAATACAATCTAGATAATTGCTTTGGTTTTGAAAATTTGATATTTTCATCGGGCTTTGCAGTTTTAAATCAAATTGAATTCAATTAAAAACTGAATTAAAAAAGAAACACCACCCACACCTTCTTTGGCAGAGCCTTTAGTCCGATGTTTAATTTAAGATCACGAATGATTAACATATGGATTAAACCGTTCTCCTAGCGTGCCTGGATATGAATGTCAACATGCTTGGCTGAATAAGGGATTTATTCAATTCCTTGAAGATTTATACTGCCTATTATGGATAAGTCTGAATAGACTTGTTTTCACCATTAGACAATTTGTCGATGGAAAGCCCGAGCCTACACTTTTACCGACACAAGGGATTTTTAACCTCCCACACCACATAGACATGGTATGAGAGCAACTGGCATTTGATGATGCTGTAAGTTATACACAGCGATGGAAATCCAAAATGGCAGAGGTGGGGGGCACAAGGAATTGAACCACCGGCCTTCAGATTAGGAGTCCGACCTAGAAAAAAGTCAGACACTCTAACCCCTCCGCCACAGAGAACACATTATTATTAATTATCCCACACCAAAACATTAGTCATCAGATGAACTGCGATGAAAAAATGAGTAAAAACAAATAAAACAAAAGGAAAACACAAAATATGATGTTTGAAAACAAATAATAAGAATTCACGGCCTTCTCATTATAAATGAAATTAATTGTTGTTGTTGTTGTTGATATAATCATTATTTCAGAAAAGAACACCTAATAACAGTCTTCTGTCTATAAGATGGGTTGTATAATATACTAGTTACATTTTGCTGATATACTTAAAGTTGCATAGTCCGATGGCTTTGAGTTTCTGTCATTTTCTGAGATAAATACATTAAATTAATCATTATAAACTACTTTACTTTAGGTTAAAGTAACTTTTAGTTTAAATGGCTAACTTTGGAGATATTTGAAGTGACAACATGGCAAATTAATTTTGGCAAGCACACCAAAACTCTGATGCCATAGGCTTATGCAATAACAGGTTCTATTAAATTTACTCCCCATGCCCTTTCTATGTGACAACAAATGCTTAATAACTGTACCAGTATCTAAGATAAATATGTAGAATCAAATCTAGGTAAGTGTTTTGGTTTTTGAAAATTTGACGCTGCATCGGACAATGCAACTTTAAACTTAAAGTTGCATAGCCCGATGAAGCATAGCATTTTCAAAATTTATTATCTAGATATGATTATCCACGTTTAACTTACATACATATACACGTATTAAGCATTTGTTGCCACATAGAAGGGAATATTGAGTCAATTTAATACAACCCATTACTGCAGAAGCCTATGGTGTCAGAGTTTTGGCATGCTTAATTTAGAATGTTTGCAGTTCATATATCTCAAAAGTTAACCAGTTAAAATACAAAATGCTTCAAACTAAAGTAAGGTAGATTATAACGATCAATTTAATATATTAACCTCAGAAATATACAAAAACCTCGAACCATCAGACTATGTAACTTTAACTAATTGACATACTTAAATAATTAACCAAGTAAGCTGGTCAGTAAGGGGAACTTTTGAAATCCTCACATCACAAACTGCATCGCTCTGACTTCAGAAATTTGACATCGGAAAGACATCACCATAGACAAGTTTGACTCTGACAAGGCGAGCATTTTGGTGCACAGCTATCTAATAATTTAACGACGTAGGAGTCGTCATGACAGACAACCTTTTCACAACGCTGGCCTTTCAGTCTTGTCTGCATCGTGGTGGGCGGTGGGCGGGGATCATGGCGTGGGTGGGGGAGGGTGGGTTGAGGTGGTGGGGTGGGAATTGTGGGGTGGATGGGAGGGGACGTGGGGGCGGGATTGTGGGTGGGTAGGATTGGGGGTTGGGTGGGCGTGGTGGGGGCGGAGGTGGTGGGAATGAAATGTTGGGGTGGTAGGGGAGGTGGAGGTGGTGGGGGTGGTGGGAGTGGGAGTGGTGTGGTGGTGGGAGGGGCTGTGGGGTGGGACGGGAAGTGGGGGTGGGAGTGGAGGTGGTGGTCGGAGGGGATGTGGGGGTGGGTAGGGAGGTGGGGGTGGGAGGTGAGGGTCAATAGGCGGGGATGTAGGGGCGGTTGGGAGGTGGGGTGGGCGTAGTGTGGGGGGGGGGGGGCTGGAAATGGTGGTGGATGAGGATTGTGGGGTGGATGCGAGTGATGGTGATGGGAGTGGTGAGGGTCGGTGTGGGGGGAGAGGTGGTGGGGAGGGGAATTGTGGGGTGGGTGGGAGGGGAGGTGACGGTGGTGGTTGGGTGGGAGGTTAAGGGGGTGGGGTAACGTTGGCGGGGATTGGAATTGTGGGGTGGGTGGGAGGGGAGGTGGAAGTGGGCATGGTGCGGTGGTGGTGGTGGGGTGGTGGAAATGAAGTAGGTGGTGGAGGTTGTGGTAGTGGTGGAGGTTGTAGCCATTGTGGGGGTGGTGGATATGGTAGATGTGGTGGAGGTGATGGTTCTGGGGGTGGCGGGGGTGGAGGTGGTGGTGGTGGTGGTGGGGCTGGTGGAGGTGGTGGTGGATGTGTTGGTGGCGGATGTGGTGGTGGAGGTGGAGATGGGGGGAGGTGGTGGAGGTGTGTAATAGGTGGTGGAGGTGGTAGTGATGGTGGTGGAGGTGGTGGAGGTGGTGGTGGAGGTGGTGGTGGAGCAGGTCTAGTTCTATTAGCACCCATTCAACTTAATAAATAATTAAACATTACCACAAAACCAATAAGGGACTGAATTAACGTTAAAAAGAACAACTACCAACAACAAAGAAATAACCCAACACCAACAAACTAATGCATTTTATTTTTAAATTAATGAAAACAAAAAACCTAAGCATAACATAAGCACCAATCTGATCAGTTCTTTGCTGTTTGTTTGTTGTTGTTTTACTCAGTCACATTATCCTGACACTGAGCACACCAGTCCTTGCCATATCCTAATAATGCCGAGCGACAAGTATACATTTTTAAGTCATTAGTTTGACTCGACCAGGGTTGGAACCCACAATCCCATGGGTTCGGATCCCCCAATCTCCCCAAAACAGGAGACGGACTCTCAACTCATTCGGCCACCCCGTCTGGTGATCAGTTCTTTGCAGACATTAATGGTCAGGCCATTGTCTTGAACACGTAGTCCCTTCTTATTAAGTACTTTGTCCGGTCACTTGGCAAGAGCATGCGCCAGATTTGCATTGTGCGTGTTTTCCTGACCCCCCCCCCCCCATCCAACCCCCAATCCCCCCGCCCACAAGGTCTGGTTACCTGCGATCCCGGATGTAAGTATTAAAGGGGCCTGATATGGACCGAGGCGATGTGGGCTGTGGGCCAACAAGTGCTCACTATCAGTATCAGATCTTTGCAAAATCTTTCCCTGCAGATAAGATGGCAATCGACATTATTGATCCATCGAACTCCACCCGCTCCAACATGGGTTTTCATTCTTGTTTGTGGCTGTCAGATTCATTGCAGCAATGGCTAGCTTGGTTGGTTGTTGGACTTTTACATCCTGGCAACATGTAAGGTCATATCAGGATGGGTACCGACTTGTGACAGTGCACAGTCATGGCGAATTAACTGGGAAATCAGGCCGCCAACACCATGACCCGATATCCCACTCAGTCGCATTATCCTGACACTGAGCTAACCAGTCCTTGCTCTGTCCTATTAATGCCGAGCACCAGGCTAGGAAGCGACAAGTATAAATTTTATAAGTCATTGGTTTGACTGGAAATTACAGTGAAACCCCGATTTGCCGCGCCCTTATTTAAGGTGAATTTGGATATAACACGATGATTCATTTAACACAAATTTGGATATAACACAATGATAGATTTGACTCAGAATTCTTTTATTCAAATGTAATTCAGTAAATTGAGCCATACTTTAGCGCAACTGTGTTGTTTTTTTGCATTGATTTTTTTTAATCAACCACAATGATTGTGTTATAACTTGGTTTTCCTGTGTGACCAATCATGTGCTTGGAGATTGATAAGCAGGAAAAAGGCATCACTATGATGTTTCTGTTTTGATGGTGATGGACTTTTCTTTCTTGAAGATTTATACTGGATATCCTATCGTGGATACTTCTGAATAGACTTGTTTTCACCATTAGACAGTTTGTCGATAGAAAGCCCGAGCCTACACTTTTACCGACCCAAGGAGTTTTTAACCTCCCACACAACATAGACATGGTATAAGAGCAACCAGCCTTTGATGACACTGTAAGTTATACACAGCGGTGGAAAGCCAACTTGGCAGAGGTGAGGGGGGGGGCGTGGGGAATCGAACCACCAACCTTCAGCTTAGGAGTCCGACACTCTAACCACTCTGCCACAGAGAACACCACACTTGCTTGTATCTCCTATCTTTAAGATCCAGCAGGCAATTGGACCACACAAAGATCTCTGATGGTCATAAAGAGACACACACCGCAGCAGCATGGCCATATTTCCCATTCATCAGGTCTGACCAAAACCATCTTGGAAGGCACAGTGAAAGGGGGAAGAAGACTTAAGCCCTGTTCACACGGGGCAGTTAATTCGATTCATATAAATTGCCTTGCCTAGTTCGGCTCACATTTGGCGTGTGAACGCTTGGCTGGGGCGGTTTAGGGCTAATTCGAATCATATAATTTGGATTTTATAAACCACCTATGTAGGTGGTTTATATTAACCAAATTTTATGATTAGACTTATATCGCCCGTGTGAACGCAACCGACTTACTTGATGCGGATTAAGGACGTCACATGCATGCGCAGTCGAGATTTGAGTTTGTATATTTTCCGGTCGATCAAAAGCGCATATTATAGAATTTAGTCTATAAACCGCTAGCTGTGCGCAGATATTTTTTTCATCATTTATTTTTAGGTTTTCACTGCCCAGCAGAAGTTTTGATCGTTCCAAAACAATACGATTCAGTCCATAGATATCTGGTTAGTATGGACTTGCTCATGCACAGATATCCACTTCCGCCTTAAACCAACTCAAGCACTGCCCGTGTGAACGCGAAACACTTTCAAACTTGGTCCGTGTGAATGGGCATCTAAATCGATTCATATGATTCGCCTTGTCTAAATCGCTTTAAACTTTTCCCGTGTGAACACGGCTAAAGTGAACAAAGGAAGAGATGGGACGATAACATCGGGGAATGGACAGGCCTGGAGTTTGGAAAGTCCCAGAGGGCAGTGGAGAACAGAGACAAATGGAGAAAACTGGTTGAAAAGGAATATGTGGTGCTCGAATGAGTTTCACAGTTAATTGATGATGAGGATTTAAAGTAGATGCCTATTTTAACAATTTATTGATGTAAATATAGTATCTTTCATCTCAATGAACTTCACAATATCTATATATTCCCACTTTGACTGACAGAGGCCTCGATCAGCGGTTAGTGAGGTGGATCAGGTTTGGCGATGGTGGCGCTACTGGTATTATTCGGTGGGTGATGAGGATAATGAGGAGATAGTAGATGATCTTTCATACATTTATCCTCAGATAAATCGTTATTCATCACATATACATATATGTGTGCAAAATTGGCAGTGGAACGGGGAAATAGTAGGGGGGAGTGAGGCACCACCTGGAGGGCAGGAGGGGAATTAGGGGAGCTCCTGTGTAGCAGACCTCACACTTTCCAGGTTACACCACAGCCTGCAGTAACCCAAACTACATAGGAACATATCAAAGGAGGTTACAGGAGTAGTAGATAGCGATATAATAGAATAATAACAAAGCTGGAGATTTACATACATGAATAATATTTGCATAAATACTTGTTACCTCACATACTTGCGCACATGACAATGCAGTTATTTACAGTACATGCGTATGGGCTTGATCTTTGAATTTAGACCTGGTGTGGTGGTCGAATCGGTAGAGTTGGGCCTCGCGTGCAGGAGATCGGGAGTTCGGTTCCCAGTCGAGTAAAACCTATGACTTATAAAATTGATATTTGTTGCTTCCTAGCCTGGCACTCATTATTAATAGGATAGGGCAAGGACTGGTTAGCTCAGTGTCAGGATAATGTGACTGAGTAGGATATTGGGTCATGTTGCTGGTGGCCTGATTTCCCAGTGGTGCAGCACTATAAAGTTGCCATGCGTGCACACTATCACAAGTTGATACCCGTCTTGCTATGACTTTAGATGTTATCAGGATGTACAACTCCAAAAACCAAGATCTTTGAATTTAAATCAACTTCCAGCCGTCCTTCCTTCCCCCACTCTCCCTCCTTCCTTTACTCCAGCCCGGTGACCTACACTTTGCGTGGCCCCTTTGCGCATGCGCGTTCATTACCGCCTGTGCCGGACTGCTGCTATATTTAGCGACTCGTGCTAATCAATGCACTTCCTGGCATTCCGTGAAAGAGCTTGGCAAGGAGTGCACACTGCTTGCGCTTCACTTCTCGCCAATCACTCACCTAGTAATGAGATGTGGCGATATATGACTCGGTTTAATTAGCATAGTAGATGAGGTGAATAGGTGAGGCAGCCCAATAGCCATATGGATGAGTTACTCATATTTTAGTTACATATTCAGATGAGAGCTTCACGTTTTCCACAACCAAAACACTTACCTACATTTGATAATAAATATCCAACATAGATAGGAATACCGGGCGCGATGGCCGAATCGGTAGAGCGCAGGGCTCCCGTGTGGGAGATCGAGAGTTCGATTCCTAGTCAAGTAAAACCAATGACTAATGCTAGGTACACACCTACCGTATACGATTCGTGCACTAAAACTCGCGACCCGACCCGACCCGCCTAAAACTGAAAACGGGCCGATTCATTTTTCGAATCGCGAATCGCAATCGTAAGGAAGCAGTTTTAGCCCTAAAACTGAGTTTTAAGTCGTGAATCGCAATCGGTAGGTATGCTAGGGGAGCGCACACCTCACGACTTTTGGGCAGTTTTAGATCGTATACAGTAGGTGGGTGCGGAAAAATGGTAGGTGTGTACCTAGCATTACAAAATTGATTCTTGTCGCTTCCAAGCTTAGTGCTCGGCTTTAATAGTGTAGTGGTCTGCACTGACCTCTCAGGCAGGTAAGCACATAGACAGGTAGGCGTGGGTAGTGTGTTGATATCAGGGAGTAATGGTTAGCACACTGGTGGTGTAATGGTTAGCACACTGGCCCGGAATGCAAAGAGATGTGGGTTCGAGTCCCGCTCTAGGCGCAATATTTCCCATTTTTATCAACCCCCATGACAATAGGATAGGGCAAGAACTGGCTGACTCTGTATTAGGATACTGTTTCTGAATGAGAGCTTGGGTCATGATGCCAGTGGCCTGAGGTTCCAATGAGGCAACACTATGCAATCATCACGAGTGTGCAGTGTCACAAGTCGATGTCCATCCTGCTATGACATTAGATGTTGATAGGACATCAAACCCAACAAACAACCAGCTTATATCACATGTGATTCCACCTCTCCTGCATGACGTCACAGAGTAGAGCTATTTGAACCCCAACTCAGTAAATGGGTATTGATCGTTATAGTATTAGTACATGTATTAGACCAGCAATTCTATGGCAATCTGAAGCCATTCTTTATACACTACAGTTGATATTTCCCGTGATCCCTCAAAGCGGAAACCCCAGGTCATCAAATCGGGCGTGGTGGCCTAATCGGTAGAGCGTGGGCCTCGCGTGTGGAAGGTCGGGACTTCGGTTCCCGGTCGAGTCAAACCAATGACTATAAAATTGGTACTTGTCGCATCCTAGCCTGGCGCTCGGCACAAATAGGATAGGGCAAGGACTGGTTAGCTCAGTGTCAGGATAATGTCACTGAGTGGGACATCGGGTCATGGTGCTGGCGGCCTGATTTCCCAGTGGAGCAACACTATAAAGTCACCATGAGTGCGCACTGTCACAAGTCGGTACCCATCCTGATATGACCATAGATGTTGCTAGGACATAAAACAACGACAAACAAACTCAAATCGGGCTCTTCGGTCCAGGAGAAGCTTCCTCTGTTAATCCACTAAAAATCTACATGAAATCTCCTATTACTTTCACAATATTTGCAATTATGGATGATGTGTAATGTTCAAATTTAAAAAAGACCACGATACAGAAGGTGATAATTTCCTTTGAAATTCCCTTCAATCTGGAATCGGGAATAATTTTCGGTTCTGACCACAATTTGGCACCTGTCCAGGACTTCTCCGCCAGTTCCTAATGTCTTTGATGTGACAACATAGCAATGCTACCAATGTCACCTCCATAAACCAATCATGTGTCTGGTAGCCATCCCTCCCGACTCCTTCCCCTTCCCCATTTCCCTCCCCTCGTCCCTTCCGGCTCCAAGAACAGAGACTCTCGACCACCTATCAACAGAAATTACCATGCAATGTACGGCGGATTAAAAAATACACTGATTTGTTGAAGCTAAAAAAAGAAAGTCTGTTTTATTTAATAACGCCTCTAGAGCACATTGATTTTTATCATTGGCTATTGGATGTCAACCATGTGGTCATTTTGGTATATTTCTTTGGCGGAAACCCGCTGCCACCTCATAGGCTACTCCTTCTCATAAACAGCAAGGGGTCTTTTATATGCACTTTCCCACAGACACAATAGCACATATCACAGCCTTTGATGAAACAGTTGTGGACCACTGGTTGGAACAGAAAACATTTAAATAGCCCAAACTGCAAATGCGTCCACTTAGCAGGATCGATCGGATGATCCACACCTTCACAGGTGTAAACTCTACTGCCTGATCTACGTCCGCCCCTTGATGTGTTGAAGCTGTGCCAAGCCTTGCTTGCGGGTGTTGCAAGATCAAATAAATGCCTGAAGGCTTCACACGTCCCACCCCCGAACCAGCTAAATGCCCTGTCACACTATGACGAACGACGTCAGCGCATGCTCAACGTTTGAAAATTTGTCAGTATGTCAGCATTCGTCGAACTTTTCAGCCGCATGGGATAAAAATGGGCGTATACACAATGTACACACAACATACACACAACGTACATAACGTATGCAGAACGTATCTCTGACCTATTGCTAGTGCATGAGAGCGTTCATGTGCCTCACAAAACATTCGCAAAACATTAGCAAAATGCTCGCATACGCTCATGGAATGCTGAACAATGTTACATACATTACTCCATCACTAGAATTACGGTGTATAAGTTAAATACGGTGGAGATATGGCACGCATACATTTGAAGTATGTTAGGAGTACGTAATGCATCCATTGGCAGTACACAGACTGTACGCGGACTGCATGTTCCCACCGGCTGAACGTACGGCTAACGTGCAGCAACGTATACCAATGTATCCCTAACGTACTCCCAATGTACGCCAATGTATCCCAAACATACATGCAGCGTATGTTCAACATACGAGCCACATGTCGACACACGTTGGAAGTTTTGAGCATGCACAAAGTTTTTTCAGAGCCTCGATGCACGGCAATGTAAGACGACATACCCGGAACGTAACCGACATACACCCAAATCATACGTAATGTATGACGATGTACGCCGACGTGTTGGTCGAAAATCACATACATTGACATGCGCTAAGACTATACGTCATAGTGTGACAGGCCCTTAACACTCATTTACTATTAAAGCTGTACAGTTTGATGAAAACAGCAATTCTTTGACACCGATACACTGATCTAGATATTATCCTACATATTCACCCCCCACAATGTATCACCACACATGCGTACAGATCCAACTATCACTCAAAATTTCTTTTTTTTCTGCTTCAACATCGGTCTGGATTAAAGCTGCATACAGTACAACCCCATTAAACCAAGCTCGGTTAAACCAAACGATCGGCTAATCCAAACTCTTTTCGGTGGGCCGGCAAAATACTACGATATATCATATAAAAAAGTTGGTTAAACCAAATTCGGTTAATCAAAAGTATCGGTTAATCCAAACAAAATTGTCGGGCCCCAGGGCACTTCCGGTACGGTTAAACCAAACTTTCATGTGGTTATGAGGTCATCTGTGACATTAAAAAAAAAAAAAAAGGTAGTATTTTGCCGCGCCGCCGAAAAATGTTTGGATTAACCGATCGTTTGATTTAACCGAGCTTGGTTTAACAGGGTTATACCAAAGACCCTATAATACTCACTCCCTATCTCTCCCATGGTAATGTAAATTTTGCAGTGCCACACCCACACACACGTAGACCCCTACCCCACCATGTACCACCACACACCCACACCACCACCCCGACCATGTGTCACCACATACACACATACCTACACCCCACCCCCATCATGTCCCATCACACCCAACCACACACCCACCTACACCGCCACCCCGCCACACACCCACACACACGTAGACACCTACCCCACCATGTACCACCACACACCCACACCACCACCCCGACCATGTATCACCACACACACACAGACCTACACCCCTACCCCCACCATGTACCATCACACCCAACCTCACACCCACCTATACCCCTCTCCCCACCACACACACACATAGACCCCTAGCCGACCATGTTTCACCACACCCCTACACAACCACCAACATGTACCACCACAAACGCCCACTGCCTTCGTGACCACAAACCCGCCGCTTTGTCGACATCAGGGCCCGTATGCAGGAGTCAGTGTTAGCGGGTTTTGGTGTTAGAGCCTGTTACCGTTTAACTATTACCAACGTCGGGAACTGTGTCAAGTCGTATGCAGGAGCATGTAACACTTTCATTATAGCTAAACGTGAATTTATTTATAGATTTGGGAAATCCCTCTGCGTTTGTAGCCAGATATTAGGCTCAAATCTACTGAATGCGATCATATTTAACAGAATTACATACGCAATAAGTGAAATTTGATCAATTTAACCCTAAATCCGAAGCATTATTTAGGCTACCACCGTATTGGTGGCGATATTAATAGTTATATTTTCGAATCGACGAGCGTAAAGTAAACAAATCGCCGCCGCCGCATCGACGTCGCTTTCCATACTGGCGGCGGCGGCGGTTTGTTTACTTTACGTTTGTCGATTCGAAAATATAACTATTAATATCGCCGCCAATGCGGCGGTAGCCTTAATAATGCTTCGAATTTAGGGTTAAATTGATCAAATTTCACTTATTGCGTATGTAATTCTGTTAAATATGACAGCATTGAATAGATTTGGGCCTAATAAACTCGCTAAACCTAATATTTTTTAGGGGTAAGGTAACACCGGTTAAGCCTTTGGTGTTAGGCCTAACACTGACTCGTGCATACCATTTTTCGCCGCTAAACCGGAATTCCCACCAAACACCATTTTTCCTCGCTAACACTGACTCCTGCATACGGCCCCAGGTCGACAGAGGTCTGGCACAATCTAGAATTACCATTCCATTGCTGCAAACTCATTTTTAGGAATTGACCTTTTGAAATTGGTAAAAGAAGAAAATGGAACGGTTCATGATTAACTTACGAAATGGAGTCTATTAATTTCTCGCCCATGAGTCAGCAGTTAAGACCTTTGATCTGATGTCAGCGTCATGTCAGATCGCCATCACTGACTCACTCATTCACTGACTCACGCATTCACTGACTCATGCATTCACTGGACTCACTTATCACCACAAGTTTGCATTAAAGCTGCATAGTCTGATGAAGCGTCAAATATTCAAAACGAAAACAATGATCTAGATTTGATTTTACATATCTAACTTAGATACTGAGCCACTTATTAAGCACGTGTTACCACCTAGAGTGGAATACTGAGCCAATTTACTAGCACCTGTTACTGCAGAAGTCTAAGGTGCTAGAGTTTTGTCATGATTGCCAAAACTAATTTTACAAAAAGTTTGTTTTATTAAACGACGCCTCGAGAGCACATACTTTTTTCATCGGCTATTAGACATCAAACATATAGTCACCTAGGCTACTCTTTCCGATAAGCAGCAAGGGGTATTTTATATGCACTTTCCCACAGACAGCACAGCACATACCACCGCTTTTGATGAACCAGCTGTGGACCACTGGTTGGAACAGAAAATAGCCCAAACTGCAAGCAGGATCGATCGGATGACCCACACCTTCACAGGTTGACACTCTACTGCCTGCGCTACGTCCCGCTGCCAAACTAATTTTACATGCTTATATTTCAAATATCTCAAAAGATAGTCTTTTAAATTAAAAGATATTTCAAAGTAAAGCAAACTGTTTGTTTGTTGTTCTCTCCTCCACACCTTCATATACCTACACTTTCAGACACCCAACCACACCAACACCTCCACACACCCACACCACCACCCCGACCATGTGTCACCACACACACACACAGACCTACACATATCTCAAAAGTTAGTCATTTAAATTAAAATATACTTCAAAGTAAAGTAATGTAGATAATAACAATCAATTAAATATATTTCTCTAAGAAAAAATGACAGAAACCCAAAACCATCGGACTGTACCACTTTAAAGGGATGCAATATAGTTCGCAGAGTGGGAGCTGCACTCAGACAAATGCGGTCCCCCCACTTACCGTCGTTTAATTTGTCAGTTTATGCAAGCGAATATGATGGTGGTTGGGGGGGGGAGGGGGCGTGCTGAGGTTGGTTGCTCCTGCTGTGTTAATGCAGTTAGTCCAGCAACACTGACATGGCTGCTAGACATCCTTACACAAATTATAGACTACATCACAGTTCCAGCGGTGCGGTGCATTGTGGGATGCGTCAGAGCAAAACAAACCCACCAAAAGCACATGGCACATGCTAATACACTGGGTGCAGCTATGAAATGTGCTAGTTTCAGCTCATCTCAGCTCTTGTTTGAAACATAGAATACCAACTAAAAACATATATATAATAAATTAAGATATTAATCTTTTATCCAGCATTGCATTTACATCAATATAATCGGCACATGTGGTGTTCTCTGTGGCGGAGTGGTTAGAGTGTCTGACTTTTTTCTGAGGGTCAGCGGTTCGATTCCCCCCCCTCCACCTCTGCCAATTTGGATTTCCACCGCTGTGTATAACTTACAGCATCATCAACAGCCGGTTGGTCTCATACCATGTCGATGTGGTGTGGGAGGTTAAAAATCCCTTGGGTCGGTAAAAGTGTTGGCCCGGGCTTTCTATCGACAAACTGGCCACAGCAGGAGCGTCCACATCGCGGCCTTGGGAATCAGCTATCTGATTGCAAATCCTGCTACCACCATCCACTACCAAGAGCGCGTCCCAGATGTAGAAATATAAAATGGGTAGGGTTAATCACATATTGGTTATATGTTTCTTTGAAACAAGTTTTTGTTGGCACATTTGACATTTTAATATTTAGAACAAGAATTACTTCTGGCTAATCAATGGTGATGTAAACATCAGCCTGTATAATGACTGAAATTGTATGTTTCTTAGCTCAAAATGCTTAATTATAGAGAGTTGTGTCTTAAACATATTCATTATGTGAATTATAATGTATTATAATAATATAAAATAACGAAGCATGTACAAGGTTCTTATTTATTTATTTATTACTGTTTGCAAGAATATTGTGCATTTGGAGTCGCGCACCAACCCAAGTTTGGACGCGCGAATGGGGCGCCACCTGTATAGCGACCAAAATAATATCACTTCTATCACAATTTCGTTTGAGAGCGGACGTGTCTACAGCAGAGTGGAAGCAGAATCAGATACGAAGCGGCATGTATTGCGACTTATGCGGCAACTCGCACAAACCGGACAAATGTAAGAAAAAGAAGGGCAAGAAAGGGAAGAAGTTGGCCTCTACCCGAGTAACAAGGTCTGCGAGACAAATAGCAGACGTACAAGAAAATGGTTCACGAGAGAGTTCGCCAGAAATTGGAGATAGAATGTCGACACTCACACTAGAAGAACAGGCAATTTCATTAGCGAAAGAAATAGAAGAAATGGAATTGGAGGACAGAGTGCAAGAGCTGCAGGAGCGCCGAGAGAGCATGAAGAGAAGACGGCAAGGACGACAACCTGGGACGGAGGTGCTGGCTAGGGCGACGACTCCCGTGAGGGAGGAATGGCCGACGGACGCAACCGCCGGTGCAACCATGGCGCCGGTGACGGCGAACAAGGACGAACACTCAGGCTATGGGGTGAAGCCAAGGCACAGGTCGAGGACAAGGAGGAGGCGGCACACAGCATCGGGATCCAGAAGTAGAAGCAGCAGCAGTACGCGTCGTCTTAGAAGTAAGTGGAGTCTGAGACGTTATGCCGTGCTGGGAAAAGAAGTGAAGAAAATGAATTGTTACGAACTTGTTACAGCGTCAATACGCTGGATTTTGGACATACAAGGGGTTACTGTAAAAGACTTTAGGGCGTTCTTGGAACACATTTGTTTTATGTCCTCTAGGGCGCGCCAAAATGACTTTCATGACTCCACCCATGTTGAGTATGATAAAGATGTCAGGAAGCTGGCTGAAATAGAAGGCTTTGCAGCTTTCGGTAGTAGCAATACAGGTATGAGCATGTTTCATTATGGCATGCACAACATGCGGCCAAAAAAGCAATTGGGCAATGTAAAGAAAGGTAGCACATACACTAAAGAAGGCAAGGCAGGATGTTACAGGTGGAACAAGGAGGGGGGTTGTGCAAGAACAGATGAGAATTGTAATTTTGGGCATTGGTGCCTGAAATGCGGTAGCAAAAGTCATAAGAAAAATACTTGCACAAAGGACTGACAGGTTAAAGAAGTTAAGCAAATTAATGTTAACTATAGTTACATTAAAAGATGTTGTAAAGCGAGTGACAGTACGGATAATAATGTGAATAAAATTCTCGTTAGTCTTACTCATGCTAATACGGGAAAGCAGGTTGGCCATGCTGACAGTAAAATACACTTGGAACAGCATAATATGACTAGTGAATTTCATGCTACCCATGTACCGATTACCCCGCAGGCCGGGGTGGGAATTAAGAATGTTACAGGTGCCTCGCCAAGAAAGCAATTAGCAGTGAATAGTCAGCCGAGTGAAGGGTCATGCTTTGTGGTAGGGCAAGTCGGGAATGACACTCAGGTAAAACTTAATGCTAAGGGCCAAGTTAACAATGGGAGGTCAAGTGGTACTTGTGTCTCAGAAAATGGGAGCCGCGCTGAGCGCCTAGATACCTCAGTAGTAAAGGAGGCGGGAGCTGAGAGCCAAGCGGGCAGGATATGGCATAATTGGATTAGTGCAGAGGAAGCTAGTAAGGACGATATTTTTTACGTTGAAACAATAAGAGAGGAATATTGCTGCTGGGATTTCCACATCAGAGAGGTGCCACAAAAGAACCCAACGGTAATTAGAGTAGGCATTGACTGTATAAATGGGGCATGTGACTGTATTCATGTGATAGCCGGTAACCGTATGCAGTTAAAACCATGTCGGTTTATACCTGAATTGTTTCTTCGAGGAGACTCTGACCCAGATTGGTATTATATATTATGGGGAGTAGTGTTCGGGTTTTCACGTCACGAATACAGGTTGTACAGTACAATACGATACTAAGTTCAAGAGAATTCGTAATAAGTTATTTAGGGACATGATAACCCAAAAATTATTAGCAGAATTAGACCAGAATATGATTTCTCGTAGTAGTCAAACCCCCCAGTGCGTGCATAATGTTTTTTGCATACCAAAGGAAGGGGGGGGGTGAGAGGGATAGTGGACTGTAGCAGGCCTAAAGATAATTCTGTAAATAATTACACGGATGGAGTAGCACTAAAAGTTAATTATAAAAGTGTTGATGACGTGGTTGACCTTGATGTAGATCTATTGTCTTCTCATTCTCTGAGAAGAGGTGGCTGCACATACTTGTCGATGTGCGGTGCGACGCTGGAAGAAATACGGACTAGGGGAGATTGGACTAGTAATGCGGTATTTGAATACCTAAAAACTCCCTTAACGGTGCGAATAATGAATGACATGAAGGTGGCAGCCAGGTTAGCTGCCGAAAAGATTTGAGTTGGGTTGGAGGTCCGTTGGCTTTGGCATGTTTATCAGTCCCTGCCAGAGAACTAATAAAAGTACTCAGCCCAACTCGTGTGTCTTCCTTTCTATCGCAGTGGCTTTATGTGAATTATAATGTATTATAATAATATAAAATAACGAAGCATGTACAAGGTTCTTATTTATTTATTTATTACTGTTTGCAAGAATATTGTGAATTTGGAGTCGCGCACCAACCCAAGTTTGGACGCGCGAATGGGGCGCCACCTGTATAGCGACCAAAATAATATCACTTCTATCACAATTTCGTTTTTTTTTTAAGGTGGGCATGTTTATCAGTCCCTGCCAGAGAACTAATAAAAGTACTCAGCCCAACTCGTGTGTCTTCCTTTCTATCGCAGTGGCTTTATATTATTATATTGCATCTTTCCATCCATGTTTGTGGCAAATTGTTATGTCTTTGTATTAATTTTGACTAAAATGGCAGTTGTTTAACAGCCCCAACCACGGGCATGTGGGAGTATCTACAGCTCTCTATTTGTGTGTTGTTCTGTCCTACACTGCAGCAACTAGCTGGACTTATGCAGTGTGACCCGTACCGACCCTATCGGGCCAGCGCGGTCTGTTCTGAAGAACAACCCTATATAAAAGCTCGCGAACAATTTCGACATTCTGGGTAAAAGAAACGAGGTGATAAATTCTTACTTTAAGAAGCAAAATATATTCTGTATATTTACCCGTCCTTTTGAGTTGAAAAATAAAATAAAACATGTAGTTTAATGAATGCTAAAAGTAATATCGATGGCGTTCTATCGCCGCCATTTTCGCCAACTCTGTGCCAATATAAGTAGTCATTTCTGGTACTGGAACTGAATATTGTACTTTCTGTTCCACACTAAAGCTATCTTCGACCGTATTTAGACTACTTTGTCGTTCACCTCTACTACAAGTACCGGGTGAATCTTGTATCTTCCTGTTATGATGCGTGACCGAATGTTTGTTATGGTACTGTCATATTACGACGCTTCTCGGGGGCGCCACCAACATGCAAAATCACTTTTAATTGTCGAGACACGTCAAACTTTTCGGCGTCAGCGCAACGTATTATTAGCTTGCGGCTGACGTTGTGGTAAAAGCTTGGCGTGCCATCCGGATATGACCTTAGATGTTCCTAGGATGTAAAACAACAAAAAGCAACAGTTTGCCGCAATGTTTGGGAACAACCCTCATGCACGCGCGGCATCTGCCTAGCGTTTGTATAACGTTATTCCAGTGTGTTTAACGTATCTTGACGTTCCCATAACGTCGCCATAATGTTAGCACCCGTGTGTTGTCACACGCCGAAAGTTTTGTGCAAGCACAAAACTTCGGCGATTCTCTGACGCACGCTGCCAACCCTTGCCGACCATTGCCGTAGATGAACGAATACCAATGTGTGCCTAACACGCGTGTAACGCTTCCTAACGTATCCTGACGTTGCGCCAAAAAATCACATACGTCGACGTGCGCTGGCGAGAAATGTTGTAATGGTGCTGTCACATTACGACGCTTCTCGCCAACGCGCATCGACGTAAATGATTTTTTGGCTCAAAGTCGGGATACGTCAGGAAGTGTTAGCACGCGTTAGGCGCGCGTTGGTATTCGTTGATCTACTGCGACGGTCGGCGGCACGCGTCAGGGGATTGGCAAAGTTTTGTGCTTGCGCAAAACTTTCGCCGTGCGATGCCGCGTGGGTGCCAACGTTATGGCGATGAAGTTAGGGGGTCGTCGAGATACGTTAGAAGCACGTTGGAGGTACATTGTGTGACGTTGTCATACGTATACTTTTTTTCCACTGACGCCGCGCACGCGTGAGGCTCGTTCCCACACATTGCGCAAAACTTTTACATGTTTTTTTCTCAGGCGTCGATATACGTTACCACAAAGTCGGCCGCACACTACCAATATATTGCGCTGACGCCGAAAAGTTTGACGTTTCTCGACGATTAAAAGTGATTTTGCGCATTGGCGGCGCGCCGGCGAGATACGTCGTAATGTGACAGCACCATAATGTGACTGCCATCAACCAACTCCAGTATGGGGGAGGGCAGAAGACATATCTGTTTCGTGACATTTTCGGAGAAGGGTCCACAGCAACGAAAGGAGCAAAAACGGCTGACCACTGGGTCATATTGAGCATACCCTTGCAGGATGAGTTTCCCATTCAGTACGTAGTGATATTGTGTGATTTAAACAGAAATCAATGTAGATAAATTAAAAATATACTTCAAACAATTTAATCTGTGCAAAAGAAACATATATATGTGTAACAATGTCTGAACAAGAAAGTACTAAAAAAATAATGGGATCTTTCCATAATTTGAGCCAATGAGAGCTGTTTTTTTCGATTACAAATGGCTATGGGGGCCGCCATTTGCAATAAAAAAAGAACACAACACATGATTAGGATAATTGAAATAAATATCATTTTATAGTTATAACAAAGTTAATGTTTATTATCAAGTATTCCTCTTCTATAATCTATCAATAATGCGGAAAACTAATCTACTTCACTCAGTTCTCGCGAAGACGAGAATAGGAAAGTCTATTTCCGGCAAGTTCAAACGGGCTCAAACGAGTTCAACCATGGCTGGTTGGGTCACACCGTGGCTGGTTGGGTCACTCCGTATAGCGCTGAATATGCTTATGCATTTTCGGGGGTGAATCTATTAGATAGTGACAGCACATCTCACTGACTTGATTAGCATCCAAAGGTTGTCCCAATGCCGACACACACTGCGCACGACTATAGTATGACCTTGACCTTTGCTGGGACTGCTGATCGATCTGCGGTAGCTATACATACGCTGGCCGTACGAGAAGAATGCGCCGTCCTGGGATGGTCCGCCGGTGCCCGGCGTGTGGGCTGCGTTTCGCTAGTAGGTCAGCGTGCATTATGGACATTGATCAGCGCGCGATTTTTGCTTTTCGTCTGGATTTACAGGTGTAATGATTTTCACTCAGTAAAGACCTAAGTAAACTCTAACTGTGTGTAAGGAAGGAACGCTAGGTCGACAATTTGTTGGTAAAACAGTACTAAGTAAACTCTAACTGTGTGTAAGGATGGAATGCCAGGTCGGCAATTTGTTGGTAAAACAGTACTAAGTAAACTCTAACTGTGTGTAAGGATGGAATGCTAGGTTGGCAATTTGTTGGTAAAACAGTACTAAGTAAACTCTAACGGCATGTAAGGATGGAATGCTAGATTGGCAATTTGTTGGTAAAACAGTACTAAGTAAACTCTAACTGTGTGCACGGATGGAATGCTAGGTCGGCAAATTGTTGTTAAAATAGTACTAAGTAAACTTTAACTGTGTGTTAGGAAGGAAAGCTAGGTCGACAATTTGTTGGTAAAACAGTACTAAGTAAACTCTAACTGTGTGTAAGGATGGAACGCTAGGTCGACAATTAGTTGGTAAAACAGTACTAAGTAAACTCTAACTGTGTGTAAGGATGGAGTGCTATGTCGGCAATTTGTTGGTAAAACAGTACTAAGTAAACTCTTACTGCATGTAAGGATGGAATGCTAGATTGGCAATTTGTTGGTAAAACAGTACTAAGTAAACTCTAACTGTGTGCAAGGATGGAACACTAGGTCAGCAAATTGTTGGTAAAACAGTACTAAGTAAACTCTAACTGCGTATAAGGATGGAACGCTAGGTCGACAATTAGTTGGTAAAACAGTACTAAGTAAACTCTAACTGTGTGTAAGGATGGAGTGCTAGGTCGGCAATTTGTTGGTAAAACAGTACTAAGTAAACTCTAACTGCATGTAAGGATGGAATGCTAGATTGGCAATTTGTTGGTAAAACAGTACTAAGTAAACTCTAACTGTGTGCAAGGATGGAACACTAGGTCAGCAAATTGTTGGTAAAACAGTACTAAGTAAACTCTAATGGGGCTGTCACACTACGACGTAACGACGTCAACGTAGGGAGAACGTGAAGAACGTTGAACTTCTCAGCGTAGTATGCAAATTTGGGCACAAGTTGAACGTGGATGCAGCGTAGTGGACGAGAGAGCAACGGCGGTAAAGCGTAGTGATTCCGTCATTCAACGAGAGAGAGAACAGCGTAATGACGCTGACGGAACGTTATGAACGTTATTCCATCGCCAGAACTACGTTGCTTTACGTTACCGTACGTTACTTACGTCATTAAACGTTGGCAAAACGCTGAACGTACGTTCTCCTGACGTTCTCCTGACGTTCTCCTGACGTTCTCCTGACTTTCCCATTACGCCGCTTGGACGTTTCCACTTGCTTTAATGTGGGTCAACGAGTGGAACGTAGTGGAACGTAGTGGAACGTAGTGGAAACGTAGTGAGGAACATTTGACTAACGTCCATTTAACGTCATTGACGTTCGCCGAACGTGTACAGAACGTACGGCGAACGTAAACCCTTACGTTCAACGTCACGTCGAAAGTTTTGAACAAGTTCAAAACATTGACATGCGCCGACGTAACACGACGTAACATGACGTAGCTCGACGTCAATCTAACGTCATTATGACGTCATAATAACGTAACCCAACGTACAACAACGTAATGACCAAATGTGATCACGTCAGGCTTACGTTAGCTTGTTACGTCGTAGTGTGACAGGGGTATAACTGCGTGTAAGGATGGACCGCTAGGTCGGCAATTTGTTGGTAAAAACAGTACTAAGTAAAATCTAATATTAAAAGTAATAGCCCTGTCACACTATGACGCATTGCGCAAGTGTGCATCGACGTAGGTGATTTGGCACCAATACGTCGGTGTACGTCGATATGTGTTACTCGAACGTTACTCGAACGTTGATATCCAGCCCGTTTGTTAATGCTACGTTGGTATACATCAATGTACATTGATGTTTGTTGTTATACGGTGTCGCTCGTTAAGGGGTCGCGAAAGTTTTGTGCATGCACAAAAATGTTGACGTTCGACAACGTTTGGCTTTTAAGTTGGGCGTATGTTATGTGTGCATTAGACATACGTCAATGTACCTTAGACGTAGGTTAGACAAATGTTGTTCACTATGTAGCACTACTCAGTCGGACGGAGAGTGAGTGGAAAAGCACAGTCCGCGTATTGACAATGTATTGACAAAGTATTTATGACATATTTAACGTATGAATAACGTAGTCTAATGTATGTCTAACTGGTCTAATGTACATTTTGCATTTCTCCACCGTGTCTTGACGTATGTAACGTATAAGGCGTAGTTCTGGCGATCGAATTACGTATATAACGTTCACCGGCGTTCTACGAGCGTATGGTGAGCGCATTGCCAATGCTAGGTCGGCTATTTGTTGGTAAAACAGTAGTTAGTTTACCGACCTAGCATTCCGTCCTTAGACGCAGTTAGAGTTTACTTTGTACTGTTTTACTAACAAATTGCTGACCTAGCGTTCCGTCCTTATACACAGTTAAAGTTTACTTAATTAGTACTGTTTTACCAACAAATTGCCGATCTCATTACACCTGTAAATCCAGACGTAAAGCAAAAATTACTTCAAATTAACTAAAGTGATTATAATAATCAGCCTAATATATTTATTTAAAAAGAAATATGGCTGAAACTCAAAAGCACTGGACTATGTAACCTTAATAACCCCAATTAATTAATTATTGCGGATGGAGGGGGAGGGGGGGGGGGTCATTGGAGGCGGAAGGGAAGTTCCCATAGCCGGCATTGTATTGATATTGGCCCATACCTAGTGGCACAGGGCGGGACAGATTGGCACATCCACGGCCTTGTATGAATAGCATTGGCAACAATGAAGGTCTAGCATTTCCCTTGGTTGGTTGTTGGAGTTTTAAGTCCTGGTAACATCTAAGGTCATATCAGGACGCATACTGACTTGTGACAGTGCACACTCATAGCGACTTTATAGTGCTGCCCCACTGGGAAACCAGGCCACCAGCACCATGACCCGATATCGCATTCAGTCACATTATCCTGACACTGAGCTAACCAGTCCTTGCCCTATCCTATTAATTCCGAGCGATAGGCAAGGAAGCAACTAGTATCATTTTTAAAGGTCATTGGTTTGACTCGACCGCGAACGGAACTCCCTATCTCCCGCACAGGAAGCCTGTGCTCTACTAATTCGGCCACCACGCCCGGTTTTCCCTTGGTAACCTACGACTAGTACGAGACAATGCCATGGGAGTCCAGAGACGGTGGGCATATACTACTAATACCCCTCTCACACTATGACGTAATGAGCAAACGTAAGTCTGACGTGATCATGTTTCGTCATTACGTTGACGTACGTTGGGTTACGTTATGATGACATCAGAATGACGTTAGACTGACATCGAGCTATGTCACGTTACGTCGTGTTACATTGGTGCGCGTCAAAGTTTTGAACCTGTTCAAACTTTCGACGTAACTCGAATGTAAGGGTTTACGTTCGCTGTATGTTCTGTACACGTTCGGCGAACGTCAATGACATTAAACGGACGTTAGTCAAACGCTGCTCACTACGTTCAACTACGTTCAATTACGTTGACCCACATTAAACCCGGTGGAAACGTCCACGCGGTGTAATGGGAACGTCAGGAGAACATCAGGAGAACATCAGGAGAACATACGTTCAATGTACGTTCAATGTTTCGCCACCGTGTCATGACGTATGTAACATCACATAACGTAGTTCTGGCGATGGAATAACATTCATAACGTTCCGTGAGCGTAATGACGTTGTCCTCTCTCGTTGAATGACGGTATCACTATGCTTTACCGACGTTACGCTCTCGTCAACTATGCTGCATCTACGTTCAACTTGTGCCCAAATTTGCATACCACGCCGAGAAGTTCAACATTCTTCATGTTGTCCCTAATCTGACGTTGTTACGTCGTAGTGTGACAGGAACGTTAGTAGACACTGTTTTATTTTCAAGATGCATAGTCCGATGAAAGCGACTTTCGGTACCCTTAAACCAAACTTTCATGTGATTATAAGGTCATCTGAGACCCCCCCCCCAACTTTTTTATATGATAAATGATAATATTTTACCAGGCGCTGAAAAAAGTTTGGATTAACCGATTGTTTGGTTTAACCAAGCTAGGTTTAACGGGGTTATACTGTATATATACATGAAAAACAATAATCAAAATGTCCACATACATTGTATATTACAATCATAATGCATTTTGCTAAAACCAAGTCAAGGTTGAACCCAAAGCTTGGTGAAACCAATGATCAGTTAATCCAAACAAATTTCTTGGGTCCCTTCAAGTTTGGTTTAACGGAGTTATACTGTATCGAGATTTGATCCTACATATCCAACTTAGATACTGGTGCATTTGTGGATCACTTAGAACTAGTATGAGAGCCACTAGCCTTTGATGACACTCTACGTTACACACAGCGGTGGAAATCCAAATTGGCAGATGTGATGGCATGGGGAAGGTTGTGGGTTCGAACCCCGACCAAGTCAAATCGATTAATTAAATGTTGCCAGGACGTGAAACCGTACCATGCATTATATATCCTTATATATATGTATATATATATATGATATATTTGTGTCATCTTATATGTAGACTGGATGGGATGGCTAGATCCTTTATTTATAATATATATATATAGTTTATATTTTAAAACATTGATAAACCGTCCTCTATTATAATACTAATTGTAAGTCTAGTAATTTGCTCAGACTTATACAAACTGATATCAAACCACCCAGTCTCATATATTTAAGCTTTTAGGTATTTATTTTTAAATGTATCTATAGCTACTTCTTTGTTGAGATGGTTCGCATGGAGGAGAAACCACCTACGCCGTAGTAAACACGGTTTAATCAGCAATAGTGTAGTGCAATGGTATAATCATCATCATCATCATGCTGTTGGTCGCAATGCAACAAAGACTGCTTTTATTTCTTAACCGCCGCTATTTCGTGTGGTTGGGCATTTCATAAAAGCTGCTTGCAAAGTGTTGAAGTGCTGCTGGCTTTTGCAAGTTACTAGCAGCACTCTCTCGGGGAGCAAATATAGGTCTCACACCGGCAAGAACATGTCAACACAGGCGCAACCTATTTGTCCCTGCAGTAGCTGGCCGGGAGATGTTGGGAGTTCCCTTCATAACCCCCCTTAATGCTGCCATGGAAGCATGGTTTTCTGTTAGGGTTTGCTCCCTTAGCCTTTGGTTCTATCAAGAACCTATACCACAAGGCAGTGGTTTATAACTTTGCAAGGCAGGGGCGTCAAACTCCCTGAGGTATTTTAGCAGATAGGTACTGCATTACCCGCATACCCAGTGCAGGTATAAACAATGCAGGTATAAACAATGGAGGACTGTCAAAGCATGGGCGTAAGTTTGATTGGTATTCCAGCTCCAGATGCTGTGTGGGTGGGGGTGGGGTTGAGATGCTCCTCGTCACGAAGCTGAACGCTGAATTCTGTGCAGAGGATTAAGAAGCTGCTGGTTCCATGCGTCCACCTTCATAAAGCAGACAAAAACTCAAAACCATCGGATTTGCAACTTTAATCAATGATTGTAATATTAATAAAAACAAACATTTTAAATGTGGAGAACTTTGGGCCTCAAATGTTATATCGCGCAAGAGCTGCTTAATATAACCCAATAACTGAGATGTTCACGAAGGAACCTGCCGGACCCCTCTCACTGTGGTGTCCGTGATTGGTAGTTAATTATGCAATAAAAACATTGACAGATGAGACTATTCTATATATCCTCAGACAGCGAATCTGCATTATCACAACCAGTCCTGTCTTAATAATGCTGAGCGCGAGTGTCCAAAGAGAATAGCCTGATACTAGCCGGGTGTGTACAATGTCTGCTTCCCAATCCCATACTGCCGGGTGAGGGGTGTTTGATTACCAGGTGGTGGGTTCAATTCCGGACCAACTCAAATCAAATATTTCCAAAGTTGAAAAGTGTCGCTACCTTGTCTGGTGTCTGGCATTACTGGGATCAGGTCTCCCCCCCTCCCCCCCACATTCCCCCATGAATACCCCCCCCCTCTGCCCCCCCCCTGTCCCCCTATCTGGACTACTCACTCCCCCTGTATTTCTTTGGCCCCCCTTTGTACCTCCCATCACCCCCCCCCCCCATACACTCACATTAGGAATTGACAAGTTAACAGAATTAGATAACTCAGAAACCCCAGTCTGTATCAAAGACTTCCAGTAAGACCAATACACAACCAGAACCTTTAACAATGCATTGGTGCAATTATCATCAATATGATAGTCATACTTACACGATCATCTTTTTTTGATAGTCAAACTTACACAATTACCTTATATGTATTGGAAACTTGCTTTATATAACTGGAAAAACAGTTTGTGGGCAGGGTCATGACTTAGATTATCTAGGTACCATCTGATCACCCTATATGTCAACATATTGTATCACTTACCATCTAATATGTGATGTATTTGCATTATACAAGTATAATTAATCGGAAGCTTTCACTCCTTATTATATTCTAAAGGCCCTGTCACATTACGGCATATGGCGTTAGCGTATGCCGGCATATGCGGTTTTCGACCCATACACCGTCATACATTGTCATACACCATCATATGCTACCCACGAGGTCCCAGCAGCATCTGAAGCATATGCCTAACCTATGCCTAACCTATGCCTAACCTATGCCTAACCTATGCCTAACCTATGGCTAACCTACTCCTAGCCTATGGCGGCGTATTCAAAGCGTATCCCGACCTATGCGCTGCGTACTGTGATGAGGTTTGACGGTTGTGATTGACAAGTTCAGCATACGCCCAACCTATGCATAACCTATGTCGGCATACGCATAGCGTACGTCGAGCGTATGAGCAGCGTATGAGCCATACGCCGCCATACGCTGAACATTTTTGAGCATGCTCAAAAGAAATTTGGACGGACGCGTGTATAAGGGCGTATGAGGGCATATGACGGCGTATGACAGCGTATGACGGCATACGCATAGCATATGCGTGGCATATGTGAAGCGTATGATGGCGTATGATGGCGTATGGGTCGAAAACCCATACGCTAACGCCATACGCCGTAGTGTGACACCACTTTTACAGAACATTGGGGTACGCAAGAGACACCCGGCGGGTGTCAATCCAGCATACGCCCAACCTATGCTGACATACCCCTAACCTATGCGTAACCTATGCCGGCGTATGCTTAGGATACGCCTAGTGTATGAGCAGCGTATGATCCATACGCTGCCATACGCTGAAAATTTTGAGCAAGGAAACAGGCTTGTTGGAGGATCGGCGTATGACGGCATATGACGGCGTGTGTTGGCATATGCATAGCGTATGCGTAGCGTATGGCGGTGTATACCGACGTATATGACGTAACGCGCTTACGCCGCCGTACGCTCCCGCAAAAAACCCTAATGTGACAGCCCCTTTAGACATCTACTTTACTGATGTGTTATTAATTGTTCATCGATTATGCAACCCGGCTGATTGTGTCGCCCTCTGCCTGCACACGCAGTACCTTGGCTGGTGGCGCTCATTCACTCTGCCCGCCATTTTGTTCTATAGCAGGAACTTAATTTGATATCTAGCTTGTGACTAAATACTATATAGACCTGCAATTTCAAACCACTGGACGAGCAGTGACTCAGCGTTGAGAGGAGAATTATTCCCAGGATAACACGCTTATTTAAAATCTACATGATTCAATGAAAGCCTGGCATTTTCCAAACCAAAACACTAGATTTGGTCATAGTTATCCAACTTATGTACTGGTGCATTCATTAAACAGTGCTTCACTTTATTACAGTTTGCTGCCCATGTGTTATAGCGATATAGCGAATGGTAGACAGGAAGTGTGAACACTTATTTGTCTCTCTTTTTTTTTTTTTTGGTACATTAGTTGTCCCAAGCAGGGGAAATCCCAGTCTCAGACGATTGGTCTTCCCCACTCCACTGCTGGTCGATAGAAAGCCCGAGCCTACACTTTTACCGACCCAAGGGATTTTTAACCTCCCACACCACATAGACATGGTATGAGAGCAACCGGCCTTTGATGACGCTGTAAGTTATACACAGCGTTGAAAATCCAAATGGGCAGAGCTGGGGGCACTGGGAATCGAACCGCCGACCCTCAGATTAGGAGTCTGACCTAGAGTCAGACACTCTAACCACTCCGCCACAGAAAACGCAACAAAGAAAGCTGATAACCAAAGCCGAGGGTTTAATTTGGCTTCCTTTCATTAAAAATATCTCCAGCGGATTGATGTATATGGTTCTTGTCCGGTTTGAGTTTGAAATAAAAGCTACTTCACAATAAGTATACTTCGTTATTACGCTCAATGTGATGTATTTGTTTAGAGATTATATTGTGTGAACTGAAAACTATCGGACTTTGAAACTTTTCTGACTAGAGCTTATCGGGTTTATGCAAGCTTTAAGATTTTAGAAGATTTACAAGATGGATTTTTTTAACGCACTTTAAAGTAGAAGTGAACATAGCTAATGTCTCTGTCACACATCACCGGATTGGGGAAATGGAAAGAAACCGAACAAAGTCCATTGATATCCGGCAAAGTCAGTTTGTGTCTGTTGCATATCCGTTGCATATCCATTGATATCCATTGATATCTGGCCCGATCCATTACAAGTTTTGAACACGGACAAAACTTGGAATGGATGCCGCCGGATTGATGTCTATGGTTCTTGTCCGGTTTGAGTTTGTTTAGTCCGCTCATCATCCGTTGGCTATCTGTTCATGTATGTTTCATGTCCTTTTCATGCCCGCTCATCCGGCGGCCTTTGACCCGATATCGCAACCTTTTGACACATTTTAATACATTTTGATACTTATCACGCCCGACCACCACCGGGCTACAAAATTCTGTCGGTTGCTCAACCCGCATAGTGTGACAGGCACTTAAAACACACAAAAGAAGAGAGCAATATTAGACTGGGGCTGTCCGGATATCAGTTTTATCAAATGGGAGAGACCGTTAGGCATTTCAATACACAGTTTCTGAGATATCAGCATCATGTTCTACCAGCCACCAGTCTAGCCACTCGTCAGGCTTGGGCCAAGGTATAGGGGGGGGGGGGCGGGGAGGGGTGTCTGAGGGGGGAGGGAGTGGTCTCGGGGGAGGGGGAGGAGGTAATGCGCACTGCTAGATATACGCACAGGAACTTATATTTAAAGCTGCATAGTCCCGATGAAAAAATAAAATTTTCAAAACCAAAAAATTTATCTAAATTTGATTCTACATATCTAACTTAGATACCGGTGCACTTAGGAAACATTTGTCATCACATAGAACTGAATGCAGAGCCAATTTAATGGAACTTGTTACTGCAGAAATTTATGGTGTCAGAGTTTTGCCATGCTTGCCAAAATTAATTTAGCATGTTTGCACTTAAAATGTCTAAAAAGTTAGCCATTTAAAATATAAGCTACTTCAAGCTAACGTAAGTACCCATCTACCCATTGACCCATCTATTGAGATTTTAGGGATGGCCATTTTGAAATTATGCCAATTAACCCCCTTCTCGTGGATTTTTGAAGACTTTTTTTCTGGGATTGAGAATGATCCCCCAATGCATTTAAAACAATAACACAATGTGTTGACATTTTTTTGGTTTTTGAACTGTACATTGACCCGCGATCAAGCTGATATATTTATCTCAGAAAATGACAGAAACTCAAGGCCAACGGACTATGCGGCAATCCCCGTCTGTTCAAGAGAGATCTTAGAGAATGAATTCCTAATCAAGAATGATTTAGGCCTCGCACACACACACACACACACACATATACATATATATATATATATATATATGGATATCTAAATTTATAGGTCCGCATGGGCTTGCTTCTCCCCGGGCTACGGGTAGCCTAGAGGCGTAGTGGCGAGGTTATATATATATATATATATATATATATATACAGTAAAAGCTCTCTATACTGACCCCTCCACAGATCGACCACTCCCCTATATCGATCGCTTTATTTGGGTCCCAACAATACCATTGTAAGGATGTTCTAACTCTCTAAACCGACCACCTCCCTAAATGGACCACTTAAAGTCGGTCCCACGGTCGGTCAATTTAGAGAGGTTTTACTGTATATGTACATACATGCACATGTCATATGGACATGATGAATTCAAGCGCCAAACGACGTAAACGCCAATCCAAAAATGTAGTTTACATAAAAGATGTTGCCCTGAAAATAATTTTAATTCTCACTAATTCCACTTTTCATATGACCATATGGTTATGCTGCAATGAACCAAAAAAATAGGAATAACAAAAAGTAGTTTTTGTAGGTTTGATTCCAATGTTTATCTCCATTTTTGGATTGGCGTTTACTTGGTTTTGCACCTGAACTCTTCACATGTAGCAATACAAAAGTAGCCGCCATATTGTAGCAGCTCGTGCATTATTTGTAGCAGCGAGCCAGCTATGAACAACTACTGTGAGACCTACCGATATAGGCTAATAGGATCAGTATTGATTTCTCCCTTCTATAAACTCTCATGCTACCCCTGAAAGCTCACACACTTAAGGCGGGGACACACTTAGATAAAGGATTCACCCTGTACTCGCAGTACACGGGTGAATACCAGGCCTATATAAAAGCTGTCGAAAAAGCGGGTAAATGAAATGAGAACCTAATTTCACAATCTAAGAAGCAACAATTATTCTTTTTATATGTCTTAATAGTTTTCTCCATTACCTTTGAGGTGAAAAATATAATAAAACATATAATTTAATAGAATTTAAAGGTGACATCGATGGCGTTCTATGGCCGCCAGCTTATCTTTTTGCATTCTCTCCCATTTCACCAACTCTGTGCCAATATATGTAGGCGTTTGATCCCGGAACCACAGTTTCTAATTCCTGTTCCATAGTAAAGCTATTTTCATCCGTATTTACACTACGTTGTCGTTCACCTGTGGATTTCAAGTACAGGGTGAATCTTTTATCTAGGACACACTATGCGACGGAACTGTTGCAATACAAATCGCATAGTGGGCTACACTCAGAGGAACATGAGGCTTTTGTTTTAACCCGTAGGATAATAGCAGGACGGGTGCAGACTTGTGACAGTGCGCACTCATGACAACGTTATAGTGATATCCCATTGGGAGACCAGGCCGCCGGCACCATAACCCGATATCCCACTCAGTCATTTTATCCTGCTAGTTTAGCGAACTAGTCCTTGCCCTATCCTAGTAATGCCAAGCGACAGTCTAGATAGTGGCAATTAAGTACAAATTTGGTAAGATATTGGTTTGACTTGGTCGGGGATTGAACCCACGACCTCCCGGATGGGAAGCCAGCCAGTGCCCGTACCAATTCGGCCACCCCTTTTAGTTGCGATCAAGGAAACCATTTGGGGAAATCATTTTCTTGAAGATTTATACTGCCTATTATGGATAAGTCTGAATAGACTTGTTTTCACCATTAGACAGTTTGTCGAAAGAAAGCCCAAGCCTACACTTTTACAGACCCAAGGGATTTTTAACCTCCCACACCACATAGACATGGTATGAGAGCAACTGGCCTTTGATGACGCTGTAAGTTATACACAGCAGTGGAAATCCAAATTGGCAGAGGTGGAGGCATGGGGAATCGAACCACTGACCTTCAGATTAGGAGTCCGACCTAAAAAAAAAAAGTCAGACACTCTAACCACTCCGCCAAAGAGAATACCACAATAGATAATCATAGATATTCTCGATTTCAAAATGTTCTTATTGCTCAATTTATTGTTTTAAAATTTAGTTATTTAGTTTTTAAATTAGTTATTTTCTTGCTAACGAAGGATATTTTAGGGCGCGAGACCTATTTAGCTGACTTCATCATCAAATAAATGCACCTCTAAAATCATTCCACTAGTCAACATCTTACCACTTTCTTCACCCACCCATCTGCAAGCACTTATAACAATATATTGAAAATCGCAGAGAAAACTGTGCACACTTTTTCTATTTGTAAAAACATTATTCCATAAAATAATCTGAATTTATTTGCTCTAAATTAATTACCAAACCGAGTATGTTTTCATTGCAGCTTGCGGTTCTGTAGCTAGCGGTAGATGATTCGTGAATCTGGTCGTCAATTTAGGAAGTACAGTAAAACCTCTCTAAATCGACCGACCTTCGGACCGAGTTTAAATGGTCCATTTAGGGAGGTGGTCGGTTTTGGGAGTCAGAATATGGTTACAATGGTATTGTTGGGACCCAAATAAAGCGATCGCTATAGGGGAGTGGTCGATATGTGGAGGTGGTCGGTAAAGCTAAGATTCCTTACACGCAGCATGCGGCATGCGGTATGCGGTATGCGGTATGCGAATGCGAATGCGGCAAAAAATCGAAACGCCTTGAAGTCAATGGGCTACATTCCTTACACACGGTATGCGAATGCGAATGCGAATGCGAATGTGAATGCGAATGCGGCAACTCGATCGGTCCCTATAGCGATCGGTGCGGCATGTGGCATGTGGCATGTGGCATGCGGTATGCGAATAGAAACCTCAGTCGGACGTGTCCATTAGTTTTAGATGAGGAGAGGCGACTGATCATTACGGAACAGTCACACACAGGGGTGCAGAGGGGAAACATATGGTAGTGGTGGTGGTGGACAGACGCATGCCGCATACCGCATAGAAGAAATCCTCCCATTCACATACCGCATGCCGCATGCCGCATGCCGCATACCTCATACCGCGTATAAGGAATCTTAGCTCTAGGGAGGTTTTACTGTACATGCCTTTCCTCCTACTGACTGTCCCGCACTCCCGCGAATATTGAGTATAATTGCATGACTCCAGGTCTGAAAATTTCCACCCTCCAGGTGTGGATAATTGCCACGCTATATGGGACATTATAGAACGAGGTGTCCTGTAATTAGCTTACTTGTCACGTAAACCACTGCATATCTGCAGTATAACAGCACAATTGACAAGAAATCAGCACTGATATAATACACACATAAATACACCAAATATATGGATGCCTATGTATATACATGTTGGTTGGTTAGTTGTTGGAGTTTTACGTCCTGGCAACATCTAATGTCATATCAGGACGGTGTACACATGTATGTATATGTACATATATGCATATATATATATACATATACACACATATATAGACATATACACATGTACGCATATGTACATATATGCATATATATATACATATACACACATATATATACATATACACATGTACACATGTGTACATATCTGTATCTTTATTCACATATATACATGAAAAGTTCAGGAGCAAAACCATGTAAACGTCAATCCAAAAATGTAGTTTAAATCAAAGATTTTTACCTGAAAATAATTTTAATTCTCACTAATTCCACTTTTCGAATGATCAAATTGTTACGGAACAATGAACAAAACAGTAGGAATATAAAAAAATTAACTTTTTGAAGGTTTGATTCCAATGTTTATCGCCATTTTTGGATTGGCGTTTACATGGTTTTGCACATAAACTCTTCACATATGTCGTAGTAGTCTGCACTGGTCTCTCAGGCAAGGAGCCGCATCGACAAGTAGGCGACATAGACAAGTATGGGGTGACATCCTGACATCAGGGAGTCTAACTGGTGTAATGGTTACCACATTGGCCCGAAATGCGAGAGATGTGGGTTCGATTCATGCTCTAGGCGCAATATTTCCCATTTTCATCACCCCCCATGACATATCTATGCATATACATACATATGCACATTCATGCATATGCACATACATATATATACATAGTAAATATACACGTATATAGTATAGCATTCACATAAATACATATACGCATATACATATATATATATATACTCATGACAACGTTATAGTGATATCCTCGGCCACACACATATATATATATTATATATATATATAATTATACATATATATATATAATATATATATATAATATATATATATATGTGTGTGTGGCCGGAGTTTAAAATCCGTCCTCCGTGACGGGAGACGCTGGAGTTGACCACACGCAGGTGGCGCCAGCGGCGAAATTAGGAACTATCAGTATCACCAACATCGCAGGCAGAAAGGTCAGTGAGGATTTAACTAGGAGGTAGCATGTCCTGTGTTTAAACTACCATAAAGCTAAGATTCCTTAAACGCGGTATGCGGCATGCAGCATGTGGCATGCGAATGTCGTATATGCGGCATAGATATATGCCAACCCCCAACATTTGTTGGGGTTTTTCCTCCAAATTTGTGAAGGTGTGTATTGGTTTCTATGGCAAACGTTTGTTGTTGTTTTACATCCTAGCAACATCTAAGGTCATATCAGGATGAGTACCGACTTGTGACAGTGCAAACTCATGACAACTTTATAGTGCTGCCCTCCTGGAAGACCAGACCGCTGGCACCATGACCCAATAGGCTAGGTACCGACAAGTATCAATTTTATATAAGTCATTGGTTTGACTAGGCTCGGATTTGAACTCCCGACCTTTCGCAGGAGAAGCCTGCGCTCTACCGATTCGGCCACCGCGTCCAGTACCATATATTTATATATAAATTAGCCTACATTAGTACATACAAACAAAGGAGAGAAGCGTACTTGATATGGGATGGACAATGTTTATTGCTCGTCTTGGCTGGCAATAGATGCTTACTGGTTAAAGTTCAAAGTCCGGGCCAACACTGGTGAAATATGGTGGCCAAGCGGTGGAAGCCGGCGCTGGCACCACTATCGAGTAGTCCCGGGCTCGCAGGCACCGGCCAGCAGTTGGACATTATTAGATATTACAAAATATATATACGATCTCGGAGAATATATTTATTATTAACGTTTACTCCGGCACTTTATATACATATAATATTATTATACTACATATATATACATATATACATATGATATATACATATATATATAGATATATATATATATACGTATGCCTACATATGTGTATTTTATTTCAATACTATTTAAATAAATTCTGGAATGACTTAAGCTACACTCGTATCGGCTCCCACAGTCCCAGTTCACCGGATTGACTACATCAGAGTCCTTGAAGCGTGTTGCGTTGTGAATCGGGAGGTTTTACTACGCTCATTGAGAGCACATGTATGCGCCAACCTCCTCCCAACCTCCTCACATAGGTAGCTGGGTAGGTGCAGTGGGCAAGGGGCATTGGACTTTATTAGTATGCTGCACCACACAGTACTCGAGCAGAGACCTGCGACTGCGAGTGAGAGGGAGCGGACGTAAAGGGAAGAAAGGCGATAGTGTGGAGAGGTTGGTGAGAGGGATGGTGGGAGGGTAGAGAGGGAGGTGTGTGGTGTGTGGTGTGTGGCGGAGGGAAGGATGGGAGGGAGGGCTGGTATGAGGAATAGAGACGGAGGTGTGTGGTGTTTGGTGTGTGTCGGAGGGAGGGTTGGAGGGAGGGCTGGTATGAGGAATAGAGACGGAGGTGTGTGGTGCTGTGGTGTGTGTCGGAGGGAGGGTTGGGAGGGAGGGCTGGTATGAGGAATAGAGACAGGAGGTGTGTGGTGTTTGGTGTGTGTTGGAGGGAGGGTTGGGAGGGAGGGCTGGTATGAGGAATAGAGACGGAGGTGTGTGGTGTGGTGGTGTGTGTCGGAGGGAGGGTTGGGAGGGAGGGCTGGTATGAGGAATAGAGACGGAGGTGTGTGGTGTGTGGTGGGTGGCGGAGGGAGGGTTGGGAGGGAGGGCTGGTATGAGGAATAGAGACGGAGGTGTGTGGTGCTTGGTGTGTGTGGCGGAGGGAGGTATGGGAGGGAGGGCTGGTATGAGGAATAGAGACGAGGTGTGTGGTGTGTGGTGTGTGTCGGAGGGAGGGTTGGGAGGGAGGGCTGGTATGAGGAATAGAGAAGGAGGTGTGTGGTGTTTGGTGTGTGTCGGAGGGAGGGTTGGGAGGGAGGGCTGGTATGAGGAATAGAGACGGAGGTGTGTGGTGTGTGGTGTGTGTCGGAGGGAGGGTTGGGAGGGAGGGCTGGTATGAGGAATAGAGACGGAGGAGTGTGGGTGTGGTGTGTGTCGGAGGGAGGTTGGAGGGAGCGTGGTATGAGGAATAGAGACGGAGGTGAGTGGTGTGTGGTGTGTGTCGGAGGAGGGTTGGGAGGGAGGCTGGTATGAGGAATAGAGACGGAGGTGTGTGGTGTGTGGTGTGTGGCGGAGGGAAGGATGGGAGGAGGGCTGGTATGAGGAATAGAGACGGAGGTGGTGGTGAGTGTGTGTGGCGGAGGGAGGGTTGGGAGGGAGGCTGGTATGAGGAATAGAGAAGGAGGTGTGTGGTGTTTGGTGTGTGTCAGAGGGAGGGTTGGGAGGGAGGGCTGGTATGAGGAATAGAGACGGAGGTGTGTGGTGTGTGGTGTGTGTCGGGGGAGGGTTGGAGGGAGGGCTGTAGAGGAATAGACGGAGGTGTGTGGGGTGTGTTGGAGGAGGGTGGAGGGAGGGCTGGTATGAGAATAGAGACGGAGGTGTGTGTGTGTGGTGTGTGGCGGAGGGAAGGATGGGAGGGAGGGCTGGTATGAGGAATAGAGACGGAGGTGTGTGGTGTGTGGTGTGTGTCGGAGGGAGGGTTTGGAGGGAGGGCTGGTATGAGGAATAGAGACAGAGGTGTGTGTGTGTGGTGTGTGTCGGAGGGAGGTTGGAGGGAGGCTGGTATGAGGATAGGAAGGAGGTCTGTGGTGTTTGGTGTGTGTCGGAGGAGGGTGGGAGGGAGCTGATATGAGGAATAGGACGGAGTGTTGGTGTGTGGTGTGTGTCGAGGGAGGGTTGGGAGGGAGGGCTGTATGAGGAATAGAGAAGGAGGTGTGTCGTGTTTGGTGTGTGTCGGAGGGAGGGTTGGGAGGGAGGGCTGTATGAGGAATAGAACGAGGGTGTGGTGTGTGGTGTGTGTCGGAGGGAGGGTTGGGAGGGAGGGCTGGTATGAGAATAGAGACGGAGGTGTGGTTGTGTGGTGCGAGGAAGGATGGAGGGAGGCTGGTATGAGGAATAGAGACGGAGGTGTGTGGTGTGTGGTGTGTGTCGGAGGGAGGGTTGGGAGGGAGGGCTGGTATGAGGAATAGAGAAGGAGGTGTGTGGTGTTTGGTGTGTGTCGGAGGGAGGGTAGGGAGGGAGGGCTGGTATGAGGAATAGAGACGGAGGTGTGTGGTGTGTGGTGTGTGTCGGAGGGAGGGTTGGGAGGGAGGGCTGGTATGAGGAATAGAGAAGGAGGTGTGTCGTGTGTTGGTGTGTGTCGGAGGGAGGGTTGGGAGGGAGGGCTGGTATGAGGAATAGAGACGGAGGTGTGTGGTGTGTGGTGTGTGTCGGAGGGAGGGTTGGGAGGGAGGGCTGGTATGAGGAATAGAGACGGAGGTGTGTGGTGTGTGGTGTGTGGCGGACTGAAGGATGGGAGGGAGGGCTGGTATGAGGAATAGAGACGGAGGTGTGTGGTGTGTGGTGTGTGGCGGAGGGAGGGTTGGGAGGGAGGGCTGGTATGAGGAATAGAGAAGGAGGTGTGTGGTGTTTGGTGTGTGTCAGAGGGAGGGTTGGGAGGGAGGGCTGGTATGAGGAATAGAGACGGAGGTGTGTGGTGTGTGGTGTGTGTCGGAGGGAGGGTTGGGAGGGAGGGCTGGTATGAGGAATAGAGAAGGAGGTGTGTGGTGTTGGTGTGTGTCGGAGGGAGGGTAGGGAGGGAGGGCTGGTTTGAGGAATAGAGACGGAGGTGTGTGGTGTGTGGTGTGTGTCGGAGGGAGGGTTGGGAGGGAGGGCTGGTATGAGGAATAGAGACGGAGGTGTGTGGTGTGTGGTGTGTGTCGGATGGAGGGTTGGGAGGGAGGGCTGGTATGAGGAATAGAGACGGAGGTGTGTGCTGTGTGGTGTGTGTCAGAAGGAGGGTTGGGAGGGAGCGGCGGTGAGAGGGTAGAGAGGCTGAGGGCGGGTTGGGCGGAGGGACGGCTAGGAGGGAGGGGTCATATAAGGAATCGAGAGGGAGGTGTGTGGTGTGTGGTGGGGGGAAGGATGGGTGAGGGGCTGGTGTGAGGAATAGAGAGGGAGGTGTGTGGCGGAGGGAAGGTTGGGAGGGAGGGGTGAGGGGTGGTGAGAGGGAGGGGTTAGAGGGTAGAGAGGGAGGTAGGTGGCAGAGGGAGGGTTGGGAGGGAGCGGTGAGAGGGATGGCGAGAATGAAGGATGAGATGCTAGAGAGGTGAGCAGGATGGTGGGGGGAAGAAGTCACAGGGACTGCTGAGAGGTGATAGAAAAGACAAGAAGAATGTGGAGACGGAGGGATGGTATGGGCTGGCACCAGGACCCAATACCCTATTCCTCAGGGGGATGAGAGGGAAGTGATACCAGAAGAAAAAGAAGATGAAAGTGGACAGGAGAGGGAGAAGCAGGGACAAGAGGGAGGCGATCAAGTGAGGAAACGGTGAAAGAAGTGCTAGAGCAGAGTTAGTGGGAGTGAGAGAATGCGACATTAACACAGTGCTAGAGCAGAGTTAGTGGGAGTGAGAGGATGCAACATTAACATGATGCTAGAGCAGAGTTAGTGGTAGTGAGAGAATGCGGCAGTAACAGAGTGCTAGAACAGAGATAGTGGGAGTGAGAGAATGCGGCATTAACACTGTGCTAGAGCAGAGTTAGCGGGAGTGAGAGAATGCGACATTAACACAGTGCTAGAGCAGAGTTAGTGGGAGTGAGATAATGCAGCATTAACACGATGCTAGAGCAGAGTTAGTGGTAGTGAGAGAATGCGGCAGTAACAGAGTGATAGAACAGAGATAGTGGGAGTGAGAGAATGCGGCATTAACACTGTGCTAGAGCAGAGTTAGCGGGAGTGAGAGAATGTGGCATTAACACTGTGCTAGAACAGAGTTAGTGGTAGTGAGAGAATGCGGCATTAACAGAGTGCTAGAGCAGAGTTAGTGGGAGTGAGATAATGCAGCATTAACACGATGCTAGAGCAGAGTTAGTGGTAGTGAGAGAATGCGGCAGTAACAGAGTGATAGAACAGAGATAGTGGGAGTGAGAGAATGCGGCATTAACACTGTGCTAGAGCAGAGTTAGCGGGAGTGAGAGAATGTGGCATTAACACTGTGCTAGAACAGAGTTAGTGGTAGTGAGAGAATGCGGCATTAACAGAGTGCTAGAGCAGAGTTAGTGGGAGTGAGAGAATGCGGCATTAACACAGTGCTAGAGCAGAGTTAGTGGGAGTGAGAGAATGCAGCATTAACACAGTGCTAGAGCAGAGTTAGTGGGAGTGAGAGAATGCGGCATTAACACAGTGCTAGAGCAGAGTTAGCGGGAGTGAGAGAATGCGGCATTAACACAGTGCTAGAGCAGAGTTAGTGGGAGTGAGAGAATGCGGCATTGACACAATGCTAGAGCAGAGTCAGTGGGAGTGAGAGAATGCGGCATTAACACAGTGCTAGAGCAGAGTCAGTGGGAGTGAGAGAATGCGGCATTAACACAGTGCTGGAGCAGAGTCAGTGGGAGTGAGAGAATGCGGCATTAACACAGTGCTGGAGCAGAGTCAGTGGGAGTGAGAGAATGTGGCGTTAACACAATGCTGTATTCCAGCCGAGTTCAGAGGAGACCACCGATCGTAATTGAACTGACGTAATTGCACCTAATTTGACGAATTTCTCTTTCTCAGAAACCTACCGCACTAAACAATTCATCGACCATTTTCACAAACAATCAACACTACATTTTTATTTCCATTTTTACTAAATGCTATTCAACTCCCAAGCACACATACAAATAAGTCCCTTATACCTCTCGGGATTTGCTGATTAATTTACCTGGCAGTCCATCATAGACTTGTGCCCGCTGGATACCTTATGAGAGGTGCATTGTGGGAATGGGTACACTGCTGCGGTATTTCCGGTGTTTGGTCAGTCTAGTCATGCTCTGCTGGTTTATGGATCTATGAACTTTGTCAGTGTTTGTGACAGCCAACAGCTGAGAGTTATTGTAGAATCTGAGCGTAGAAGTCTAGTTGAATGTATTGCAGAATATATATTTATACTAGCTTTAAAGTTAGGCTCCGCATCAATCCCTGGAGCAATATTGTGTTGAACTGTCATTATAGATATATTCATGGTCTCTGACTATATTCAGAGACCATGTATATATATTAATGTTCCATGCTATAATCCGGACCCATGCACAGTTCCATTTCAATATAGTACTGCCATCTGGTGGAATCCATCTGTACCATTATGCGGTAAACCATATCAGTGGTGCTATCTAATGGCAGAATTAACAACACTCGCGATTACATGACTCAAAATGGACTTTGGTCTAAGTGACCAAAGTTAGTAAAAACCGTTCAAAATTAATATGAAATGAGTATGGTATACAAAATAAACCCGTACATGGCGACGCATCAGTGCGGTACGATAATGCATGTTAGCAGCGTCAATTAACAGAAGAGTACTGATCAGAACGACCTGAAAACTTAACCAACATTCGGTATTATATACATATAACATAGTGGACAGCCAAACACAAGCCTGCCTGAGAATAAATGAGTTGTGGCCGTCAGCTCATTTGAATATTCATGACAGAACATGGTATCGATAGTGACCAACTGTATGGGTTGATGCTGATATTTTACGCTTCCACTCCAGGGAGACGAATTTCGTGTAAATATATAAATGTGATGGAAACATTGTTGTTTTTATATAAAAAATAAAAAAGAATTGACAGAATAAATACTATACTTTCGTCACGAATATGGCCTCCTTTGCTGATACGGCATTAAATCATTACTAATATTAAAGTTGCATACTCCGTTGGTTTTGAGTTTCTGTCATTTTTATGAGATAAATATACTAAATTGATCATTATAATCTACCGTACCTTAGTCTGAAGTAACTTTTATTTTAAATGGCTAACTTCTGAGATATTTGAAGTGTAAACATGTAAGAATAGTTTTGGCAAGCATGCCAAAACTCTGACTCCATAGGCTTCTGCAGTAACAGGTTCTAGTGAATTGGCTTGGTATTCCCTTATATGTGCCAACAAAGTCTTAATAAGTGAACCATCTATAATAGATATGTAGAACCAATTCTAGATAATTGCTTTGTTTTTGACAAGTTGATGATTGATCGGACTATGCAGCTTTAATCAACCAGGGGTGTGAGTGTAGTAGGCTCCACTCCTTTTACCAGGCGAAAAGCAGCTTGGAAAGTTAACTTCGGTGGGTTGCTCTTATCGTGGAACCTAAGTAGTGTAATTGTTAGGATGTTCGTCATGGAATGGCAAACAACGTGGTTTGTACCCTCTATGATATATCTAGATGTATATATTACATGTAAATGTATAAATTAATATACATGTACATGTATATACATATATGCATATATATATATATGTGTGTGTGTTTATATGTATATACGCGCATATGCATGTACGCATATGCATGTATGCACATACATATGTATATGTATATATATGTATATATATGTAGGGATATATACATATAAATGTATATATGTATATGTGTATATAATGCATATACATATATATATGTGTATATGTATATGTATATATATGCATATATATTGCTGATATGACATCAAAATGGGCCTCATTTCGTCAGCACCGGTAGTTTTACAATTACATACAATCCAGGCAGGAGTGCCAGTCAATTCAGGCTACCCATTCAAGTTCGTATAACTATAACTTAGTATAAAGCCGTGTTTACACGGGCAATTGTGAAGCGAATTACACAAAGCGATTCATATGAAGTGAAGTAGCGGCGCGTTTACACGAAGCGAGTTTGAAAGTGTTTCGGTGCCGGGAACCAGCAGCCTTAGTTCTGCCTGTAGCCGGCAAGCACTGCTATATTTGTTTAGTTTACACACGTCGATTTGACGCAGATGTAGCTGCTACGTTAATATCGCTTGGAATTTAAGGTTAATTTAATTAAATTTGATTATTTGAGGATGTATTTCTGTTAAATATGATCGCATTTAATAGATTTCGGCCTAATCGGGCCCTAACACTGCCGGGCACCAGCGATTACTTACTGCTCCATCTGTAGCCGGCAAGCACTACTATTTTATTCTATCACCGCCCAAGAACCAGCAGAATCGCTTCATATAAACCACCTAGCGAGGCGATCTACAAAAAGCTCATAATATGAATCGAATCAGCCCTAATACGCTTCAGCGGCGCGTTTACACGGCGAATGTGAGGCGAACTAGGCAAGGCGATTTTATATGACGCGAATTAACTCGCCCATGTAAACACGGCTTAAGCCTCGCTGTGTAGACCCAAACATTTAAAGGCACAAGAAGTATATTCCATACGGTAGACATGCAGCTCAAATTGGTCCAGAAAAAACTTAAACATAACACCACCTATTTTCCCCAATATTAAACAAACTGAAGTTTTACGTGGATTTATAAAACATGCACTACCGCTATATAATTACATGCACACATATATATATATATATACATATATTAACTATTATACTGGTAATATCATAATCAATTAAAACAACAAAAGTGTGTAGATGGATAGTGAAGCGGTTACTTTTCCACAACTTTATAATCTGGGTTATTTTTTTACAAAGTGCTCGGCGCTCAAAACCAAACTGTGCCGCTTGTAAGTCCGTCGTACATTACGTGTCATCTTTGCGTTGAACACTAATTTATTGTTGGCTTGTTGGGGATTTACTTCCTAGCAACATCTAATGTTGTATCAGGACGGGTACCGCCTTGTGACATTGCACACTCATGATGACTTTATAGTGCTGTCCCATTAGGAGACCAGTCTGCCGGCAGCATCGCCTGATATCTCACTCAGTCACATTATCCTGACATTGAGCCAACCAGTCCTTATCCTATCCTAATAATGCCAAGTGCCTGGCTAGGAAGCGACAAGTATAAATCTTTAAGTCATTGGTTTGACTTTCCGGAAATGAAGTAATCAAGCATGCGCCAGGTTAGGTTAGGTCGCTAATTATCGTCCAATGTACGGCAACCTTTAAAGTTCTCCAATGTCCGACCGCCAACAACAACCAGTGGGTCTAGCAATTTAGTGAAATTACACTGAGAACAATAACGTCACACGACGAGCGTAGGCGATGATCGATGTGTGACGTCATTGCACGGACGCACCAGAACTTCCTGCCACATCACGGCAGTGTGGTTATGCCTGGTACACACCTCCCGTATACGATGTAAAACTGCCCGTTTCGCGCATAAGTTTGAGTTTTAGTCGTTAGGTGTGTGACCCCCTAGCACACCAGAGCCTTGCGATTCGCGACTTAAAACTCAGTTTTAGGGGTTAAAACTGAAATCGCAAGGGATTCAAAAAACGAATCGGGCAGTTTTAGATCGTATACGGGACGGGTCGGGGTCGTGATGCGCAGTCAGTTTTAGTGCGTGAATCGTAAACGGGAGGTGTGTACCAGGCATTAGACCCCCACCCCCACCCACCCCACCCACCCCCACCCCCACTCCCACGTGACCCTCCCTCCCACCACCCACACCACACTCCAGCATGAATAACCGCCAAAGTGCACGAACAGAATATTGAAGCTGGTCCGAGGTCGAAGGCACCACACGCAGGGCTTGTCGCATTTACAGAAAGGTGCTAAATATAGATTACTTTTTTTAGGTAAACATTTTTATTCGTCTAAATATAGTCATGTTTCAGTGCCAGCCATGCTTAACTTCAGTCATTTACACTATTTAATTATAAGAACTATTTAATTATGAGGCATATTCCCATGGTTTTGAGTTTCTGTGATTTTCTGAGATAAATATATTATGTTGATCATTATAATCTATCTTATATTAGTTTGAAGTAACTTTTATTTAAAATGGCTAACCTTTGAGATATTTGAAGTGCAAATATGCCAAATCAATTTCGGCAAGCATGCCAAAACTCTGATACCATAGGCTTCTGCAGTAACAGGTTCTATTAAATTAATATAGATTTTGAGTTTATTTGATTGACTGACTGATCATTTGAATATTCATGCCAATGTGAGATCTCATTTGTGACACGTTTGTGGCAATTATGTCATTATGCGAAATATAGATTTTGATTTTGTTTCACTGACTGACTGGTCATTTGAATATTCATGCCAATGTGTGACATCATTCGTCACTACTGTTATGGGTAGCAGCATCCTCTGTGTGAAAATGCCTTTTATTCTATATACCTTTTGTGTAAATAACCCTGACTTGAAAAATGGCTGGAAGACCAGTGCTTTGGCACTGACAAAAGAGTTATTCAGCAGAATAAACATATTTACCAAAAAATAAATAAATAAAAACAGAAAGAAAGAAAAGGTTTACCTCCACCAACCTGCCCTCTGACGGCAGTAGTAAGGACTACTGTTGTGGGGAGCAGCTCACTGAGCAGCATGCGCTGTGTGAAAAAGGCCTTTCAAAGGTTTACCACCACCAACCTGCCCTCTGATGGCAGTGGTAAGAACTACTGTTGTTGGTAGCAGCTCATTGCGCCTTCTGCATGGAAAAAAAGGTCTATTGGATCCTTGTTTTCTAACTTCGCAGACACCAGGGGGTAATTTGACCAACTCAATTGTCCACTGTCTGCCTCTTGTAGACCACAGCCAGACATCGGTGAGGCAAACAGCTAATCTTGTTCCCGGGACCTTCTTGTAGGGACTCGGCCTGGTATTGATCATTACCGAGCAAGGCCTTATACCATTCCAAAGGACGCAGTTTGTTTCTTTATTGGGGCCTTACATCCTAGCAACATCGAAGTTCAGGTTTGTTTGTTTGTTTGAGGTTTGAGTTGTATGTCCTGGTAACATCATATCAGGACAGGTGCCGACTTGTAACACTGCGTATTCATGGCAACTTTTATAGTGCTGCCCCACTGGCAGACCAGGGCACTTGCATCCGCTATCTCATTCGATCACATTATCCTGATACTAGCGCAAACCAGTCTCTGCCCCATCCTATTAATGCCAAGTGCCAAACTAGGTAGCGACAAGCATATATATTTGGTAAGTCATTGATTTGATTCAGTCGGGGTTTATACCCACGACCTCTTGCACAGAAAGCCAGTAGGGCTCTTCCCAGTTTAGCAATCTCTTCCAGTGGAACAAAATAATGCAGAAACCATTGTTTAAAGTTGCATAATCCGATTAAATAATGATTAAATAAACATATTTTTACAAAAGAAAATAATAAATGTCGTAAAAACCATGCCTGGATGAGTGAGTGACTTGGGAGTTTTATGCCATATCGGCAGTATTTTAAGTACAAATTCAAAATTCTGAAACCATACACTTCAGCGGGAATATATTCTAATCAATTGACTTAGTATTTCCTTCTATTAAGCAATACATGCTTAATATGATAAGCACACTAGTATCTGAGTTGGATATGTAGTATCAAATCCAGAATGCTTAATACGCACACCAATATCTAAGTTGGATATCTAGTATCAAATCCAGGGATGCTTAATAAGCATACCAGTATCTAAGTTGAATATATAGTATCACATCAAGAATGCTTAATAAGCATACCAGTATCTAAGTTGGATATCTAGTATAAAATCCAGAATGCTTAATAAGCACACCAGTATCTAAGTTAGATATGTAGTATCAAATCCAGAATGCTTAATAAGCACACCAGTATCTAAGCTATATATGTAGTATCAAATACAGAATGCTTAGTAAGAACGCAAATATCTAAGTTGGATATATAGTATCAAATCCAGAATGCTTAATAAGTACACCAGTATCTAAGTTGAATATATAGTATCAAATCAAGAATGCTTAATAAGCATACCAGTATCTAAGTTGGATATATAGTATCAAATCCAGAATGCTTAATAAGTACACTAGTATCTAAGTTGAATATATAGCATCAAATCCAGAATCCTTAACAAGCATACCAGTATCTAAGTTGGATATATAGAATCAAATCCAGAATGCTTAATAAGCATACCAGTATCTAAGTTGGATATATAGAATCAAATCTAGATAAATGTCCTGGTTTAGATAATGTTATGCTTTCTTGTTGTTGTTTTTGTGTGTTTGTTATTGCTGTGTTTATACTGTCATCATACTCTGCAGCTTGAAGTGCTAGACTCGCGCTCACTCCTTTTTTGGAGAAGGTGACCTACTTGAGAAGGTCACGTGATGCTGCCACCAGTCCAGATGTTTATAGCCCTCCCCAATGCCTACCTCTCAAGGTTGAGATTAGATGCTGACACCATGTGATTTGTTCATCATGCAGCATCTATTTGAAAGAAGAAGCCAACACAAAACCAACCATTGAATGTCACAATTGCTATGCTGACTGGACTTTCAATTACTGAATCTAACTAACAATTGTGACATTATGTCCTAGAAGGATTAATACTTGAATGTCACAGTTGCCATGGTGACTGGACTTTCAATTACTGAATCTAACTAACAATTGTGATATTATGTCCTAGAAGGATTACTAATTGAATGTCAAAGTTGCTATGGTGACTGGACTTTCAATTACTGAATCCAACTAAGAATTGTGACATTATGTCCTAGAAGGATTACTAATTGAATGTCACAGTTGTTATGGTGACTGGACTTTCAATCACGGAATCCAACTAAGAATTGTGACATTATATCCAAGAAGGATTAATAATTGAATGTCACAGTTACTATGGTGACTGGACTTTCAATTACTGAATCCAACTAACAATGGTGACATTATGACCAAGAAGGATTACTAATTGAATGGCACAGTTACTATGGTGACTGGACTTTCAATTACTGAATCCAACTAACAATTGTGACATTATGCCCAAGAAGGATTAATAATTGAATGTCACAGTTGCTATGGTGACTGGACTTTCAATCACTGAATCCAACTAACAATTGTGACATTATGTCCTAGAAGGATTAATATTTGAATGTCACAGTTGCTATGCTGACTGGACTTTCAATGACTGAATCCAACTAAGAATTGTGGCATTATGTCCAAGAAGGATTACTAATTGAATGTCACAGTTGCTATGGTGACTGGACTTTCAATTACTGAATCCAACTAAGAATTGTGACATTGTGTCCAAGAAGGATTAATAATTGAATGTCACAGTTCCTATGGTGACTGGACTTTCAAGCACTGAATCCAACTAACAATTGTGACATTATAATATAAACATTACTAGCTACATAATTCAGGTTTTATTTTCCCATTTATGCGAATAAATGATTATATTACCAAAATGGTCACAAGGAATTTTTGGTGCAGGGCCTGCAACCTCCTTGATATCAAAATGGTTGCTCGGATGTCGCCAAGCGGTTCGCCGAGCAGTTGGCCACCGATTGCTGACCATTGTTTTCCCCTCCTTTTTTTAGCTTTGGTCGCGAGGAGGTCGCCGGCTTTAGCAACCGTAGCGGATGTGTATATATACACATATATATGAAGAGTTCATGTGCAAAACCCCGTAAAAGTCAATCCAAAATTGAGATAAACATCGAAATCAAACCTTCAGAAATTTCTTTTTTTTTTACATTCCTATTTTTGTGTTCATTGCTCCATAATCATTTCATCACAAGAAAAGTGGAATCAGTGAGAATTAAATTTACCTTAGTTAAAATGTTGGATTGGTGTTTATGCGGTTTTGCATCTGAACTCTTTTATTTATATGCTGTATAAAAATTAAATGAGTGTAATAATCCAGAATATCTCTCCTTTTCCTCATCACTCACTCAATCTGCTCCATGGACTGATGGAGTCTGTCCTAGTCATATACTGCTCCAGCCTCCCCAACCCCAGCTCCGATGGTGGTGCCACCACCCCTGCACACTGTAACTGCCACTCACTGTACCGTATATATTAAAGGAATGCGAAGGTATTTGTGAAAGTTTCTGCAAACTCTACCCGTGCTCCGTTTATTTACATGTAGTGCAGAGCACAGGAAATCTCTGTGGATAAACACTTTTTTTTTAAACAGTTACCACCGCCCATCTCCCATCTCCCATCTTTCTGCATGAATGAACACATTGAGCTCAGCGCCACAATCCGGGAGCTCAGAAATACTGATTGCCAGCATTCAAGTGAGGTGTGCAATAAAGAACTGTCGATACTCAGCCATGGGAAATAACCAGGGGTTTAGTTTTAAAATAAAATAAAACAAAAAAAGCAGATCACTGGTCAACAAATTAGATTGAAATATTTACAATCAAGAGGATTAATAACAGATATATTCTAACCAAAACTCAGGCAATAACACCGAACCGTTAACTAAAAGCTGCATAGTCCGATGAAGCATACAATTTTCAAAACAAAAACAATTATTTAGAATTGATTTTACATATCTAACTTCGATGCTGATGCACTTATTAAGCATGTGTTGCCACAAAGAAGGGAATACTGATGGAATTGAATAGAATATGTTATGGCTAAAGCCTATGGTCTCAGAGTTGTGACGTGCTTGCCAACATTAATTTGATATGTTTGAACTTCAGATATATCAAAACTTAGTCATTTAAAAATAAAAGTTACTTCAATCTAACATAATGTACATTATTAGTATCGATTTAATATATTTATCTCAAATTTTCATTTTTCATATTGAATGCATCCTGCATATGGTCTTAGATGTTGTCAGGTCGTAAAGCCCCAACACACAAAAGGTATCTTTGTCCCGTCCTCCTTTCTTGCCCATGAACGTTTTTGAAGTCATTTATGGAACTACCACACATCGCCAACTTTGGTTTAACCAACTTGTTTGTATCACTTCTGAACATACCTCAAGAGTGCACGCATCGCCACCCCACCCTCACACACCACTCGTTGTCAATGTTAATTAAAGAGGCCTAAACAAATCATTATCAATCAAACTTAATGCTAAAATAAATGATGAATTAAACGTGGTAAAAACCATCAACAAAACCCTACCAAGTACACATACTATTAAAGTTGCATGGTCCGATGGCCTTTGAATTGTTGTCTTATTTTTTAGATATATATATCAAAGTGATCATTATGAGCTACTAATCATTAGACTGGAGTCATTTTGATGAAAAATGACTAGTTTTGAAGCAATTTGAGCTGAAGGAACCCACAATAATTTCGACAAGTTTGCCAAAACTCCTGTGGCTATGACCTATGACCTAGATGGTCATCTCGAGGTCACCACGTGATGTGAGATGACCTACTAATCCTGGAACCTGACAGGGATGTAGGTAGGTATTTCTGTTTGGGTTCTGAACATTCTGGGAAGCCCCAGAGAGAAGGGGAAGTGGGGGGGGGGTGTGAGGGGACGAGGGGAGGGTGTGAGGGGAGGAGGGAAGGGGAGGGTGTGTATATCATATATATGATATATATACTAGTCTTATATAAAATAAATGTGTCGCGAGGGCATCTTACGATGCCCATGCAGTAAATACATTTGATATATGCACTAGTAAGTCATCATCATCATCATGCTGTCGGTCGCGATGCGACAAAGACTGCTTTCATTACTTGACTGCCGCTCTCCATTTAGCTCTCTGCTGTGAGACTTGCGTCCATGAGTCGGTCTTAATGTCTCTCAGCTTCAGGTTTCTCTTGATGGTATCCCTGAACCGGAGACGAGGGCACCCTCTTTTTCTGTAGCCAGAAGACAGTTGAGAATAGAGGATCTGCTTTGGTAGCCTGTCTGATGACATCCTCATGAGATGTCCAGCCCACCGGAGATTCTTTTTGATCAGAAGATGTTCCATAGAGGGCGGCCCCATCCGTTCGAGTATTTCCTTATTCGTCACTTTGTCCTTCCAGGTTAGCCTCATGATTGAACGCAGATGTCGCATCATGAAGGCATGCAGCTTTTTCACCTGTCGTCTGTACACTGTCCAGGCCTCGGCTCCGTATAGTAGGGTGGATAGCACGATTGCACGGTAGATCTTACCTTTGACCCGAATGGACACATGGTGGTTGTTCCCGAGTCTCTGGCGTAGTCGGCCGAAAGATGCGCTAGCCTTGGCCATCCTCCTCTGTATCTCAGCATCAATGCGTCCATCACTTGATATAGTGCTTCTGAGATAGGTGAATTCCGGAACAGAGTTCAGCTTGTTTCCGTCAACCATGATCTCCTCCTCTCGGGTTCTTGTAGAGTTGGGTTGGTACAGCACCTCCGTCTTCTTGATGTTAATCTTCAGGCCAAACTTCTTTGATGTCTCAGAAAGCCTCATCTAGCATTGCTGATAGGAAGATGGAGAAGAGCGTGGGGGCCAGTACACAACCTTGCTTGACCCCATTGGTAACCCCAAACGATTCCGAGGCTTTCCCTCCAGCACTAATGTTCGCCATCATTCCTGTATGTAGAGCCTCGATCATAGTTGTGAACTTCTCTGGGCATTCGTACTTCCTCAGTAGCTGCCATAACCCGGTCCTCCCGACTGTATCAAATGCCTTAGTGAAATCGACAAATACCATGTACAGTGGTCGGTCCTGCTCAATGCACTTTTCTTGTAGCTGTCAGAGACAAAATATCATATCCACGGTGCTCCGGTTACCTCTGAAGCCAAACTATAAAATGTCAAACTATAAAATGTCTACAGCTGCAGGAGAACAGATAGAGTTGCAGAGCACGGATCTCGAAAAAGACTTGGGGGTCTGGATAGACCCGAGCCTGACCTTCTCTATTCATTGTGAGACCGAGGCTGGGAAAGCCAATAGAACACTCGGGCTCATAAGACGTACTTACACATACCTGGATGAAGTGAGTCTGACCAAGCTATGCACATCCCTGGTGAGATGCAAGCTAGAATATGGATATCCAGCATGGGCACCAATGTACAGGAAGGACTGTGAACTTCTCGAGAGAGTACAGAGGCGCGCAACCCACCTAATACCAAGCCTGAAGAATTTCTCTTACGAAGACCGACTACAAGCACTAAACCTGCCAAGCCTATACTACAGAAGGGCCCGCGGAGACCTCATTGAGATCTACAAACACCTCAGCGGAACTTATACAGTCAAAAACCGGTACATCATACTCGAGCCAACACATGGTCTGATAACCAGAGGGCATAATAAGAAGATCGTCAAACCCAGAACTAACAAGCAAGTTCGTCAAAATTTCCTCACTGAAAGAGCCGGGAACACTTGGAACAGATTACCAGCTGATGTAGTGAATGCCGCAAGCTTAAACTCTTTCAAAGGATGCCTCGATAAGCACTGGGTAATTTACGGCTACAGTCAGCGCTCGCCGCACGAAAACTATAATTTCACTAGGTCCCACTCAGACAGGCCAAAGCTGCTAACAGGCACTGATGCCTAATTTCTTAAGCAGAAGAGGATAAGTATAAGTATAAGTATAAGTGACTCCGGAACAGCACCAGGTGTTATGTGAATAGATAGTCTGTTGAGTAGGATCCTGGCGAAGATCTTCCCTGCTATTGAAAGAAGAGAGATTCCTCTATAGTTCCCACAGTCTGTTCGATCACCTTTCTTGTAGATTGTTACAATGCTGGCATCCTTCAATGCTTGGGGTACAGAACCCTCCTCCCAGGCATTGGTGATTAGTTGGTGCAGTCTGTTGAGCAGATTGTCTCCTCCATGTTTCCATACCTCGGCAGGAATTCCATCATCCCCAGGTGCTTTGCCATCTTTCAGGCTGGCGATTGCTCTAGCCATCTCATCCATGGTTGGAATCTCATCGAGGCATGTTTTGGTAATGCGCTGCTGGATGTTGTCCAGAGCTTTGTGATCTATGTCACCAGGGACGTTGAGTAGCTTCTGGAAGTGTTCACTCCATCTTGCCACAACCCTCTTGCTGTCAGAAAAGGTCTCCATTCCATCTGTTGATTTCAGGTGAACAGGTCCCTTTTTCATGGGTCCCCACACTTCCTTCAGTCCGCTGTAGAAGCCCTTCATGTTGTTTCTGTCTGCAGCTCTCTGCAGCTCCTCTGCCTTCACATTTCATGAAAGCTGCCTGCAAAAGTGTTGAAGTGCTGCTGACTTTTGCAAGTTACCAGTGGCACTCTCTCGGGGAGCAAATAGAGGTTTCGCACCAGCAAGAACATGTCAAGACAGGCGCAAAACTATTTGTCCCTGCAGTGGCTGGTTGGGAGATGTTGGGAGTTCCATACATCAACCGCCCTTAATGCTGCCATAGTGACATGGTTTTCTGTTTAGGGTTTGCTCCCTTAGCCTTCGGTTCTGTCAAGAACCTGTACCACAAAGCAGTGGTTTACAACTCTGCAAGGCAGGGGCGTCAAACTCCCTGAGGTATTGCTATACCTTCAATACCTGCATACCTCAAAGTAGTAAGTATATATCTCATATATATACAACGTATAAACAATGTATGTATATATATATATATATATTATTTTGGGGTGGGGTCCATATATATATATAAGAAATACAAATTCATTAGATAGCAATGCAGATTTCCAGGTTTAATGCTATGAATAGTATGATGGCAGCAACTGTTCTGGTCATGCGTTATCATTTGCCGGGAGCCATCGCAAATGCACCGGGTTCTGGGCTATGACGGCTGCCCCGGAGCAAATCATATATCAAGGGAGCAAATAAATAAATAATAATAATTAAATAATAAAAGGCAGCAACGCAAATTTATATGCACATAATGCTTATATTTCACATATATATTTCTTTTTGGTCCATATATATATATATATGGACCAAAACATAGATATATATATATTGATCGGCCAATCCTGATATATATATATAAATTTCAAAATTTAAATTACCCAAATTGATTAATTATATTCATAGAATTGACCAAACAGCATTTAATATCCAACATCCACCTCATTTCCCCTTCCCCTCTATGACCCTGCACAGTAGGCCTACTTGGTTGTTGGGGCTAATGAGGTCATGAGATTGGCGTAATTGGTTAATGGCCTCCCTGCATAATGAGCGTTTCAAACTGAGTGTTCAAAGGGGTGAGGTTATAAATTCACTGGTTATGCTGTATATGCTGTCCCAAATCTCCCATTATCTAAGTTAGATATACAGGATCAAATGTAAGTAGATGTTTTAATTTTGACAAAATTATATTTCATCGGACCATGCAACTTTAATATACGATTTACAGCGAGTGGTGGGTGACGGGGTGTGGGGAGAATAGCCTTGACACTGATGTTGGTTTTGTTGGACTTGTTTATTTGTTTGTTTGGGTTTTACATCCTAGCAACATATATATGGTCATATCAGGACCAGAGCCAAATTTTGACAGTATGCACTCATGGTGACTTAATAGTGCTGCCCCAGTTTGAGTCCAGGCCACCATCATCACCATGACCCGATATCCCACTCAGTACCCTGATACTGAGCTCACATGTCCTTGCCCTATCCTAGTAATAGAGAGCGCCAGGCTAGATAGCGACAATTATACATTTTGTAAGTCATTGATTTCACTCGGCGGGGATTACAAAATCGGATCTTCCACACCGGAAGCTTGCGCTCTTACTGTTGCAAGCACCACATCTGGTGGTTTTGTTGGAAGTGTGCGGCGATTTGTTGGTGACGTTGCTACGAGACCCGTGTGGCTGGCCGCACGCTAGCTGGTTCTCCGCGTGTTGGTGGATGGCCGCTTTACATGATTCACCGTCCGCTGATCCCCGGCATGCCAACCCTAATGGGGTTAAATGCACGTCGGTACCGGCGGGCGGTCATGGCTGATTACCGGCAGTTAGCATATCGAGGTGATCTGCCCACCACCCACACCCACCCACCCCCCGCCACATCAACCGGAAGTTGAAGGCGGAGGTCAGCGCATGTAACGCCACGCTAACAATAACAGAGGTGTCTGGAAATGGAACTCTTCGGTAATCAAGGTATTAAAGTTGTATAGTTCTCCGGTTTCGAGTTCTTGCTATGTTGTTGCTGTACATTTGTTTCTAATGAAGATTGCAATGGAATAGTGCTATCAAGTATTTTACATTAGATAAAATACCACTTCCTGTGTGTGTGTTTACCAGCTCTCCCCACCCTCTGACACTCCTAACTATGGAGTACTCACTCGGATCATCTACATCCTGAGTAATCATCATAACCGCCCCCCCCCCCCACACACACACACACTCACACACATCCCTGTGTGACGAGACGGGATGGCTGAATGAGTTGAGCGCCTGTCTCCTGTTTTGGGAGATCAGGGGATCCAAACCCATGTTTTTGTGGGTTCGAACCATGGTTGAGTCAAATCAATTACTTAAAAATTGATACTTGTCGCTTCCTAGCCAGGCGCTTGGCATTATTAGGATAGGGCAAGGATTGATTGGCTCAGTGTCAGAGTAATATGACTGAGTGGGATATCAGGTCATGGTGCTGGTGGCCTGGTTTTCCAGTGGGAGAGTATTATAAAGTCGCCATGAGTGTGCACTGTCACAAGTCGGTACCCATCCTGATATGACCTGAGATGTTGCTAGGATATAAAATAAACAACAAACAAACAACAAACAAAAACCCCTCTGTGCAGGCAGCAGGGCTGACTGCTACTTCACCAGGGCCCGTATGCATGGAGCAGTGTTAGCGGCATGTGGTGTTAAGCCTCTAACACCGGGTAGCTACCACCGGTTATCGGCGGCGTCGAGAACTATGTCATGCCGTATGCATGGGCGCTGAAACGGTGAGTGTTAGCTAAACGTGAATGTATTCATAGATATGGGAAATCCGTCTGCGCCGAGTCGGCATCGGCGATTTGTTTAGTTTACATTCGTCAATTCGACAATATTAATATCGCCGCAGAGGCGGCAGTAGCGTTAATCTCGCTTTGATTTTAGGGTTAATTTGATAGAATTTCACTTATTGCATATGTAATTCTGTCAAATATGACAGCATTGAATAGATTTGGGCCTAATATATAGCCGCCGATTTGGCGGCGGCGGTGGCGGCGATGTGGGTTTTGTTGATTTGCGACAGTATGGATATCAACGTCGAAGGAGCGGCGGCGATTTGTTTAGTTTACATTCGTCAATTCGAAAATATTAATATCGCTGCTGATGCCGCGGCAGCGTTAATATAGCTTCCAATTCAGGGTTAATTTGATAAAATTTCACTTATAGCGTATTTAATTCTGTCAAATATGTTAGCATTGAATAGATTTGGGGTTCATCCTGACACTAACCTAACACTAACACTGCTGTAAACCTGCTATGAGCAGGGGTTAGAATTTCCTAGTTTAAACGCATGGTGTTTGTCTAACACTGCTCCATGCATACCAACTTTTCGACGCTAAACCAGAAATCCCACCCTAACCACGGTTTGGCTTGCTAACACCGCTCCATGCATACGGGCCCATAGATAAAAGATTCACCCGGTACTTGTAGTACACGGGTGAAGACCAGCCTTATATAAATACGGGCGAAAATAGCCTTAGTATGGAACATGACCTAGAAACTGTGGCTCCAGTATCAAATGGCTACATATATAGGCACAGAGTTGGTGAAATGGGAGAGAATGCAAAAAGACAAGATGGCGGCCACAGAACGCCGTCGATTTCACTTTTAAATTGCATTAAACTAGATATTATATTATATTTTTCAACTCAAAGGTAGCGGGCTCTCAATAATACATATGTAAAGAACAAATTTTGCTTCTTAGATTGTGAAATTAGGCTCTCAATTGTTTGACCCACATTTTCGACAGCTTTTACATAGGGTTGGTTTGCACCCCTACTGCAGCAGTACGGGGTGAATCTTGTATCTAACGGGCCCAGTGCATTACACAGGTTGACCACACTGCGTGTGCTACCATTGTGCATTACCTGTGTTCTGGCATGTACAGTGGATCCATTTTCTGGATGGTTCACTAACACTTTATTTATGTGTTTCCTCATACCGGACTGGGTGCCTGAATCAATAGGAGCGCTGCTTGGCTTCCAGTGTGAGAATTGGTGAGTTTGAACCCCAACTGAGTCAAACCAATGACTCACAAAATTGATACTTGTCACTACCTAGCCTGGCGCTCGGCATCAATGGAATAGTGTGTTTAGTCTGGTTTGTATAGTGTAATGCTTATGTGAGTGAATTAGATGTTGAGTTATGGTGCCAATGGTTTGGTGTCTCAGTGAGGCAGCACTATAAAGTCACGATGTCGGTATCCATTCAGATATAACCTTAGATGCTGCTAGGAGGTAATACCACCAAAAAATATAAAACAAAAAACAGCCCATTTCCGCCTTCGCTAAACACGGAGTAAGTGAGTTTTTCTATTGATTTCATGGCTTTGAGTTTTTGGCAGGTGAAACAATATATATTAGTCTCCTCATTACAATCTAAAACTAGGGTTACCTTTGGAGATATTTGTAGTTGGGGTACACATTGAAATCTTTAACAGTGAGATATTCTATTAAATTGACTTAATGTTATTTTTATGCAGTAATAAATGTGTAACAAGTTCTCAAGTATTTAGGTTAGATGGTTAGGATCAAATTGTCACCAATACACTGCATATTTAATAACAGGAGCCATCTCCTAAACCTCACAAAAACACTTGGAGATACCGGGGTTTGAACCCGGGGCCTCTTACATGCAAAGCAAGCGCTCTACCGCTGAGCTACATCCCCAACTTGCGACTGTTTCAACTGTCATTGGACAGAAGCTTCTGGCGGGAGTCTTGAAGTTGTTAATTATATATATATATATATATATATATATAATACATATACATATATATATATGTATATCTACATATATATGTAGATATACATATATATATATATCTACATATACATATATATATATATATATCTACATATACATATATATATTTACATGTATACATATATATATGTCTACATATACATATATGTATACATATACATATATATATATATCTACATATACATATATATGTATAGATACACATATATATATGTATACATATACATATAGATATATGTCTACTTATACATATATATATAGGTCGACATATACATATATATATATACACATACATATATATATTTATGAGCTCACAAACACACACACGCATATAATACCTATACCCACTGAGCCACACTCTCTCCTTTGAACACAAACGTAACACTGGATTGGTGTAAATAGGCCCATCTCCTTTATAGTCAACACTCAGCTATGGTGAGCTCTTTTCCAAAACACGATTAGTGCCGATTCAAAAAAAATAGCTTGCAATGCCAATGCCAAGCTCATAGCTCGTGCTTTGGTAAAGAGCTCTTCATATATGTGTGTATATATACATATATATATATATATACAGTATAACCCCGTTAAACCAAGCTCGGTTAAATCAAACGATCGGTTAATCCAAACTTTTGTTGGCGGCCCGGCAAAATACTATCATTTATCGGATAAAAAATTGGTTAAACCGAAGTCGGTTAATCCAAATTATCGGTTAATCCAAACAGAATTGTCGAACCCGAGGCCACTTCCGGTATGGTTAAAACAAACTTTCATGTCGTTATAATATAAGGTCATCTGAGACCCCACCAACTTTTTTAATGGTAGTATTTTGTTGGGCCGCTGAAAAAAGTGTAGTATTAACCGATTGTTTGGTTTAACCGAGCTTCGTTTAACGAGTTATACTGTATATACATAAAAAACACTAATCAAAGTGTCCACATACATTGTATATTACATTCATAATGAACCCGCGTTTTTGCCAAAGCCAAGTCAAAGTCGAAACCAAAGCTCGCTTAAACCAATGATCTGTTAATCCAAACAAATTTCTAGGGTCCCTTCAAGTTTGGTTTAATGGGGTTATACTGTATATATACATGTATATATGACCCCGTTATAACGCGATCGTTCAGGTCAATATAATGCGATCGCGACAACCAGCTTGGTAATACCCTACATGTGGACAGAATACACTACAGACATTATTAGCCGGCGAAAATGAATGAGAGTGCTTTCAATAAAACAACCGAAAGAAAAATAATTTTACACCTGCATAATGCGCCACAAGGACTACGTGATATTAAATAGGCCGAACCTCAAAGTGGAGACCCAATTGACACCTACTCACCCACTCACGGCTATATCGCCTACAATTAGGCACGCAGTCACATCCTTTGTGGTTTGAAAGGTTTTGTGGGTTTTTTTGGGGGGATATTTCTTGGTTATTTTTGTTATTCGTTAGGGGTCCTTCAAAATTATCAACATTTTCACAAGCGCACAAAACATACACTTTTTTTTGTTATTAAACCCCTCCCCGCCCCTCTCTCAAAGTGTACAATAAAAATGCTGATATGTAGTAGTAGTCTGCCCTTGAAGGGCAAAAAGTGTGGGTTCGAATCCTAATTTATTTGACAGACATTTAAAAAAATAACTTTTAGAAAGCGTACGGTGGGTTTTTACCCCCCCCCCCCCCACCCAACCACCCTGTGAAAATGTTAATCATTGTGAAGGACCCCCATGTGGAGATATATGTCTATTCTGATAACTTCAAATGGCAGTAGTGCCATTCCACTGAGCAGAAAGCAACTCCGCGCGTGCTATATAACCACGTGAAGCTGAGGCTGAGTTGGGTGACGTATCCGTGATGCCTGACGCAGTTGCTATGCGACTGATGCAGTGTAACAGCCTGGTGTGGTTTGTTTGTTTGTTGTTGTTTTACGTCCTAGCAACATCTAAGGTCATATCAGGACGCGTACCGACTTGTGACGGTACGCACTCATGGCGATTTTATAGTGCTGCCCCACTGGGAAATCAGGCCGCCAGCACCATGACCCAATATCCTACTCAGTCTCATTATCCTGACACTGAGCTAACCAGCCCTTGCCCTATCCTAATAATGCCGAGCATGCCTGGTGTGGGTCATGCTGGCCTTTCGTTACGCTTGTCAGTAGAAATGTCCAAACTCACACGCAGCCCAATGCCCATGCTATTGTAGTAGTCTGCACTGACCTCTCAGGCAAGTAACCGCATAGACAGGTAGGCTTGGGTAGTGTGGTGATATCAGGGAGCCTAGGTGGTGTAATGGTTAGCACACTGGCCTGGAATGCAAAGAGATGTGGGTTCGAGTTCCGCTCTAGGTCCAATATTTCCAATTTTCATCACCCCCATGACACTGGTGCCGTGACCAGGATCCTGTACAAGCTACGCGATGTATGGTTGTTGAACCTACCCTGTGTATGTATGGGTTAGTGCATTGCCTGTATGTATGTAATTGAAAGTATTAAAAGACTTACAATTCCAGGGGGACGAGTGTAGTCGGCTGCACTGACCTCTCAGGCAAGTAACCGCATAGACAGGTAGGCTTGGGTAGTGTGGTGATATCAGGGAGCCTAGGTGGTGTAATGGTTAGCACACTGGCCTGGAATGCAAAGAGATGTGGGTTCCAGTCCCTCTCGAGGCGCAATATTTCCAATTTTCATTTGTGATTTCTATTTGGCAGCACAGCAGGACAATGTGAAGTGACAGATTTAAATGCGATACTCATATATTGTTCTACTTTCCTTTTGGGTATATTCTACTTATATATTTTATTTTTATAGTTTTGTATTATATAAACCGGAAATTTGGTTGGTTGTTGGAGTTTTTACATCCTGACAACATCTAAGGTCATATTAGGATGGGTACCGACTTGTGACAGTGTGCACTCATGACAACTTTATAGTGCTGCCCCACTGGGACACCAGGCCCGCCAGCACCATGACCTGATATCCCACTCAGTCACATTATCCTGACACCGAGCCAACCAGTCCTTGCTCTAACTTAATAATGCCGAGCACCTAGCAAGGAAGCGACAAGTATCAATTTTGTAAGTCATTGGTTTGACTCGACCGGGAATTGAACTCCCGACCTTCCGCATGGGAGGCCTGCGCTCTACCGACACCGTCACCGCGTCTGGAATTATTCGGATGTTGGGGTAATAATGATCCGCATTACAAAAAAAGTAAAGCTTGTTTTATTTAACAACGCCTCTAGAGCACATTGATTTGTATCATCGGCTATTGGATGTCAAACGTATGGTCATTTTGACAGATTTCTTTGGAGGAAACCCACTGCCGCCACATAGGCTTCTCTTTCCGAGAACTGCATTACACATCGGGACTTATTAATTCACTATCATCTGGTGCGTTTTTGTTGTTGTTAAAAGGCATCAGGGTAACTCTCCGAGTACATACATATATTGTACACCAGGACCCTGTTTGCCACGAATGCGACATTTTTAAATGTACAAACAATTTTTGTTTTATTTGATTGTGGTTCTGAAGAAACGACATCTGCTATGTTAGGACAACATTTGTCTAAATGCAGAGTTGTCCGTTGAAGATGTGTATTTTTATAATAGGTACCTCAGAGCAGATTTATTTCCATTTTGCTGTTATGTGCTCTGTTTCTAGTAAAACTAAGCCAGATATATTTCCATTTTGTTGTTGTGAAGGTGCCTTGTTTCTTGCAAAATCAAGGCAAAATAGATGCATTAATGTAACACCCTTTACAGTTGGTAGATATAATGCATGCAGTTATTTAACTCTTTGTTGTGTGCGTAGGTATGATGCAGGGATTTATCTAAGACTCTATAACGATTATATGTGTGGTGTTTGTGGTAATTTAACTCTGTGTGCATTAATCTAATACTCTTTATTGTGTCAGTAGTTGATGCAGGTATTGCAGGTATAGCAATACCTCAGGGAGTTTGATGCCCCTGCCCTCCAGAGTTGTAAACCACTGCCTTGTGGTACAGGTTCTTGACAGAACCGAAGGCAAAGGGAGCAAACCCTAAACAGAAAACCATGTCACTGTGGCAGCATTAAGGGTGGTTGATGTATGGAACTCCCAACATCTCCCAACCAGCCACTGCAGGGACAAATAGTTTTGCGCCTGTCTTGACATGTTCTTGCCGGTGTGAAACCTTTATTTGCTCCCCAAGAGAGTGCCGCTGGTAACTTGCAAAAGCCAGCAGCACTTCAACACTATTGCAGGCAGCTTTCATGAATTGTACAACCACCTGAAGCTGAGAGACATTAAGACCGACTCATGGATGCCACTCTCACAGCAGAGAGCTAAATGGAGAGCGGCAGTCAAGTAATGAAAGCAGTCTTTGTCACATCGCGACCGACAGCATGATGACAATGATGACCTTGATATATATAGGTGCTCTTTTTAGTTTGTTAGTTCTTGGATAGGGAACTTTCAGCAGATTTCCGTCTGCTGCCCTAGTATTGTGAATGCTTGTGTGTGTATACATTGGGTATTGAGCTCTATTGTACACAAGTCTTAAGCCCAAGTCACACCTACCCGGACGAGCCCCGGATTTTTAGCCAGACCACCCCCGGACCACTCCCTCGGACTGTCCCGGACAGCCCCAGATAAAATCGCTATTTTTGCCTCGCTCTCACACCTACCCACACGAGCCATGGACTACAAGCCCAGATAACCCCGGATAAGCCCCAGACAACCCTCGGACTACCCGGATGAGCCTGGACTACCCGGATGAGCCCTGGACAACCCCCGGACAAGCCGCGGACAACCCCTGGATGATAGCCTGAAATGCGGGACTCATCCTGGGGTGGTCCGTGAGTAAATATGGTCATCCGTGATGAGGCCGGGCCAGCCAAGGATCACCAAGGATCACCAAGGATCACCAAGTACCACCAAGGACCAGCCACGGATCACCACGGACCACGCCGGATCACGGGTCGGGGCTCGTCCGGCCCCTGATCCGGGTAGGTGTGACCTAGGCTTTAAGATGTTCCTTTTGCGCTTTGTCTTTAATCCCAGATTTACCATATTGTTCAACTGTGTATATTTTAGTCCTTGTAAGCTGTCCTTAATGCCCTAGTTTGTATTTTAAAGCTTTGTCAGGATAATGTGACTGAGTGGGATACCAGGTCATGGTGCCGGCGGCCTGGTTTCCCAGTGGGACAGCACTATAAAGTCGCCATGAGTGCGCACTGTCACAAGTCGGTACCCGTCCTGATATGACCTTAGATGTTGCTAGGACGTAAAACAACAACAAACGGCTGTTTAGTGAGAAGGATTCCATAGATTAGGTCATTGTAATACATTATTATTGGGAGGTTATATACGTGAAAACATACAGCTATCCTCATGTAGGCCTATATATACATTGATATAGAAGTTGAAGTGGCGTTCTCTGTGGCGGTGTGGTTAGAGTGTCTGACGTTTTTCTAGGTCAGACTCCTAATCTGAGGGTCGGCGTTTCGATTCCCCGTGCCCCCAGCTCTGCCAATTTGGATTTCCACCACTGTGTATAACTTACAGCGTCATCAAAGGCCGGTTGCTCTCATACCATGTCTATGTGGTGTGGGAGGTTAAAAATCCCTTGGGTTGCTAAAAGTGTAGGCTCGGGCTTTCTATCGACCAGCAGTGGAATGAGGAAGACCAGTCATCTATGACTGAAATTTCCCCTGCTTAAACAACTAATGGACCATAAAAAAAATAAAAAGTTATTATTTTTTTTATTGAAATCATCAAATCTTTAAAGCCAAAAAGCTTGTAAAAATTTGATTCTACATATCCAACTTAGATACTGGTGCAGCTGTAACTTGTTGCTACATAGATATATTTCTGAAGTCTTTGGGTGTCAGAATTTTCTCATTCACACCAAAATTAATTTTGCGTGTTTGCACTTCATATATCTCCAAAGATAGCCATTTTAAATAAAAGTTACTTCGAGCAAAAGTAAGGTAGATTTTAACTATTGCCCTAATATCTAATGTAAATAGCAAAAAATAAAAACTATCGGACTGTGCAACTTTAAAGTAAATTATTAATGCGATCTACCACCGAAGCAAATATATCTCAATGGTGCCTATCGTTAGTAACACGCAGTTTCACTATCGATGAATGATTAGCTCAACTACCTGCTAGATTTAACTCACACTTTGCACTGAAGTAGAGCCTAGGTACTCAGAGCACGTTTTGCTCTTAAGGTTGCATAATCCGATGAAAGTACAGTTACAAAACCCCACAATAGAGCTGGATTTGATCAAAAGACCATGCCAACAACTCACCAGTGTAGCTATTGTCTGGTGCTCCTGTGCTACCCTGCTCTGCTCTGCAAACGGGTAAGCAAAAAGTATGAGGACTAGCACTTCGATTCACACCAGATTAATTGTGTATGGGTTCCACTTTAAATATCTCCAATATCTCCTTTAACTTAAAAGGTTACACTAAGCCAAAATAAAGTTGATTTGTTGGAGCTTTACATCCTAACAACATATAAGGTCATATGAGGACGGGTACCGACTTGAAACCGTACACACTCATATTGACTTCATAGTGCTGCCCCACTGAGATGCCATGCCATACTCAATCACATTATCCTAATAGTAATACTGAGTGAACCAGTCCTTAACCTATCCTAGTATTTAAGTCGAACGCCATGGTAAGTAGCGACAAGTACAAATTGTATAAGTCATTGGTTATATTTCGAAACCCCGGACCTTCCGCACGGGTAGCCAGCGCTCTGTCACCGATTCGACCATCGCATCCGGTCCCAGATTAAGGTAAATTATAGCGGACAACCTAATAAATTTATAGAACCAATATGGTAGAAACTTTATCGGATTATGCAACTTTAAATTCAAATAAACTTTTGTGCGCAGCTTAGTCACACCCCTAAGCATGCTAAATCACTGTTCTTTGGATTGTAAAATAATGCACACACGCGCATGCGCACATGCGCACAGCGAGGCACCAGTTGGCTCTTCCTGGCAGTAATTAGGCCCTCAGGTTGAAATATTCAAGTCCAATGGCCAGGTCGGCCTACACGTGGGGTGCTACTTTTAAGTGTTGACGCTGCTAGGGGGGGGGGGGGGGTGAGGGGTCGGCCGGGGGGTAAGGGAGAAGGGGGGGGGGGTAAGTGGGGGAGGTGAAGGGTAGGGGGCTCTGTGCCCTCAGCTTTAACTATTCACACCGCATGTCGGCCTGGCCCATAGGTGGCGCACTGGTTTTTTGTTTAGGGTGGCGGCCCCTCTCGTGTGTGTATATTTATAGCAGAGTGAGAGTGGTGACTGGTAAGGGGGAAATGGGACGGTGGTAGTAGCGTGGGTAGGGTGGGGGGAGGAAGAGGAAGGGCGGGAAAGGAAGGGCTGGGAGAGGCGAGGGGCTGGGTGAGGGAGGCGGGGGAGGGGAGAGGGAGGAGCGATGGGAGAGGCGTGAGTTAGTGGTGTGGACCATTGAAATGATTGTTAATGTTAGAGGGTATGGTGTGGATTGGTGTGGTGTTGGGTGGTGAGGTTTGTTGTTGTTTTACGTCCTAGCAACATCTACGGTCATATCAGGACCAGTACCGACTTGTGACAGAGCGCACTCATGGCGACTTTATAGTGCTGTCCCACTGGAAGACCAGGCCGTTAGCACCATGACCTGATATCCCACTCAGTCACATTATCCTGACACTGAGCCAACCAGTCCTTGTCCTATCTTAATAATGCCGAGCGCTAGTCTAGGAAGCGACAAGTATCAATTTTTAAGTCATTGGTTTGACTCGACCAGAGTTCGAACCCATGACCCCAAGATCTACCAACACGGGAGACGGACGTTCTAACTCATTCGACCATCCTGTCTGGTGGGTGGTTAGGTGTGGTGTAGTGTAGTGTGGTGTGATGCTATGTGTATGTGGCGGTACTATGTTGTGGTGGTTTGGTGTGGTCTGGGTTAGTGTGATGTTGGGTGGTGAGGTGTGGTGTAGTGTAGTTTGCTGTGCTTTGGTGTGTTCTGGCTTAGTGAGATATGGTGTGTTTTGGTGTGAGGTAGTGTGGTGTGGTGTGATGCTATGTGGATGTGGAGGTGCTAAGTTCTGGTGTGGTTTGGTGTGGCGTGGGTTGGTGTGATGTTGGGTGGTGAGGTGTGATGTAGTGTAGTGTGGTATTGTTTGGTGTGGTGTGGATTGGTGTGATGTTGGGTGGTGAGGGGTGGTGTAGTGTAGTGTGGTATGGTTTTGTGTGGTGTGGGTTGGTGTGATGTTGAGTGATGAGGTATGGTGTAGTGTAGTGTGGTGTAGTGTGGTGTGGTTTGGGTTGGTGTGATGTTGAGTGGTGAGGTGTGGTGTAGTGTAGTGTGGTATTGTTTGGTGTGGGTTGGTGTGATGTTGAGTGGTGAGGTGTGATGTAGTGTAGTGTGGTGTGGTTTGGGTTGGTGTGAATTTGAGTGGTGAGGTGTGATGTAGTGTAGTGTGGTATGGTTTGGTGTGGTGTGGGTTGGTGTGATGTTGAGTGGTGTGGTGTGATGTAGTGTAGTGTGGTGTGGTTTGGGTTGATGTGATGTTGAGTGGTGAGGTGTGGTGTAGTGTGGTGTGGTGTGGGTTGGTGTGATGTTGAGTGGTGTGGTGTGATGTAGTGTAGTGTGGTATGGTTTGGTGTGGTGTGGGTTGGCGTGATGTTGAGTGGTGTGGTGTGATGTAGTGTAGTGTGGTATGGTTTGGTGTGGTGTGGGTTGGTGTGATGTTGAGTGGTGAGGTGTGATGTAGTGTAGTGTGGTGTGGTTTGGGTTGATGTGATGTTGAGTGGTGAGGTGTGGTGTGGTGTAGTGTGGTATGGTTTGGTGTGGTGTGGGTTGATGTGATGTTGAGTGGTGAGGTGTGGTGTAGTGTGGTATGGTTTGGTGTGGTGTGGGTTGGTGTGATGTTGAGTGGTGAGGTGTGATGTAGTGTAATGTGGTGTGGTTTGGGTTGGTGTGATGTTGAGTGGTGAGGTGTGGTGTGGTGTAGGGTGGTATGGTTTGGTGTGGTGTGGGTTGGTGTGATGTTGAGTGGTGTGGTGTGATGTAGTGTAGTGTGGTGTGGTTTGGGTTGATGTGATGTTGAGTGGTGAGGTGTGGTGTGGTGTAGTGTGGTATGGTTTGGTGTGGTGTGGTTTGGTGTGATGTTAAGTGGTGAGGTGTGGTGTAGTGTAGTGTGGTATGGTTTGGTGTGGTGTGGGTTGGTGTGATGTTGAGTGGTGAGGTGTGGTGTAGTGTGGTGTGGTGTGATGTTGGTGTGATGTTGAGTCATAAGGTGTGATGTAGTGTAGTGTGGTGTGGTGTGATGTTGAGTGGTGACATGTGGTGTAGTATAGTGTGGTATGGTTTGGTGTGATGTTGAGTGGTGAGGTGTGATGTAGTGTAGTGTGGTGTGGTTTGTGTCGGTGTGATGTTGAGTGGTGACGTGCTATGGAGTGTAGTGTGGTGTGGTGTGGTTCGGTGTGATGGGCGTCTATGTGACCTGCTTACTTAAATATGTATTGTTTGTTTGTTGCTGTTTTACGTCCTAGCAACATCTAAGGTCATATCAGGATGGGTATTGACTTGTGACAGTGCTCACTCATGACGACTTTATAGTGCTGCCCCACTGGGAGACCAGGCCGCCAGTACCATGACCTGATATCCCACTCAGTCACATTATCCTGACACTGAGTTTAGCAGTCCTTGTCCTATCCTAATAATGCCGAGCGCCCGTCTAGGAAGCGACAAGTATCAATTTTTAAGTCATTGGTTTGACTCGACCCAGGTTCGAACCCACGACCCCACGATCTACCAACACGGGAGACGGACGCTCTATCTCATTCGGCCACCCCGTCTGGTAAATATGTATTGTGCAGTGTACTATTATTATATGGTGCACTGAGATTTGGTCATATATAGCGTCATGTGGTGTGCCGTGAAGTGATGCGGTGTGACCTGATTACTCAAGGATGTATTCTGCAGTGCAGGCTAATGTGATATGGTGCAGTGAGATGTGGTCCTATATAGTTTGATGTGGTGTGATGTGAAGTGGTGCAGTGTGACATGATTACTTAAATATATTGTGCCGTGTACTATATGCCATGGTGCAATGAGATGCGGTCCTATATATATCCCTGTATATGGTACTATGAATTCATGCAGTGTGACACTGTGCTATGCGATGCTGTATTGTACTGCAGGGCGTTGCAGTGTGAGACGAGACGCGATTAGACGTGTGATATATCTGATTTATATCCGGGAGAGTTTGTCAGAAAACCCTGCACAGGTTTGATGTAAGGTGAGTTTCCGTCGTGAGATCCGATTGTGGTAGGTCAATCCAGGTTAGATTTAGAGGAGATAAAGTTAGTATTTTAAATTTTGGATTTAATTGGTGGTTGTTTTACGCCATGTTGGCTTCAAAGGTCATATTCACGGCTATTATTTGGGGAGTCAAACTAGACGACACCAGACACCAGAGATCCGATCGTGAATGATGGCATGAGGAGTCAGGACAGGTCAGGCCACGAGAGGTCACGAGAAATCGGGTCGGGACGGGTTAGGACATTGGGAACTTGAATTCCTCGAAGTTTCATGAGGAAAGATCAAGGAAAATGGCATTAGTATTAAAACGTCAGATTGGTTGCAGTAACAGGTTGCTTCTGGAATAACAGGTTCTATTAAATTGGCTCAGTATTCCCTTCTAGGTGGCAACACATGCTTAGTTAAATCAAAGACCCTATAATACTAAGACGGGTCACTCCCTATCTCTCCCATGGTAATGTAAATTTTGCAGTGCCACCTTGTGGTGGGTTTGATCAGCCCAGCTGCTGGTTGGTGTTTCACATGTAAACACATACAATTATATTATACATGAGATAGGTAAGTATGAATACACATCAATATGAAATTGCTATGAACAAATACCCATCATTATCAGCATCATCATCAGCATGGCCATCATCACACATCTTTCACATTCATATATGCATCTATACATTCAATATAGCACCTGTTTAATGGCTCTGTCACATTATGATGCTTCTCGCCGATGCGCTGTCAGCGCGCAAAAAATATCTTCTACGCGTCGAGACACGTCCAACTTTTCGGCGGTTTGGGGAAAACGATGGCATCATCGCAGCGCGTTATTTGCGCGCGGCCAACGTGAGTCGACGAGTGAGGAAAAAAAAAAAAAGGTTTGGCGCGAGGTGCTCATATGACCTTAGATGTTGGTAGGATGTAAAACAACAAAGCAACCATTTGGTGCAACGTGTGGAGACGACCCTCATGTGCGCGCGGCGACTGCCTAGCATTCGCATAACATTATTCCAGCGCTGTCGACGTCCTTCTGACGTCACCATAATATTGGAACCCGCGCGTTGATGCGCATTGTGGATCGTCGCATTTTTTTGACACGCTTCAAACATTGAGCGATCAACTATGCACACCGCCATCCTCCGGTGACTGTCGACGTCCACGATAGTGTACCGACGTGTACCGACGTTCGCATAACGTACCCCTAACGTTTCCCGACGTTTCCCGACGTTTCGCCAAAAAATGACACACGTTGACGCACGTTGGAGAGAAACGTCATAGTGTGACAGGGGTATAACCAAGAGAACAGCCAGTGCACCAAGTGGTGGGTTTGATCATTTTGATTACGCAGTACAGGTTGAGTGAGCCGTCTTAGTATTATAGGGTCTTTGGTTAAATGCATCTGCATTTAAGTTAGATATGCAGAATAAAATCTAGATAATTGTTTTGGTTTTGATTGTTTGTTTGTTTGTTGTTGTTGTATGTCCTAGCAACATCTAACATTATATCAGGACGGGTACCGACTTGTGACAGTGAGCACTCGTAGCGACTTTATAGCACAGCGCCACTGGGAAACCAGGCCGCCAGCACCATGACCTGATATCCCACTCAGTCACATTATCCTGACACTGTGCCAACCAGTCCTTGCCCTATCCTAATAATGCCAAGCGCCTGGCTAGGAAGCAACAAGTATCAATTTTTAAGTCAGTGGTTTGACTCGACCCGGGTTCAAACCCACGATCCCACGATCTACCAACATGGCTTGGCTTTGGTTATGAAAATTTGATGTTTGATCGGACTATGCAGCTTTATAGAAAAGGACTAAATGTGTATCGCTATTCATCTTACCTAGTCTACCATTTTACTATGGAGGGTACTGGCCTTTCATATATTATACATCGGAACCGGCGCGCGCATGCGCCGAGGGAGGGACGGAGGAGAGGTCACGTGGGGTTGTATGTCTGAAAAATGTTAATGAAAGGAAGGTAAAAGAGAGAGAGAAAAAAACATTACTTGTCTTTAAAAAAAGCGGCGAGCAAAAATCAGATATGTGTGTAGACACACCTGACATCCCCACAAACACAGACAAACTGCTTGTATCAAGCACATCACAGGGGGCCTGAACATGACACCAATAGGGATATAAAAAAAGAGAACAGGACACAGGGGCAACAGAGGAATGGCCCTTTGGGCATTACAGGCAAGCACACCGCTAGGCAGTAGTTGCCATACTGACGAGAGTGGGTGTGGAGGGGGAGGTACTGACTAGCAACATTTAAGGCCATAGCAATACTGACAGCGGCCTAGTTTAGTTTAATATAGTTTCCCCTATATGGAGGTACGCAGTTGCGTACCATCTGAAATTACAATTTTTTACTTAAAATTGTGTGTGGGGATATTTTATATTGTTTTGTTCTAATAGTATTTTAAAATTGTATTCCATCTGTGTACCACATGAAAACCCAAAGCTAGGTCCCTGACTGGTACCATATAGCGACTTGCCCATTGAGATGCCGTGCACTGACACCATTATGTCTTATCATACTCACTCGCAGTATGCCACTGAGCCAACCTTGCCCTTAGCCTAATAATGTCCGACACTAGGCGGGATAGCGACAAGGCAGAATTTGTGGTGGTCTTTGGCTTGCCGAGGCAAAGAGACTCCACGACATCCCAATTGGAAGTGGGTAGGGCCAACTGTACCGCTAGGCCACCCCACCGCACCACCAGTTATGCATTCCTATATAAATATATGTATATATACACATATATGTGTGTGTGTGCTTGTACACTGAAATACCACATACACAGGCAAAGACCCTATAACACTAAGACGGCTCACTCCCTATCTCTCCCATGGTAATGTATATTTTGCAGTGCCACCTTGGGTTTGATCAGCCCAGCTGCTGGCTGGTGTTTCACATGTAAACACATAGGCCTACAAGGCGAGAGGGTGAATTAAACATTTTAAAAAGAGATATTGCCTGTCATTTGGATTTACCTGATATTGCTCCTACTGCCTGGTCCCCACCTCCCTCTGCCCCTCCCTCCGACCCTCGCGGCTTCACCACCCTTCCCCCCCTCCCCTTCCCTCACTCCACTTCCATCCCCCTCCCCTCTGTCCCACCCTCCCCCGGCCTCACCGCCCTTCCACTCCCCTTCCCATCCCCACCCTTCCCTCTCCCTATCTCCCTCCTCATCCACCTTACCCAGCACTCTCACATCACACCTCCCTCCCCTCCCCCTTCCCTCCTTTATCTCTGCCTCTCCCCTTCCTCTCCTCACCCACCTCACTCGGCGCTCTAACACCACACCTCCCTGCCCCTCCCTTCCACCTCCCTCTCTGCCTCCTCCTCCCCCACACCTCACCACCCCCTCCCCCTCCCTGATGTAAGCGCGGGGGGGGGGGGGGAGGGAGGTCCCCACTGGGTGTGTTGCTACTCCTAAAGAACTGCCACCACCACCGCTACCCCCACCCTGCCCCTCCACCTCTCCACCCCACCCACGCCTGCCACCATACTCACATTCTGTGTGGTGGGGGTTGATGGTGTGTGTGGTTGGGGTGTAGGTGGGTATGGTTGGGGTATAGGTGTAGGTGGGTGTGAAGGGTGTGTGTGGTGTAGGTGTAGGTGGTTTGTGGTGGAGTTCTAGGGGTCTTGCAGAGCGGCGCCTCACAATCTTTTGCACCCCTAAACCCCCACCACACACCTACACCCACACCACATCCCTAAACCTCCACCACATACACCTAAACCTCCCACCACACGCCTATACCTCCACCACATCCCTAAACCCTCACCACCACTCACCTAGACTCCCACCACACACACCACACCTACACCACCGCCACACACCCACACCCTCATGACACACACACCACACACTTACACCCCCAGTACACACACCCACCATGGACCTACACCACAAACACACACATACCTACACCCCAACCACACCTACCAAGCGACACCAGGGTTTCTTCTGACACTTCAATGCTATTAAAATGATCAAACCCACCACCTGGTGTGCTGGCTGTTCTCTTGATTACACAGTACAGGCTGAGTGAGCCATCTTAGCGTTATAGGGTCTTTGACACAGGTAAGCATGGGTATTTTTGATTGTATCACGGAACCTAGATGGTTGACTGGTTAAGACGCTAGACCTGGAATATTTTAATAAAATAAATATATTAAGTTGATCGTTATACTCTATTTTACTTATAATGTGGCGAAAACCTAGATTGAAAATGACAATCTTTATATATATTTGAAGTGAAAATATTGAAAATAATCTTGGTCTGTTCATCGAAATGCTGGACATTGTAGGCTTGTATTGTCCATAGCATTGGCAGCTTCTATTGAACTGACTTAATATTCCAGCTGTGCAGAAATACATATTTAATAAGTGCACCAGTGTCTTAGGTGGATATGTAGGATCAAATGTAGGCAAATGCCTTGGTTTATAAAGATTCATGGTTTCAACGAATTATCCAATTATAACCTTTCAACCACTCCATATATCTTGCTTATAATTAACTTACTTTTAAACTTAGCTACTCTAACCCCGCCTTCGGCTGAACATTCTTACACCAAAATTGTATTAAACCAAACCGTGTTAAAGTTCCATAGTCCGAGGCTTCGGAGTTTCTACCATTTTCAAGGGTAACTATGTTAGGGTTTGTTTGTTGTTGTTGTTTTACGTCCTAGCAACATCTAAGGTCATATCAGGACGGGCTATGTTAGGGTGATTGTTATAACCAACCATACTTTAGTTTGAGGGACTTTTTTTTATTACTATGAATGGTTAACTTTGGATATATCTGAAGTGAAAAAAAATGAAAAATCAATATTGCTGAGTGCATACAAATTCTGACATGATAGGCTTTAGCAGAAACAGGTTCAATTAAATTAACTTAGTGTCTCCCTTCTATGCAGCAACAAATGCTTAATAAGTTATCCAGTATATAAGTTGGATCTGTTAGGATCAAATCTAGGTAAACAGTTTGGGTTTAATAATGTGATGCTTTCATCAGACTATGCAGCTTCAATAGGGGGTATTCCCATGACGTCATCAACCGGATGCGTGGCCATTGTGGCGTTATCAACCAGTTAACAACCTGCCGGTTGCAGTAACATAGTAGATCATTCTTTCAGTTTTATTCTAACTTAATAGAAATGCATAATCCTAACCTTATAAATTTAATAGAATCTTTTAATAGAATTTAATAGAATCTTTTCGTTGAATTTGTTTTCTATATGTGTGCCAACGGTTTGTTTCTAGGTGGTGTGGTTATAGAGATATTTCACGTTTTCTGTATGAAGATTGCCCACGGCCATTGACAATGCATTGAGTTTGCCGGTATGCGCAGTGTAAAACATATATTTTATTCAAAATGAATAGAAATACAGAACCCAACCTTATAAATTTAATATAATCTGTTCGTTGAATATGTTTTCTATATGTGTTCCAATCGGTTTTCTTCTAGGTGGTGTGGTTTTAGAGATATTTCACAGTGCAAAACGTCTATTTCATTCAAAATTAATAGAATTGCAGAAGCCTAACCTTATCAATTTAATATAATATTTTTGGTAAACATGTTTTCTATATGTGTACCTAGCGATTTGTTTCTAGGTGGTGTGGTTGTAGAGATATTTCACTTTTTCTGTATGAAGATTGCTCACGACCATTGACAATGCCTTGAGTTTGCTGGTACGTGCAGTGCAAAACATTAGGTTTAATCAAAATTAATAGAAATCCAGAACCCTAACCTTATCAATTTAATATAATCTTTTTGGTAAACATGTTTTCTATATGTGTACCAAGCGATTTGTTTCTAGGTGGTGTGGTTTTAGAGATATTTCACTTTTTCTGTATGAAGATTGCTCACGGCCATTGACAATGAATTGAGTTTGCCAGTATGCGCAGTGCAAAACACCTATTTTATTCAAAATTAATAGAAATACAGAACCATAACCTTATAAATTTAATATAATTTTTTCATTGAATATGTTTTCTATATGTGTTCCAAGCGGCTTGTTTCTAGGTGGTGTAATTTTAGAGATATTTCACATTTTCTGTATGAAGATTGCTCACGGCCATTGACAATGCATTGAGTTTGTTGGGTTTGTTATTGTGGTTGTATCGCCACAATGGCCATACTTCCGTTTACCATGACGTCAGTGCATACCTTCTATAAGGCCATGTGCATTTCTACGCGCATTTATTTTATGACGGCATTAAAATACACCAACACCAAATAATCGAAACTGTAATCAAGTTCGACCCTAACAATACACACCTTCCTAATTTGTAATTCAATTACCAAAGCAATCTGCGCGCCGCCTAGGTGTGAACAATCAAGTACACCCGGGTAGAGTGAGTCAGCTCTTTTTCCGGGCTCGTTTATAATAACCCTCTAGTCCCTTTCCCCCCAAGGGTGTGGAGGTGTGTGATGGGAGTCGCATAGCAACGAGCTCTAGCGGCAGCTGGGAGAACTAGCGACCATTTAACTTGGGTATCGGGTTTCGGACCACAGGTGTAAGCGCACAGGCGAACTGTGTTGATTTATAATGGCTCGCGGATATTCCAACCAGGGTGAACAATGGCGGTATCGAGTCGAGCCGGTGCACTGATTGGTTGGTTGTTGGAGTTTTAACCCCTGGCAACATCTAAGGTCATATCAGAATGGGTGCCGACTTGTGACAGTGCACATCAACCAGTGATCCACAACTGGTTCATCAAAGGCTGTGGGATGTCCTTTCCTGCCGGGGGGGGGGGGGGGGAGCGCATATAAAATACCCCTTGCTGCTTATTGGAAAGAGTAGCCTGTATGGGTGTGAGTGTGTATGAGTGTGTGGGAAGTGGGTGGGTGTGAAAATGATGTGTAGATGTAAATGGATGTGTGGTGTATGTGTGGGTGTGAGTGGGTGTGGGTGGATGTGAGTGTGTATGAGTTGATAGAAAGTGGGTGGGTGGGTGTGAGAATGATGTGTAGATGTGAATGGATTTGTGATGTCTGTGTGGGTGTGAGTGTCGGAGTCAGGAAAATGTGTGGTGTGGGTGTGTAGAAATGAGTGTGCGTGAGGTGTGTGTGGGGGGGGGGGGCGTTATGTCAGCAGAGTGTGTGGTGTGGGTGTGTGGGTAGGTGTGGATGTGTGGATAAGTGCATCTAGGAAGAATGTGTGGGGTGGGTGTTTGTCCGTGTGTGCGCGTGTGTGACGGCAGTGTGTGTGGTGTGGGTGTGTATGTATGAGTGTGTGTGTGAATAGGTACAAGTAGGTAGAATGTATGGTGTGGGTGTCTGTCCGTGTGTGCATGTGTGTGATGGGAAAGTGTGTGTGGTGTGGGACTGTATGTATGAGTGTGTGTGTGGATAGGTACATATAGGTAGAATGTATGGTGTGGGTGTCTGTCCGTGTATGCGTGTGTGTGACGGCAGTGTGTGTGGTGTGGGTGTGTATGTATGAGTGTGCGTCTGGATAGGTACATGTAGCTAGAATGTTAGATAAAAGATTCACCCCGTACTTCCAGTACAGGGGTGAAAACCAACCCATTAGAAAAGCTGTCGAAGAATTTTGACATGCTGGGTTAATTAACTGAGCCGGTAAATTCTTAATTTAAGAAGCACAATATATTCTTTATGTACGTCTTCATATTTACCCGCTACTTTTGAGTTGGAAAATATAATAAATAGTGCAATTTAAAAGTGAAATTGACAGCATTCTCTGGCCGCCATCTTGTCTTTTTTGCATTCTCTCCCATGTCACCAACTCTGTGTTGATATAAGTAACCATTTGACACTGGTGCCAGGCATTCTACTTCCCGTTCCATACTAAAGCTATTTTCGCCCGTATTTAGACTACGTTGTCGTTCACCCCTGTACTGTAAGTACGGGGTGAATATTTTATCTACTGGAATGTATGATCTGGGTCTTTGTCCGTGTGTGCGTGTGTGTGTCGGCAGCGTGTGTGGTATGGTGAGTGTGTAAGTATGAGAGTGTGTGTGGATTGTCTCGAGCCAGACGGCTTGTATGTAGTATGTTGTCTTCAGGTAATTTAATAGTCTTGAAGTAACTGAATTCCACAAGTTCTATTTTGCGCCGGATTGGTAGTAGTCCATTACTTCCCAAAATGGCGACCGGACGTGGTGACCGAATTGGTAGAGCGCAGGCTTCCCGTGTGGAAGGTCGGGAGTTTGAATCACAACCGAGTCAAACCAATGACTTATCAAATTGATACTTGTTGTTTCCTAACCTAATGCTCAGCATTAATAGGATAGGACAAGAACTGGTTAGCACAGTATCAGGATAAGGTGTCTGGTGAAGGTCATGGTGCTGGGGGTCTGATTTCCCAGTGGGGCAGCACTATAAAGTCGCCATGAGTGTACACTGTCACAAGTTGGTACCCATCCTGATATGACCTTAGATGTTGCTAGGATGTAAAACAATAAAAAAATAAAAAAATCATAAATAGCGGTAGGCACCAAGAATAGACTACATCACGGTTCCGACTGTGCATGCGCTGAAAACGGCGTTGGGAGCAAAGCAAAGGTGTACGCCCATTGAGTTTGCCAATACGCGTAGGGCAAAACGGGCATTTTATTCAAAATAAATAGAAATACATAACAATTTGGCACAAACATGGATGGAAGGATGCAATATAATAATATAATGAATATGTTTAAGACACAACTCTCCATAATTAAGCATTTTGAGCTAAGAAACATACAATTTACAGGATGATGTTTACATCACCATTGATTAGCCAGAAGTAATTCTTGTTCTAAGTATTAAAATGTCAAATGTGTCAACAAAAACTTGTTTCAAAAAAATATATAACCAATATCTGATTAAACCTACCCATTTTCTATTTCTACATATGTCATTAACCATAGGATATAAAAACATGAATAAAATAAATAAAACTGACTCTGGCTATGGCTCTAACAGTAACACTAGTCTGAGTGCCTATATTTGTCTAATTTTAAATGCACATGGCAAAAGATGTGCTGATTATATTGATATAAATGCAATGCTGGATAAAAGATTAATATCTGAATTTATTATATATATTTTTTTAGTTGGTATTCTATCTTTCAAACAAGAGCTGAGATGAGCTGAAAGTAGCACATTTCATAGCTGACCCAGTGTATTAGCATGCGCCATGTGCTTCTCGCGGCTTTGTTTTGCTCTGACGCATCCCACAATGCACCGCGCCGCTGGAACCGTGAGGTAGTCTATACAGCAAACAGAGTCAGATCCCAAAAGGAAGGTGAATGTGTGTGTGTGGGTGTATGTGTGTACGTGCGGTGGTGGTCTTGGGTATTGGTAGAACTTGGGTTTGGTATATGTGAGGAGGTAAGGTGAGATTAACAGAAGGGGCAGACATTGAGGGGAGGGGGTGGAGTAGATGGGTAGGTGTGTGCGTGTGTGTGTGTGAAGGTAAATGAAAGGCAGAGGTGTGCGTGTGTGTGTGGAATTGGAGTGCGTGCGTGGGTAGATTGATGGATTGATACGTATATCCTAGCACCATCTGAACTAATGGTGCATATATATGACAGTGTGAAGTCATGGCAGCTTTATATTGCTGCACAACTGGGATACTGCGTCACCAGCACCATTACCTGCCACCCCACTCGGTCAGGTTATCATGACACTAAGCCAATCAGTCCTATCCTGGTAATCGTGATGAGTGTTAGGCAAGGCAGTGTCAAATATATATAAATATTGTAAGTTTATGATTTAACACAGTCGGGGATTGATCCAACGATAAACTGGACTTGATGTCTACGACCTGTCACATGGAAGCGGGCGTTCTAACCACCCGACCATCCCGTCCTGTACTGGGGCCGTATGCAGGAGTCAGTGTTAGCGAGGGAAAACGGTGTTTGGCGGGAATTCCGGTTTAGCGGTGAAAAATGGTATGCACGAGTCAGTGTTAGGCCTAACACCAAAACCTTAACCGCTGTTACATTACCCCTGAAAAATATGAGGTTTAGGGAGTTCATTAGGCCCAAATCTATTCAATGCTGTCATATTTAACAGAATTACATACGCAATAAGTGAAATTTGATCAATTTAACCCTAAATTCGAAGCGTTATTAAGGCTACCGCCGCATTGGCGCTGATATTAATGGTTATATTTCCGAATCGACGAGCGTAGGGTAAACAAACCGCCGCCGCCTCCAGTATGGAAAGCGACGTTGATGGGGCGGCGGCGATTTGTTTACTTTACGTTCGTCGATTCGAAAATATATCTATTAATATCGCCGCCAATGCAGCGGTAGCCTTAATCAATCAATCAATAGTTCCATCCTCTAGTCGAGGGTTGGATGCAATGGTTCTCCACTTGTCCCGATGTTGTGCTGTTCTGATAGACTGTGAATAATTCAAGCCTGTCCACTGTGAAATATTTGTAAACCATGATGTTCTTGGTCTCTCTCTCCCTCTGCTGCCATTCACCTTCCCTTCCAACAATGTACGGTATATTGAACTCTGACGAATGATGTGGCCAAAATAAATAAGTTTCTTTGTCTGTATAGTGGCAAACAAGCTTTTCTTATTTTTAATTTTTCTGAGAACTTCTTTGTTGGTGATCTTCTTTGTCCATGATATTTTCATCATCCTTCGATAAGTCCACATCTCAAATGCTGCTAAACGTTTGTACATTTTCTTAGAGATTGTCCATGTCTCTGCCCCATACATTAGAGTAGACCACACATAACACTGAAGAATACGCTTCCTTGTTTGTATTAATATCTTACTTGATGTTAACACTCTATGCATTTTGGAGAATGTTGTTCGGGCTATTGTTATCCTTCTTTTAATTTCTTCCTCACATCTCCCATCATTTGTAATCTTTTGTCCGAGATATATGAATTCGGATACTTGTTCTATGTTTGTGCCATCTATGGTTATATTGACATTTGGTTTATCTGTCTTTTTACTTATAACCATTGTTTTGGTCTTCCTGGCATTCATCTTCATGTTGAATAGTATTCCAGCTTTATTGATTCTATTCACTATAACTTGTAGGTTTTTCTCACTGTCTGCTAGTATTACACTGTCATCGGCATATCTAAGATTGTTGATGTTCATGCCACCTATTGTAGCCTTAATAACGCTTCGAATTTAGGGTTAAATTGATCAAATTTCACTTATTGCGTACGTAATTCTGTTAAATATGATAGCATTTAATATATTTAAGCCTAATATATGCCTACAAACGCAGAGGGATTTCCCAAATCTATAAATAAATTCACGTTTAGCTATAATGAAAGTGTTACGCGCTCCTGCATATGACTTGACACAGTTCCCGACGTCTAAACGGTAACAGGCTGTAACACCAAACCTCGCTAACACTGACTCCTGCATACGGGCCCTGGTGTTGATGTATGTGCGGTTTGAGTGTGTGTCGGAGGGGGGGGCGGTAGGGGGTCAATGTTCTTTTGGTGTGTGCTAAGCACATACACCAGAACATGGCCATAGCTAGGAATTTTTGTCTGGGGTGGGAAGATAAATTCTTAGACCGGATGAGTGCCAAAGACATGAGGAGCTAAGGGGGGGGGGGGGGGGGATGTGCCCCTTCCCACCCCCACTCCACAACCCCACCACATGGGAATATTTTAATATAGAGGCTATAAAATGCCATTTCTAGCCATTTCAGGGAGGTTATAATATACTAGGATTGTTTTTTTTTGTATGTTGTTTAAAAAATAATTGCAGCGGGGAGCAATGGGGGGGGGGGGGCCCTTTTCCCTTGCCCCCCCCCCCCCCCCCTCCGATAGCTATGTGCGACACCGAGAACTAGTAATGTATTCAAAGCTGTGTTTTCCTATCCATGACCCCGCCGTGACCCCAGCGTCGACTTGACACACAAAAGAGAAAAAAGAGAAATTGAAATGTGACAAGAATGCATTCTTTTAGGCTGAGGTATGACCCCGGGTCGGGGAGTGGGTTGGAGATGGGGTTGGAGATGATGACAGGGGTATGTGATAGCTCTAGGAGCACAGATAATATACTCACGGTTGCTAAATGTTAAGGGAATGGGACGGCTGAGGCTATAAGGAGGCGTACATAATTAAAGTTGCATAGTCCAATGGGGTTAAGTTTCTGTCTTTAAAAAAAAGATAAATATAGTAGGTTGTTTGTTATAATCTACTTTACTTTAACACCAGACGAGGTGGCCGAATGAGTAGAGTCTCCGTCTCCTGCTTTGGGAGATCGGGAGATCCGAACCCATGAGTTTGTGGTTTCGAATCCTGGTCGAGTCAAACCAATGACTTAAAAATTGATACTTGTCGCTTCCTAGCCTGGTGCTCGGCATTATTAGGATGGGGCAAGGACTCATTGGCTCATCAGTGTCAGGATAATGTGACTGAGTGGGATACCAGGTCATGGTGCTGGTGCCCTGGTTTACCAGTGGGGCAGCACTATAAAGTCGCCATTAGTGCGCACTATCACAAGTCGGTTCCCGCCCTGATATGACCTTAGATGTTGCTAGGACGTACAACAAACAAACCTTACTTTAGTTTGAAGTAGCTTTTATTTGAAACAAATAACTTCAGAGATATTTGACAAATAATGTTGGTGTGCTTGTCAAAACTCTGACCCCAGAGGCTTCAGCAGTAAACCCTTCTATGTATCAACAACTACTTAAAGGCCCTGTCACATTACGGCATATGGCGGGAGCGTATTGAAAACCTACGTAGGTCCTGCGCGTGCCGGCCTATGATGACATTTGGTGACCTTTCGGGTGGTTTTGAGCGTATGTGGAACCTACTGGGAGCGTACGAGGAGCGTATGAGGAGCGTATGAGGAGCGTATGGGAGCATATGGGAGCGTGCTGTGACATTTTTTGACAGTATGGGCCATACGCCCTCATAGGTCGAGTTTTTTTGAGCATGCACAAAAAAATTTGGACGGACGGATTTATGAAAGCGTATATGGCGGCGTATGCCTCATACGCTTCACATACGCCGGCATCTGGCGGCATCTGGTGGCGTATGAGTAGCGTATGAGTAGCGTATGCGTAGCGTATGAGTAGCGTATTCGGCGTATGCCGACGTATATGACGTAACGCGCCTACGCCGCCATACGCTCCCGCAAAAAACCCTAATGTGACAGCCCCTTAAGAAGTGCATCAGTATTTAATTTGAATAGGTAAGAATGAGTGCTTTGCTTTTGAAAAGTTGGTGCTTTTATCGGATTGTAATTTCAAGTACTTCCTGTATAGTTTAATCATTTACAATAACTTACTTCATGAATGTTGTGAGATGTGTGTTCCAGCACACTGCCAATAACCATGAATGTTGTGCGATGTGTGGCCCAGTGTACTGCCAATAATCGTGAATGTTGTGAGGTGTGTCGTATAGCACACTGCCAATAATCGTGAATGTCGTGAGGTATGTGACCCAGTGTACTGCCAATAATTGTGAGTGTTATGAGGTGTGTGGCCCAAGCATACTGCCACTAATAGTGAATGTCATGAGATGTGTGTCCCAGCACACTGCCAATAACCGTGAATGTTGTGAGCTGTGTGTCCCAGCACACTGCCAATAATTGTGAATGTCATGAGGTGTGTGTCCCAGCACACTGCCAATAATTGTGAATGTCATGAGGTGTGTGGCCCAGCACACTGCCTATAACTGTGAATGTTGTGAGATGTGTGTTCCAGCATACTGCCAATAACCGTGAATGTTGTGAGATGTGTGTTCCAGCATACTGCCAATAACCGTGAATGTTGTGCGGTGGGTGGCCCAGTGTACTGCAAATAATCCTGAATGTCATGAGATGTGTGTTCCAGCATACTCTGCCAATAATCATGAATGTTGTGAGGTGTGTGGTATAGCACACTGCCAATAATCGTGAATGTCGTGAGGTATGTGACCCAGTGTACTGCCAATAATCGTAAATGTCATGAGATGTGTGTCCCAGCACACTGCCAATAATCGTGAATGTCATGAGGTATGTGACCCCGTGTACTGCCAATAATCGTAAATGTCATGAGATGTGTGTCCCAGCACACTGCCAATAATCGTGAATGTCATGAGGTATGTGACCCAGTGTACTGCCAATAATCGTAAATGTCATGAGATGTGTGTCCCAGCACACTGCCAATAATCGTGAATGTCATGAGGTGTGTGGCCCAGTGTACTGCCAATAATCGTGAGTGTTATGAGGTGTGTGGCCCAGTGTACTGCCAATAACCGTGAATGTTGTGAGGTGTGTAGCCCAGTGTACTGCCAATAATCGTGAGTGTTATGAGGTGTGTGGCCCAGTGTACTGCCACTAATCGTGAATGTCATGAGGTGTGTGGTGTAGCACACTGCCAATAATCGTGAATGTCATGAGGTGTATGTTCCAGCATACTGCCAATAACCGTGAATGTTGTGAGATGTGTGTTCCAGCATACTGCCAATAACCGTGAATGTTGTGAAATGTGTGTTCCAGCATACTGCCCATAACTGTGAATGTCGTGAGATGTGTGTTCCAGCATACTGCCAATAACCGTGAATGTTGTGAGATGTGTGTTCCAGCACACTGCCTATAACCGTGAATGTTGTGAGATGTGTGTTCCAGCATACTGCCTATAACTGTGAATGTTGTGAGATGTGTGTTCCAGCATACTGCCTATAACTGTGAATGTCGTGAGATGTGTGTTCCAGCATACTGCCTATAACTGTGAATGTTGTGCGATGTGTGGCCCAGTGTACTGCAAATAATCCTGAATGTCGTGAGGTGTGTGGTGTAGTGCACTGCCTATAACCGTGAATGTTGTGAGATGTGTGTTCCAGCATACTGCCAATAACTGTGAATGTTGTGAGATGTGTGTTCCAGCATACTTCCCATAACTGTGAATGTCGTGAGATGTGTGTTCCAGCATACTGCCTATAACCGTGAATGTTGTGAGATGTGTGTTCCAGCATACTGCCAATAAACGTGAATGTTGTGAGATGTGTGTTCCAGCATACTGCCTATAACTGTGAATGTTGTGAGATGTGTGTTGCAGCATACTGCCTATAACCGTGAATGTTGTGAGATGTGTGTTCCAGCATACTGCCTATAACCTTGAATTTCACGATATGTGTGTTCCAGCACACTGCCAATAAATGTGAATGTCAGGAAGTGTGTGACCCAGTGTACTGCCAATAAACGTGAATGTCGTGAGGTGTGTGACCCACAGCATTGACAATAATCGTGAATGTCGTGAGGTGCGTGCCCCAGCACACTGCCAATAATTGTGAATATCATGAGGTGTGTGCCCCAGCACACTGCCAATAATTGTGAATATCATGAGGTGTGTGGCCCAGCACACTGCTAATAATCGTGAGTGTCATGAGGTGTGTGGCCCAACACACTAACAATAATCGTGAATGTCGAGAGGTGTGTGGCTCAGCGTACTGCCGATAATTGTGAATGTCGTGTTGTGTGTGGCGGGCTTAGAGATTGGCATCGCTACGCATGTACGCCTCTATAGCGAATGCTAGACAGGAAGTGTGAACACTTATTTGTCTCTATATAGGACAACGCTTCTTGCAGTTTGATCAGCGCTGATTCACATGTTTGGGCACAGACAGACAGAATGGGGGAGGAAGGTGGGATGCGAGGGGGGTGGGGGCTATCTTTCTCTAAATATAGATATAGAGATTTAAAAGAAGGCAGACTCACACATCAAATAAAACCGCACAAAAACAATCCAACACAGACACAGTCTGTACCAATGACATGGTTGGCTCTGTATACCGATACCTTCTATTCACCAGAAACCAGCACCGGTTTGTGGAGAGTGTGTGTGTGCGGGGGGGGGGGGGGGGTGTACAGGGAGGGCAGCGGAAGTGTGTGTGTGTGAGGGGGGGGGGGGTGGAGAGGGTGGAAGGGTGGGGGGGGTCGGGACATGAACAAACGTAAGGATCCACGCGAGGGTTAGGGGGAGGCTGACCAAGCGTTCACCATCACCAGAAACCTAATATAACTGAGCACTCAGTTCAAATACAAGTATTTCATGCTTTATTTTTTTAAATAAGTTATACTTCATGCCAGATACTGATGGGTAGACTGCAGGTCGGTTATTGTTGTGATGTTGTGATGTTGTGATTGCTTGGCAAAGCTTCATCTGATTCACTGTGTCCGTACTCGCAGACAAAATAGGACATATTTCTCTACTTGAGTTTTTTGGCGATGGTTTGTTTTTGTTTCTGCTTAGAAAAAAACAACATTGAATTGGAAATGTCACCAATAGCCAGCATATAGCAACAGAAGATATACATATATAATATATATACATATCGGGCGCTGTGGCCGAATCGGTAGAGCGCGAATGGAAGGTCGGGAGTTTGGTTCCCGGTCGAATCAAACCAATGACTTATAAAGTTGATACTTGTCGCTTCCTTACCTGGGGGTTCAACATTAATAGGATAGGGCAAGGACTGTTTAGTTCAGTGTCAGGATAATGTCAGTGACTGGCATATCAGATCAAGGTGCCAATAACCTGATTTCCCAGTGGGGCAGCACTATAAAGTCGCCATGAGTGTGCACAGTCACAAGTTGGTACCTGTACCTTAAATATTGCTAGGATGTAAAACTCCCACAACCAACCAACTATATATTGAAATGTTATGTTGATATGTTAAAATTGACCGTCCGAGTGGGTCTGGGGGCGTTAACGACCAGGCACAGCTGGCATACAAGTGTCAGAGCCTCTGACTAGTGGTTCCGGTGTGGCCGAATCTGGAACTACATGCAGCATGCAGTAGGGCCTAGATAAATGGTATATAATAATAGAGCAAACTGAAGGGAGTTAGTGTCCTTGTTTATATTCCCATAATAGATTATAGAGCACATATACATTCATTGAAACTCAAGTAAGGCAGTCAGAGTAGAACTATGGAAGCAATGGTGGGATAGCTGTATCACCAAGGTGGCGCTGGGTGGCGCTGTAGTGCGGTATGTGTGGGGGGGGGGGGGTGTATGTGTGTGTGGTGGGGGGGGAGGTAAGCTGTGGGATTAGACAGAGGCCTCACATGCACAGTACACAGATTGTAGTGCTGTATTTGGTACTGGTTCTACACTGCGAGCTTGGAACCAGACGGGATGACCAAATGAGTTGAGCGTCCGTCTCCCTTTTTGGTAGATTGTAGGATTCGAACTGACGGATTCGATTCCCGGTCAAGTCAAACCAATGAATTTAAAATGTGTACTTGTCACTTCCTAGTCAGGCGCTCACCATTATTAGGATAGGGCAAGGACTTGTTGGTTCAGTGTCAGGATAATGTTACTGAGTGGGATATCAGGTCATGGTGCTGACGGCCTGGTCTCCCAGTGGGAGGGGGGCAGCATTATAACGGTGCCATGAGTGCGCACTGTCACAAGTCGGTACCCATCGTGTTGCCAGGATGTAAAACTCCAACAACCAAACCGAGCTCTGAGTGTGACACGTCCAAATTGCAGAGGAGTGTGAACACATACTGGTTGTTTGATCTTATGTGGGTGTGATTGTGTGAGGTCATCAGTCTGGCAAAGAGTGGTGGAACAAACAATGGCTGGTGTGAACCATACTTGGTGAACACAATTCTGCATTCGAGGAAGCCGGTAGGCATTGTCATGAATGATGGTACCATACGTTAGCATGAATGGCAAGAACAGGCTGACAATATATCTCCAGCACAATGGCTTACTTAAGGTGGGTATCTATTTTCAATTCCAACCACTGGTCCACAACTGGTTCATCAAAGGCCATGGTATGTGCTGTCATGTCTGTGGGAAAGTGCATATAACAAAGCCCTTGCTGCTTATCGGAAAGAGTAGCCTATGTGATGGCAGCAGGTTTCCTCCAAAGAAATATGTCAGAATTACCATATGTTTGTCGCAGCTATAGTCCTTCTTAAAGGACCAGCGGAATTTGAACTTGAATTTGTATCGGCCTCAATTTTCCCTTAGTTATTATTCGACGGGTTCTCTTATATCTGATACCGAGAAATAAATGCTTAGTAAAACTTAAATTAAATATTTTATAAATCAAGTAATACTAGATGTTTATCTATTAAGCCGTTATTACCTGATATGAAATGTTGAAGCTAAACACCCACGCTGAGAATATTATGTGGAGACACTCCAAGGACCAGATCAATTCAAGCCTCGTTTCAACTGTTCGGCGTCAGGAGGAGCTTATTAAATTTTAAAAGCACATTAGAGTTTGATAGCATTCATACCCCTGGTTTAAAGTTGCATAGTCCGATGATTTTGAGTTTCTGAAATTTTCTGAGATAAATACATTTGGTTGATCGTTATTATGTATCTTACTTCAGCTTGAAGTAAGTTTTATTTTAAGTGGCTAACTTTTGAGATATTTGAAGTGGAACCATGCAAAATTAATTTTGGCAAGTTTGTCAAAACTCTGTTTGTTTGTTGTTGTTTTACATCCTAGCAACATCTATGGTCATATCAAAACTCTGACCCCATAGGCTTCTGCAGTAACAGGTTCTATTCAATTGCCTCAGTATTCCTTTCTATGTGGTGATAAATGTTTAATAAGTGCACCAGTATCTAAATTAGATATGTAGAATCAGATCTAGATAATTGTTTTGGTTTTGAAAATTTGATATTTTCATCGGACTATGCAGCTTTATGCATTCCAACACTGCTAACTGGCTAATAGAAATCACATTCGATATTAGACAGAGGCTGGTCTGATACCGCTTTTATCAACCCAGAGCAGGGCTATTGGGCTCTTCAATGGATATTAACGATAGAGAATATAGTCTATCAAAAGTGATACCCACCCTACTAACAAATCACCGAATCCTGCTGTTGAATAGGATGGTGGACATAGTCAGGCAACAGCAAAATAGTCGGACCAGATGGGGTGGCTAAATGAGTTGAGCGTCCGTCTCCCATTTTGGTAGATAGTGTGATTCGAACCTTCGGGTTTGAACCGTAGTCGAGCCAAACCAATGACTTAAGAATGTATACTTGTCGCTTCCTAGCCAGGCGCTCGGCATTATGTGGATAGGACAAGGACTGGTTGGCTCAGTATCAGGATCATGTGACTGAGTGTGATATCAGGTCATGGTGCTGACAACCTGATTTCCCATATAAACACGTCGCCAGCTGGTGGCCTGATTTCCCAATGGGACAGCACTATAAAGTCGCCATGAGTGCACACTATCACAAGTTGGTACCCGTCCTGATATAACCTTAGATGTTGCCAGACCATAACAAATCCAACAACCGATCAAACAAAAAATAGTCATGTTTCTATGGAAACTGCGCCATGAATTGTTACTGTCTGTAAATAAATGGTCAGTAAACTTCTGTCTATACAGGTTTCAAACAGATGAACAAAATTATGTATGTGGTGTTCTCTGTGGCGGTGTGATTAGGGTGTCTGACTTTTTTCTAGGTCGGACTCCTAATCTGAAGGTCGGTGGTTCGATTCCCCATGCCCCCACCTCTGCCAATTTGAATTTCCACCGCTTTGTAGAACTTACAGCGTCATCAAAGGCCAGTTGCTCTCATACCATGTCTATGTGGTGTGGGAGGTTAAAAATCCCTTGGGTCCGTAAAAGTGTAGGCTCGGGCTTTCTACTGACAAACTGTCTAATAGTGAAAACAAGTCTACTCAGACTTATCCATGGTATGCAGTATAAATCTTTAAAAAAAATAAAAATGTATCATGGGTGCGAACGTAATATATTAAAAGTAGAGAATTACTAAATTCGCTTAGTATATTACCCTCAAGAAAAGATTCCTCCAGTGTGTGTGGCGCGAAGGGGGGGGCCACCCATATACAACTCCCCGGCAGCTGGGTGCGGGGGCACTCCACCAATGGATCGCCGTTGGAGGAAGTACCAAAGTATATATGTACCCCTAGCATTTATAATGCATTATACATCACATACATATGCTGCATAAGCATTATACGACTATAATACGGCCGGAAGCTTCCACCTGCTTCTCAGCCTCTACTCCTTCCTCAGCGATCGGCTGCAGGAGCTTAAACTAACTCATCGATTAGTTTAACCTACCCTAACCACAGGTCTCGCTTGTGGCGCCACCTGTCCGCTGACGCATCAATTGGTCGCGCAACCTTGACTCGCTGTGCCACTGTAATTCTTTTGTAAAGATGCTTATATCGCTGTACCAATATGTCTGCAGGGGAACCTACAGTAAAGTGCCTGTCACACCTTACCGGATTGAGCACCGGACACAACCGGACAAAGAATTTTCTAGTCCGGTGGTGTTCGGTATCAAAATGTACCGAAATGTGATGAAATGTTGCGCTCTCGGGTCAACGGCCGTTGGACGAAACAAACGCTAAACGGACAAGGAACATATATTAACGAATAGCCACCGGACGATAACCGGACGATAACCGGCCGATAACTGGACAATAACCGGGTGACAACCGAATGTCAAACGGACGGACCGAACATCAACCGGACACATACCGGACTGTTAACGGACACGCCGAAAACATATAAAATACCGACGGACCGAATTCCCCAACACCATCACCGGACTCTTCAGGAAGCAAACCGGAGACGTAATGGATGGGTACTGGACATGACCGGGGCAAAATGGACTAAACGGACTTAAACCGGACACCAACCATAGACATCTGTGCGGCGGTGTCCGATACAAGTTTTGTGCATGTTCAAAACTTTCTACCGTACACACCAGACACCACCGGACAGAGAATGGACACACCGGATGCGTACCATATATAAACCGGACATTGACGTATTTCACCGGACAGTGTCCGTTTTCTATCCAGTACCCCAATCCGGTAAGGTGTGACTGAGACTTTACATATCGGATGCTGCGTTGATTTCAGACACCTTTAAGAGAAACTAGCTAACAATTCCTGGTAAAATCAAAATGCAGTGCATATGATCGCAGTGTAGTGTAGCTAATGTAGTGGTCTGCACTGACCTCTCAGGCAAGGAGCCACATAGACAGGTAGGCGTGGGTAGTATGGTGATATCTGGGAGCCTAGGTGATGTAATGGTTAGCACACTGGCTCGGAATGCAAAGAGATGTGGGTTCGAGTTCCGCCTTAGGTGTAATATTTCCCATTTTCATCACCCCACGACTCTAACATGAGTCCCAATATTTGGAATAGACTGCCATCTGCAACAGGAAATGCAGAAAACATTTTAGTTTTTAAGAAACTATTAAACAGTAATGTAACCGAGAAATACAATGATGGCTAAATGGATTAACGCAAGGTATAGTGAAAGCCAGATTTATGACTGTTTGCAATCTACAAACATTTACAAGCCATAAACAAGAATCAAGAAAACCAAAATTATGTCTAAGACTAAATTCAAAAGATTTGAATCAAATCAGTGGTGAAAACAAGTATTAACATGCGTATCTGCTATGCGCAAGGTAAATAAATTCAACACAAAAAAACCACCAATAATAAATTTCATGAAATAGATTTGATGGGGCGATATGAAAAGATAATTATATTTTCTTTTATATAATTGTGATTATATGTATGAACTCATTATCCTGTTAAAGACTTGAACTAAATATACATTTTTAATAAGGATAATCAGGTGTTTATTGAATGTTTTTGGCTTTTAAAGCGTTACATTCACTAACTCATCCGATATGGGGCCGGTGTTGGTTTGATATCACTTTTATCAGACGAGCAGACAGACGACAAGGGTTTTCAACGGACTTAGAGTAGAGAATGGGCTATATCAAAATCAAAACATGTTGCACTAACAGATAACCAAAAACCGCTGTAAAATATGGCGGTGGACACCTCAATCCTCCAAATCTTGCTGGGGCAGCAGAAAACAGTTGCATTTCCAAGAAAAGGGGGCCAATAAACTGTCAACAGACTGAGAACTGCAGCTGTCAATAGAATGACTGGACTGAGAACGGCAGCTGTCAATAGAATGACTGGACTGAGAACGGCAGTTGTCAATAGAATGACTGGACTGAGAACAACAGTTGTCTAGACTCAGTAGAATAAGAATATCAGCTGTCAATAGAATGTGAATAGAATAAAAACAACAGCTGTCAATATACTATGACTCATAGTATATTGACAGCTGCTGTGAGTAGAATAAGAACAGCAGCTGTCAATAGAATGTGAGGGGACTGAGAACAACAGCTGTCAATAGATTCTAAGTGGACTGAGAACAGTAGCTGTCAATAGACTGAGTAGAATAAGAACATCAGCTGTTAATAGAATGTGAGTAGAATAAAAACAGCAGCTGTCAATATACTATGAGTAGAATAAGAACAGAAGCTGTCAATAGGATGTGAGTGGACTGAGAACAACAGCTGTCAATAGATTCTAAGTGGACTGAGAACAGTAGCTGTCAATAGACTGAGTAAAATAAGAACTGCAGGTGTCAAAAGAATGTGAGTGAACTAAGAAAGGTAGATATCAATAGATTTTGAGTGGACTACTGTCAAATTATAGTGGTATGTACATCCAATAAACAAACCAAACAAAAAACTACAACAAACCGAACTAAAATCTATCACAAACGATAACAACAACAAAAAACAACAACCATAAAAACGCCAACTTTAACAACCTAGAAAACACGTGGGGGCGTGGTCTGTCATTACCGGGGAGGGATGGGGGAGAGAGGTGGAAAAGGGGGGGGGGAGTGCGTGGCCTGTCTTTTCCGGGGAGGGATGGGGGGAGGGATGGGGGGGGGGGGGGCAGGCAGGAGGGAAGGATGTGTGGCCTGTCTTTAATGGGGAGATGGGGGAGGGAGGCGATGGGGGGGTGGGGGGGGAGAAGGGGGTGTCGTGCGACTCACCGTGACTCTCACCGACCGCTGCCTTTTAACCTTCTTTGTCCCGCAGACAATCCGGACACGGCCCGCCGCCGGACAGGCGTGAAAGTCGAGCCTTGTGTTCACATACGACCAGTTAGTGGATCGGCGCTTATCCAGCCATGCGCCTGCGCGCCCATGCGCATGCGCACGCGCAAAACCAGCACCGCTGATCGAAAGGCGGCCGGCAGGCAGGCCTGTTATTTCTGTGGGGTTTTTTTTTCTTTTTTTTTTCCCTTTCTTTTCTTCGTTTTTTTTGGGGGGGGGGGGGGTAATTTGTTTCTCAGTTGATATGTGTCTTTCATTCATGTCCGATATGTTGTATTACATCTGATACTACACTCCTGTGAAATATATAAATAAACAATGTAGAGCTAGCGTCTGAATATTCCGATGAAATGAAGAGCTTTTCGAAGCAAAAGCAATTCAGTCCATTTTGATCCTACACTTAGACAGTTGTGCAGTCATTAAGTGTTGATTAATGAACAGAAGAGAGTAATATGTGGCATTTAACAGAACCTTTCACTGTGAAGCCTATCAATCAATCAATAGTTCCGTCCTCTAGTCGAGGGTTGGATGCAATGGTTCTCCACTTGTCCCGATGTTGTGCTGTTCTGATAGACTGTGAATAATTCAAGCCTGACCACTGTGAAATATTTGTAAACCATGATGTTCTTGGTCTCCCTCTACTATCCAATATTTCTGGCTGCACACTAATATTATTTTGGCATATTTTCATGCCAAATCTCTCCAAAGACAACCCTTTAAAATCAAAGTTCAACTTCAGATTATAACAATATTTATCTAAAAGATTTGTCATAAACCCAAAACCACCAACTTATGCAATTTTAATAGAACGGCTGTACTGGTAGGAGCCACCTTGAGATTGTTTAATGTTAGGGTTTTTGCAACCTAGCAACATCTAAGGTCAATCAGGAGAGGTAACTATTTGTGACAGTGCGCACTCATGGTGACTTTATAGTGTTGTCCCACTGCCACCGGAACCATGACTCGATTTTCCACTCAGTTATATTATCCTGATACTGAGCTAATCAATTTTTGCTCTATCCTAGTAATGCTGAATGTCAGAATAAGAAACGCCTAGTATAAATTTGGTACGTCATTGGTTTGACTCGACCGGATTTGAACTCCTGACCTTCCACATGCGAAGCCTGTACTCTGACTAATTTAGCCGCCACGTCCCGTCGCCATTTTAAGACAATAAAGCTATAGAAGGTCATAACATTATATTTTTTGCAGTGGGTTAATAATGGTGAAGGATCCAAAATTTGACGAGACATCGTCAGTAACTTCTGTTATAAAGTATGTTCCTTATATCTGATAATTCGGCTCAGATGCTATATCGTTTTCACTTGTGATATATAGCTAATTTCTGATATATCGTCTGACATATCCCTCGTCTCCGATATCCCTTAAATATCTGAAAGGTCATTCACTAGCGATACGCCCCAAACTTATGGCATCCGATTTAGTCGACATATGCAACGAATACCCACGACTATCTGAGGCTAGTACCTCGGGAAAACAAGTTATCCATCATCTGTACCCAGGTAAGATTCGTATAACTATACTATATTATATATATGCATGAATAGTTTTATGTATGTTGTGTTCTCTGTGGCAGAGTGGTTAGAGTGTCTGACTTTTTTCGAGGTCGGACTCCTAATCTGAAGGTCGGTGTTCGATTCCCCGTGCCCCTCTACCTCTGCCAATTTGGATTTCCACCGCTGTGTATAACTTACAGTGTCATCAAAGGCCGGTTGCTCTCATACCATGTCTATGTGGTGTGTGAGGCTAAAATCCCTTGGGTCAGTAAAAGTCTAGGCTCGGGATTTCTATCGACAAACTGCTTAATGGTGAAAACAAGTCTATTCAGACTTATCTATGATAGGCAGTATAAATCTTCAAGAAATATATAATATATATATAATTATATATATATTCACATGTGTTCTGCTATTATTTGCAATGTTTTCACTTTTGGTTTCCATGTCACAAAAGTGGTACACAACTTCTGAGAACGACTCATATATTCACATATGCATATACCACCGCGGTCCATGCATCACGCACATTAATCCGCTCACCGGACTAAAATATCACATCCCCAGTTGCAGTAGAATTGTTTGTTTGTTTGTTGTTTGTTTGTTGCTGTTTTACACCCTAGCAACATCTAAGGTCATATCAGGACGGGGGTTGCAGTGGAAAGGTACAGTCACGTCCATCTGAATACCGAAGCAGCGTAGTTGAAAATTAAACAATCTGTTCAGTTCTGGCACGAGGACACAGGCAGGCAGTGTTGCATTTTGGTTCGCTTTTTAAGATTTTTGAGGGGGGGGGGTCAAATCTAAAAATAGCTTCGACTATCGCCATTCACCTCCTGTGGGGATGCACACTATGTCTACTTAGGCGACATACATTATAGACTAACTCTTAGACACCTGGTGCCCGGCAACAACTGGGCACCAGGTGGGCAGTGTTTAAAAGGCTGTGTCCATCATTTTTCTCTTTCAATGTTTTCCCACTGCACGCGGTGTCCGAATCAGTAACAGCGCAGGATCCCCGTGCGGAAGGTCCGGCGTTTGAAATCCGGTCGAGTCAATCCAATGATTTACTAAATTGATGCTTGTCGCTACCTAGCCTGGTGCTCGGCATTATTAGGATAGGACAAGGACTGATTGGCTCAGTGTCAGGATAATGTGACTGAGTTGGATATCAGGTCATGGTGCCGGTGGACTGATTTCCCAGTCGGGCAGCACTATATAGTTGCAATGAGTCCACATTGTCACAAGTGGTTACATGTCCTGATATGACCTTAAATATTGCTAGGATCTAAAACCGCAGCAAACAACACAAATGTAGATACTGGTGCACTCTATTGAACATATATTGTGGCATAGAAGGGGACACTGGGTCAATTTAATAGAACCTGTTACTGCTGAAGCTTCTGTTGGCAGAATTATTAGTGCACACTTAATTAATTTGTGGTTTTTGTTTCTTCAGGATGTATACTGCCTGTCATGGATAAGTCTGAATAGGCTTGTTTTCACCATTAGACAGTTTGTTGAGAGAAAGCCCGAGCCTACACTTTTACCGACCCAAGGATTTTTAACCTTCCACACCACAGAGACATGGTATGAGAGCAACTGGCCTTTGATGACGCTGTAAGTTATACACAGCAGTGGAAATCCAAATTGGCAGAGGTGGGCCACATTGGGGAATCGAACCACCAACCTTCAGATTAGGAGTCCGACCTAGAAAAAAGTCAGACACTCTAACCACTCTGCCACAGAGAACACCGTGTTTCCACTTCAAATAGCTGTTTGTAATACAAGGTACTTATCTAGAGTCTAAAAGATTATAGTATTTCCCCTAATTTATTTGTCTATAAAAATGTTAATCCTGTCAAAAATCCTCAAAACCATTGGACCACGCAAAGCTTCAATTGGAGTTTTTGTATGTGATTATTTGTGTACGGTGGTCCTGTCGCATACCGCTATAATGACCTGTGCCGGACGAGTGGGTGGGAGTGTTGGTTATTTCTATTGGATACTAGGCGGGTAGGGCGGGTAGGGCGGGTAGGGCGGGTAGGGCGGGTAGGGCGGGTAGGGCGGGTAGGGCGGGTAGGGCGGGTAGGGCGGGTAGGGCGGGTAGGGCGGGTAGGGCGTGGTAGGGCGGGGGTAGGGCTGGTAGGGTGGGTAGGGCGGGTAGGGCGGGTAGGGCGGGTAGGGCGGGTAGGGCGGGTAGGGCGGGTAGGGCGGGTAGGCGGGTAAATGTGGTTAGTGATAGCCGCTCTGTTTGTGACTCTTGCCAAAGACCATTTCCTCCCCAACCGGCCCAATGGCGGTAGTGACAAGAACTTGTGGTCAGGGTAGGACTTCTGGACTATAGTAATGCATTTCATAGCATCCAAGACCAGAAGTCAGCAGAAACAGACAGGAACTCGAATAGAATCCCCCCCCCCCCCCCCCCCCCGCTTCGAAAGAAATGTAAAGCTTGTTTTATTTAACGATGCCTCCAGAGCACATGGATTTTCATATCATCGGCTATTGGAGGAAACCTACTGCCGCCATATAGGCTACTCTTTCCGATAAGCAGCAAGGGGTGTTTTATATGAACTTTCACACAAACAGTACAGGACATACCACAGCCTTTGATAAACCAGTTGTGGACCACTGGTTGGAATGGGGGAAAACCCAAACTGTAAATGTGTCCACTGTGCAGGATTGATAGAATGATCAACACGTATTGACGTCCAATAGCCGATGATAAAAATCAATGAGCTCTAGAGGCGTCGTTAAATAAAACAAGCTTTCCTTTTTATATATGTATATTTATGTATATATGTGTAAATATATATGCATATATATATATGTATATCGCTATATGTATTTGTATTTATTTAATACTACATGACAGCTAGGGTTGACTAAGTATTGCATTAAATATTAACCACACAAACTTCCATAGTTGACCTGCCACACCAGTTTTAGCTGACTGCGCCTTCCTCGTGGAAAACGTCTATTCTGTTTTATTTCCACTTGTTACCCTGCTTCTTTTTGTGAGTCCCATTTTTTATTTTTTTTTTACAGCGGTGATACAGTCAGGTGGGGGGTCAGCCGTGACTGATGTGATTGCATCTTATTAGGTTAGCCGTTCTACACCAGTGCGTGCTTGCAGAGTGAGTATGTGTGGGTGGGTTTTTTCTTTGGCCCATTGTTTTTTTGCTGTTATTACTTTCTGCTTAAAGCTGCATGGTCCGATGAAAATATCAAATTTTCAAAAGCAAAAAAAATTATCCAGATTTGATTCTACATATCCAACTTAGATACTGGTGCACATGTTAAGCACTTGTCACCACATAGAAGGGCATACAGAGCCAATTTAATAGAACCTGTTACTGCAGAAGCCTATGGTGTCAGAGTTTTGGCATACTTGCCAAAATTATTTGTGGATGGTTGCACTTCAAATATCTCAAAAGTTAGACATTTAAAATAAAAGTTACTTCAAATTAAAGTAAGGGAGGCTTTAACAATCAATTAAATATATTTAACTCAGGAAATGACAGAAACTCAAAACCATCGGACTATGCAACTTTAAGTAAGACTTGATTTATTTAACGACGCCTCTAGAGCACATTGATTTTTATCATCGGCTATTGGACATCAAACTTATGGTCATTCTGACATATTTCTTTGGAGGAAACCCACTGCCGTCACATAGGCTACTCTTTCCGATAAGCAGCAAGGGGTGTGTAATATGCACAGACGGGACATCACATACCACAGCCTTTGATGAACCAGTTGTGGTCCACTGGTTGGAACGTAAAATAGCCCTAACTGCAAATGGGTCCACTGAGCAGGATCGATTGGATGACCCACACCACCACAGGTGGAATCTCTACCGCCTAAGCTACGTTCCCTCCGCTTTTAATTTTTTTAGTGAAGCTTGTTTAGTTTGTTGGGTTGGTTGGTTGTTGGAATTATACGTCCTGGCAACATCTAAGGTCATACCACGACGGGTACCTACCGGTGGACGGGTCTGCACTCATGGTGACTCTATAGTGCTGCCCCTCTTAGAAACTGTTGTAAGCACCATTACCCGATCGATATCCCATTCAGTCATATTATCCTGTTACGAAGTAAACCGTTAAAAAAAAAAAATCCTTGCCCTAGACTGTGGGGGTGGTCGGAGATCCTGGTGATGTTAATCTACTAAATCAATCAACCTTCAGCCGTTATTTAATGAGGTGCATATGCGCGAATTCGATTCTGTGTATTAAATCATACAGCGTGTTGATGCAGCGGGCGCGGTGGCCGTATCGGTTTACCGCAAGTCTCCCATGCAAGAGATTGGGAGTTCGACTCCCGGTCGAGTCAAACCAATGACTTACAAAATTGATACTTGTCGCTTCTTAGCTTGGCACTCAGCATTAAAAGGATATGGCAGTTTGGTTAGCTTAGTGTCCGGATAATGTTTCTTTTTTTTTCTTGAAGATTTATACTGCCTATCATGGTTAAGTCTGAATAGACTTGTTTTCATCATGAGACAGTTTGTCGATAGAAAGCCCGAGCCTACACTTTTACCGACCCAAGGGATTTTTAACCTCCCACACCACATAGACATGGTATGAGAGCAACTGGCCTTTGATGACGCTGTAATTTATACACAGCAGTGGAAATCCAAATTGGCAGAGATGGGGGCATGAGGAATCGAACCACCGACCTTCAGATTAGGAGTCTGACCTAGGGAAAAAGTCAGACACTCTAACCACTCCACCACAGAGAACACCACAATGTAACTGGGTGGAATATCAGATCCTGGTCCTGGTGGCCTGATTTTCCAGTGGGGCAGCACTATAAAGTTGCCATGAGTGTGCACTGTCACAAGTCGGTACCCATCCAGATATGACCACAGAATCTGATGATGCCAGGACGTGAAACTCTAACACACAAACAAACAAAAGATATTGCTGCGCTCTAAGTCATGTTGCTGCTCTATACACGGAATATTAAGTCAATTTATTTTTAAAATACTGTCAAATAATAGCTTGATGAAGCCTAGATAAAAGATTCACCAGGTACTTGTAGTACATGGGTGAAGACCAGCCTCATATAAATACGGGCGAAAATAGTGTTAGTATGGAACAACAAGTAGAATGCCTGGCACCAGTGTCAAATGGTTACTTATACCAAAACAGAGTTGGTGAATGAGAGAGAACGCAAAAAGACAAGATGGCGGCCGCAGAACGCCGTCGATTTCACTTTTAAATCTGATTAAACTAGATATTATATTATATTTTTCAACTCAAAGGTAGCGGCCTATCAATAAGACATATGTAAAGAATAAATGTTGCTTCTTACATTGTGAAATTAGGCTCTCATTTCATTGACCCGTTTTTTCGACAGCTTTTACATAGGGTTGGTTTGCACCCTTACTGCAGCAGTACGGGGTGAATCTTGTATCTAGATGAAGCCATGGTTCCAGAGGAGCCGATCAAATATTATGGAAGTATGGCGACCCCTCACTCCTCACTCTTGTCCTAGTTCCGTGAAGTGTTGCGCGTCTGTGCTCGGCCACTGCACCCCGAAACACACGTAAACAAAAACCTATGACCATCTGCTGCTAGTGTGTTTGACCTTGTTTGTCACGTGATGATGGTGCGATGGGGATCTGGGACTTTAAACGCTTTCTATTCCAATTTATGTCTCCCAGATAGGACACTTTTATACAAGAGTGAATGTATTCTTCTCAATTAACTAAAGTCATTTGATTAGAATGTGTATCTCTATACTAAATGGATGTGATAGTCAAATGAGGCAAGTGCTCGTTTTTGTGTGTGTTTTTTTCTTGAAGATTTATACTGCCTATCTGGGATAAGTCTGAATAGACTTCTTCACCATGAGACAGTTTGTCGATAGAAAACCCGAGTCTACACTTTTACCGACCCAAGGGATTTTAAACCTCTCACACCACATAGACATGGTATGAGAGCAATTGGCCTTTGATGACGCTGTAATTTATACACAGTGGTGGAAATCCAAATTGACAGAGGTGGGGGGCATGGGGAATCGAACCACCGACCTTCAGATAAGGAGTCCGACCTGGAAAAAAGTCAGACACTCTGCACCAGGTCGTGGGTTCAAACCTCAGGCGATTTGAACCAATGATTTTTAAAAGTCAGTCTTTTCGTCTCCTTTCCTGGCGATCGGAATTACTAGGATATATAGAATGAGACAATGAGGAGGACCCAATGGCGGATTAACCATTAGGTTGAGTATACATAAGTTAAGATCATACAAAAAAAAGGTTTAATTGTGTTACTAAAGCTCAGCCTAGCGGGCCTGGTGGGAATTAATCCACAACAGTGAGAAAGTGCATATAAAAGACTCCTTGCTGCTTTTCGGAAAGCGTAACCTATGTAGCAGCAGCCGTTTTCCTCCAAAGAAATTTGTCAGAATGACCATATGCTTGATGTCCAATATCCGATGATACGAAAATCAATGTGCTCTAGAGGCGTCATTAAATAAAACAAGCTTTATTTAAATCCACAAAGGGGAAGACCCAGTTATTAGCAGTTGAAATTTCACTTCTTGATCAAAGAGTGCACCAAAACAATGTACATAGTTGAGTATGCGTGCAATACATACCGAAGGCACGCTTTTATATTCAATATAATAATATTAGGTGATTCACATGGGTCCCACTATTTGGCTTCACCTCAATTTTAAGCCATTCAACCTTTCCATCTTCATAGTGCTGTCCCACTGGAAGGTCAGGCCGCTGGAACTATGACCCGATATTCCACTCAGTCACATTATCATGATACTGAGCTAACCAGTCATTGTCTTATGCTAGTAATGCCAGGCTAGGTAGCGACATGTATCAATTTTGCAAGTCATTGGTTTGACTTGGCCGGGATTCGAACTCCCGACCTTTCGCATGGGAAGCCTGCACTCTACCGATTGGGCCACCGCGTCTGGTGTAAAATCAAGTCTTTCAACGATAATAATATGGGCAAATAACATTCGCATATATATTATATAGCATATGGATAAGTAGACAACACATTTAACATAAATTTACCTGGAAGGCCCAAAATAAAGTGTAATTCTTATAACTTAGGCAATGCTAAATTTGGAACAGTTTATTTTAAAAGAAATGCCCTACTCTTATGTCAGACGCATTCCAGCATGTCCACTTTGAAGCCAATGCCTGCTGCTGCCCGGACCGACAAGCTGGACCGGCTGTTGGCTGTTCAAGTCTGATTTGTGTGAGTAGGACGAGGGTTGGTCGACTGGTTGTTGGAGTTTTACGTCCTGGCAACATCTAAGGTCATGTCAGGACGAGTACCGACTTGTGATGGTGTGCACTCATGGCGACTTTATAGTGCTTTCCCACTGGGAAATCAGGCCACTGGCACCATGTCACGATATCCCACTCGTCGGTAGCTCTTTTGATATGATCTTAAATGTTGATAGCACATAAACCCAAACAAACAAGCCAGCTACCAAGCCGCCTTAAAGAACTTTGTTTTATGCTTTTTACTTTTTACTTTGTTGCCCGTACTTATACCCCCCCCCCACCCCCCACCCCCGATGACATGCTTTTAACTTGTTTCCTGTTTCTGTTGGACCGAGTCTGTCGGCGACTGTAATCGGCCCTGTTAGAGCCAAGTATCAGCCTCGTTCTCGTGAGGCGGTTTGGCGCCTGCAGCCATAGCGGTGTGGTGTATGTGAGGTGGGGGGTGGAATGAGAGGGGGGCTACATGGTCTGCCTGTCGCGCACAATAGATCTACTCAGACGTGGATCAGGGAAGGAGGTGCCCCCTACCTCCCCTACCTCTCCCCACCTCCTCCCACACCTCCCCCATCCTCCACACCTCCCCCCAATTCCCCCACCTCCACCTACCTCCCCCACCTGCCCCCACCTGCCCCCACCTCACCACCTCCCCCAACTCCCTCCACCTTTCCCACCTCCCTCCACCTCCCCGACTCCACCTCCCCCCACCCTCGCACACCTCCCCCATCCGTCCCCTACCCCCCTAACCTCCTCCACTTCCCTCACCGCTCCCACCTCCCCCTCTCCCGCCACATCCCCTCCCCAATGTCCCCCCTCTCCCCCATCTCCCCACTTCCCCCTCACGTCCTCCACCTCCCGCATCTCCCCCACCTCCCGCACCTCCTCCCACCTCCCTCCACCTCCCCACCTACCCACGTCCACCCCCTCACTCCCCCACCTACCCCATCTCCCCACACTTCCCCCGACCTGCCCCACTTCCCTCCACCCTCCACCCTCCCCTCACCCCCCGCCCCACGTTCGCCTACCTCCTAGGTTTAAAAAAAACAACATAATGTTGACACCCGACACATTCCGCTGTGGTCGGTACTGCGTGTGCATATGTGCATGCATGCAGAACGCAAACATGGTTGTCATCAGCTCTGACTTACCACTTAGCCACGCACTGCATCATGGGATCTCTGACTTCGCCACTTCGCCACTTCGCCACTTCGCCACTTCGCCACTTCGCCAATGAAAGGGCGATTAATATAGAAAAGCTGGATCTTCCTTATTTTGTGGGCAGGGGGGGGGGGGGTGGCGGGGCTTTAGCACCTTGCAACACTAAAGCAACTTGAATCAGTAGGCGAATAATACTACCATAAATACTGGAGTTTTTGATTGATGACACTTCTAACCACTAGGTGGCGGTACCTTGCAGCAGACCGCGATAAACACCAATGCATCATATGTAGTTCCTCATCGTAAATGCATGAAATATACAAGTTTCTTTTTTTAAATATTGATAATTACCCGATAACCGTCCAATAATATGCCCACTTTGCCCATATCAGCGCCAGCCAATCAGCTCCTAAATGAGGTCAATACCAGCCCATTAGGCAGCTGGATCCGAGAACTAGATGGTTGGTTTTGGGAGTTTTACGTCCTGGTAACATCGAAGGTCATATCAGGATAGGTACCGACTTGTGACAGTTCGCACTCATGGCGACTTCATAGTGCTGGCCCACTGGAAAATCATATTAATGCGAAGCGCCAGGCTAGGAAGCAACAAGTATACATTTTATGGGTCATTGGTTTAACTCGACAGGTGAACCAAACTCCCAACCTTCTGCACGCGAGCCCCGCGCTCTACCAATTAGGACACCGCACCCGGTGTCCGATAATTAGATGATATTGCCGGTGCGGGTGCAATTCGAGGCTACATTCAAAACAACAACAAAACATAAACTCACAGATAACTTGTCCAGGCCATCAGCGACACCACCACCCATTGCCATGCACAGCCTTATGTTGGTTGGTTGGTTGGTTGTTGGAGGTTTACGTCCCAGCAACATCGGAGGTCATATCAGGACAGGTACCGACTTGTGACAGTGCACACTCATGGTGACTTCATAGTGCTGCCCCACTGGGAAATCGAACCGCCAGCACCATGACCCAATATCCCACTCAGTCATATTATCCTGACACTGAGCCAAACACTCATCACCCTATCCTAATCATGCCAAGCGCCTGGCTAGGAAGTGACAAGTATAAATTGTGTATATCATTGGTTTGACTCGAACGGGGTTTAAGCCTGTGGGTTCGAATCTCACGATCTTCCAAAACGGAGGACGGACGCTCAACTCATTCAGTAATCCCGTCTGGTGTGATTGGATATGTGTGCTTCATTTTGATACAAACCGTGCATACTACTGGTATGCGGGGTTCATGATAGCCAATAGCTGATCTCCAAGTTTCACGACCCTTTTCTGTGTAGGTGTATGGTGGTCATGAGACACCTCCACTGACAAGTAGAAGGCTTCTTACTCCAACATGACTGGTTGGCTCAGTGTGAGGGTAATGTGACTGAGTGGGATAGCATGTCATGGTGCTGGCAGCCTGGTCTCCCAGTGGGGCAGCCCTATAAAGCCACCATGTGTTCGCACTGTCACAAGTCTGTACCCATCCTGATATGACCTTAGATATTGCCAGGACGTAAAACTCCGATAACCAATCAACTACTCCAACATGAGGTGCTCATCACCTGGTGTGTATGTGGGGAGCCTTAATAACCAGATGACTTACTCAGCCCCTGGTGGTGAGTAGAGGCAACACCAATGGAACTCATCATCATACCTGATTATTGGCACAGATGACCAGATGGGGAGGTTACTTCCGGAGCGAATAGTGAGCTCATGTGCCACATGTGTCGTAACCGGTCGTGTTTTAGTGCTTCACATATATAAATACTTGAAGAGCTCTTTTCCAAAACACGATCTATGAATTTGCTATCGGCATTGCAAACCCATTCTTCTTGGATTGGCGCTTATCGCATTTTGGAAAAGAGCTCTTCATTAGCATATTGGTTTATATTGCATAGATATGCTATATGTCAGAACGTTAATAGAGTGCTACATATTACACTCAATATTTATAGTTGCCAAGTGTACAGTAGTTTGGTGTGGAGTGCATCGCATTCAAATAGGTAATATTCAGTGTACATTATTATTCGAATGGGGATTATGCATCAGACCATGAATGTGTTGCCACAGATCATACTCAGTATTTTTATTGGCATAATGCATTACACTACATATTATTGACAGTACACAAACAAACAACATACACAATATAAATGCATTTATGGAGTGAGTATCGAGCTCTGGCTGGCACTAAACCCCGCATCTTTATTTAAAAGTAAAATTCCGCTGAACTGACCAGCTGGTGGTGGGACAGGCATCTGGGTGCTGACCAGAGCAGACTCTGCCAACCTACCCGCAGGCCACTGCCCACCAGGTTGCTCAAACTAGGCCCCAGAACATTCTATAACATATTATGCCATCATTAAAAGACCGAGATTCTGTTCACATAATATTCACATAAACCTGCATTTTATACATACACATTTTCATACTTGGTATTTATATTCATATTTCATATTATATTCATATTCATGGTATTTATATTTATATTCACATAGTGCATTACACTGCATATATATGCATATGCATGTGTATATAATGTATATATAATGTATATATATGTATATGTAACACACAAGTTGTAGTTATGTGCATAATGAAAGTCATCTTTGCACTCTCTCTCTAATTAGTTCATGCTCTTGCCTACTACATCACAGTGCAATCCGGCAGGTGGCGTTTTAGGTGACTGTTGCTGGCGCCACCTGCTGTGCATTGTCCAAACCACTAACGCAACAGCCGGCCCATGCTGAGTTACTCTAAGCGCAATTCGTCATCCAAATGTATAAAAATAGACACGAGTACATTATTCACCCAAGGCGGTTTGTGATGACAAAATCTACACAGGTCGGGATTGCCCTCCGCCGCACCCCCACCCCCCGGAAAGATAATTAATCATGACTTATCTTGCGCACGCTACGTCCAGTCTGAGGGGAGGTGGGCAATTTTTGTCATGTGCCTACCCCTATCTATGGTCGGGCAATCTCGTCTCTGGAGTGCACTAACCGCTACAGCTGACCAACCGCCCGGGGACCAGCGTCTGCCGCAAACATTCTGCCGGACTGGAGCCCAGGAGCGGTGTACTATCAGGCGCCGGCCTAAGCCTCGCATAAATATATATATATATATATATATATATATATGTAGTGAACGCAGGCAACCGAATGACAAAGGGCGGATACAGGCATTTATTCACAACACAACCGTTATACAATTGAATCGCCCGTATCTGGCTGGGCAAGCGCCCTACCGAGTTAATAATTCAGCATTAATGTTTCTTCAATAATAATAACAAATAAAAAAATAAAAAATTTAAACATAGAGGAAGCAGGTGGGCCGAACGACGTCCGAAGCAGGAGTTGGGTTGGGGCAGGCTGGCGGGTAGGGAGGAGGCGGTGAAGTGCCACCTGATGGATTCGAACCCAACTAACCTACTATCAATGCCATTTAACCAGAGCAGGGGGAGGCACTGCTTATCCACTACACCGGCATATCACGGATATACGCGTGTATATAAATAGGGCTCAGACACACAAAAAGGACAAACATCATTCGGGCTTAAATGAAACTATGACTACCATTACTAAATTTGAGCTGAATCTGCATTCATTCTGATACTGAAATCCTTTGTTTTTTTCACAGAAGCTGCCACATCTGCTGTATAATGCCCTACTCAATATGAAATTGAAATACTTCAACTGGAAAACACAACAACGACTTCTATTTGACAGAAAACAACTCAAACAGATTTGTCGGTTTTTGTGCTTTAACACATCATATATATATACAGAGAGAGAGAGAGAAAGAGAGAGAGAGAAAGAAAGAGAGTCTGCAGGTATCTAAGAGAACAAAGAAAGCAAGCTGAGTTGAGTGTATATAATCTCTAACGGGTTACATATGCCAACTGTTGTTGTACATTGGTTTGATTAAGCAGGGTAAATTTCAATCGCGGACAATTGGTCTTCATCATTCCACTGCTCCTTGCTCTATCCTAGTAATACCAAATGCCAGGCTAGGTAGCAACAATTATAAATTTTAAAGTCATTGGTTTGACTTGGCCGGGGTTTGAACAGATGGGAGGTTTGGATCCCACGACTTAGAAAAACAAGAGGCAGATGCTCAACTCATTCAGCCATCCGGTTTGTTCAAATACAATATAATGTTGAGCCAAACTGAGCCGCTCCTGAGTACATTCAGGTACATTCTGATATATTATATATATATATATATATATATATATATACATACATACATACATATATACCTTTAGTAGCTATATATAGCCTAAATAACATATTTTCTTAGCATCCACAATAATCTAGGCAGCTATCTGTGTATCGACATAATGGTATCGATATCCACATTAATGAGATAGCACCAAGTACAGCTAAAGCAAAGAGTGTTCCTAAACCATATAAAGCCCCTTATTTAAATTGTATATTTATGCATGCTTGTGTACATATATGGTGTGTGCCTGCGTTGTAAAAAAAACAACGGACATCACTACTCACCCCCACCCCTCCACACACGCAACACCCCACATTGCTGAAGAGATGTGTCCGTATAATATATTTATATTAGATGGGCTGTCTTTTTACCCATGAGCCCAACTCCCTCCCTCTGCGTTAACGCCATGGCCGAATCGCTATAGCGCAGGTCATGGTGCCAGCGGCTTGATCTCGCAGCAGGGCAGCACTATACAATCGCCATGAAAGCACACCGTCACAAGTCAGTACCCATCCTGATATGACCTTAGTTGTTGCCAGGCCGTAGCATTCCAACAAACAAACACAATCACCCCCCTACGCACACTCACACTCTCACACACCCACACACCCACACACCCACACCCACACACTCACACACCCACAGACCCACCACAAACTCTCACACACTCACATAATCACACACCCACACTTACACACTCACACTCTCACACACCCACACATCCACACCCACACACTCACACACCCACACACTCACCACAAACACTCACACACTCACATAATCACACACCCACACTTACACACTCACACACTCACACTCTCACACACCCACACAACCACACTCACGCACCCACACACTCACCACAAACACTCACATAATCACACACCCACACTTACACACTCACACACTCACACCCACACCCCCACACACTCCCACGCCCACACACGCATACACCCTCACACTCACACACTTACACTCTCACACACTCACACACCCACACACCCATATACACCCACACACTCATACTCACACACCTACCAGAAAAACTCACACACTCATGCACTCACACACTCACACACACACTCACACACTCACATAACCTCACACTCACACACCATCACACTCACCCACTTACACTCTCACCCACTCACACACTCACACACCCACGCACCCACACACACACATCCACGCCCCCTCACACATTCACACACCCACCACCAACACTCACACACTCACATAATCACACACCCACACTCACACACCCACCACAAACACTTACACACTCCCATAATCACACACTCACACACCCACACACATCACACACCCACACCCTCACACACTCACAATCTCACACACATCACACACCCACACCCTCACACACTCACAATCTCACACACTCACACACCCTCACACACATCTAACCCTGGTGCAGGCTAAATTGAGTGACTCGTGACGGCAGTTAGCAGTTCAGCTTATACCCCTTAATGCCTCTCTTTATCATTGACGGAGCCTCCCCCACCCACCCACCAACCCACTTCCCCTCCCTCCCCCACCCACCCCTACACGCAGACCCACCCCACACCGGAATGCGCGCGCACGGGATGTGGCTGAGGAGATGCAGAGTCCCACTAATCTTGTATACGTGGAGCCTACCCTCTTCCAAAGCTGTATTGACTGGACCTTGTTGTGGAGTGTTTTACTAATACAACCAGCTAAAGAAAAACGCCAAAATGGGAACAAGGACATCCCAACACAGTACTTAGATATTATATATGTAATACTGACACTATTATCTCTTCTGTATAGTGGATATTAATGCTATGTAATATTGATCGCATATTTTATATATATATTTCACATAATATATATTATAATATATATATATTCTTTAGTATATATTGTATGTATTATATCTTATAATGCAGGTATTGCAGGTATAGCAATACCTCAGGGAGTTTGACGCCCCTGCCTTGCAGAGTTGTAAACCACTGCCTTGTGGTACAGGTTCTTGGCAGAACCGAAGGCTAAGGGAGCAAACCCTAAACAAAAAACTATGTCACTGTGGCAGCATTGAGGGTGGTTGATGTATGGAATTCCCAACATCTCCCGACCAGCCACTGCAGGGACAAATAGTTTTGCGCCTGTCTTGACATGTTCTTGCCGGTGTGAAACCTCTATTTGCTCCCCGAGAGAGTGCCGCTGGTAACTTGCAAAAGCCAGCAGCACTTCAACACTTTTGCAGGCAGCTTTCATGAAATGTACAATCGCACAAAAAGAGCGGCAGTTAAGTAATGAAAGCAGTCTTTGTCGCATCACGACCGACAGCATGATGATGATGATGATATCTTATATCTATTATATTGTATGTATTGTATAACAATATGTCTTATATAATACATAATAGCATTTATCATATTAGATATTAGATATCATATATATATATCATATTTATTATTTATATTATATGTATTATATATCATACATATATATCATACATATTATATATATTTTATATTACATATTATATATTTCACATATACTTTATATCATATATTATATATTATACTATGCATATTACATATATATTTTACATATGTATATACAATTACATACATAATGCCGATATTCCAAACAATAAAAATTACATTTAACCAGCCTTAGTTTAGATATTCATTTTTACTTATACATTTAAAATATCTACTTCTCCACGATCAAATTTGCTAAGAATTAAAATATAGAGTTATTTGATGAACCAGATGCATAAAGCCTGATGCTGGCACCCACCTGAACCTCGACTTCCTCTCAGTCAATACTCATTGCAGAGACTTTCGCGCTTCAAGCCCCATATCGGCCAATAACTGCTTATCAATAGCGATAGCTCTCACCGAAGCAAACCGAGAGGTAATACCATGCCTGCTTCTGCTAGCTATGATCCAGGAAGTGTGTTAAAATAGTATTCTCCCAATGCAAACCAAATAAAGACACCAACAGAAGGCCTACTACTGCCTGCTTGTAATCATTGATTTATTCAAATATTATTTTCTTCCAAGGAGGTGTTTTTTTTTACTAAAGTGTATTTTATTCATCGAATAATATGTCTTGTCAGCGCTAGAGCACTGGTCTTCCGGCCGTACAGTACAATTCCTTAATACATAAATGAAACTACTATCAGTTGTAATAGTAACTGCATGCAAATCCTGTTTGATACTCTAAGTATTATACATTTTATAAATGAAGTATCAGCTGTAGTAGTAACTGTTTACAATTCCAGTCCAATAAACGTATCATGCATTCAGTGAATATGTATTGCATGGTTCTAGAATTGTCTTTAAACACTTTTTTCCTTCTTTCATTTTTTGTAAAGAAATATATCAAAATATATATACCTATTTTCAAATACATACACAGTATTTATGCAAATCAGTAGATCCAATCACAATTAATATGCTGGGATCTAGTAAATACATCCACCGATTTACCCATAAATGTAAGTCATTATATACTGCAGGATATGGTTTGATGGTGAGAGGAACACTGGATGTCAATGTGTATGATGTAAATTTTTGCAATACTGTTTGAATCATTTAATTACTAATTGTTAGTTCTTTGTATTGTATGATTTGATGAATGGAATGGAGGTCTGAGATTGTAGTGGGGATTCATATGTGACTGGTATTGGGTCAATTTCAAGAAAAATGTTAGGTACTAGGCATGTAATGGGCATTGAAAGAGGGGTGGGAAGGGGCTTAGTGTGTTCGACCCTGCAGTGCATTTGAGACCATTTGTATATATGTATGTGCAGGGGTCAGGGCAAGGGTGGCCTTTAGTATACCTCTAACTGTGTAGGGGTCTGACAGGCCTGTTGTATTTATATTAAGTTTTGAATTGAAGGAGACTTGTGGACCGTCTTTTCCTCACTGGGAGTTTATTCCATAATGAACGACCTTTGTAAATCAGTGCTTTAGTCAGCTTATTTGTTCGTGGCTTGGGCATTTTTAGGAGTGTAGCATCACTCTGTCTGGTTACTCTGTTTGTATGGTCAATGCATTGCTCATCATTCGATCTTTTATACATGAGAGTGAGGAGATGTGAGTCCCTCCTTTGGCTAAGGTGCTTTGTGCTTTAGCATGCATTTCCTTTACAGACAGGTTTTTACCTCTGTAGACAGTTCTAAGTGCCCTGTTTTGAATCCTCTGTAATTTGGTTTCTTGTTGTTTTGTCAGCAGTCCATAGATTAAATCATTGTAGTCAATTATTGGAAGAATAGTGGCTTTATATAGCAAAAGGTTTGTGTTCTCACTCATGTAGTATCTAATTTCCTAAAAGTTGTCATTTTTATGGCTATCATTTGATTGCGTTTTGACAGTTGTCAATTACCATTTAGTGTTGAATCGAGTGTGGTCCCTAAGTAGTTGTATGTGTCTACCTCATTCAATTCTGTATCACCCAAATGTAGAGTGATAGGTTGTGCTCTTGATCTTTTTTGATTTGGTTGCAAAAATGATGTATTCAGATTTCTTTGCATTTACAGTCAGTGTATTTTCCTTACAACAGATATCTAGAATATTGATGACATAGGAAGAAAGTTTTTAAGGCAGGACTAAGTAAGCCTATATTCATAATCATGAACACTGCAAGGTATGTCTGGGAAAGCCTATACTCAGAATTATGAACACTTAAAGGGCTACACCTACATTCATGTGGATATAAGGAGCTGGCGATAAAGATCAGGATGGCATGCTCAAAGTGTATCTTATGACAGCAGTAGGTAAGCTCATGCTCATAACCATAACCACTTAATGGGATGCACCCACATTCACACTCACACAAGGATTAGTTGATAAAGAAGCCAAAATATAGCCCAAGATCAGGATGGCATCCACAAAGTGTATCTAAGACAGGAGTAGGTAAACCCATACTCATAACCATGACCACCCAATGGGATGCACCCATATTCATTCATATTCAAGGAGCAATTGATAAAGAAGCCAAAAAATAGTCCGAGATCAGGATGCCATGCACAAAATGTGTCTAAGGCAGGTAAGTAAGCCCATAGTCATAGCCATGAACACTTAAGTTAATGGGACACACATTATATTCATAGATATGCAGGAAACATTTGATAAAGAAGCTATAACATAGTCCAAGAACAGGATGATACAGGCCGTACTAGGTAAGCCTATGATGATTAACCAAGAACACTTTAAAGGGACACGTCTACATCCACAGGCACACAAGGAAGGTTGATAAGGAAGCCAGAACATAGTTCAAGATCAGGATGCCATACACAAAGTGTATCTAAGGCAGGACTCTGCTCATAACCATGAACACAATCGGACACATATATATTTATAGATGGGTCCTCTCATGGAAACGGAACCAACACATTTTCCATGAATGTGCCTGTTATTCCAGGAAGATGGTAAGCTCAACTAGCTTTTACTGCATGTCACCAGTTTACAAATGAACAGGTGTTGGCTAATCAGCGAAGAGATATGGGGGGAAATATACAATACAATTAATTTCTTTTTAACCCCTATGTAACATATTATTGGCCCCATTTTCCATGAAGAAAAGGAACACAAAAAAACAAACAAGCAGACCAGAATGTCGTCCAACGTCAGGATGGCATAGGCAGTGTGTGTCCAAATTTTGTTTAAAGTGCCTCTGAATTTTACTAGCATCGTCCTGAAAACACAAAGGGATTAGGAAACCAAGTTTTGACAGAACGGTCAAGCCAGGAATCTAGGAGTCATCAGATTGGAGTGTAGTTCCAGGGTAAGTCTGACGTGGAGGCTCTAAGATCTTTGCGCTTAACAGCCAACGCGAGGCCCAGCTTATTAAGTCCTTTGTACGTTTTACATGTTAACTTCACACATTTGAGTAATTGTTGGTTGATGTACTTTATTCTCCCCCTTGTTTACTTTCACTGATTCGTGGCTTTGCTTCTCCGGCTTCCCTTATCTCTCAGATTTGCCCGAACTTCTCTTATCTCTCAGATTTTCCCGAACTTCTCTTCTTATCTCTCAGATTTGCCCGAACTCCCAGTGGACTGCAGGGAGATTGTGTCAAGATAGCTTGACGACTGCGTTGGAAGAACACTTTAGTAAAGTGGTTCTACAAAGGGGTGAGTAGAGAGATACATTTAATGCTAGGTACACACCTACCGTATACGATTCGCTCACTAAAAATCGTGACCCGACCCGACCCGCTTAAAACTGAAAACGGGCCGATTCATTTTTCGAATCGCGAATCGCAATCGTAAGGAAGCGGTTTTAGCCCTAAAAAGTCGCGAATCGCAATCGGTAGGTGTGCTAGGGGAGTGCACACCTCACGATTTTTGGGCAGTTTTAGATCATATACGGTAGGTGGGTGCGGAAAAACGGTAGGTGTGTACCTAGCATAAGGCATATAGCTGCAGACTGGGCATATCGAGATAGATGGCTATAGGATCCCAAGGTCAACTATATATCCTTCTGTACCGCCTTAATGGTATATCTTTCTGCAACTATACTTGTATATTATATAATATATAGCTATGTATATGTATTATATGTATTACATATCACATAATTATATATCATTGTATTATTGAGAGGAGCTTCTATAAATCATGTTTACAAAGTATCAGAATAGAAGGCTGTGTGAAAATTTATTAAGCCTGATTAATAAATTTATTAGCCAAAAAAAGTGATTATCTGTGTCTGGTTTTGAATTACATATCACATAGTTATATATCATGCATCTTATATATGCTGTATATAATTATTATATAGATTATATTATTATTATATTTGTATATTATAGCCATATAAATGTTCTCTGTGGCGGAGTGGTTATAGTGTCTGACTTTTTTCTAGGTCAGACTCCTAATCTGAAGGTTGGTGGTTCCATTCCCCATGCCCCCACCTCTGCCAATTTGGATTTCCACCGCTGTGTATAACTTACAGAGTCATCAAAGGCCAGTTGCTCTCATACCATGTCTATGTGGTGTGGCAGGTTAAAAATCCATTGGGTCGGTAAAAGTGCAGGCTCGGGCTTTCTATCGACAAACTGTCTAAAGGTGAAAACAAGTCTATTCAGACTTCTCCATGACAGGCAGTATAAATCTTCAAGAAAATAAAAATTACATACATACAAAAACAACGTGGCAAGGACCTGCTACTGCTAAACTGCAATACCTTTAATAAATATATACATTCCAGTCCTATTTAGACGGTAAGTTGCGGGTGTAAGCCTTTTCTTTTTATTTCCCACATTACGGAGTAGTCGCATTATAAGGTGTCGTAGATAACACTGGAGGGTTTATCTGGCACTGAGCCAAATTACATACCATGCGCACCGACAGGAAAAGCGGAAAGCAGCAAAATGGTTTGGGGAAAATATGTTGATTCAGCTTACAGGAAATGTGATGGCTCTCACAGGATAGTATCAGCATAGTTAATCAAATGTGATCGCTCCAACGGCTGGAAGACCAGTGGCTCGGCGCTGATAAAATATGTATTCAGATGAATACAAATATTTACCCCCAAAAATAGTGTCAGATAATGGGCATCACGCTGCCCAGTTCGCTCAATTAGGAGTTGACCACTACACGGGTCAGGATTGTGCAAATATATTGATATATAAACATATATATAGCATAATATAGTCTGAAATATGTGAGGCGAATGGCGATCTGGGGAATCGATCGGCACCGGAAGTGACATTGGTGCCGATAGGCCTGCAGAAAAGGGTATATAATTCAAATATAAATATACATTGCTGGATAGAAGACGGAATAAATAATAAAAAGCAGCCCCGCCGATTTATATACATATAATCCTTATATTAAACATAACCAGTTAAACACATTGAAAACAATGTAAGATAATATTTAACTGTTTGGGAATATACATATATATATATACAGATGAACCTCGATCCAAGGGATTAATAGGGGGGAGCAGCTGTCCGTTAAAGCTGTTTGTCCGTTGCAGCGACGAAATTGCCTTATCTATAGGTGCCATAGTGATAATGTCGAAAACAGGACCTTAGATGTTGCTAGGATGTTAAATTTTAACAAACAAACCTGCATGACTCTGTGCATGGCACAATGTGTGCAAGGCACTATGTGTGCATGGCACTATGTGGGTATGTTTGTATGTGTGAATGAGTATGCATATGTGTGAGTATGCATTACACATGTGTGGGAGCCTAGCTCACTCTAGCGGATTGTGTCCAGTGGATCCGGAATCCATTGCATCGGTGTCCGTTGGATCGAGGTTCATCTGTATATATCATTTGGCGGATCCTTAACATGGTTCACTTACATACATAGGGATATGTACATATATGTATGTATATGTATATGTATATATATATATATAAATTAGCAGTACACAAATAACATAAGGAAGAGAATGAGTTGGTTGTGAGTTTAATCACTGGCATAGGAATTAATAGCCGAATCTCCAGTGTGTGTTGCACGAGGGGGGCCACCCGTATACAACTCCCAACAGCTGGGGGGGGGGGGGCACTCCACCAATGCGCCGATGGGGGAAGTAGCAAAGTATATATGTTCCCTTAGCATTTATACTCGTATAATGCGTTTTACCTCTCATATATAGATATATATGACTCAGCCTCACGAAAATGAGCCAATTGGTGGTTTATTTAAGATGTCGGCATCACAATTCTTAAAGTGTATTGCATTTCTTTGTTTTATATTAAATTATCCTAGAAACAAATAAGGTTGTTGTATTTTCTCTACCTTTACATTCAGGATAAATTTAAGGACTTTCCAACACCACTGTAAATGCTAAATTATAATTATACCGATCGACGCCGGCATCCATGCTCAATGCCGACAACTTTCCCCAATTGGCCTCTTTTCGTGATCCTGACCCATATATATATATATATATATATGTATATATATATATATATATTATATATATATATATATATATATAGAAGGTGGTGTATATAACTCATTTGATTGAACATCATTTTCTCTTTTAAAATATTTTGCGAGATCGTTCGAACCCTCATCAAGTCAAACCAATGACTTAAAAATTTATAGTTGTCACTTCCTAGCCAGGCTCTTGGCATTATTAGGTAGGGCAAGGACTTGTTCGCTCAGTGTGAGGATAATGAGACTGAGTAGGATATCAGGCCATGGTACTGGTGGCCTGGTCTCCATGAGTACGCACTGTCACAAGTCGGTACCCATCCTGATGTGACCTTAGTTGTTGCCAGGACATAAAACTCCAACAACCATCTAACATATAAAGTCACTATGACTGCGCACTATCACAAGTCAGTACCCATTCTGATATGACCTTAGTTGTTGCCATGACGTAAAACTCCAACAACCATCCAACCTATAAAGTCACCCTGAGTTCGCACTGTCACAAGTCGATACCCATCCTGATATGATCTTACATGTTGCCGGGATGTAAAACTCCAATAACCAACCATCCCACCAGATGTCGGCCTATATCGCGAACCCATGCATGCATATATCACGAACACACACTTCCGGTCAGACGACCCACCTGCCAACAATGGCCCTCATGCGCCTGCCTCGCTCCACTGCGTTCCAAATTCGATTTTCTACTAATTGCTGCTACTCAGTCAGCCAAGTGCCGATTTCCAATCAGCATCGTTGCCCTGTGCACCTGCCGATTAGCGCCGACTACGACGGGTTTGTCGGCCAACTGGCCCGGAGCCAGCGGCTGGCAGGTGAGCCGGTTGTAGTTATCACTTTTTCACAATGGTGGTGCTGCGAATTGTCGAGTGGGAGTTCTGTACTAGGTCGGATAGAGGCTGGTTCACAGATAGTGGTTTATTTAAGATGTCGGCATCACAATTCTTAAAGTGTATTGCATTTCTTTGTTTTATATTAAATTATCCTAGAAACAAATAAGGTTGTTGTATTTTCTCTACCTTTACATTCAGGATAAATTTAAGGACTTTGCAACACCCCTGTCAATGCTAAACTATAATTATGACGATCGACTCCAACATCCAATGATCGACGCCGCCAACTTTACCAGGATGTCGGCATCGCAATTCTTAAAGTGTAGTGCATTTCTTTGTTTTATATTAAATTATCCTAGAAACAAATAAGGTTGTTGCATTTCCTGACCTTTACATTCAGGATAAATTTAAGGACTTTCCAATACCTCTGTCAATGCTGAACTATAATTATGACGATCGACGCCGACATCCAATGATCGACGCCGACAACTTCCCCCAATTGGCCTCTTTTCGTGATCCTGACCCATATATATATATATATATATATATATATATAGATAGATAGATAGATATATATGTATTCACATATATACCAGACTTGGTTGCCGAATCAGTTAGAGTTCAGGCTTCTGGTGTGGAAAGTCGGGAGCTTGTTCAGATCCCAGCTGAGACAAACCCATGGCTTACTAAGCTGATACTAATCTTGTCACTACCTAGCCTGGCGTTTGGCATTACTAGCATGGGGCAAGGTATAGTTAGGTCAATGTGACTGAGTGGGAGATCAGGTCATGGTCCTTATGGGCTGGTCTCCCAGGGGGGCAGCACTATACATTTGCCATGAATGTGAACTGTCACAAGTCGGTAACCATCCTGATATGACATTAGATGTAAAACCCTAACAAAGAAGCACACATACATATGTGATATATAATTAATTATATGAGTATAAAGGGGCGGAGCGGTAATTGTCATATTGTTATATTTATTGTGCATGCTATTTATTATTTAATAATCGTATTGAATCCACTATTTGTTATATATGCATATATATGCATATATATATATATATATATGCATGTATATATTATGAAAGGTAGCAAAGCCCTTCTATAATTTCAACGTCACGTTTTCTGTTTTAAATCCCTGATGTATATTATCGATATATATATCCATATGTATATGAAGGAACCATGGCACAGACATATCTATATAAGCTGTATTCTAGACTATGTGAGTATGAAACAAAGCTGGTTTCTAAGCCATTCCTCTCACTTATTATCTGCTGTAATAGAGTCGCCTCCCTGTAGTCAACATCCGCTGGTTTCTGAACCCTGCTCTCTGATTCCTGTTAACCCCATGCTTTCAGTTCCGGAGGAGGAGGGGGGGGGGGGGGGCTGGGTCTCAGCTACTCTTTACAATTGATATATTGATATCCAATTAATGGAACTAAGACAACAATAATGAACAGCTTGTGCAGAGCATGACACTCTCACTCTGGCACCGCTACCCGTGGCGCCATCTGGTTGGTTAATCAGGGGTTGGTTCACAGCGTACCGCCAAAACAAGGATTTAAAATCAGGTGACCGTCATGTGGAGCTGTGTGTATGACTAGTAGTTGTTCATGTTGTTGGTTGGGGCTTTACGTCCTAGCAACATCTTAGGTCATATCAGGATGGGCTCAGACTTGTGACAGTGTAGACTCATTTCAATTTCATAGTGCTGCCCCACTGGGAGACCAAGCCACCAACACCATGATCCAATTTCCCACTCAGTCACATTATCCTGACAGTGAACACACCAATTCTTGCCCTATCCTAGTAATGCCGTACGTCAGGCTGGGTAGCGATAAGTATGAAATATTGTAATCATTGGTTTGACTCAGTTGGGATTCGAACTCCTGACCTTCCGCACGAGAACCCTGCGCTGTACCGATTCGGTTACCGCGTCCGGTGTATGAATAGTATCGACATACCGCTCCGAGAGATGGTGAGCTGACAGCGCCACTTTCTATTTGTGTACACCTGTACGTCTCTTGTGAATTTCACTGTATATTGTTTGTGTTGCACGTCAATGGGGCGTAGATTTAGATGATATGAGGGTATGTGGAAAGGCTGGGAAGGGAGGAGAGTGAGAGGAAGCAGGGAAGGAGGGGAAGGGGAGGGGAGGGGAGGAAGAAAATAAGGGTATGTATGGGAAGGACAAAGAAGATCACCAACAAAGAAGTTCTCAGAAAAATTAAAAATAAGAAAAACTTGTTTGCCACTATACAGACAAAGAAACTTATTTATTTTGGCCACATCATTCGTCAGAGTTCAATATACGGTACATTTTTGGAAGGGAAGGTGAATGGCAGCACAGGGAGAGGGAGACCAAGAACATCATGGTTTACAAATATTTCACAGTGGACAGGCTTGAATTATTCACAGTCTATCAGAACAGCACACCATCGGGACAAGTGGAGAACCATTGCATCCAACCCTCGACTAGAGGACGGAACTATTGATTGATTGATGGGAAGGGATGATTGGTTGATTGTTGCAGTTTTATATCCTGGCAACATCTCAGATCATATCAGGATGGATGAAAGGGAGGAAGAGGAAGAGGAGGAGAAGGAGGATGGGAAGTGGAGAAGGATGGGAAGAGGTACATATAGGGAGGGGAGAAATGGATTGAATAGGAAGAAAGGAAGGAGTTGAGAGGGAAGAGCGGAAGGAGGTGAGAGGAAGGGGAGAATGGGGTAAAAAGGAAAGGAGGAAAGGGAGGGAAAGGAAGAGGAGGAGGAGGGGAAGAGGGTGGGAGGGGAATAGGAGGAATGGCTGGAAGGGAGGAAGAGAAAGAGGGGAAGGAAAGGACGGGGAGAAGGAGGAAATGGACTGTTACAAGACAGTACCCGTCCTGATGTGACCTTAGATGTTGCCAGGATGTAAACCTAGAACAAATAAGCAGCGTCCAGTGTCTAGTTGGACTAAATTAAATAATCGGTTTTATATATGTGGCCGTGACATCCCCCCTACGTAATATATTGTTTTTATGGATGCTTTGTTGAAGTTGCAAACCAGAACTCACAGTGTCGACATCAATATATATTACACCTCTATCCATTCCCAAGGAAACGTCTCCAATAGTGACACCTACTTAGTACCAACTAATATGAAACACGTGACCAGCTATGATGAGTAACCGGTGTGCCAACCCTACAATAACTGTTAATGAACCTTTAGTGCAAAGGTCAACTACCCTAGAGTTTCCATGGAAACTATCCGTCATTCTGCAAACATCCCAACTATTGAATATGTCTGAGCACAAAGACATCATCAGATACACCTCAAAAACTAAACCAAGTAGCTAAGTTAAGCCTGGTACACACCTCCCGTATACGATTCACGCGCTAAAACTGACTGCATTGACGGTACCCGTTACAACCCGACCTGTCCCGTTTCCCGACTAAAACTGCCCGGTTCATTTTTCAAATCTTATAAAACCCGGTACACAGCTCCCATATAAGACCTAAAACTGAGTTTTAAGTCGTGAATCAGAAGGCTCTGGTGTGATAGGGGTTCACACACGTAAAGACTGAAACTGACTAAAACTCAAACTTTGTCGCGAAACGGGCAGTTTTAGGTTATATACGGGAGGTGTGTACCGGGCTTTAGTAAGACACTGACTGTGGTTATTTAATGGCCGTCCATCACCTCTCATAGTCATACACCAACGGATCGGACGCGGTGGCCAAATCGGTAGAGCAAACATATACTGTGCGGAAGGTCGGGAGTTCGAATCCCAGCCGAGCCAGACCAGTGATTTACTAAATTGATACTTGTCACTATCTAGCTTGAATCTCGGCATTACTAGGATAGGGCAAGGACTGGTTAGCTCAGTATCAGGACAATGTGACTGAGGGGGAAATCGGGTCATGGTGCCAGTGGCCTGGTCTCCCAGTGGGGTAGCACTATGAATGCATATACTGTCCCAAGTTGGTACCCATCATGGTATGACTATGTTGTCAGGACGTAAAACCTCAACAAACAATTTAACACACTAACACCTAAAACCGAAATTACTGAGTGAGATATTAGGAGATGGTGTCGGCGGCCTGGTCTCCTAGTGGGACTGCACTATATAGACGCCTTTAGTGTACACTGTCACAGGTCGGTGCCTATCCTGATGTAACCTTAGATCTTGTTAGAATGTAAAACCTAAACAAACATCTAAACAATATATTTATTTTGCACTAGAATAAAAGATAAACAGGTTGTTTATTGATGCAAACTGATTCATGACCACTAAGCAAGGCATGGAGATGAGCATAGCCAAATATAACATGAGTGTGAGTCATGAGAAGTATATGGAATAAAAAAAGATTATAAAGATTATAACTTGATATTACCGTGCTGTCCTAATAATAATAATAATAATAAAAACAATGAAAAAGATTCTGGAAGATCCTCAGTTGGTTGGTTGTTGGAACTGTACGTCCTGCCAACATCTAAGGTCATATCATGATGGGTACCGACTTGTTACAGTGCACACTCAGGGTGACTTTATAGTGCTGCCCCTCTGGGAAACAAGCACTATGACCTGATATCCCATTCAGTCACATTTTCCTGACACTGCGCTAACCAGTCCTTGCCATATCCTAATAACGCCGAGCGCCTGGCTAGGAAGAACCAAGTATGCATTTTTAACTCATTGGTGTGACTCGACCAAGGTCGTGGGTTCGAATACCATGATCTACCAAAACGGGAGACAGAAGCTCAACTCATTTGGTGAAGATCCTCAGTATATAGCTGCACTATTCTGTCTCGCCTGAACATATGGACCTGGTAATACAATATCCTAATCGCTGATCTGCAGAAGTTGCAATTACTACCTGTCAAATGCACCGTGGGGAAGCAAAGAGAACACTTTTAATTAAATTGATATATATATATATATATATATATGATGTATAATGCATTATGCGAGTATAAATGCAAGGGTAACATGTACATCCTATATGTCCTTGTGCGCATTGGTGGAGCGCCCCCCCCCTCCCAGCTGTTGAGTATTGCCGGGCGGGCGCCCCCTTGCATCACACTCTGGAGGAATATATATATATATATATATATATATATATATATATATATATATCCCACAGGTAGTAAAATAGTTAAGTAAATAATAGGCAAACCCATGACTTATTAACATGTGGCAATAGTAAAGTAAGGTTAACGAGCGGGGCTAATTCCCATACTCGGGTTAACCACTTCAATTATTCAAATCAAGGTAATTACTTCAAATTCTCCCCAACCCACTTTTAACATGCGCAACGAAGGCTGATACCTACACTTAATGGTATGTGCGCAGTATATATAATGATAGTTACAAGCATCACCAAGGCACTATCTCATACTCATAGGCTGATATATATACCTTGATATTCCCTCAGATGTTTTAGGGAGGTAAACCCCACTCCCACACACGCCATACCAATCAATTAAGCCCATGTAATGTGCTGCCACCTGCAGGGAATACGCAGTACTCTTTTTTTTTTATCTCAGCCAGCATGTGTATAAGTATTGCCAGTGTTCTATATGTGCATACAGTCATATCCACGATGGCCGGTTTCTGTATATCCAGTACTACTTGTCTTCAAGAGTTGGTTGGTTGGTTGTTGGACTGTTATGTCCTGGCAACATCTAAGGTCATATGAGGATGGGTACCGACATGGTGACTTTATAGTGCTGCTCCACTGGGAGACCAGGCTACCAGTGGCTACCAGTGCCATGAGCTGATATTCCATTCAGTTACATTATCCTGACACTGAGCCAACCAGTCCTTGCCTTATCCTAATAATGCCGAGCGCCTAGCTAGGAAGTGACAAGTATCAATTTTTAAGTCTTCGGTTTGAATCGACCAGGATTTGAATCCCACGATCTACCAAAACGGCCGACGGACGCTCAACTCATTCGGCCATCCCGTCTGGTCATCTTCAAGGGACAGCGCTGCATTCAGACCGATCTTGTCCCAAGATAGCTGCTGTCTTTGATAGTTCCGCATTAGATTCAAACCAATTTGGTCCTGACATAGCCAGTGTCCTGTATTCAGAAGACATATAGCAGTTCATACACGGAACAATTTGTCCGCACATTGCATTTGTTCGCCGATCAGACAGCTACTACTACTGAAACTGACCAGACGGGATAGTCGAATGAGTTAGAGCGTCCGTGTCCCGTGTTGGTAGATCATGTGGTCGTGGGTTTGAACCGTGGTCGAGTCAAACCAATGACTTAAAAATGTATACTTGTTGCTTTCTAGCCTGGTGCTCGGCATTATTAGGATAGGGCAAGGACTGGTTGGCTCAGTGTCAGGATAATGTGACTGAGTGGGATATCAGGTCATGGTGCTGGTGGCCTGGTCTTCTAGTGGGGCAGCACTATAAAGTCACCATGAGTGCACACTGTCACAAGTCGGTACCCATTCTGATATGACCTTAGATGTTGCTACTGCTAGGACGTAAAACAACAACAAACAAACAAACTACTACTGAATATTCGTTCAGACTAACAATTAGTGCAGTTTTCCTGTGTTGGCCTAATTTTTTCTTTTTTCAAATTTACCCCTTTTCTCTCCTATGTAGCTATCTCCAGGCCATGCCCTTGCTCCTCTCACTCTTTATGTCACGTGACGTATTTGTTGTTGTTTGTGGGTGTTTTCTATTCCTCCACACACACACACATCGCCAACGCCGAAGGCAACCTCACAATAGGTTTGTTTGTTGGAGTTTTGCATCCTGGTAACATTTAAGGTCATATCAGGATGGGTACTGACTTGTGACAGTGCACACTCATGGCTACTTTATACTACTGCCCCATTGGGAGACCAGGCCATAGGTAACATGTCCCGATTTCCCACTCAGTCACATTATCCTGATTCTGATCTAACTAACCCTTGCCCTATCCTAGTTATGCCGAACGCTAGGCTAAGTAGCGGCAAGTATAAATTTTGTAAGTCATTGATTTGACTTGACCAGGAATCAAACAAAGAGTTCAGGTGCGAAACCCTGTAAAGGCCAATCCAAAAATTGAATTAAAATAACAGATTTTTGCCTGAGGGTAATTTTAATTTCCAATGCTTCCACTTTTCTTCTGATGAAATGGTTATGGCGCAATGACCAGAAAAATAGGAATGTAAAAAATGAACTTTTTGACGGTTCGACTGCAAGGCTTAGCTCAATTTTTGAATTGGTGATTACAGGTTTTTGCGCGTGAACTCTTCTGTCGACCTTCCACACGGGAAGCCTGCGATCTACTGATTCGGCCACAGCGTCCGGTGCCTCACAATGGGGAGGCACAGACGATAGACAGGCCCAAGTCACGATATCACATAATGCACACGTGCCATCACACTGTGTTGATGCATCGCCCTTCACTCCACACTCTGCTCGCTCACGAGATAAGACGAGAGGTGGCGAGACCATCACGTGACCAGTTCGCCCCGCTTGTGATGAGTTGCTGACTGGGGCGTTTTTACTAACAAAAACCACACAGCGAAGTCGGGATGTTTATTTGTTAGAGGTGTATGTCCTAACAATATATGTGTACGGTAATATCAGGCCGAGGTACCGACTTGTGACAGTGGAATGACTTTGTAGTTCTGCCCCACCGGGAGACCATGCCTTTGGCACCATGGCCCAATATCCCACTCGGTCACATTATCTTGATACTGAGCAAACCAGTCCTTGGCCATTTCGATTAATGCCGAGAGCCGGGCTAGATAGCGACAACTGTCAATGTTGTACGTCATTGGTATGACTCGTTGGCATTCACCCCAAACCCCCACCCCCACCCCCAGCCCCTCCCTCACCCCTACCCCCACATCCACCCCCACCCCAACCCCGCCCCGACCTACTATGTATCCACGCTATAATATTGGTCGAGATGGACAACAAATTGTTAGTAAGAAAGGTAAGGATGGGCAATGGACAACCTAGTACAAGCCTGGTTTACTAATGCCTTATTTATCAGGCTTATATATATATATATTATATATATATTATATATATATTATATATATATAAACCGATATATTGACTGTTATCAGCAGCGTAGCTAGGCGTACGCGCGTACGCCAAAACGTCCACATCGTTTTGTCAACAACAACAAAAATTATAAAATAATAAAGAGAGAGAGAAAGAGAGAGAGAGAGAGAGAGAGAGAGAGAGGAGGCATGTAGTAGTCCGGAGTGTCGAAAACTCAAGTCTAAAATGTGTAAAATCCGCCAGCTTAAGCTTAAGCTTAAGCAGCCCCCTAAACCCCCTGCCGCAATTAGGAGTACACATCGTTAAAGGTCTAGCTACGCCCCTGGTTATACATTATTACTGCTATATATAATAATACATAATTTGTGCAGGACCTTCTGCTGCTCCACACGGGGAATCAGGAGATAAGACAACAGTTACTTCAAACAGTGGGGTTCGCCCCATGTTTATTCCGACATGGTCAAGAATAGAAGTGACTTGTGATTGCCCAGATGGGTCACATATACTAGATAGGCGCTCAAGGGAGGTGACTGCTAGCCATGGCTGGCCCAGTCCACCATAGGGACCACCCTGTTTCTGTGTTAGCATGTTGCAACCTGCCGAAACTTCTGACTGGCAAAGGGTCAGTGCAGTCAAGACTGCCACTCTGTAGTAGTGGGGCGCATTATCATAACTGCACTATGTAATGCACTGATTTATGCTAATTATAATTATCCATATGTATATATACATATATATATATATATATATATATTACTACTAATGGTTATGAGGATAGTTATAATGGTGATGGTAGCAATGGTGACAATGATCATAAAACAATACTAAAGTCTATAATATTGCTGATAATACTAATAAAGACACCAATAATATATATATATACTTATATATATATATATATACAGTAAAAACCTCTCTAAATCGACCAACCATGGGACCGACTTTAAGTCGTCCATTTAGGGAGGTGGTCAGTTTAGAGAGTTAGAATATCCTTACAATGGTATTATTGGGACCCAAATAGGGCGATCTATATAGGGGAGTGGTCGATCTGTTGAGGGGTCGGTATAGAGAGGTTTTACTGTATATTGTTTGTTTGTTGTGTTACGTTCTAGCAACATCCAAGGTCATATCAGGATGGGTACCGATTTGTGACAGTGTGCACTCATGGCGACTTTATAGTGCTGCTCCACTGGGAAATCAGGTCACCGGCACCATGGCCTGATATCCCACTCAGTGACATTATCCTGACACTGAGCTAACCAGTCTGTGCCCTATCCTATTAATGCTGAGCGCCTGGCTAGGAAGTGACAAGTATCAATTTTAAAGTCATTGGTCTGACTCGACCGGGAACCGAATTTATATAGTATACATAGTGTTTATTTATCAGCCTTACATAACCTTATTTATAAGCCTGATAAATAAGGTTATATATACAGTATATATGTAAATATATATTTATTAATATGTATATATATATATACATACATATATATATATATATATATATATATATATATATATAAACACAAGCTACAGTACAAAAGAGAGAAAGACAATGAATGTGGGTTGAGATAATATATTCTCTGGCATAGGGAATATTTGCCCTAGCCTAAAAGGAAAAATTCCGGTCGCAAGTGACAGTAGTAGCGGCGGAAGTATGGTCAGGCGGTGGTGGAGCCACTGGTACCCGTATGAGTAGGAAGCAAATAGATGCAGGAAGCCCATTGGCCAATAATATAATATCGGAATAACATAATACAGTGTAATAAAGACATAGAAATTCCCTTACGCGGCTTTATACTCGCATAATGCTTATACATCACATACATTTGCATCAATCACCACTTACTACTACATCGAGTAAGTTTATCTGATTATTACTCTGCTGGGAAAATACTTTATACACGGATGGAGACTTGGGCGATTTGCGATGTTAGGACGAAGCTAGCGAGGTTGGGGACCTTGAACATTGACCTCTGACCTGAGCCCGCGTCGACCCACCGAGCACAACCAAGTGCCACTCAATATAGCCTCGTGAGTAATGGCCGCTTGCCCCGGTGCATCATGGGGCAATGCTGCCTGTGTGTGCTTTAGCGTAGGCTTGCATATCATAACCTTATCTTGTTATTGAACGCAAAAGAAATCTCAATAAACAATTTCCACCACCAACGCTATGGTTTGAATGGCATTGGAAGTATTAATGTCACTCACTATGCAACATGCTCTGTGGGGAAAAGGTCTTATAGTTATAGAATATCTTGACAACTAAACTGCACTCTGGTGGCAGTGACGAGAACTAATGTGGGTGGTAGATCACTGCGCTTGCTCTGAGGAAAAGGTATATGTTGTGCAAGTGATCTTCTCTATTTCATTTCTTTCACGATTCAAATTAAATGGGCAGTAACATGACAGTATCTTGTTGACTATGTAAACATATGCGTCAATTTAAATGGGCAGTAACATGGCAGTGTGAACGCCAAGACGTATTGTCAACTATGTACAAAAAAAGTTTGCTTTATTTAACAATGCCTCTAGAGCGCATTGATTTTTATCATCGGCTATTGGACGTCAACCATATGGTCATTCTGATATATTTCTTTAGAGTAAACTTGCTGCTGCCGTATAGGCTACTCTTTCCGATAAGCAGCAAGGGGTCTTTTATACACACTTTCCCACAGACAGGACAGCACATACCACAGCCTTTAATGAACCAGTTGTCGATCACTGGTTAGAACGGAAAATAGCCCAAACTGCAAATGTGTCCACTGAGCAGGATCGATCGGATGACCCAAACCTTCACAGGTGGACATTACACTGTCGGAGCTACGTCCCACTCCTCTATGTAAACACATGTATCAATTTAAAGGGGCACTAACATGATAGTCTGAATACCGAAACATATATTGTCAACCATAGAAACACATGCAGCGAGTTAAAGGGGTAGTACTAGTAGCATGCCCAGCACAACTTCACTTATTCACAATTATCACGATGGGATAAACCTACTTATAATTGCACCGCCTTTTTTTCTGGAATTATCATAGGTCTAATCAAGGCTGAGAGTATGTGTGGTATATTACTTGTTATACTCATTGAGCGCAAATCGCTCTTCACAGCTGTTAGTGACTTAAGGTAGGCAATACCTATGCAGAATGATAGGCTTTCTCTGTGAACAGTCTAACTGGCTTAAAGCCACAGGTAACTAATTGTTGTTTTACGTCCTATCAACATCTAAGTTCATATCAGGATGGGTACTGACTTGTGGCTGTACACAGTCATCGTAACATTGCAGTGCTGCCCACTGGGAGACAAGGCTGCCAGCACCATGACCTGATATCTCACACAGTCACATTATCCCGATACTGCGCTAACCAGTCCTTGTCCTATCCTATTAATGTTGGGTACCAGGCTAGGTAGCGAAAAGTATCAATTTGATAAGTCATTGGTTTGACTCGGCTGGGATTCGAACTCCCGCCTTTCCGCATGGGAAGCCTGCGCTCTACCGATTCGGCCACCACGTCCGGTAAACCTATTTTGAATAATAGTAGATTTGCAGTCATTTGACCCTGTTTTATAAGCTAGTCCTTCCCTGTATGATGTCACAGAATGAGCTGTTTCGGGTGTAGCCTAGTAGGTGAATTAGACCACCGATCATATGGTTATTCTTAGCAGTTTAGGCACACATGCAGTTAATATTTCTAGGCTTTGACTATATTGCTGAAGTTGTTTAGTTGCTGTCATTTCTTCTTAGATAAATATAGTAAGTAGGGTGATCAATATACTCTACCATACTCTAGTTGTAAGTCACTTTGGTGTAAAGTAACTAACTTCGGTGATATTTGAAGTATAAACCTGCACAGTTAACTTTGGCCTGCTTGTCAAAACTCTCACCCATTAGTCTTTGACAGTACAGTATAACCCCGTTAAACCAAACTTGAAGGGACCCTAGAAATTTGTTTGGATTAACCGATCATTGGTTTAACCGAGCTTTGGCTTTGACTTTGACTTTAAGTAAGCGTGTATTGGACATGTAATATACAATGTGTGTGGACACTTTGATTATTGTTTTTTATGTATGTACAGTATAACCCCGTTAAACCAAGCGCGGTTAAACCCAAGCTCGGTTAAACCAAACTTTTTTGGGCGGCCTGGCAAAATACTACCATTTATCATATAAAAAAGCCAGGGGGGTCTCAGATGACCTTATAACCACATGAAAGTTTGGTTTAACCATACAGAAGTGGCCTGGGGTCCGACAATTTTGTTTGGATTAACCAATAATTTGGATTAACCGACTTTGGTTTAACCAACTTTTTACTGTAACATATTCTATTAAATTGGCATAGTATTTATTCCTTTCAATGTAGCAACAGATACTTAATAAATAAACCTGTATCTAAGTATATGTAGGCTCAAATCTAGATAAGTATTTTGCTTTTGAAAATTTTTTCTTTTTATCGGACTATGCAACTTTAAAATTTAACGAATATTCATGCAAGGAATGCATGGTAAAATCACGTGACCAGATCTTTAAGTCACAAGCAAGTGTGTTGACAGTTCACAGTGGGGCGAATTACTTCCGAACTGGAAACATGTGTGGGTGGCAGGAAAGTGACTTGACCTTGTGGTACCGATGTCCCGAAGTGACCGGGGTCATGTTGCTTGCTATAGGGGATAATGCAGATGATGTATTGTTTGAGGGACCAGACGGGATGGCGTTAGAGCGTCCGTCTCCCGTGTTGGTAGATCGTGGGGTCGTGGGTTCGAACCCTGGTCGAGTCAAACCAATGACTTAAAAATTGATACTTGTCGCTTCCTAGCCTGGCGATCGGCATTTATTAGGATAGGACAAGTACTGGTTGGCTCAGTGTCAGGATAATATGACTGAGTGGGATATCAAGTCATGGTGCTGGCAGGCTGGCTTTCCAGTGGGGCAGCACTATAAAGTCACCATGAGTGCGCACTGTCACAAGTCGGTACCCATCCTGATATGACCTTAGATGTTGCTAGGAAGCAAAACAACAACAAACAAACATATTGTTTGAGGTAACACCTGCTCATTAGAGTCATCATCTGACACATCTAATTATCAGGTGGCACCCACAGAACTATAGCTTCATGTAGCAGATGTGCGATATATATATACACAGTAAAACCTCTCTAAATCGACCGAGCTTGGGACCGATTTTAAGTGGTCCATTTAGGGAGGTGGTCAGTTTAGGGAGTTAGAAAATAGTTGCAATGGTATTGTTGGGTCCCGAATAAAGCGATCGTTATAGGGGAGTGGTCGATCTGTGGAGGTGGTCGGTTAGGGAGATTTTACTGTAAATATAAAATTCCCCCAGTTTGCGTGGCGCGAGGGGGGGGGGGGGCACCGGTATACAACTCCCGACAGCTGGGGGGGGGGGCACTCCTCCAATGCGCCAATGGAGTAAGTAGCAAAGTATCTACAGTACAACCCCGTTAAACCAAGCTCGGTTAAACCAAACGATCGGTTAATCCAAACTTTTTTCGCTGGCCCGGCAAAATACTACCATTTATCATATAAAAAAGTCCCTTTTCCTTTGGGGGGCGGGGCTGCCTTTTGCTTTCTGGTTTGAATAGGTTCAAGAAAATTTATTTACGAAGTTCATGAAATAGATCTTTTCCTATTAAAGTTATGCGATAGTATGTGTAGCGGAAATATGACTAATAACCTATTATCATTGTTGTTGTACGTCCTAGCAATATCTATGGTCAGGACGGGTACCGATTTGTGACAGTGTGCACTCATGGTGACTTTATAGTGCTGCCCCACTGGGAGACCAGGCAGACGGCACCATGACTCGATACCCCACTCAGTCACATTATTATGATACTGTGCTAACCAGTCATTATCCTATCCTATTAATGCCAAGCCCCAGGCTAGGTAGTGACAATTATCAATTTAAAAAAGTCATTGGTTTGACTCGACCGGGACTTGAACTCCCGACCTTCCGCACGGGAAGCCTATGCTCTACCTATTGGGCCACCGTGGGGTGAGACTACTAGCTTTTCTTTGGGTGGATGTGGGGGAGAGGGTGTTTATTGCTTTCTTGTTGAAATGGTCTCAGCGAAGTTTATTTACTAAGTTCGTGAAATAAATCCAACTAAGCTGCACCGCAAAGGGGCAGGTGATACATGTCACGGCCCACCAGCGAGACGCCCAATGGAAGGTAACCATACCAAAAGCACCCAGATAACACACCTCACAGCTGCGTACAAGCCTATGGTATGTAAATAGGAGTAGGCTAGTCTAGAAATAAGAGTAGAAAAAATAAAGCACATATATGCCAAGAAAATCCAAAAAAATTAACATAGACTACTATAGTACTAACCAGACCAACCAACTATCTATCTGCTAGTGAAATACAGGCAATCAAATACCTTATCAGCAGCTACTGTGTGATAAGACAACACCAACACTACAGCTGGCCAGCATTGAAAACAAGCCTGAATACCCAGGCTTATATGCTATGGACAGTATAAATACAGCCTCAATAAAAAAATTAAAAAAATAAAAACATTAAAGTTATGCAATAGTGTGTGTAGCGGAAAGATAACTGATAACTTACTATCGAAAGACATGATTTCGCATACGCATAGGGCAGTGACGTGCAGATGTATTGTGATGCCCGGTGTGGCGGTTTCAGCGCCCGGTCAGTTTCAGCGGCCTGTCGTGGCTTCTGCGCATGCGCGGATTTTAAGACATATGCAAAACACCCGTGGCCTCGCCGGCTACAAGCTCAGCTGTAACTATCGCTGGTGCCCAGCAGTGTTAGGGACCGATTAGGCCGAAATCTATTGAATGCGATCATATTTAACAGAATTACATACTCAAATAATGAAATTTAATTAAATTAACCTTAAATTCCAAGCGATATTAACGTAGCAGCTAGATCAGCGTCGAATCGCCGAGTGTAAACAAAACAAATAGCAGTGCTTGCCGCAACGTGCGAAAATCCGCGCATGCGCAGAAGCCACGACAGGCCGCTGAAACTGACTGGGCGCTGAAACTGCCACACCGGGGCCAAGTCCTCCCTCTCTCTCTTTCCCTCTCTCTCTCTCTGTGCACACTACTGGCACAGGCATACATAACATACATTGTGTACACGGACTGACTTCAAATGGGTTGAAACCGAAAGCTGTGGCCTATTTGAAAGCACTCGAAACACTCGCAAGGTATTGTGATACCTATACTGATTATAAATCAAAGTAAAAAGGTAACCTTGTTTTATTTAAAGACTCTAGAGTGCGTTGATTTTGTTATTGGATCATCGGCTATTGGACGTCAAACATATGGTCTTTCGGACATATTTCTTTAAAACGCTGCTGCCTCATAGGCTTACCCTTTCCCATAAGCAGCAATGGGTCTTTTATATCCACTTTCCCACAGACAGGGTAGCACATACCACAACCTTTGATGAACCAGTTGTGGACCACTGGTTGGAACGGGAAAAGATTTATAAATCATGCCTTTTGGTAATTTTATGACACAAATAGGGATCTATTTCAGAAACTTCACATGGTACTAATGCCATTCGGCTGAGCAGAAATTCTCCCATATGTGGTGTGTTACTAGTTACGCGAATATTATTCGAGCAGAGTGTAAGTTAGTCTTTGGTCAAACGGCCCGGTGTGACAGTGCAGCTCTCATGTTTGGGCAGCACTGTGCTGCTTTGAAGTCGGGCTGCTAGTGGGCAGCCCGCATCCGGTTACTGCAGCGCGCCGGTTGGCCGCGTGCGTCTGCTACATACTGTATCTGCCTCCACTCGGCAGGGAAATTTGCTTCATAATAAACGGAGGGGCCTTTTTAGAGGGTACCAGCCAGAGGTTCTACTCATCCAACTATATATATATGTATGTTTCGTTCTTTGTGTTATTTGTAGGGGCACGTAGCGTACAATAATACAGCAAAACCTCTCTAACCGACCACCTCCACAGATTGACCACTCCCCTCTATCAATCGCTTTATTTTGGTCCCAAACGATCGCCGATACAATACCATTGATACAATTTTTAAAAACTCCCTAAACCGACCACCTCCCTAATTGGACCATTTAAAGTCGGTCCCAAGGTCGGTCGATTTAGAGAGGTTTTACTGTACTAAAATATCACTCATGTATTTGACGCACATAAAGTGGACATTTCTATTGTGTGGACATCGGCCTACTGAACGTGGCGCATGATTCCGGGGTTGGTCGCTAGGTGGTGTGCCACCTGCATACTTTGATCGCACCTCCACCTGGCGGGTAAACAACGCACCTGCCCCGATTACAGCTCCACTGAGGGTGTGTGGTGATGGTATGCGCATACTGGTATACGGATATAGCTCGGTACACACTGCATTAGACCGGTACCGTCTACGTAGACGTCTGGCTCGTGACGTCACTGTTTGTTTACGACGCCATCTTGGCAGTTAAAATAAAATCCCTTGTAGAATGCATAACAGACTTTTTTTAAACGGATTTTCAAAGCTACAGATCATTTTTGTTTTTGTGGTTCTGAAAATGTGTTGGCGAGTTAATTTGCTCCATTTTTGTATTAGTATTCATTCTTTTTTTTCTCCTCCATTCTTTCAGATACAGTAGCAGTGTTTAATTAAAGCTGCATAGTCCGATGAGAACATCAACTTTTCAAAACCAAAACAATTATCCAGATTTGATTCTACATATCTACCTTAGATACTGATGCACTTATTAAACATTTACCCGCATATAGAAGGGACTACTGAGTCAATTAATAGAACCTGTTACTGCAGAAGCCTATATGGTGATAGAGTTTTGACAAGTTCCCAAAATTAATTTAGCATGTTTCCATTTCAAATATCTCAAAAGTTTGCGATTTAAAATAAAAGTTACTTCAAACTAAAGTAAGGTAGATTATAATGAACAACCTAATATGTTTATCTCAGAAAATGAGAGAAACTCAAAACCATCGGACTATGCAACTTTAATTAAACAGTCATGTAAGTAGCCGAGTTGGCCTGCAATGTTCCTTTTGTAAATATATGCTTACGTGGCCTATATTTTGGGATATGAACCTTGTTGCACATTCGCTGAATACTCTGGTTTTAATTAATTTAATTAATCATTCAATAGATCGTGTATGTGTAAACGCTGCTCACGGTCTTGCTGCGCACTGTCACATTATACTGTCCTGACATAACCATATATGTTTCCAGGGCGTAAAACTCCAACAACCAATTTATTTACTTGCACTCAAGCAAAAATGAGAGACAAATAAGTGTTCACACTTCCTGTCTACCATTCGCTATTTCGCTATTTCGTAAACCAACCAATCGTTCTTGCTGCCATCATGGTGTGATATGTAGAAATGCATTGGTTGTCTTTATTTATTTGGGCATTGTTCGTTATCACCTCGATGAATAAGGAGAAAAATCTATAAACAAATGTGTCATAGAAAAAACAAGAGTGAACTAAGTGTTCAGTGACTTTTTTCTCAAATCTAAATATCAGTTATAGATTAGGACAACATGGACTAGATTGAACTGCAAGTCAACATTATCATAAACAGTTACTATACTATTGCAGACTACTACTTAGACCCAATAGAGAGAGTAGTAATACATGGTACAATTGCATTGCCTATGAATCTGATGAAAACCATCGAATTATTCAACTCTAAAATTAGGATTCTACAACTGGTAATGCAGTAGTCAATCAATCAATCAATAGGATACAGCTATAATAGGCCTTGGACCTGTTAGCCGCTCTTAATTAATAGAAATGGAGACAGTTCTTCAGATGTGGTCGATCGTAGCAACTGTCACTGGCTCCAAGATATATGTAATGCTTGACCAGTATGCATCCAGTCGGGACTTGAAACAGTTCACCGACTCTGCTGCTACGACACTCTCCGGCAGGTCATTCCACAGGTCAACCACCCTAAAGCCGAAAAAGTTGTGTCGCAGGTCCAGTCTGGAGTACCGCTTCCTCAGCTTCAGGGAGTGCCCTCTGGTCCTGGTGTTGGAGTCTCTGATAAGGGGGCCGCCTGTCTTGTAGATACCATGGACATATTTGAATACTTCAATCAGATCCCCCCGGGCCCGTCTGTAGTACATGCTTGGGATCTTCAAATGATGCATACGTTGTTCACAGGGTATTGCATCGAATCCATGTACAAGCTTCGTTGCCCTTCTTTGGATCCTCTCAATTGACTCAGCATCCTTCCTGTAGAGTGGTGACCACACAACATTTCCATATTCCAAAAGTGGACGTGCAAGGGATGTGTACAGTCTGCGTACAACATCCTCGTCTAGGTATGTGTACGATCTTCGAATGATAGCCAGTATTCCATTAGCTCTGTTGGCGGCTTCCTGGATGTGGTCGCTGAATGTCAGTTTGTTGTCCACCTTGACACCCAAGTCCTTTTCTATCATTGTTTCGGAGAGCGGAACATTATTCACACCATCATTCATTACATAGATGTGCTTGCTGTTTTTGCCCCCTAAATGAATCACTTTGCATTTTGAAGCATTAAACTTCAGCTGCCAATCACTTGACCACTTCTGCATGTTGTTGAGGTCCTTCTGCAAGTCCCGTGAGTCACTACCTTTCTCCATACGGCAGAATACTTTGGTATCGTCAGCAAACATTTGGACCATAGAATGTACAACCTCTGGTAAGTCATTGATACATATCACAAATAAGACTGGTCCAAGCACGCTGCCCTGAGGTATTCCGCTTTTCACCGAGCACCATCCTGATGGTTTGCCATTTACAATGACTCGCTGTCTTCTGTTGCTCAGGAAATCCTTTATCCAGTGTAGGACATCTCCTCTTATGCCATAGCCATGCAGTGTTTTTAGCAGTTGCTGGTGTGGAACAGTGTCGAATGCTTTTTGGAAATCTAGATAAATAGCATCCAGATCTCCAAAGTCATCAATAACGCGGGTCCACTCATCCATACATGCCAGTAGTTGGGTCATACAAGATCTTCCTTGCACAAAGCCATGCTGCTGTGTCGATAGGAGGTTGTTTTCGACAAGATGAGCCATGATAGAATCTCTTATTATTGATTCCAGCAACCTACACACTACAGATGTTATTCTGATTGGCCTATAGTTTCCTGGATCACTTCTGTTACCCTTTTGAAGATGGGAGCCACATGTCCATCCTTCTATGGGTGAGGAAGCTTTCTTTGGTTTAGTGATTTTTGGAAAATGTGTCGAAGTGGTTCAACAAGCTCGCTGTGTAGCTCCTTCAATATGCTTGGGTATATTCCGTCAGGACCTGCTGCCTTAGATGCATTAAGAGTGTATAATCTTTTCTTCAAATCGGATGGTGCAATATTTATGTTGGTCAGGGGGGCACGAAAGAGTCGGTCCTCAAACATCGGTATATATGACAGGTCTTCTTGTGTGAAGACACTTGCGAATCTGGTGTTCAACGTATCAGCTTTGTCGATATCCTTTTGTGCAATGGTCCCATCATCCCGCCTCAAATCTCCAACTGGTATATGTACTTTGAGTTTACTCCGAGCATATTTATAGAAGGCTTTTGGGTTCTCTTTGGCATTTTTGGCTATGTTTTTCTCATGCTCTCTCTTTGCTTTCCTACATTCCCACTTTACTTGGTTACATAGTTTTGCATATCGAATTCTGTTACTTTCTGTGCCCGACTGTCTCTTCACTGCGTATGCCTGTTGTTTCAAGCTGATCTTCTGCTTGACTTGGTCATTCATCCATTCTGGCCGTGGTCTGCCATTATTCATTTTGCCAGATGATATGGATATGTGCTGTTTGCATTTTTCCATGAAGGTTTTTTCAAATGCATTCCAATTGTCCTCAACAGCGTCTGTATTTGGGGCTGCACTTAGTAGAACTTGGTCGAGATCCTGTCTCAAGCCCTCATAGTCGCCTTTATCCAATATGAATTTGTGCTTTCCACTTGAGTTAACATGGTAATAGCAACTGAAATTAAAGAAAAGGCAATCATGGAGGCTATTTCCAAGTCTCGCAACATGTTTAAGGTTTCCAATCATTTCTTCCTCATTTGTGATGATGAGATCTAATATATTTGCAGCCTGGTTACCACGCTTATGTGTTGGTTCCGTGACGTGCTGGAGAAGGAAACAATCTCTAAGATTTTTGACAAAGAGTGTTGCTGGATGTTGTTCGCTATTTGGTGTTCGCATAGGTTGCCAACTGATTTCTGGATAATTGAAGTCTCCCATGATTAGGAGGTGGCTGTGGTTTAGGGCTGAGGCCTTTTGGATCAACTGTCGAGTTTCCTCATGGACACTGTTGTCGCTGTTGGGTGACCTGTAGATGCATCCAACAAGCAGACTGTCCCTGTCGTCTAGCTTAATCTCGCACTATATCGCTTCTGTTGAGTTACATGGGAGTACATCTAAAGGGACTGCATTAAGGTTGCATTTAGTATATACACACACACCTCCTCCCTTCATCGATATTGCTGAAAATATCAAATCCATTTATGGCAATCTCACATAGCTGGACTGGGTCTTTTGGATTTTTTGGTATGACTTCACTAATTGCAATGATATCTGGGTTGTAAATTGCAATATTTGCTTCCAGTTCAGCTCGCTTGTTCATAATTGAATCTGCGTTGGTATACACACATCTCAGGCCATTGATAATGTTATGAGATGTGCTGATATGGATTCTGTTTTTGTTCGAGTTTGAGTTAGGATTGTGGCCCCAATGATACTTATGTGTTATACATGGTTTAGGTTTAGTTTTTTCTTGCATACTTCTGATGTTACAGTTGATGTTACTTCGGCTGACATCTAAACCTGGGTGCATGGTCTCACTTTCACTATTTTTTGTTCCCATGGCGGTCCTCTGACACGGAATACCCAGTTTTTTGCCTCTTCTCCCAGTTCAGTGTCCGACGCCATGTCTGCTATTTTCTTTTTGGCTTCCTCTACCAGGAGTTTTGTTTGTTTTCTTTCTTTTTGTGTCATATCATGGCCCACGCTGACATTCTTGTACTGGTCGATGCCTCGTAGTTTAAAAAGCTGACTGAACAGTTGGCGTTTTGTTTTTTCAGAGTTTACAGTGACGAGGAGAGGTCTAGCAGAGCCATCGTCATGGATCCTGGCCAGGCGACGTGCCTGGATGACTTCGTTTTCACACTCTTGGTCACACACAGTCTTGAAAATGCTGTTGAACATATTGACGTCATTTGCCTTCGTCTCTTCTCGGGATTCACCTGTCTGCGCGGCTGCATTGAAAATGATAATGTTTTTCTTCCTGTCTTCAAGTGCTTTTTCTTCTTTTTTGGTTTCATTTAGTGTTTCCTTCATAATGGCTTTGAGATTTGGTGTGGCATTTGTTGTGGTTTTATTTGCATCACTTTTCAGTGCATCTGCAAAGGTCTTGCAGTCTTTATTGACTTGCTCAGGAACCTTTGTTATAATTTCTAAGGACTTTTTTAGATCTTCTGAGTACTTCTTAAATTTATCATCAAGTTTAGCTCCCATTTGAGCAATTTTGTTGTTGACATCTGTGACTATTTCCTTGCAGTGTTGTTCAATCACACTTTCAGTTCGAATAAGGGTGAGTACTTTTTTAGTGCATGGGAAGCAAAACCAGAAGAGGTCATCTCATTGTGCTGCTGAGTACTGCTCATTTGACATCTCGAGACATTCTGCACACCAGTGGTTTCCACAACAATCACATGCAATGATAATATCTGTGTCGGTGTAGTGTCTTTCAGCTTCCGCAAGGCCACCTTTCAGCTTCCGCAAGGCCACCTGGTGGATCAAAGTAACACTATTCAATACTTTACTGTATCCGCATGATGCGGTTCACATTGGCCTAGTTCGTAGCTAATACCCCAGTCACACTACTGCTTGGGACCACTTTGAGACCACAACAAAAGGGGTGGTTGCAAAAAGGTTGCAAGTGCTCACAAAATGGTCGCAAAGTGGTTCTCAACGGTCACCGACCTCCTTCCGATCATTTTGGTCAAAAAGAGGTTGCAGCTTACTCACAAAATCGTACAAAGTCACCTACTGCTTGGGCCATTTGAGTCACAAACAAGCGGTTGCAGTATGAATTATGAAGTTGCAAGTGCTCACAAAATGGTCGCAAAGTGGTTCTCAACGGTCACCGACCTCCTTCCGATCATTTTGGTCAAAAAGAGGTTGCAGCTACTCCACTAAAAATCTGACAAAAATGGTCGCCCAGAGGTCAGTAACAATTGCTTTGGTTGCAAGGTTGATTGATTGATTGATTGGTGGTTGCTTTACGCCGTGTCGGCAGCATAGGCCATATTCACGGCGAGAAATGTTTGTTTTTTGTTCAAACCATCGCTTTACATGTAAAAGCAGACATCAATTATGTGCCAATAGACACTAACTAAATTAGAAAGCTCACAATCATATATCTGTGGTCAAGGGAAACAAATTCCCATAGAAAAAGAAAAGTTTCATTAATAATTAATAGAATCCATTTAGTAAACTATATAAGGTGGTACAGTCCAGCTGCCCTCAAAAAGGCTAAAATGTTTTCCTGTTTTACCTTAGTAAAAAGGTCATGCATACTGCCTGCAGTGTAGAACCGTTGGCGCAGGGCCACAGTTCAAATAATTAATAGATCCATTTAGTAACTATAAGGTGTCAGTCCAGCTGCCCTCAAAAAGGCTAAAATGTTTTTTTTTTTAACCCATTAGCTTTACAGGTGATGGCATACTGCCTGCAGTCCAGTCCACTACTGCTTGGGACCACTTTGAGACCACAACAAAAGGGGTGGTTGCAAAAAGGTTGCAAGTGCTCCAAAAGGCGTCAAAGGGTCTCATACGTCATCGAACCCTTCCGATCATGTTGGTCAAAAGAGTGTTAGTGGGGACTGACACCCAATACATTCAGGGGGAGGTTCCCCCTTGAGCAGAAAAGCATGTGTAAGCCACGAGTGGCCAAGATTGGTTGCAAGGAGGTCGCAAAGATGTAGATTCTTTGGTCGAAAGTGGTCGAAATCTGGTCACAAAGTGGGTGCAAGCCATAGTGTGACTCACGCTTTGGCAGACTGGTGAAGGTCATGCTAAAGGACTCACTAAACTGCACTAAACGAGGTGCCCTTGGCTGAAGATCACAGCGATGTAGTAGGCCTGCTCTGAAGCAGGCTGAGTGTCTTGCATCTGTGGACCAAAGACTCGGGGCCGTAGCTAGCGGGGTGGAGGCTGGAGAAAGTGGTTGTGGGGGAAGTCGAAAAAAGCACACCAAAAAACACACGTACACAAAAACACAAGTGTGTAACTTCCCAGAAATGGCAATTCAGAGCCGCTGGATTAAAAAATGTCCTAGGTGGGGGTTAGGAGGAAGGGGGGGTTGCATACCCCACGACCCCCTCATGACTCATGTCTTCGGCACTATCTTGTCCGTTCCACCAACTTATTTTCTTCCCCAAACACACATTTCTAGCTACGGCTATGAGGCTGCAGGGTGTTTGGTCACGTGGGTGATTTCGTTACACGGGCGCGTGAGCATATCGGCACACAAAGTGTGTGTGTATGTTTGTGTGTGTGTGTGTGTATGTGCGGATGGACTACACAGTCCACAACGTACAAAGACGCTACATGTTCTATTAGTATTACACGACGGTTGGTTGTTGGAGTTTTACGTCCTGGCAACACCTAAGGTCATATCGGGGTGGGTACTGACTTGTGACAGTGTGACTTGTGGACTTGTGACAGTGCACACTCATGGTGACTTTATAGTGCTTCCCCACTAGGAGACCAGACCACCAGCACCATGACCTGATAATGTGATATCCCACCCAGTCACATTATCCCGACACTGATCCAACCAGTCCTTGCCCTATCCTAATAATGCTGAGTGCCTGGCTAGGAAGTGACAAGTGTAAATCTTTACGTCATTGGTTTGGTTCGACCCACGATCTAGCAAAATGAGAGACGGATGCTCAACTACCAAAGTATACCCACCAGCCTATAACACCTGACTAAACCAATAAAACATATACTACTGACAAAGCTATAGTTGACCCAAGACAATTTAAATGAGTCGTGCAACCATTATTCACAGTCTATCAGAACAGCACAACATCGGGACAAGTGGAGAACCATTGCATCCAACCCTCGACTAGAGGATGGAACTATTGATTGATTGAACCATTATTTGCATAATCCAAAATCCATGACTACCTGTATCAGCAAGTTATGCCCATTATATTAATGTCTCCTCACAGGTATGATCATCAAATCACTGATATAGTCTAAAGGTAAATGGCTATTCTCCAGTCTACATGTGTAAAATAAGATCCCCACTATATTTGTAATGCCTCATTTTAACCTACTACTGTCTATATTGTTCATACCATTGCATCGTCTCATCCATAAATAGTTCATATGCACTATAATTGTTAAGGCCGGAAGACCAGCGCCTCGGTGCTGAAAAAAAGATGTTATTCAACTGGAATAAAAATTTGAAAAAAATAAAAATAAAAACTCACTCGGCCATCTCGTCCAGTCTAAGACAGTTGCGTGTAGGTGCCTAATCCTGGCCACTCAGAGTGGTCTGCCTGTCTCTGATGCCGGCTCTCCTATGGTCGTAGTATAGTGTTCATTAGTACTCCTACATTTTCTTTGTTGGGGTTTTACATCCTAACAACACATGTCATATCAGGACGGGCACCAACACAAAAGAGAAGCTAGTTTTATTCAATGCCTCTTGAGCATATTGATGTTTGTATAATCTGCTATTGGACGTCAAATATATGGCCATTCTGACATATTTCTTTTGAGGAATCCCACTGCCGCCACATAAGCTACTTTTTCCGATATGCAGCAAGGTTTTTTTTATATGCACTTTCCCACAGACAGGAACTGGTTAGTATGATGAGCCCCTGCTAGGATAGTTTGAGAACTGGTCAGTGGACTGTTACTAACAGTGTCAGTACGACGAGCCTTGCATTCGAGGCCACTAGGATAGTGTGAGAACTGGTCGGGGGACTGTTAGTACAATGAACCCTGTGTTCAGGGCCCACTATAATAATGTGAGAACTGGTCGGTGAACTGTTAGTATGACGAGCCCTGCATCCAGGGCCATTATGATGGTGTGAGAACGGGTTGGTTGACTGTTAGTGCAATGACCCCCACGTTCAGGGCCACTAGGATAGTGAGAACTAGTCTGTACTCTAGACTGTACAATGAACTCCAAGTTCAGGGCCACTAAGAGTGTGCACCGGGGGGACTGTTGGTACAATAACTCCCGTGTTCGGGGCCACCAGAATAGTGTGAGAACTGGTCAGTGGACTGTTAGTACAATGAGCCCCGTGTTCGGGGCTACTAGGATAGTGTGAGAACTGGTCAGTGGACTGTTAGTACAATGAGCCCCGTGTTCGGGGCTACTATGATAGTGTGAGAACTGGTCAGTGGAATGTTAGTACAATGAGCCTCGTGTTCAGGGCCACTAGGATAGTGTGAGAACTGGTCAGTGGACTGTTAGTATGACGAGCCTTCCATGTTCAGGGCCACTAGGATAGTATGAGAACTGATCAGTGGAATGTTAGTACAATAAGCCCCCATGTTCAGGGCCACTAGGATAGTGAGAACTGGTCGGTGGACTGTTAGTAAAACAGGCCCTGCGTCTAAGTCCACGAGCATAGTGTGAGAATGGGTTGGTGAGCTATTACTGCTACGACCCCTGAGCTCAGAGCCACTAACCACCAGGGGGCGCGTTCACACCGGCTGAGAACCACATTAAAGCATCATGCTTTTAGGTGTCCACCACATCATTTGCAGCAGCGACCGTTAACCCGGACCAAAGGACACGGGGTGAGAGTGAGGGGAATTCGCCCCAACACTCCTCATCCTACTCCAGCCTCCATCCCCAGAGTGCTGGTTTATTAACCACCCATCAGTCACTCCCCAGCTACACTTAATTACCGAACTGCGAGTGTGCAAATGAGTGATGGCAATTTAGCGCCTGGGAACTTAGATGTAAGTAACTTTGAGGCACTCACCCCCAACAATTTGCTTGACAAGATATTTCTTCATATTTGTGAGGAGTTCTTCTCCAATTTACTATGGCACTGGTTTTTCTGCCTCGTAGATTTGTACTGACATTTTTAATAAATACATAATAGAAGCACTTGAGAGAAGGCTGAATACATTGGAGATGACACTCACAATTATATTACTTCAGGGCTCTTTCCACTTCCTCTACCAAAAAAAAAGTTTTTTTAAATCATAATGAGCTGGCACTAGAGGCCCAATAGAGCCTAGAGCAGCCAGAAGTTAATACTTACATGTGTAGTGAGATACATACACAGGCAGGCGTGGGTAGGGCGATTGTTTCAGGGGGTCGTCTAATGTTAGGACGCTAACCCCAGAATGGCAGAAACGTAGGTTCGAATTCCCCTCTAGGCACGATGTTGCTTTTTGTTTGACAAAATACTACCCCATGATGTTTGTGTTTGTAGGTTTTAAGTCCTAGCAACATCTAACGTCATATCAGGATGGGTACTGACTTGGGACGATACACACTCATGGCAACTATTCTATAGTGCTCAGGGGGGTAGCTAGACCTTTAACGATGTGTACTCGTAATTTCGGCAGGGGGTTTAGGGGGCCGCTTAACCTTAAGCTGGCGGATTTTACACATTATAGACTTGAGTTTTCGACACTCCGGACTACTACATGCCTCCTCTCTCTCTTTGCCCCTGGTGCTGCCTGCCGATATCCTACTCAGTCATATTATCCTGATACTGAGCAAACTAGTCCTCACCCTCTGCTATTAATGCCCAGCGCCAGGCTAGGTAGTGAATATCAATGTTTTTAAGTCATTGGGTTGTCTGGGCCGCGGTTCCAGCCCACGTCCTCCCTTATGGAAAGCCCTGCCCCATGAAACATGCATGCATAGATACATGCATGTATTGACAGGCCTGATAGGAAGTTGCTGTGGTGGAATATCTCAGAAATAGTCAAACATCATCACATGAAACATTCATGCATACGGACATACATTGACATGCCTGATAAGAAGATTCTGTGATAGAATATCTTAGAAATAGTCAATAACAATACTCTATTATAATAATAGAGTCTTCTGGTTACAGAAAGAGAGGGCGCCCTCGTCTCTGGTTCAAGGGTACCATCAAGAGAAACCTGAAGCTGAGAGATATTAAGACTGACCCATGGACATCACTCTCACAGCAGAGAGCTAAATGGAGAGCGGCAGTCAAGTAATGAAAGGAGTCGTTGTCTCATCGCGACCAACAGCATGATGATGATGATAGAATATCTTAGAAATAGTCAAACATCAGCACATGAAACAAGTATGCATACATATATCTATTGACATGCCTGATAAGATTCTATGATAGAATATCTTAGAAATAGTCAAACATCAGCACATGAAACATGTATGCATACATATATCTATTGACATGCCTGATAAGAAGATTCTACGATAGAATATCTTAGAAATAGTCTAACATCAGCATATTGCACATCCCACAATATATTCCGAATATAAATAAAAGGTTACCCAGCCATATGATCGAGCTTTCACTGGAGAGTATTTAATAGGGTTATTACAAGATGCTGTTCTATGGCAGGAAACAAATTGTGCCATTTGATTGGAATGTTTATCTGGGAAATCTCAATGCTGGTGGCGCCAGGCATACGACAGATGTTTGACGCCTAGCAGATACAATGTAATTAAAGACAAAAAGGATAAAGAAGAGCTTGGCATATATGACGTCAAAGATTGATAATTTGAGGTTTACACCCTAGCAACATATGAGGTCATTTCAGAATCGGTATCGATTTGTGGCAGTACACACTCATGGTGTTGCCCCACTGCTGGTAACACTATATGATATCCTACTCAGCCGGAAACAGCAAACCTGTCCTTTCCGAGTGAAGTCGAGAACCAAGTGAGGTGGTGACCAGTGGCATGGTTTTCTTCTTAAAAATGGAATCATATTTTGGTTTGCTTCGGCTAGGGATCGAACCTACCACCTCTATAAGGACGGTTAAACCATCCCGTCAGGTTGAGTGCCTTAGAAAGAAGAGCATAATTATGTGTGGGGGTGGGGGTTATAGGAGAGCATTGCAATCGTTTACGAGAAACGGACACATTAGTTCTTCCAATATTTACGAAAAAAAATTTTTTTTTTTTTTTTTTTTATTGAGGCTGTATTTATACTGTCCATAGCATATAAGCCTGGGTATTCAGGCTTGTTTTCAATGCTGGCCAGCTGTAGTGTTGGTGTTGTCTTATCACACAGTAGCTGCTGATAAGGTATTTGATTGCCTGTATTTCAGTAGCAGATAGATAGTTGGTTGGTCTGGTTAGTACTATAGTAGTCTATGTTAATTTTTTTGGATTTTCTTGGCATATATGTGCTTTATTTTTTCTACTCTTATTTCTAGACTAGCCTACTCCTATTTACATATCATAGGCTTGTACGCAGCTGTGAGGTGTGTTATCTGGGTGCTTTTGGTATGGTTACCTTCCATTGGGCGTCTCGCTGGTGGGCCGTGACATGTATCACCTGCCCCTTTGCGGTGCAGCTTAGTTGGGGGTTCCTAGCCTTATTTTGCACAGATATTTTTTGTATGTTTTTAGGTCGGGAATTTGTCGTTCCTTTACTGTTTGGGCATTCCACACCTTGGCAGCCATTTCTAGCGTGCTTCTCTCGTGAGCTTTTATTTGGCTTCTGGTCTGCTTTAGTAGTGGCGCATTATTTGCTCTAGTTGCCCTTTGTGGTTTTGTTAGGAGTTTATTGTCTTGACTATAGCTGTATGCTAATGTTTTCAGATGAATTATTCTCCTATTTTCTAGCAATTTTACTTTGGTTCTTTTGTGTATGTCATAGGTGGGGTGCAGCTTGTCTACTCTGAGGCAGATTTTCAGGGCTCTGTTCTGTAGTGTTTGCAGTTTTTTTAGAAGTTCTTTCTTTGCACCCATGTAGTTTACATCTCCATAGTCAAAATAGGGTAGCACCATGCCCTTGAAGATTTTTATTGACATTTCTTGTGTCATGTAGTCTCTTAGCTTTGCAAATAGCCACAGTTTGTGGTTTACCTTTTGGACAATTTTGTTTATACATAGGTTGTAATTTAGTTGGCTGTCCAACTCAAGGCCTAGGTATTTGTAATGGTCTACATTTTCTAGTGTTTGGCTTCCTAGCTTACAGTGTAGTTTTCTTTCTGGCATTTGTTTATGCGAGAAGAGAACTGTTTTTGACTTGCTTGTGTTGATGGTTATTTTGTTGGACTCACACCACTCATCCAGTTTTAGTAGGAGCTTGTTTAGTTTAGTTATTACCTCCTCTTCTGTGGTGCCGTTTGCATATATGACTGTGTCATCTGCATATAGTTGGAGGCATTCGGTTTGTAACCATTTTTCAAGATCGTTTATGTAGATTATAAAGAGCAGTGGCCCTAGCACTGACCCTTGGGGTACACCACATGTGACAGGTTGGTTGTCTGATAGTGTATTGTTTATTTTTGTTCTCTGTTGCCTGTCTTTCAGGTAGCATTTTATCCAGTCCATAGTGTTGGATTTTATGCCCATGGATTCTAGTTTTTCCAATAGTATGTTATGGTCTACTGTATCGAATGCTTTGCTGAAGTCAATGAAGGCTGCTCCAACTAATTGTTTTTGGTTCATTGACGCCAATATGTCATTTGTTAGGTTAGCTATTGTTTTAGATGTGGAGTGCAGTTTCCTGAAACCTCCTTGTCTTTCGTTTAGTATATTGTTTTTTTCCAGGTGTTCATTTATGTGTCTATGTAGCACTTTTTCAATGAGCTTGCCTGGGGTTTGAAGAATCGATATTGGCCTGTAGTTTCCCATGTTTTGTTTGTCTCCACTTTTGTGGATAGGGGTAATGGTTGCCATTTTCCAGGCTGAGATAAAATGCCCCTGTTCAAAGGAGATGTTGAATAGGTCGACTATAGTGGCTGGGATGGCTTGGAGTGCCTCTTTCAGCATTTTGGTTGGTATTTCGTCTATTCCACTTGGTTTATTTGTGTCTATGTCATTTATTAGTTTTTTTACTTCTATTATATCTGTTTTTGCAGGTGGGGATTTCATTCTGCACAGTTCCTGATCTATTTTCCCACCTTTTTTTAAATTTTCCTGACAGCGTTTGTCCTATTGTGGCAAAGTGTGTGTTCAGTTTGTTTGCTGCATCTTTGTCTGAGAGTATTGTCCCTTCGTTATCTTGGAAGGTTGTGTGCTCTTCTTTGTTATTTTTGGGGAATAATAGGTCTACATTCTTCCAGAATCTGTTTGTATTGCTTCCCCAGTCTCTGTCCTGCTTTATTATGTATTTCTTTTTTGCTGTTCTCACAGCTTTGAGAGAGTGGTTTCTGGCAATATGGTAGGCCAGTTTGTCTTCTATAGTTTCTGTGAGCTTTGCTTTATTACCCAGTTTACTTTTGGCTATGATGAGCGTTAGCAGGTCATTGTCTACCCAGGGGTCCTGGTTTTTTTGTATTTTTATTTTCTTAATGGGGCACATCTCGTCAGCTGATTTTCTTATTTCTGCGATGATGTTGCCCCAATAGATATTAACATCATCTCTGTTTTGTGTGATGTTGTTTATGTTTTGGTGCAGATGATTTTTTAATGCATCTTCTGAGTAGTTTTTTAGGGACCTGCCCATCTTATACTCATAGTGATTTGTGCTTTTTAGTTTTTTCCTTGTTACATATATTAGCTCATGATCACTTATACCCCAGCTCCTGGTGCCCCATTTAGTGGCGTGGTTTGAGTTGGTTAGTATTAGGTCAATTGTGGTGCTATTTTTACTGAGCCTTGTTTTTTCAGTGATGAGCTGTTGTAGGCCTAAGATTTTGATTGTGGTTTGCAGCATTAGTTTTGTTTTTATCATTGCTGTTGTAATTTACATTAAAGTCTCCTAGTATGAAGATTTCTGCCTTTGTCAGTTTTTTTATGGTGTTTATGCTCTTCTCTAGGGCTTCAATGAAGAGTTCAATTTCCCCTGATGGAGGTCTGTAGAGGCTTGCTATGGCTATATTTGCTTGCTTTTCATTTTTTATTAGGCACCATAGTAGTTCTATGTGTTCATTTGATAAGTTAGCTGTTATTAGTGCTTCAGGATCTAGAATTTTGGTGTCTTTGCAGTAAAGGGCAACACCTCCACCCTTTTTTGTTTGGTTTAGTGTGTTATTTTGCTGCCTATCATTGCGTACAAGCCTATATCCATCTATGTTGAGGGTGTTGTTTTTGTGGTTGTCAGTGAACCATGTTTCTGACAGTGCCAGTATGTCGAGATTTTCTCTTTTTAGGTGTATTTTTATTGTGTCGATTTTGTTGGATGCACTCTGGCAGTTTAGGTGGGCAAAGTGTGTGCCCCTCCCCAGCTTGCATTCAATTTCTTCTACCATATATATTTGTGCTTTTCGGTGAGTGGTTGCTTGATTTCGCGAATTTTACTTTTAGTTTTAGTTAGATTGAGTTTGTGTGTGTGGGGGGGGGGGGGGGGGGGTGTGCTGGTGCATGCAGCACACGCATCTCCCTCTGGTAGGTAGTTGTGTAAGTCACTGCACTTATTACCTGTTTTGTGTGGAGGATGGCATATTTTTAGTAAAGCGTGTTAGTGAGATAGTAAATTTGTGATATTCATGGTTTGGAGCCCTGGTTCCTTTCCCAGTTCTCCCCGATCTGAACATTTGAATAGTTTTGTTTATTCCTTATTTATATTTTTCCTTTTTATTTGTTGGCATTTGTTAGGGTTTCCTTGACTTTTTGGAGGATGTCCCCCATTTTATTTTTGTAACCTGGTTTTATCGTTTCTCCTTCACTGGCGCTGTCCAGGTACCTTCCTGAGCCCCAGTATGGGCACTTTGTGCATTCCCTGAATGCATTTCCAGGGGCATTTAATAGCTTTTCTTTTAGCTCTATGTTTTGTGTGAATTTTGCGTGGACGATATCCTCCAGCACTTTTTCATTTGTTTTGCACCATTCTGGTGATCTCCATATTTTTTTGGCCATTGCTTTTATTGTGTACGGGTTGTCCGTGTTTTCGATCATTCTCATTATGTCATGTTTATCGTGATATTTGGCCATTATTGAGCAGTAGTATTGCTCGGCCGAGGTGTACTTTTTCCCATCCTTTCCTGTGACTTCGCATTTGTACAGGTTACTAAAGGGGGAGTTAAATAAATAAATACTTTTGAGAAAATGCAAACACAAAATGTTATGTTTTGAAAATGTCCTTTATTGTCACTGATTTCTGTTGTTTCCAATGTTATCAATTACATCTTGTTTTTTTTACATCTTTCGCATTTTAGATTTTATACATGATTCATACATATGTACTGTGCCATATGTCAACACAATTCCTAGGGGTGGCACTATTGTCATAAAATGAGTTATGACTACTAAGCAAGGAACAAACATGACTATCACCGAATATAATCTGAGCATGTGTCATATGTCAACACAATTCATAGGGGTGGCACTATTGTCATACAATGAGTTATGACTAGTAAGCAAGGAACAAACATGACTATCACCGAATATGAAATACACGGAATAAAAATTTCAAAAAGATTAAAACCTGACATTATCAAGCTGTTTTATTAAAGTTCCATAGTCCGATGGTTTTGAATTTGTCATTTTCTGAGATAAATACATTAGGTTGATCATTATAACCTACCTTTCTTTAGTTTGAAGTAACTTTTATTTTAAATGGCTAAATCTTCAGATATTTGAAGTTCAACCATGCAAAATTAATTTTGGCAAACACGCCAGAACTGACACCATAGGCTTCTGAGTTAATAGGTTCTATTAAGTTGCCTCAGTATTCCCTTCTATTTGGTGACAAATGTTTCATTCTAGTAAGATGTGCAGGAATGAAAGTGGTCTCCAGCAAAAAAAGCGGAAATCTATGCCTATGGTAAGGTTAAATCTGTAAACCGACAGCGAATTTCCATGAAAACGTGAGTATTCTTCCTCAGGCCCAGCACTGTCAAGGAATCGTGGACAATTCCTGGAAGTTAGGTTTCATACATATTGGTATGCATTGATGGTGCTGCGGTATTTGAACAAGATATTAGCATACGCTGGTAGTGCTGTGGGATTGCAGTATAATAAAAATCGCGGAAATCTACGAAATCATAAAATCTTTCATCCCTGGATGTAACTCTTTCTGTCTGATAGTGATACATATTTAAGAATAGGTTGTTTTAGTCAAATGCTTCATGGAATTTTATTTGTCAAGTCTGTATCTATTAAAAGCATTACCTTCATGTTTAAATTGAAATAAAAACATTTGACAACTCTTCAAAATGTTTGGGTCCCCCCGCCCGTTACTTACTGGGCACAGAGAGACATAAGAATAGGTGTGGGGAACACATGATTTATTCCAATATACCTCAGCATGTAAGTCACTCGGTGTAATACTTCAATAATGCTTGTATCTGGGAGCCTAGATAGTCTAGTGGTTATGATACTAGCCATGGAATGGCAAGAATCCGAATCCTGCTGGAGGCCATTTGCAAAAAAACAACATGGCAGTACCTTGTTATATGATTCGTATATTTTCAAGCCATGTAATAGTTTGATTTATTACCGCCCAGAACTCAAGTCTTGTGGGTTTATAGAACGGGTTGTTGCTGTTATTGTTAGAACTCAGTTCTAGGGGTTCATCGAACGGTTTTTGTTGTTGTTCCACTGCACACGAATGTGCAAAGGTTGCACATGTATGTTTATACATAATGAGCTTAGAAACTAACACATCGCATCATAGTTTAAGAGGCTCATAAACAACATATACATGCATGATGAAACGAAGAAAAATACACAAAACGATTAAAGAAATACACATAACGAAATATCCAATAGTTCTCCAGACACAGCGCATCAGGGCACACATCGTGATATCACCATCAGTTCTCTGTGCTAGCGGGTGAGCCCACGTCCTCGGCGCCAGGCTGAGGATGCAATAAAAACACCGAACCAATTATATTTAATACAATCATAGCATTTGATGAATCTAACTAGATTCCTGTAACAACTGTTACTGTGCCCTTGTGTTATACCGACCCACCCACGGGGAGGCTAAGGACTAACACGCGTATATATAACACATAAACAATACCCACACTCATAGAGGTTGAACATGACTTCACCAAAATCCAGCAACCGGAAATGGAAATAACCCTCTATGGGCGCCGCCACTTGTAAACTCGTGTTCAATAACAGAATAATCAAAATCCAGCAAACGGAAACGGAAATCGCTTGTCGAACTTCGGTACGCAGCAAGCAGGGTGGACGACAGCGATTGGCCTAATGCCTTAATGATGCCCTGCCGCAGAGTAGCACAAGCCAAGTCGTGGAACAACTACACTGGTCCCTCGCTACAGATGTTCCATATATGGTGTGATGACGTCACTGGGACCAGTGTATGTGTTCCTCCATGCTACTCTGCAGCAAAGCTGTCAAGGCATTAAGTCCATAGGCCCAATTGACGGTATTCGGGGTCAGCTATTGGTTAATAATATATCAAAACAAATGCCCGCTGCCATAGAATTTGCAGATATGCACAGTTCAAAACTTTGATTTTATTCAAAATTAAAAGAAATAAAGAACAATTTGGCATAAACATGGATGCGCAAATGAAATATTAATAGTTTATTCCGCGCAAACGATGGCCCTATTCGATTATCACGACTGCGACTCGGATCACCCGAGTTGCTAGAATTTCAAATCAAACACCGCGAGTGGAGTAAAAAAAATACATGCTCAATCATCAAATACTTTGCTGTAGTTATATCGGGGGGTCGGTCCTAAGCATAGCTTATTCATATTATTATTAGTCTATAGCATATCAGTTATGTTTCTGTTGACTTTGGAGATTCAGTTCCACGTGTGGGAATATAGTCTTACCCTAGAACTAATACAATTTCTATAAGCACTAGTACAGTGCTACTAGTATGTCACATTGTCAGCATAATTTAATAGAATTTCTAGAAGTAGTAGGCCTAGACTAGGCCTACTACTTCTAGGCCTTAGTAGTAGTGCAGGTATGCCTACTACTACTACTGCTACTGCTGCTGCTACTACTACTAGTACCACTACTGGCACTAGTACTACTACAAGCAGACGTTGAGATGTGGATTGTGTGGATACACAGGCCTGCGCACAGAATAGTCTCAATCGATAAATGCTATAGTTTGATGGGTGTCGTTTACTTTTACCTTGTATACAGTTATTAACATCGGAGTTATCCACCACACGAGTTCATTTCACTGTCGACTGTCTTTTGGAAACTGGAACTGGTTAAACACTACCACTTTGATCTGATCATCTAATAATGACTCAATGAGCCCATGACGGAGATAGGTGTCAGAATCCAAAGCATATGTATCGAAATGTCCAGCTTTCTTGTCTAATACCCCAGTCACACGGGGCCTGCGTTCGCTAACGATCGATTCGCGACGTCAAAACCTGCTCCTTGCGCCCTCCCTACGCCCTGATTGAGTCCTGGCGCCGCGAAATCGCCAACCACCCGGCGCCCATTTCGGAAATTTTGGGCGCAAGGAGGTTGCTGCTGCTGCACGTGCAACCTCCTTGCGCCCTGTTCCGGCGGCGCCATTCAAAATGGTTGGTGCCCTGGCGCCGCCCTGGCGCCGCCCTGGCGCCGCCCTGGCGCCGCCCTGGCGCCGCCCTGGCGCCGCCCTGGGTTGGCGAATTGCCATTGGATGCTGCAGTCACCATGTGGTCGGCGCCGACATGGCGCCGACATGGCGCCGACATGGCGCCGACATGGCGCCGACATGGCGCCGACATGGCGCCGACATGGCGCCTAAAACGTGTTTGAATCAATGTATCCAATGGAACGCTGGGTGGTTGGCGTCCTTGTGGGCGTAGGGAGGTTGGCGGCGAACGCTGTCTCTCGTGTGACTGGGGTATTATGAAGAGTGGAAGGAAAGTTTTATGCGTGATCATACTTCTTAGATAACCATCTAGAGCTGATGACCCTTGACTAACGTCGGAGAACACAATGTCTGTATTAATAGTTTGCCCGTCAACCCACGTGAAAACCCGCACGAACTCTAGCGCGACTTAAAAATAACTTCAGAGGACACGCTATTAAAATAAGTTTAATACAACTGCTGATCATGTAGACTTCCTTTGTGAATCAAGTACGAATAAGAAAGGTTCTAATCAAATCTGTATTAATTCATAAGTAAAGATATTGTGCACATGCCGAGTTCCATTTAAAAATAAATAAGTGTAGATTTAATGAGAAGCGTGTAATATTGTTGTTAGGGTCACGTGACAAGAACAAACGAATGCTGAACGTTGCGCCGATGGGGTACGCCAGGATACCAAAATATACTACTATCGTTGATACTGCCAAATACCCTATGGTGTTTGATACTATATGGAATTCACTTCTATTGACGACAGTAGTAACATTCATGACTCACACAAACCCGTACAACACATGTCAAGTACCCGGTCCTGATATGACCTTAGATGTTGCTAGGACATAAAACAACAATAAACAAACATGTCAAGTACACGTGTGCAACAAGTCATGTACAGGTTGTGGCTTAAATATAAAGCACATGTCACACCTTATGGTGCTGTCACATTATGCTTCTCGCCAATGCACGTCGACATATGTGATTTTTGGCGGCACGTCGGGATACGTCAGGAAGTGTTACGCGCGTGTTAGGCGTGCGTTGGTATTCGTTGATGGTCGGCGAGGGTTGGCGGCGCACATCAGGGGATCGCCGAAGTTTTGTGCTTGCACAAAACTTTCGACGTGCGACAATGTGCAGGTGCCAACATTATGGTGACGTTAGGGGGGCGTCGAGATACGTTAAACGCCCTGGAATAATGTTATGCGAACGCTAGGCATACGCCGCGCACGCGTGAGGCTCGTTGCGGCAAACTGTTGCTTTGTTTGTTGTTGTTTTACATCCTAGCAACATCTAAGGTCATAACAGGATGGTGAGCCAAACTTTTTTAGTTTTTTTTCTCTCGCGTCGATATACGTTACCACAACGTCGGCCGCATGCTACCAACACGTTGCGCTGACATCGAACTTGTTCCCACCGCGCCGATCGTGGGGTCGTGGGTTCGGGCCATGGTCGAGTCAAACCAATGACTTGAAAATTGGTGCTTGTCACTTCCTAGCCAGGCGCTCGGCATCACTAGGACAGGGCAAGGACTGGTGTGCTCAGTGTCAGGATAATGTGACTGAGTGGGATACCAGGTCATGGTCCCGGCGGCCTGGTTTCCCAGTGAGACAGCACTATAAAGTCGCCAGGATGCGCACTGTCACAAGTCGGTACCCGTCCTGATATGACCTTAGATGTTGCTAGGACGTAAAACAACAACAAACAAACAACAACAACCCACCGCGCCGAAAAGTTTGACGTTTCTCGACTGTTTTGTGCATTGGCGGCACGCCGGCAAGAAGCGTCGTAATGTGACAGCAGCATTACCGGTTTGAGTATCGGACACCACCGGAAAAAAGAATTTTCTAGTCCGGTGGTGTCCGGTATCAAATTGTATCGAAATGTACTGAAATGTTGCGCTATTCGCCGGACGAAACGGACAAGTAAGTACCTTACATGTACCGGCCGAGAACCGGATACGTACCGGACGCGCCGAAAACTGACAAAAAACACACCTACACCCTCACCACACACACACCTACACCTCAATCACACACACCTACACCCCCACCAGACACCTAGCCCCCACCACATCCTTAAACCCCCACCACACACCTACACCCCACCACATCACTAAACCCTGACCACACATCTACACCCCCACCACATTCCTAAACCCCCACCACACACCTATACCCCCACCACATCCCTAAACCCTCACCACACACCTACACCCCCCACCACATCCCTAAACCCCCACCACACACCTATACCCCCACCACAACTCTAAACCCTCACCACACACCTACACCTCCACCACAGCCGTAACCCCCACCACACACCTACACCCCCACCACATCGCTAAAACCCCACCACACACCTACACCCCCACCACATCCCTAAACCCCCACCACACACCTACACCCTCACCACATCCCTAAACCCCCACCACACATCTACACCCCCACCATATCCCTAAACCCCCACCACACACCTACACCCTCACCACACACCTACACCCCCAGCACATCCCTGAACCTCCACCACACACCTACACCCCCCACCACAGCTACACCCCCACCACACCCCTTAACCCCCACAACATCACTAAACCCCCACCACACACCTACACCCCCACCACACACAACCACCACACACCTACACCCCCACCACATCCATAAACCCACCACCACACCCCTACACCCCTACCATGTTCTTGCCACTGGACTATTCTGGAAGCAAACCGGACACATAACGGATGGGTACCGGACATGAACCGGAAAAACCGGAAAAACCAGACTTCAACCGGACACTTCAGTCCAGTGGTGTCTGGTAGAAGTTTTGTGCATGTTCAAAACTTGTACCGGACACCGCCGGACACTGCCTGATGGGTACCGGACATGTACCGGACATTGCCGTATTTCACCGGGCAGTGTCCGGTTCATGTCCGGTTCCCCAGTCCGGTAAGGTGTGACTGGGCCTTAATTCGTACTGGAGACCCTGCTTTGGCCTTTACAAGTGATATGAACCCTGCACTCTGAGTGTGAGCATAGAAATATAAGAGGGTAGAACGGCGACTCCATCGTTCACTCGCTAATGGCGCTAGCAGTCGACTTGACTTAGTGGGTGGTTTGTAACCTCTTGGTTACAGGCTGTAGGACTGCAGCATTAGAAAATGGCACCGATAAATCAGTCCGTTGTTTGGTTGAAGAGTAAACCTCGGTTGTAGAAGCAGGGAGTTCTTTACAACAATAACGATGTTGAAGTGGCACTGGCTCTCTCCGGTCCAATTTTAGCAGTGCACTCGTATCCAGTCGCCAATGGGTTGGGAGGCAGTGGGAGGGGGGGGGGGGGATCTGCAGCAAGAAGGTGGAAAGTGAGACAGTGAAAAAAAGGGCTCCACCCAAGCAAACAACTCCCTTGATCAAGGGGAGGAGTACACCCGGGAGAAAAAAAAAAGAAGAAATGGTAGTATTGAGGAAAGAGAAGTGAGGAGAGTTAGGTCAAATGGCTGTGCCTCCTTGCCCTGTGGTGACCAGTCAGTGAGCAAGAGTAAGAGGTAGAAGGTGAAAAGCTGACCGGCTCCTCCTGCAGGAACTCTTTTCAGGCATGATCAAGGAGGAGACTGGCTGCGGAGAGGTGGTAGAAGAGGTGTGGACGAGGTGGAGTCCGGAAAGTAAATGGCAGTCTTACGGTTTTCACAGCTCCGCCCCCACCCTAACCCACCGGTATAGATGATTATGTATCATTAATTTAAAAGCTAAATGATATCTATTCCAGCACCAATACTAATACCATAATATGAATAAGCAATGCTTAGGACTGACCCCCTTGGTATTTCCGTGGAATTGATATAAACTGGTCCCAGTACCTTCCCCCATACATGTGTTACAATATTCAAGACGGAACAGGGAATCAGCTTGATTACTATTACCAGAGAGCGTGTACATAAACAGATTTATATACACGCTCTCTGCTATTACTTGGTATTTGTGTCACACTGGTCACCAGTGGACACAATTTTTTAGCAAGATTTTCCAAGAACCAGTTTCAGCAGTACTGAAACTTATACCTGGCTGGTAGTTGGTTCCCGTTTCTGGTTTCTGGACAATTCCTTTATTTTCCATCTATAGGTATTGTTTATAAATGTATATGTACAAGTGTTAGTCATTAGCGACCCCCCTGTGTGGGTTGTGGGGGGTCAGTGTGTCACATTATTTAGTTGATACTCCTCCTGGTATGACTTTACATGTTGTCAGGACATAAAACCCAACTAATTGGTTAAACTTGAATGCCTGCCAATTGAAGGGATGATAAGAAAGAAAAGTGGAAATCGAAAAATATGGTTTATAGTGGTAAACATGAAAGGCCCTATGCCCTATAGCTGTTTTCCAGAGTTTGAAGTACTGACTTTGCATTCTGTATGTAGGGGGTTCGAATCCTATGTGCTTTTTTTCTCTCTTTGTTATAGGGGGTTCTTTCAGTGTTTCTGATATATATCATAAAATATGTAAGCATACATCATTTGTTAGCACAGTTTTACCGCTTAATTTCCAAGCAATTCAGATCAGAAACACATGTAAGGGAAGCATCTAATAATACTCTCTTTTGTTTAAACAAAAAAATACACCTTTGGGATTTGAACCCCATGCAATGCCTAGACCATGTTGACTAGGCTGTGGTGGAACACATTTATCAGCTCTTATTCACACCATAGCACTATCCACATATATTTGGCTATATAACAACATGAAAACTATGTAACGTTGTGCTCAAGAGCATCTGTCGGGGTGGATACATTTCCCATCACAGAGGCCTATACCGGACCACTTTAACGGTAATATATCGATTTCTAAATGACGTGCACATCTTCTATATTAACATATCCATTGTACTTTTACACCGTCTATTACATTGTATACGCACTGAAGAAAAAAAATGACAGCGAGGAGATTGAGGTCTGATTGAACGCAAAAGCTGAGAATTGACATTCAGATGAGGAGACGAGTGGGTCCAAGCAGAGCAGCTTAAGCCCCAGTCACACCTACCCGGACTAGCAAACCAGACGGGATGGCCGAATGAGTTAGAGCGTCCGTCTCCCGTGCTGGTAGATCGTGGGGTCATGGGTTCGAGTCCCGGTCGAGTCAAACCGATGACTTTAAAATTGATACTTGTCGCTTCCTAGCCAGGCGCTCGCCATTATTAGGATAGGGCAAGGACTGGTGTGCTCAGTGTCAGGATAATGTGACTGAGTGGGATACCAGGTCATGGTGCTGGCGGCCTGGTTTCCCAGTGGGACAGCACTATAAAGTTGCCATGAGTGCGCACTGTCACAAGTCAGTACCCGTCCTGATATGACCTTAGATGTTGCTAGGACGTAAAACAACAACAAACAAACAAAACCCAGACTAGCCCCAGATTTAAAACCGGACCACCCCCGGACCATTCCCCAAGACTGTCCGAGAGCCCAGGATGAAATCGCTATTTTTGGTCATTTTTGCCTCGCTCTCACACCTACCCGGACAAGCCACGGTCTACCCACGGACCACAGCACGGACAACCCGGTGTAGACACGAGCCCCAAACAACCCCCAGACTACTCCCGGATTGCCCAGAGTATAAAATGACCCGGACTGCAATGGACGACCCCCAGACAACACATGGACCACCCGGATGAGTCACGGATCAGACACGGATGATGCCAGTTAACCCCAGATTGCAATATTCCCCGGATCACCCCGGATGTTTTACACATTTTAAAACATCGGGGCAGACCCCGGATGAAGCCGGATCACCAAGGACCAGCCACGGATCACCAAGGACCAGCCACGGATGACGGCGAATCGCCACGGACCATGCCGGATGACGGGTCCGGGCTCGTCCCGCTCCTGATCCGGGTAGGTGCGACCTAGGCTTAAGAGCAACACACCCCCTATCGATTTGTTAGGGAAACTACCCGGCTGAGGTGCTGAGGTAGCCAATGTCGGCTACCCAGGGTCACCCAGTGGTGTATAAACTGTCCAACAGGTGGCGCGTGGGTGATGGATGGTGAGAGGCTGCATGTAGGGAGTTGGTGGGATGGTTGTAATTTCACGGCCAATTACAAGGACTGAACAAAGAAATCAAAACAAAAACGTATCTGCACAACGGAGGCATGTGTAGATAGCATCTGTAAAAAAAAAGTGTGTAATGGTGACTAGCCACACTGTGGGGGATGCTGTTATTATTGTTGGTATCGTGTGGTGTGGTGTGTGCTGTTTGTTTTTTGTTTTACGTCCTAGCAACACATATGGTCATATCAGGAAGGGTACCGACTTGTGACAATGCGCACTCATGACGACTTTATAGTGCTGCCCCACTGGGAGACGAGGCCACCAGCACCATGACCTAATATCACATCATCCTGACACTGAGCAGACCAGTCCTTGCCCTATCCTAATAATGCCAAGCGCCTGGCTAGGAAGCGACAAACTTGGAAAGATTTTTTTAAGTCATTGGTTTGACTCGACCAGGGTTCGAACCCACGATCTACCAACAAGGGAGACGGAGGCTCTAACCCATTCGGCCATCCTGTCTGGTGTGTGCAGGGGATGTTGTAGCTAGTTATTTGTCTGCCTTACGATTAGTATAAATTGTAACAATGAAAAAATAAAGAGAAAAAAACACACACGCACCCTCGGCTAGCCGCCAGTTCCTCAGTCGATAGCTTACTGCGGATTGATATCATCTGGGCGTCAGTATAAATCTAGGATTGTATGAGAATATTTGAGAACATCTAGATAACCGTATAAACAAACAAATAGTACACACACAACAAGAATAAAATAAAAGACAAAGCAATTTATCTAAAATATTAAAAAGTGGTCCGTCCAATGGCAGGGACACTGAAACACGTTTTTTAACATTTTAATTCATACCTACGCAAATTCCAACCTTGGGGGTGCGGCATACGGTGGCTATTTTACGGTAATTTCGCAAAACACAAAACACTTAAAGACAAAATATGATGAATATAGCTTTATTTAGATGTATTGTAAAATTATTTGGTTGGTTTTCCGTTATAGAAAATCTCTCCAATGTAATGCAATGCTACGAAAGAATGCCGCCATCGCCGGCACTTTCATTGGCGGAAAGTAAAAACTTGTTTATGCCAAATAAGTGAATTTTATCAACCCACAGTAAATGCTTAGATTATTTCAAAATTTCGATCACAGCTCCAAACAACTTTAGGTCAGCGATTTTACAATTCATAACAAACTGAAATACTTTCATAACTTCAGTTTACAATATTTGATAGATATACCGTACAAGGTGGTATGATAACCACTGTTAAATATATAGTAATTGAAAATGATACCTAAACTTATCACGATGGTGATGTAGAGATATTTACAACACATTTTGAAATTACTGGATTTAATTATAGTAATAATATTTTGGAAAATGTTAGTGTAGGATTATATACACTTATAAAGTCTAAAGTTTGGAATATTAGAAATTGGTATAAATTGTTTCGTTGTATATCAAGAAGTACCTAATAATGACTCGAGAGGGCGCCTCGATACCACATGACCACCTAACAGGAAAATTGTGGTCTTGGGCCAACTATATATTAATGAGGATAACATGTGAGAACTCTGTACCAATGTAAATAAAGCATGAGCAAATTTGTTAAGTTCCTAAAAACAACTGGATTGTATCACCTCTTGTCATTTCAGCTGTCTTGTGAATTAAAAGTTTGCCATCATTAGATACAAAATTAACCATTTCCCAATTGCATCGGAAATTAATGTCGCTGTCATCTGACATACATCTGACCTTTTCAGATTTTCGTGTAAATTTCAATGTAATATTAACACATTTTTTCATGAAACTAAAGTGACAGAATAAACAGCACTAACGTTTCCACAGTAAACATGGCCTTTGCTACTGATACGGTGCTAAGCCATCATCAATCAATCAATCAATCAATCAAGAGGAAAACGGCGTTGGTTTGTCCAAGAGACAACAAGGGCGTGGCATACCACTTAGAACGATAGTGGCGCCCCCAATGATTTAAAAGGAGAAATGTGAAGAAATCTGATAACCTTTTCAGTTAACCGTGTCTGGCCGTTTTTGTAGGGTTTTTTCTTCTTTCTTTTACTAGTGTATTTACATGTAAGTTGGATGGTTGTGTATGTATTTTAAATATAAATTATAATGGATTATTTAGGCTTATTTGACATTGCCAATAATATGCAAAATTCTTAATATAGCCGCACACGAAGATCATTATATACCCCATTCCCAATAAGATCATTATACCCCATACGATTATTATATACCCATCTAAGATCATCATATACTCCAACTCCATACGATCATTATATATATATATATACCCCATCTAAGATCATTATATACCCCATACCCATACATTTAAAACCGATCCTCTCCCCCTAACTAAGGGTACCCCTATTTCACCAGGTACTCACGGGAACCATTTAGTAGAATGTGGATTTCGCATATTTAGATATTTGTTTATAATCTTTCAGTTTTATGGTGTTTAAACTAATCCTTAAAAAGAAGCACACCTTGCATCCCTGTCTAGAAGGCAACACACTCCAAACGTGCACACACAACCCAACAACAGTGTTTTAATGACCATATTTAGAGTTGAATCGACAGCCCGCCCATCATGTGTATATCTATATATTTATATATTTATATATTTTAATTCTGTCGACTTCATACCCTCCCAAATAGCTCATTTACATTTCTTCGCCCCCCTTCCCTCTTTGGTTTTTCTATTACATTAAAGGGGTGGGTTTAAATTTATATATTATGAAAAAGAAAATTCTATGCAAAATAAATAATAAAATTAAATAAAAACAAGAATTGTCATAAAATGATAACAAAAAGATGGCGAATTTATTCAAATTTTGCCGATGGAGTTACAAATAAAAATTAAAGTTCATATAACACAACAGCTTATCTACCAAATTTAAAGTGAAATTAAACCAAAGTGCAATCGTACTGAACATACAACCATTCTACGTTCTCAAACAATAAATCTACACTTTTTCTGGTGTATACCATTCACTCAATATATAATTATCAAAACCAAAATAAATAGCGAAATTAATTATGTTAAAGATCTTGCTGATACTGTCCCGGGGGAAAAAAGTTATTACATTCTGAACGCCCAAAGAAATAGCGGACACACACGGAGGCTCTTAGTTACTCCCCGTACTTTAGATAACTGCCCTTCTGAGTTACTCCCTGTGCTTTAGATAATAGCTCTTCTGAGTCACTCCCGGTGCTTCAGACAACACAGACAGTGGCTTTTCGGAGTTATTCCCTAGACTTGATACGACAGCTCTTACGACTTCCTCCCCATTCACCAGACAACCCAGCAGCTCTTCTGAGTTACTCCCCGTGCTCCAGCCAGTTACTCCCTGTGCTTCAAACAACACAACAACGCCCTCCCTTTGACTACGGTTTTTAACATTGGCATAAATCTCCAAGAAAATAGAGGTGTTCTCTCATATCAGTAGCATTTGAAAAAGACAACCTATACGTGACCATGAAAGATCTAATTATAGTTCACTACTGTGCCAGGATCATCATGTTTCTTCTATCTCAGCTTACTGCGTCTACCTGCTTGGAATCAGCAGACTGCCAAACCACACTAACTCAGAACTAATGCATTCCAGTAATCTAACAATTAAACAACCAAATGCAAGATGCACAACCGTCATTACGTGAAAAGTATAGCTGACATATCTTTAAATTATAAATATTTATCTTTCTATGATTTTTGTGTGTGATCAGTCTTCCTATTAAATGATTTTTTTTGTAAACATCATGCACACATATCTCTAAAAGTTATAACATTAATATCACAGATAGTACCCAATGTAATGCATTTCAATACCCTTACTAGAATTAATAGACATCGTACCCTGAATTTTCAAATAAGCCCCAATGTATTGCAATACAGTCTGTTACCGGTAGAACCATGTACAATCGCATCCTTCTGGTGTGCAAACACGCCAGGTTGCAGCTCCAGACCTGTGACATAATTAGTGTATACTGACCCTGAAAATGTTGGTGTTCAAGAAGAGGAAAAAAATACTACCAGTACCCGAGCACTCAATGTTACCCACGCAATAGAACCGGTATAACATTTAAATGTAGGAATGGTTAATAAATATAGGGTAAGACATGTAAAAGACATTATCTGAAAATTATATTATTTCACTTCAAACAAGAATTCTACCACTCGGTGCTACAACGATTCTCATAGCTAATAGTATTAAGTATGCTAAGGAGAATTAACTCAGTTATATTTATTTCATTCCACACCCCTGCCGCCATAGACGCGAACTGCAGCCTTAGTACCCCTACCGGCCGTGCAATGTGATGGCGCTGTAGGGCTGACACCGGGCGTCCACCAATGGTTTCATGTTGTCCGAGAGGGGGCGCCACGTGAAGCGAGTGTTGGTTAGTGTTGTAGGAGGCCCAGCCACGGTCACAAGGACAGTGAAGCACAGGCCGTCCATGTAGCGTTCCCTGCCATCATGCTCCACTGCCACCACCCCGCGCACCGCCACGCCATCTAGCGGGATGCCGAGCAACTTCTGCAATACAAACCAGAAATGTGGTTTACTTGGACACCTGTCATGTCAGGGCAACATTTGTCTAGATGCAGTCCTTTGAAGACAGGTACTATTGTATCTTTATTTTAACCTCATTCATTATTAATTTCCTATTTCGCTAAATTGATTGATTAATTGCTGATTGTTTAATGACCTGTCTGCAACCATGGTCATATTCATGGCGAAAAGCTAGTGGCTTCTATTCTGTCAGTCTTGTCAATCACATTCAAATGCCTACCTTGAAATTTACAAAATTGTTAGATCCATGTCAAATGTTAGCGAAATAATACGTTTCTTTAAATAATTGTTGAGGTAGCCCTTAAGATAATACAGGGGTCCCTGTGACAAAAGGAAATCCCTGAAAAAATAGTGGGGATCCAGGGGCATGCCTCCTTGGAACGATGTTAAAACCTACAATTAAAATGGTGCAATCTGGCACCTACTTAGACATATTTTGGCCTTGAAATTCCAACGGTTTAAAGACTTCAAGACTAACAAAAATAAAAAATAAAAATTTCAGAGACAGGATTTCTTTTCCGCTGATTTGAAAACTCAGTTTTCGCTGAAATCAGCGGTTTCTCTGAGAAATGGCATCCCTGATAATAGCTATGGTGTTAGACTCAATTTCCCATAGACCATAGACATTAGCTCTGATGGTGGCCCTCGGCTTCAGGATGGTGACTGGTGACTTACTATGAAAGCCATTATGGCACTCTTGGTTGCCCGCTGTGTCATGCCCGTGTCGATCAGAGGAATTCTGTGTGTACCGGCATCACTTACGCACAACATGGAATACCTGCCAGCACAAGTAACAGGTCAGGAAACGGGCATTAGAGGGATTGGGGGGAATTAGAATGTACATAGGCGATAAAGTGTAGTTCAATAGCTTCAGATTATTCAAAGGAGACTTTATGATACTTTCATAAGAAAAGGCTACATGGTGCTCTTCTTCTATTACAGTGAAGGGGGTGTGTGTGTGGGGGGGGGGGTTGTATATTATATAGGCTTTATGTTTAAGGTGTCCCTCGAAGGCTTCAAATTCAGATGAGGAGACGAGTGGGTCCAAGCAGAGCAGCTTTTTTTTTTTTTTTTGTCAAGTATTTATTCATCGAATAATATCTCTTGTCAGCGCCAGAGCACTGGTCTTCCGGCCGTACAGTTAAAGCCCAAGTCACACCTACCCGGACTAGCCCCGGATTTGTGATACTTTCTTAAGGTGTGCTTCTATTGCAGTGGAGCGCTTAGGAAGTGGGCACCCGTCCTGATATGATGTTGCTAGGACATGAAACAACAACCAACAATAACAACATTAGAGTAGTGTGTACCTACTCTTCAGGGTCATTACAGATGACCAGTAGTCTGAGGAAGGTTCCCTGCAGGGGTACAACGCTGGGCAAGGGGTGTTCAGGGGGACCAGGCGGACAGCTGGGTGAGCGGTCATAGTAATGACGCGCCAGCTCAATTAAGGGTATGATGTCACCACCACGCAAGTCAAAACTCCTGCAATAAATGTAACATGAAAGTGAGAATGCAGTGATGAAAGTGATCGAGGAGAGAAAGAAAAAAAGCAGAAATCGACGGTGAGGTGGGCGATAATACAATCATCAATCAATGACAGAATGTTCTCCAAGCACAGTTTGTAAAGATTGGCTTTGGTGTTGTGCAAAGACTACGCTTGGAGAGTACCGAATGAAATATGGCTTCCTGTTTTCCCCCCGTGATTCCCTGATAATAATGTTGTCTATGAGAGACTTTCTGCATTTTCGCGGAAATCGACACCCACTCAATCAATACATGGCTATGGTTGAATGTTTAAAATATTCATGGCACTTTGTGATATTGAAGTAATAGCTGGAAAAAACATGTAGAATATGGTAGAATATTCTTAGAAATAACACAAATTTGCTGTTGTCAGCGGAATCGGATAGCTGAATGAATAGTGTGCTGACTTCCCAAAGGTTCCCATAGGTTCCCATAAGTTCCTACGTTACTAAGTTGATACTTGTAGCTACCTAGTCTGGCACTCGGCATTACTAGGCCAACTGAATTGTGTACAATTGACATTTCCTCTGATGAATTAATGAATATAAAGCGAAAGTAATGCTAAGATTAAAGAGCACAACTCACTTCATCGGATCTTTGATTAAACCCTGAGATTTCTCCATGGCAGCCGCTTTAACATCAGCGACATCCCACCATCCTGCCTCCAGGGTTTCACTGTCAGCATTCGCCTGGGTCCGCAACGCCCCACCTGGAGGTCAGCATCAAAGGTCAAATGCCACATTTAATTTTAACCATTTCTCATTACCTAAACACTACCCCTTCTTAAATTTGTTTGAATAAATATAAACCAATAATATACAACCTTCCTTTGGTCTATTCTGCAATCAAATGTATAACCAAAATCGAAGTGACTGGAAGCGGTGGATAAATCACTAAGAACACAGGCTTCCTGCGCAGAAGGTTGGGCATTCAAAGCCCGGCCGAGTCAAACCAATGACTTAAAAATTGATACCTGCCGCTACCTAGCCTGGTGGTTGGCATTACAAGGATAGGGCAATGACTGTTTAGTTAGTGTCAGGATAATGTGACTGAGTGGAAAATCGGGCCATGGTGTCAACAGCCTGGTCTCCTAATGGGGCAGCACTTCTACAAAGTTACCATGAGTGCGCACTGTCACAAGTCAGTAGCCATCCCGATATGACCTTGGATATTGCTAGGACATAAAACCCCAAACAACCAAGCATCAAAGCACATACACATTTAACCACATGCCTTTCGCTTTCACCTTTTCCTGTTGCAGTCACCCGATCCAAAACCAGCCAACCAGAAAACCACCAAATTCAGCCTGCTTATAGTTATACTATAGGGATATTCATCCACTACATTAGTTTCGGGTATTGCACATCGGTAGTATTATGTACTTTTGCTTTGTGCCTATTCTCACTGTTAACATCACTATAACTGGTAAATACATAGATTAGTTAGACGAATCTTACCTTGGTATAGATGATGGATAACTATTGTTTTCCCGAGGTATAAGCCTCGGCTAGACGTGGGTGAGGGAGAGATAAGCACATCCGGGTCCAGCAATCTTTACCTACTAATTCAGGATAAAATGATCTCTAATAATTCTTGAAAAAACTAATGTTTCCTTTGTACAAGCAACAGACTAGACGTGGTAGGGTGTGGAGGGTGGGCCCTCACCCACGTCTAGCCGAGGCTTATACCTCAGGAAAACAATAGTTATCCATCATCTATACCAAGGTAAGATTCGTCTAACTAATCTATTTTACCTCGGTATATAGCCTCAGGCTAGCCGCAGGCTAGGGAGACTTTACGTAATATCATTTTATCCTGATATTTCATTGTTATTGTTATGTTATTCTGATTATTTGTTTGGTATGGAACATTGTTAAAATCACTATTTGTGACTATGCTTATGTTCTCACCTTTTGACCTTTAATGCTGTAGCAGTCGTTGTGCGACACCACTGGGCTTCTCCAGACGCTTGTTATAATGTCTAGCAAACGATCGTTCGGTCTTCCACCCTGCATGCGCTAGGATGCGCTTGACCGAAATTCCTAGGAGGCGTGCTTTTGACACCATGGCTCCTCTCGTTGAGTGTGACGCATATTTGTCCGTATTCACTCCTGCCAGCTTTAGCACATTAATTGTCCAACGGGCAAGTGTGTCCCTTGAAATGCCCTTGTGTGGCTTAATAAAGCTTATCAATAATTGTCTTGAGTTTCTAACTCCTTGTGTCTTGGATATATATGTTCTAATCGCAGAAACTACACACAGTTTTGGATTGTCCTTGAATTGCGCTACATCAATTGATGACAAAGGGTCGCCTATGCGATTAGATTTTAACAATGTTGTTAAATCGAAGGTGGCTTGCCTTCTATCTATTTCCAGTCCATCGAGTGAAAGTGCCACTATAGTTTGGCCTCGATGACCTGTGACTAACAGTAATAAAAGTGCTAACTTAAACCCTAATTGTTTTATGTCTAGAAATCTATTATGTGGCCAATCCTTAAACAGTTTGAAGACCAGTGACACATCCCAAAATCGGTCGTATTTTGGTTTAGGTGGGTTTCGTTCATAAATCCCCCTTAGTACCCAGTGTATTACGTGATGTTTACCCATTGTTTCTCCCCCTAACCTGGGGAGAATGATCGATAGAGCAGGCCTGGCCGCATTAATTGCGCCGTAACCGAAGCCATCTTGTTCTAACATCCTGAAAAATCTGCACACTTGGGCAATGGTTGGATCCATCGTTTTAACCTTTTGAATAAGACAGTAAACGCCCCATTTTTTCAAATATGTGGTATACATTTTAACTGTTCCTTTTCTCCACGCATGCGACACCAATCGTTCTTGTGTAATTTTGTCTAAACCAAATTGTTCTAGGTATTTATTCAGAAAAGGAATGCAAGCAATGGTGTTGTTGCTACGTTGCCGTGATGTTCCAGAGGGCCTTGGTGAGTTAGATTTCCTTGGGATTTTGGGAATCTTAGGCAGTCGCTGGCTGTCGAGACTATTCCCGCTAGCCACGGTTGTGTGTCCCATTCGGGGACAATCAGAATGGCGTGGGACCGATCCATCTTTATCTTTCGTGCCACTCTGGTAATGAGATTAAAGGGGGGGAAAATGTAATAAAATTCATTTTCCCAAATCAGTGAGAAAGCATCTATGTGCCAAGCAAATGGTTCTGGGTGCCATGACACATATTTGTTAATCTTGAAATTATTTCTTGATGCAAATAAGTCTACTGTAGGTGACCCCCATTGCTGACAAATGTTGTTGAAAATTTTTGTGTTTAATTTCCATTCTAAGTGATCGTGAAAGACTCTGCTCTTTTTGTCAGCCAGGACGTTCTGCGAACCTGGGATATGAGATATGGTTAACCATATTTGATGTTGTTGCACCCAGTTCCAAATACTCTGTGCCAAGTTATTGCATTCTTTTGACTTTGTACCTCCCATATTCCTGACATATGCCATAGCTGTAGTGTTATCTGTCAGAAGTTGAACCGTCTTTTTAGGTATTTTAATTAGACTCAAAAGGCCCAAGTAAATCGCTCTTAATTCAAGAACATTAATATGGTCTGATTTTTCGTTATCTAACCATCTACCCCCTGTGGCTACATCATTTCGATGAGCTCCCCAACCTTGTAATGAAGCATCGGTAGTAACTACCGTGTTGGGTTGACCCATTCGAATGGGATTGGGGGAGTTATCAATATTGTCGATCCACCAAAAAATGTCTTTACAGCCGTCTCGGGAAATGTTCATTGGTCTTTCGAAGTTACCTTGTTTGCGTGCTAACGCTCTATTCTTGTCTATTTCTAGAGATTTGATATGCGCGGCTCCATAAAGAACAGCCGGGGCATACGAGACCATTATCCCGATAAGGACGGCGACCTGTCTAATCTTTGGCCTGGATATGTCAAGCAGCTGGGAGGCTGTGTCGTGAAACTTCTCGAGTTTCTGTTCCGTTAGAGATACGGTCATGGCTTTGGTGTTAATCAGAAACCCTAAGCATTTTAATTCCCTATTCGGGACGAAAACAGATTTCTTGTTATGAATGTAAAATCCTAAATCTGTTAATAAAGCACACAAATCAGTAACTGCCGTTTGGCATTCATCAAAGGATTCTGCCATAATAAATGAATCATCTATGTATGGGAACATTGTGTGTCCTATTCTACCCATGACTGCAAAAACAGGTTTTAACAATTTGGTAAACAGTCGCGGTGCGCAAGCTAGACCATTAGGCATGCATGTAAATTGGAAGAGGGTACCGTTCCAAATAAATCTCAAAAATTTTCTGTGTTCTTTGCAAATGGAGACTGTGTAATACGCATCTCTTAAGTCAACACTGGCGAGCCAGGCTTCCGGCGTAATTAAATCTCTCGCCGTTTCTAATGAGAACATTTAAAAATGTTTGTATGTAACCGACTCATTTAATTTGGTTAAGTCCAAAATCATGCGAATTTCGCCATTTGGTTTCGGCCTAGAAAAAACATTAGAAATAAACTGTCCTTCTGTGTTTTGTACTCGTTCAATAATTCTCTTAGTCTCAAAAAGAGAAACCTGAAAATCGATTTGTAGTTTTTCTTCTGCGTTAAATTTATAAGGGAACGGAACTCTTGTCTGTTTTGGTAAATCTGTGAAGGGTATTTGAACTCCTTTTACAATTTCCAAAATTTCGCTATCATTTGTAATATTACACCTGTTGTGTAAACAGTTCAGGATATTTCCTGCCTTAAATGTGCTTACATATGTTTGTGTCTCTTCAGACACCGTGTTGAGGGTAGAAGTCTGTGTTGTCGACTCTACTTGGCTCCTGGCCGTGGGAACTGGGGTCTGGGTGTAAACTCCCTTTTGTACCCGCGGTTCTCGTTCCACCCCGTGGTCTGTCGTTCTCCTCTGCCGCGTCCCCTGGGATTGAACCCGAAGGATGGACCTCCGCGTCCTGGCCTGCCTCCTCGGCGGAAGCGAAAATCCGAGCGGGGGCGTCGGAATTTGCCGGGGTTGTCGAACTTCTTACCCCTGTCAGTGTTCTTAGCGCTTTTCGTGTCGACCTCCACTGCTTCGAAGAGGTGCGCTAGCTGTCCCCCAAACATTTTGGTTTTGTCCAGCGGCTTACCGAGCACTGGCTTTGGTGGGAGGTAAAGTGTGTATTCTTTACCGTCATTGTCCGTAACTTTCTTAGACCTGGCAACTTCTTTGCCAGCATCTGTGGTCACCGACTTAAAGACGTTCTCGAAACGTCGAAACGGCATAAAGTTCGACGCTGCGGTAAGCAGCGCAATGCCTTTATCCATGGTGCGAGCAAGCGACGAGAATTTATTCTCGGCTTGCATTCTGTTTGCTACCGGAGTTATGGAAGTGAGAGCTCCGAGCACTGCTCTATGGATGGTACACAACGTGTTCTCGTAACGCCGTCTTTCATCCGAGAGATGGATACCTGCATCCATTTCCTTGCTGATGGACTCGGGAACGCCTTTCATTCCTGAGATTTGTTCGGTCAGCTTACTGATCACCTCAGCGGGTTTAAATGTGTGGAAATGTCCTTTTAACGTTTCCCGCATCATGGTTGTGGTACGCAACCGCTTTGCTTTCGCCAACGGGCATTTCTTTTTAATTTTTGCCCCTATCCGTGCATAGACACCCGCTCTTTCGGTGTCTGAGTCAGACTCCGTCGTGGACGAGTCATTTGAATCATCAGATGATGAGTCTTTCTTCTTCTTCTTTTTGTTCTTCTTGGTCTTTTTAACCCGCTTCTTGTTGACTTTGGTGAATTCATCACCTGAGCTACTCACGGGTCTCTTGAGCCTCTTGACTTTCAGTCTCGGAACCTCAAATGCTGATTCAGTTTCGTCATCCGAAAAGTCTTCCCAGTCGTCGTCTGGGATAGGAGGAGAGGGAACCCGTAAAACGGGTTGCATATGTTTGTACTTCTCCATAAGCCTGACGATCTTGTCCTCTAGGTCCTCGTCTCCGCTATCCTTATCCGCAGGACCAGCTCCTGGCTGTGGGGACGGTGGCCGCGTCTGTGGCGGCGACGAATCGTACCCTGAGGGCACGCGGCCTTCTGCCGCTGCCGGCGGAACTTTGTTGCGCTTGGTGGCCATCGGTTTCTGTAACAAAAAAGTTACTTAATACCGGTATCATCTCAACATGGTCACAAACTGAGCCCCAAAGTGGGTTGAGGTATTATTCGTATGGTATAGAGTAACGTGTTTACACCGTTCTGTATACAGGCGTTAAGCTAATGGTATGCCGTAGGTTTTATCGGTAGTGAAACCAACCAAACGGAGGGGCGGCCATTGGCACGCCCGCGCTCTCTGCTTCGTACACTTCTCCCACCCGCGGCATTCTGCGCCAGCAAGTTGAAGAAAATATTACGAAACTCGGAGGCTCGCCTCAAAAACCGGTCTGGGGAGTCTATAAAAGAAACCCAGGATCATCCCCAACAAAACCCTCTTTTAGGGTTCGGAGGAATTTCCTTAGGAGATGCAACTCGGGTTAACATCTCTGCCTGTCTGTATACAGGTTGCGCTATCCAGCGGTATCGGTTTCGGTTCTGTACATAATTGTTCTAACCTTGTGTTTTTAATAACACCCAAAACATGTCCAAATCGGACCTGAGAAAGTTCTAAGCTTTCATAATTGGATGCTATAAAGCATCCTTAGGAAGTTTATCGCGATTTTGCAATACTTACAGTTGGTTAAAGTGTTGTAGTAGTTAAATCCTGCCAGAGCAGCTCAGCGAACGTCCTCCCGCCGTGAGCTGCTTATGCTAATTGCTGGACCCGGATGTGCTTATCTCTCCCTAGCCTGCGGCTAGCCTGAGGCTATATACCGAGGTAAAATCAGAATATATCAGAATTGTTTAAAGCTGCATGGTCCGATGAAATATCAAATTTTCAAAACCAAACCAATTATCTAGATTTTATTTTACTTATCTAACTTAGATACTGATGCACTTATGAAACATTTGTTTCTGCATAGAAGGCAATACTGAGTCAATTTAATAGAACCTGTTCCTGCAGAAGTCTATAGTGTCAGAGTTTTGACAAGCTTGCCAAAACTAATTTTACATGTTTTCATTCAAAATATCTCAAAAGTTTACCATTTAAAATAAAAGTAACTTTCAACTAATGTAAAGTAGATACTCGTGATCGATCTAATATATTTATCTCAGAAAAAATACAGAAACACAAAACCATCGGACTATGCAACTTTAAATAACCGCAATGTCGTAAGGCAGATAACAAATCCCAAATTCTGGATAAATCCGGAAGATTCTCATCTATGGTCCATGTGTAGGAATAAGAGGGTGGGTGGGGGGTGGGACATAAACAGAGATAGTTAATAATTAAAAAAGGAGACTTCAAGAAGGACCACAGCGTTCTCACGGTGGCCCCTCTACTCGGCCCGCACTGTGGCGCCCCCCTACCGGTGATTTGGCCTGTGAATGTGAACCTGCACCACGAGGGACTGGAGTGTTCCACGACCAGAAGGGACGTCGCCTTCATTTCCATCCCAGTCTCCTCCCGCAGCTCCCTCACAGACGCCTCCTGGTGGAGAAGGAATAAACTAAACTTGCACAACTCCTCTTCTTTTTTTAAAACAAAAAACACCAAACTTTTTTATTTACAATTTTGTTTATAGATAATATAGATTTATCATAATCTACATTACTTAAAGTGCCATAGTCCGATGGTTTAGAATTTCTGCCATTTTCTAACATAAATATATTAGGCTGATCGCTATGATTTACTTTAACCTGAGTTTGAATTAACTTATATTTTAAATGGCTAACTTTTGAGATATTTGAAGTGCAACCGTGCGAAATTAATTTTGGTAAGCACGCCATAGGCTTACATATAAATTTATTTAATAAATGTATTTTTTAAATTTAAAATAAATAAATTCAAAGTGATTTAATATTAAACCAATACAACTTGATTTTCTTATCAAATGAAAATGTGAGGGATCGGGTGGGAAGGGTTTGGGTTAAGGAAACACATGAAGAGTTCAGGCACAAAACTCTGTAAACGCCAATCCAAAAATTGAATTAAAATACAAGATTTTTATCTGAGGGTGATATTAATTCTCTACAATTCCACTTTTCTTGTGATGAAATGTTTATGGAGCAACAAACAATAACATAGAAATATAAAAAATGAACGTTTGACTGTAATATTTATCTCAAATTTTGCATTGCATATCAGTATTACCGCTAAGGTCTCCATGGGGTCGACTCTGCCGGCGGGGAGGTACCACTGTCCGTAGCAGGGCTTGAAGCCTTCCCGGGTGAGTAGCACCTGGCCCCGGTCGTTGAAGACGACGGCCACGGCCACATAGCACACGGTGTCCCCGACCACCGGCTTACCGATCCACCGGTCTGACCGCCTTGCCTTGCCTTCACGAGGTGGACGGACGGGGAAGAAAGAGCAGTCTCCGTGACATCAATTTGGGTGGTTAAAAAAGAAAGGTTTTTTGGGGTATTGTTCATAAACAAATATTACAATGCATGTCATAGACTAGAAAAGAAAATAGAAACAACCTTGACAAACATGAAAAAAAACAAAAAACTTTTCTACAGGCGACTCCAAAAATTACTGACACAGTCACCAACCCCCAGATAGAATTTGCCTTTGAAAGCCTTTTACACATTATTCACACAGACACACACATATATTTTGCTGTTAGGCCTTTTACAGTGCTTTCAAAATGAGCCGACGCCTGCCGCTAGCGTCGTCTACATGCTCACCTGCGACTTGTACATCTCCCCCCCCCCCCCCCCACGCCCGCAACATAAACCATCTCCATAGTTCATTGTGTAAAGGCACCACATCTGCAACTTCTACTTTTACAATTCCAACTCCTGATTCAAGCACTGCTACAACGAAACGACTCACTGTGTTCGTCCAGAATCATGTCGGCAGTACGGTGAGTATGGGAGCTGCCCTTGAGTAAATCCTTAAGTTCATCTTCCACAGATCCACTCTCACTGTCCGGTGACGCCATCGTAGCTGCAACATGCCATCAGACCTACTTAAAGAGTCACTGTTACGGATTCATCATATCTTTTTCTAACATGTATTTGTTTCCTTAAGTTAAAGAGCAGTCTGTAGGTTATCTGTATATCAGCTGCAGGGCTCAATGTACCTGGAAAATAGTCTATTGGTTTATAAGGGCAGAAATTTTGACGGTAGAAACAACGAGCTGCCAAGGGAGGAATTTATTATATATAATAACTTTGCTTCTACTTGACCTATTAAATCCATCCATATATCAAATTAAATGGATTAAAGTGCTTTATCAGAATACTTTGTTTTGAAAGCCACATACCAATATCTTGAAAATGGCAACCTACAAGAACAGAAAAAGTTAAATATCTCTCAAATCGCACCACATAGAAATAACTCGCTTGGCACAGTCACAGATAACATGTTTACCAACCAGATTATATTAATTTTATATGGGGACCATTTACCGATTAGCCTGGCCGAGCTCTGAAAGTTGGGTGACTTTTGAGTTCTTTTCTCAGCTCAACTGTCACATATTTCTTCCTAGAAAATTACATTCCCAAATGTTTGTATTTTACACATTCGAATTTGCACTCAAGATTTGTACTGTGCATGAATAAAACATAAGAAAAACAATGTTTTAGATGTGTTGTTTGCACGCCGTGATGCTGCGCACGGTCAACATTTTCCTATGGGACGATGTGTGAGGACTGATTCACGCGGATTTGCAAGTCTCTACCAAAGTAACAATTTAATGTGTGCAGATTGTAAAAACAGTTAACAATCTGGTGTGATAGCAGCAGTATGGTAAATAATTGTATGTTTGAATTATTTTACATAGAAACAGTTTTAATGGTTTCCCAACTAGAGCTATATACTACGGGGCTGAGGGAGTAACTAATCCAATACATAATTACATTACACGTGTTAGCTATGTGCGAATAATGCCGATCACCGCAAAGCGGTTCGGCAGTGACGGTAATGCTAGCCTCATTCAGCCGAGCAGAGCTGCTTTGCAGTAGGTGTTATCTTTCAGTTTGCCAAAAGGAGGCTTTTCTAGCTACAACTTAGCTCTAGTTTTCATAACATAGAGCTCATATTTCTCTACATCGTCGTTATTGTTTCAATTGGACCAGTATCAGTTTAAAAAGTTATTGGTTGAATTTCAAGTTCTACTTTTCTCCACAGAATCTTTATCAAATCACCCATATGAGATTAAATTATGTCATCAAACTATGACATTTTGTTCCTTCATTAGTTGTCCACATGTTGTGAAATTTTAAGGAAGTTTGATCTATTCCGAAAGGAGATATTTGATCCGCAGCACTGTAACTTTTGCTGGCACCCTCACCTCTGCCTTTAGATAAAAGATTCAGCCCATACTTATAGTACAGGGTGAACCCTAACATAGTCTAAATACGGGCGAAAATAGCTTTAGTATGGAACAGGAAGTAGAAACCCTGGCTCCAGGATCAAATGGCTACCCATATCGGCACAGAGTTGGTGAAATGGACGAGAAGGCAAAAAGACAAGATGGCGGCGATAAAACGCTGTCGGTATTATTCCTTAAACTACATGTTTTATTATATATTTCAAATCAAAAGTAGCAGGTAAATATGAAGATTTATGTGAAGAATATACTTTGGTCCTTAAATTAAGAATTTACCAGGTCAATTAATTTCCCCGCCATGTCGAAATTCTTCGCCCGTTTTTCTAATATGGGGTGTCTCCTTTATCTACTCTGCCTTCTGCTACTTGGCATTCACGCCTCAGCATTGCTTAAGTGATAAGTCCTGCTGATTTTGGGTCACAACTTTTGGTTTGTTTACTATTCAACAAAGGGCCCATATTGCCATAAATAAGCATATTTTTCAAGTTCAAATCGCTGTAACTTTCTTTATATTTAGATTAGAAAGATTATATGACTACCATGTTTAAGGTCTCTTCAAGCTCTTTCCATTGGTATATGTTCCATTGAGATCAAATGCATTCTTAAAAAAATGATCACATAGCTACACATGTGAAATTACACTTTACACTTTTACAGCCACAAAATGAATGATTTTTTTTGTATAGCCTATAGGATTAACCCCGTACTTGTTATTTTCAATTGCAAAAGCCTCCTTACCTGGGTGTGTATTGATGAAATTGCAATATACAAAAGTTAAACCTATTGCACGACGTCACTTGAGCTATTTCACAAACGTGTGCAATAGCAATGCAATGCGTATCACTATCACGACCGTGACTGGTTGATTCATTTCAAAACATTTGATCAATGAGTGGCGATAATAGGGGATCCATGTCCTTCCTATGATGCTTCTCTGGGATATATCATGTCATATACTATGCACCTGTCCTATATTGTCATAGTATCGCTGATGTTCTGACCTACCGTTTTGATGGTTCTAAAACCACGCAGTTTCATGGGGAAACAACCGTTCGAGCTGGCTCATCGAGGTACACTTTTAAACTGTTATTGCCATTATAGATTCATACTGTATCCGCTAGATGGCAAAACGAATTTAGTTGAATACTTCTACAATTTGCCGCTCGGTGGCAGCACTGAGGTTTCGTCATCTTTTGGTTCATAATACAAACGATCGAGATCAATATTTAGCGCATCCATCTATCTAAGACAATTATAACTGTATTAGAAAGGGAAAATGTATGCGATGTGCATGTACAAATTAGTAGGCACTAGGTGCTATTTTGACGAAGTTTGTTTTGTGTTTAAAAAAACCTAACTTTTCGACATTTCAAACTAAATATTAATAATGTTAGGATATATTTATGTATGTGTGCTACTCGTAACAATGTGGTGAGTATTCCACAAACAACATTTGGTCACAAGTTGGTACCCATCCTGATATGACCTTAAATGTTGCTAGGACGTAAAACAACAACGAACAAACTCCAGGGGCCGTATGCAGGTGTCGGTGTTACGGCTCCAAAACGCGTTTAGCGCAGGATTTCCCGTTTAGCGGCGGGATTTCCAGTTTAGCGAGCAAAATTCTGTATGCAGGAAGCGGTGTTACGGTAACACCGCGCGTTTACACTAAACCCGTTTCATAGCAGGTTTACGGTCGGTGTTAGCGTACGGTCCTACCCAAATCTATTCAATGCTGTCATATTTAACAGAATTACATACGCAATAAGTGAAATATGATTAAATTAACCCTAAATTCGAAGCAATATTAACGCTGCCGCCGTAACGGCGGCGATATTAACGGTTATATTTTCGAATCGACGAACGTAAAGTAAACAAATCGCCGCCGTCGCGACCGCCGCGTCGACGTCGACATCCATACTGGCCGACGTCTACGCATTGGCGGCAATGTATTAGCGATTTGTTTAGTTTACGCTCGTCGATTCGAAAATATAACCGTTTATATCGCCGCCGTTACGGCCGCAGCGTTAATATTGCTTCGAATTTACGGTTAATTTCATCAAATTTCACTTATTGCGTATCTAATTCTGTTAAATATGATAGCATTTAATATATTTAAGCCTAATATATGGGTAGAGACCCAGAGGGAATTCCCAAATCTATAAATAATTTCACGTTTAGCTAACACTGGCCGTTTAGGCGCTTCTGCATACCACTTGACATATTTCGCCCGGTCGGTGTTAGCTATACGCGTTTAGCGGCTAACCTAAAACTCGCGTAACACCGTTTCCTGCATATGGCCCCTGGTTTCCGCGATGCATGCACACTGAGCTGAAAGGCGCTGTCACATTACGGCGTATGGCGGGAGCGTATGGCGGCGTAGCGGCTTACGTCATATACGTCGCCATACGCCGCATACGCTACGCATACGCTACGCATACGCTACGCATACGCTACGCATACGCCGCCAGTGCCGCAACACGCCGGCGTATGTGAAGCCTATGATGCATACGCCGCCATACGCTTTCATAAATCCGTCCGTCCAAATTTTTTTGTGCATGCTCAAAAAAAACGCGACCTATGAGGGCGTATGGCCCATACTGTCAAAAAATGTCACAGCACGCTCCCATACGCTCCCATACGCTACACATACGCTACGCATACGCTACGCATACGCTATTCATACGCTCCTCATACGCTCAAACACACCCGAAAGTGGCACCCGATGGCGTACGTAGGTTTTCAATACGCTCCCGCCATACGCCGTAATGTGACAGCCCCTTAAGGTTGGGGGTCAACACGGGAAGCAAGATTAGTGCTAAGCTTGGATAGAGTCAGTATTTAAAGTTGCATGGTCCGATGGCGTTTGAATTTTTATTTTATTTTTTAGATAAATATATCAAATTGATCGTTATAACCTACTAATCATTAGTTCGGAGTAATTTTGATGAGAAATTGCTAGTTTTGAAGCAATTTGAGCTGAAAGAACCCAAAATACTTTTGACAAGCTTTCCAAAAGTCCTCGAGCCATGCCACGTATTGACATTTCGCGAGGACCATGTTATGTATGGTACTTGGAATGAGGGTCTGGCTAATTAGGCCACGAGATTGACCTAATTGCTTAATGAGTGTTCCTGTCTCAAATTTGGTGTCCAAAGGAATGAGGTAATAAATTCACTGATTATTCTTTATAGGCTGTCCACAATGCTTAACTAATGCACTAGTATGTAAGTTGGATATATAGAACCAAAATTAGAGAAGTGTTTTGGTTTTGAAAAAAAAATACTTTTCATCGGACCATGCTACATAATGATTATTGAATCCCCATTTGCATAAATATATTTTTTAAAGTGACTCCTGAGTTAGTGTTATCTGGACTTCTTGATCAGAACTATAAATATAGGTAGCAACTAATATATAAAACTATAACTATTGATCTACCCATATCTGACTCTAATTCTAAGTTTAAATATTTTTGGAATTAATTAAATCTAAATACATGGAGTATCAATTATGTCATCAAGAATGTGTTTCGGAGGCTTGCATAAAGGAATGCCGAGTCATATCCATAGTCTGTAGATGCTACAAACTATAATAAATAATGAAAGTGAAAAAAAAAATCAAAGTAATTCTGATTCTAGATTTTAATTTAAGCGTGTTTAGATGTAAATGCAAACGTGAAATGTGCTGAGAGGAACTTGCTTCAGAGTACTAATGCATTTAAGGTGACACTGAACAGGAGACCGTGCCTTTCTAAAAATGTACTAAGCTGACATGGAATTTTTTTAAAGCATGTCTTTTAAACATGCACCATTTTATTTGGTATTTGAGTTCTATTTTCTTGTAGTTTTGTGCTAGTTTCTCTGGTTCGCACTACTATCCAATACATTAATTATAGCTGCGTTTACACGGGCGAGTTAAAACGCCCCAGCTGGAACCAGTTGCCTAGAACGTTTTAAATGTGTCCGTGTAAATGCGCCACTGCGCCGTTTTAGGGCTGAAACGTTTCAGCTGGAACGTTCCGCGAATACCACCTCCTGAGGTGGTCTACAGGAAACGTTTCAGCTGGTTCCCAGGCGGCGATTGTGTACAATAGCAGTGCTCGCCGGCAACAGGAAGAGCAGTAGCTAATCGCTGGTGCCCGGCAGTGTTAGGGCCCGATTACGCCGAAATCTAGTGAATGTGATCATATTTAACAGAATTACAGACTCAAATAATGAAATTTAATTAAATTAACCTTAAATTCCAAGCGATATTAACGTAGCAGCTATATCGGCGTCGAATCGCTGAGTGTAAACAAAACAAATAGCAGTGTTCGCCGGCAACAGGGGGAGCAGTAGCTAATCGCTGGTGCCCGGCAGTGTTAGGGTCCGATTACGCCGAAATCTAGTAAATGTGATCATATTTAACAGAATTACAGACTCAAATAATGAAATTTAATTAAATTAACCTTAAATTCCAAGCGATATTAACGTAGCAGCTACATCGGCGTCGAATCGCCGAGTGTAAACAAAACAAATAGCAGTGCTCGCCGGCAACAGGGGGAAAATCCGCGCATGCGCAGAAGCCACGACACTTCTGAAAATACGACACCGTGTAAACGCGCCACGAGAACGTTTCAGGTAGAACGCTTTGTCTTGAATCGTTTTACTTTTGGCCGTGTAAACGCATCTTATGAAGCCCTACCCAGAACGCGTGCCCTCGATACTTCCACCAGAGGGCGGGTTGGTGGAGGAAATCGTCTAAACTCGAAGGAACACTTCAAACAGCATACACCAGGCGCCGCCACTAGGCGCAGAATTGTCTGAGCCCTCAAGTTGACACGAAATCTGACCATTCATTCACATATCCCACATTGGACGTTGCTGTCGCTACACAAAGTTTACATCATTATTGCCTACAATTTACAAGACAAACTAACAATCAGCTATACGTTACTCTCAAGCTGGGTGAAAGGTTTGTAGATGTGTCGTCTGCCAAGCAACAGGGCCACAGCTCTGATACTTTCTAATAACAGTCACACAGGTAGGTTTCATTTGTTTAAATTCAAATTTTGTACCTTAATCATGCCAATTTGCGTTATTCGCCACAATATTCTTAATCAAATCTCCAATTGGTATTCGAAGCTAAAACCTACAAGATTAATGCCGACGTTCACGTTACAATTCTGATACCATGGGCTTCACCAGTAACAAGTTCTATTACACTGCCTTATGCTAGGTACACACCTACCGTTTTTCCGCACCCACCTACCGTATTCGATCTAAAATTGCCAAAAAGTCTTGAGGTGTGCACTCCCCTAGCACACCTACCGATTGCGATTCGCGACTTAAAACTCAATTTTAGGGCTAAAAGTGCTTCCTTACGATTGCGATTCGCGATTCGAAAAATGAATCGGCCCGTTTTCAGTTTTAATCGGGTCGGGTTGGGTTGCGAGTTTTAGTGCGCGAGTCGTAAATGGTAGGTGTGTACCTAGCATTAGTATTCCCTTATATGCAGCAACAAACGCCGAATAAGTGCACCTGTATCCAAGTTCGATATTTAAGATCAAATCTAAAAAAGTGTTTAACTTTTTTAAAGTTGCTAGTTCATCGGACCAGACAACTTTAAATTGAAAAGAACAACCGAGAAATAGACACACGACACACACATGGCCCACTAAATCTTATATTTAGAGTAACAGATCTGCGAAACTATAATATTAACTAAGTCAGTACTAGTTAGGTTTACAGGCCTGTATAGCATTACTTGACTGCCGCTGGAGAGCGGCAGTCAAGTAATGAAAGCAGTCTTTGTCGCATAGCGACCGACAGCATGATGATGATGATAATGATGATAGCTGCTGTTAGGGACCAATGTGATGAGCATATTAATTTATTACATGTCCAATGGTGAAGTAGTCTTTCACTTTCAACGGTTCCATATAGTCTCTTTCACTGTCTATCCTTATTATAGTTCATCTTGATTCTCTTTCGCTATCCATGGACGATGAAAGCAACAACTACATTATAGGGATATATTATATTATTCTTTTGGGGCAAGAATATATCTATAGCGGTTCATAAAACTACTTAAAGCTGCATAGTCCCATGAAGCATCACATTTTCAAAACCAAAACAATTATCTGGAATTGATTCTACATATCTAACTTAGATACTGATGCACGTATTAAGCATTTGTTGCCACACAGCAGGGAATACTGAGGCAATTTAATAGAACCTGTTACTGCTAAAAGCCTATGGTGTCAGAGTTTTGGCAAGCTTGCCAAAACTAATTTGACATGTTTGCACTTCAAATAACTCAAAACATAACTGTTTAAAATAAACAGGACTTGAAGCTAAAGTAAGGTCGATTATAATGATCAGGTTAATCTATTTATCTCAGAAAAATTACAGAAACTCAACACCATTGGACTATGCAACTTTAAAGTCGCCAGGTATACCCCTGGTATACCTCACCCAGATACAAACGAATCCAGCATCAAAAGCTCTCTAGACATACATTTGCTTAGTTTTTTCAGTTCATGCAACTGAACATGTGGGAGGAGAGTGTTGAGGTCTGTGATGTATGAATGACATCATAGGTGGGATTCCCTCATCACATGACCTAGAGGGGTTCCCCACACACAGGGGAAGCCATGGCAACCACCAAGATGCCAGCCACAGAAAGCTCTCAATTCAACTTTTAAAGTCTATTAATCTCTATGATTTAATCACTTATTCAGACACAAAGTAGCTGGTTATGAGAAATAAACACTTGAATTTTATATTTAGAATTTTAGATTGCAACTTCTAACATTTTTCTTTATATGGTTGTCTAAAAGCATTGTCAGTGCTGCTGGACTAACTACAACACAACAGGAGCAACCAATTTCAGCACTCTCCCCACCATGTATACATTTGCATAAGCCTAAAACCTGCAATGGTATGCTTGGAGAGCATTTGTCGGAGTACGGTACGAGTCTCAGCGGCCTATACCTGGTCCGTTTAAGCAATGCCTCTTATTCTCACCAAGGTTAATAAGTAGTGTGTACAGGTCCTTCCCCCGCCCCCCCCCCACACACCATACACCTTCACCATTCGGTAACACACTGGAAACCAAGCTACTGGAAAACACACGCAGATTACCGCGACAAATGACACGTTTGGAAAACACACAACTAATATTTGCGCACACTTGAGTGCATTGGCCGCTGTATTGGCGTGTGGTAAAACTGGGGTTGGTGTGTAAGTGGAGGTAGGTAGGGCATGTACTGTATATAACATAAGCCTACATCACCCGATCAACGGAATTACCGATGGAGTTTTATATAAGGTGATCTGGGCATTTTAGGGTTCCAATTACTGCAGACATCGCCTTATTTATTTTCTGATGCGAACCTTGCAATTGTACTTGTGATTCTTAACTAAGAACACACACATATATATATATATATATATATAGCCCCCCCCCCTCCTTGCTCACACAATCGCTCCCCCCGACAGTTTTCCCTTTCCTGTCGGGCCTATACCAGTATATCAGTATATAATTATTATATACACATATGTATACATATCCATACTATATATACTATATCATCATCATCATCATCATCATCATCATGCTGTTGGTCGCGATGCGACAAAGACTGCTTTCATTACTTGACTGCCGCTCTCCATTTAATACGGAAGATGAGCTCGAGCAGCACGGTCCTTGGTAACCCGGGCGATGACCGAGCCGGTATGGTGTTTTGTGCAGTTGTACATTTCATGAAAGCTACCTGCAAAAGTGTTGAAGTGCTGCTGGCTTTTGCAAGTTACCAGCGGCACTCTCTCGGGGAGCAAATAGAGGTTTCACACCGGCAAGAACATGTCAAGACATATATATATATACTATATAAACAGGATATATACACATGATAATATATACACAGAATATATTCAACATATACGTAGGCTATATATAAGGCTATATATACAGGTTATGAACATGATATATACATATACATGATATATACATATACATGATATATATATATACACAGGATTCACATACCTCACCTATACATACATAAACATAATATATATACACAAGATATACATACCTCACCTATATATAGATATACATGATATATATACACAGGATATACATACCCCACCTATATATACATTTGCATGATATGTATATATATACCTCGCCTATATACACATATACATGGGTTAGGGTTTGGGGTTGGGGTTGGGGGTTGGGGCTGGGGTTGGGGTTAGGGGATGGGGGGTTGGGGTCACAACTAAATGATATTCTAAAATTTCGACAACCACGCTGGTTTATGGAGGGGGTAGAGATATAAACTTAGAACTGTTCCCGATCCCCGATGGTTGAGGTTCATGAGAACCTATAACGGGTGCGCGTGTGCGTGCGCGTGTGCGTGTGCGTGCGTGTGAGTGACGGTCTTTGTCCATGGCTGTGGACATCCCGTCTTTACGTGGTACATCTTGACAACTCAGATCAGATAGATGCTCCAAACATCCCATCATTTATTAATATTGTCAAATATCCCAACATCCAATTTTATTTAAAAAAATATAGCACACTGGATTTTGAATGCAACACAAGATACATCTCAGTTATTTCCATAAAACATCTAAACCGAAGCGGCTCGGATACTTGAAAATCCCAATCGACACATTTCTATTGCAATAATTTGTCATGGAAACCTACACGACCTAACCCATTTGTTTCCATTATAAATATGCATTGCATTTACTTCATTACGTTATGTCATTACATTAAATTTTACACCATGAACATTTCATAAACAACTTTTTGAAATCCTAATCTTTTGTATAGAATATAATCATTTTGCATTAATAGTTCTAAAGGACATAACTATTTTCCATTAATATTTTTATTTGAACAAATTAGATGTCCTCCATCCCCACATATTAAATTTGCTAAAATATTACAAAGTGGAGTCTTCTCCCAGCGCTATAAAATCGCGAGGAGTGTGCACTGTCACAAATCGGTACCCGTCTTGATATGACCTTAGATGTTGCCAGGACATAAAACTCCAACAACCAACTAACCATCTCACCACCTCACCTGGTGCTTGGCATTACCAACCGGGTTAGGACTAGTTGGCTCAATGTCAGGATAATATGACTGAGTGGGATATTGCATCATGGCGGACAGCACCATTGAGTTTGCATTGTCGCAATCCGCACACATCCCAACATGTCCGCAGATGTTGCTAGGGCATAACAACTCGATCAATCAAGGCAAAATAAATACACACAAGACGTGGAAAATCAGGTGATATAAAGAAGAGAACCAAATATGTAACCTCAAGTTGTTGTCATGATACGTCATTGGTTTCAATTACACCCACGGCTATTCAAACACCCTCTCCGCTTCCTCAGTGCCTTCTCACACTGCCTCTCCTACACCCCCCCCCCCCCCAGCCCTCTTCCCCTACAACCTATCATTCTCCCCTCTCATACCCCCCACTCTTCCCACCACCTCTTCCCCCCGACTCCCCCTCTTCTCATACAATTCCTCATTTTCCCTTCTTCCATACTCTTACCTACTCCTCCCACCTCTTCCCCTATAGCCACCCATTCTTCCCTCTCCCACTCTTACCCAATCTCCCTCAATCTCCACCCCAAGCCTCTCACCTCCCCTCTCTATCACCCCCTTCCCACCCACGACCCCACTCCTACTCTCCTATCTCTCACTTCCATCCATTCTCCAGAAAATCAGGAGGAATAAAGAAGAATCAAAGCAACTAAATGTAATACAAATGGCAGTCTTTGTTTATGTAACCGCAGGCTGTTATCGTGATGGGTCATTGGTTCAGATAAATGACACCCACTCACTTACACTTACAGTTAGACACACACCCTTGCCCCCTTCCCTTCTCCCATCCCCTCCTCATCCTCATCCTATCCCCCCCCCCCATCTCCCCTCCCCGATCCGCCCTCTCCCTTACATCCCCCTATACCTCCTCCCCACACTGACCCCTCTCCTTATCCTACCCCTCCTTTTATTGCCCTTCTTTCCAGTCTCCCCCTTCTTCCAATCCCATTTCTTCAATACATTCCCCCCCTCTGCTCTTCCCATCCCCACCCTCTTTGCCCCCTTCTCCTTCCTTCCCCCATTAACCCTCTCCCCCATGCGCTACTCTCCTGTCCCCCCATCTCCCACACATCTCCAATATAGCCCCACCCCAGCCGTCCCCACCTCACTCCACCCCTTCCCTCATTCCCAGCGGAGCCCTCGCCGCCCGCCCGCTCCCTCGCCCTACCTCCCCTCTCTATCGCCCTACTTTCCTTCATTCCACAGTCTCCGCCTGCTTCCAACCCTATTCTTTCAATAGGCCTACTTTCTCCCTCTCCTCTTCCCCCCCCCCCCCCCCCCCCCCCCTCTTCTTCTAACCTCCCTTCCCATTAACCCCCCCCCCCCCCCGACATGCTACTCTCCGCCCCCATACACCAATACACCCCTTCCCCAACCATCAATCCCCCCTCACCACACCCCTTCCCTCATTCCCGCCGGAGACCCCTCCGCCCGCCCGTCCCTCCGCCCTGCCCCTCCGCCCCACCCGCCCGGTGCAGTGGCGGCCGGCTCGCCCTGTTTGTTTTCGCGCCAGACAGCGCTGACGCTGATGGATGACTACCGGTCGTCGCGTTCAGGCAATAGCTCGCCACAAACGCCCTTTAATTGTGTACGCCGATGAAATACGAGGCCCATGTCAACGGGCCGACAGCAGCGGCGGCGGGAGCGGCGGCGATACAGGCCGGTGGCGGCGGTGGTGGCGACGGCGGTGGCGACGGGCTGGGGCGCCGGGCCCGGGGACCGCTTGCCGGTGAGAGGCGCCCCGGCGACGGTGTGCCGGTTGCCCCGGGCTGCCCGGCACGCTGGCGGCGCCCCCCGCTCGGACGGGGGCCTGGCCGCCCGCCCGCCCGCCCGCCCTCCCGCCCGCTCACCGGTCGATGCGGAGAACAAATTGAGGAAGCCGTGACTGACATGTCGGATATTTTCAGCAAACATTGACGTCGGGGGGCTCTTCCTGACTCATTGTTTTTTCTATGATGATAAAAGATGGTTCTACTGCTTTTTGAGGGTGGTAACAGCACTGGCAGAGGGCGGTGCATGTAGTGTAAAATAAAGGGGGAAGTTAATAGAGACTCGGCTATCTGAGTGGGCTAGATGCCATCTATAGGGAATAATGTATGGAACACGGAACAACAGGCAACGCTGCGATTGATAAATGCACATTGGTTTGGTTTAGTTTGAAGAAAATCCAGAGCAGGCACCAGTGCCATGTAAATGAAGATTTATACTGCCTATTATGGATAAGTCTGAATAGACTTGTTTTCAGCATTAGACAGTTTGTCGATAGAAAGTCCGAATCTACACTTTTTCTGACCCAAGGGATTTTTAACCTCCCACACCACATAGACATGGTATGAGAGCTACTGGCCTTTGATGATACTGTAAGTTATACACAGTGGTGGAAATCCAAATTGGCAGAGGTGGGGGCATGTTCCAAGCTGCAGATTTGCTTAGGTGAGTTATTTGTACCATGTTCGTACAACAGTCTGCCTTTTGGCTAAGACGATGAATTCACATAATATCGTGACCATACTATGAAAAGGTTCTATCTGACAAAGTGACCGAATTGGTGTTATGGATGTAAAAATGTTCTATCTACAAAAGGCTATCATGCACAACTGTTTCTCAACTGGTATTTCTCACTGAGATATATTAAAAATAATATTGTTCTATCTGCTTGGCTATCATGCAGTTACACAGCTTCAGTCCTCATTATCTCGAAAGCACCATTTTGTCAGATAGAACCTTTTTATAGTATAATAGTAAGGTCACGATATACATTACCGAGTTCACTGAAAACTTTGGACCCCATCAAAATGGTGTCGAAACCGACAAACACAGAAACTAAACACAAATTATAAAAGGAAAATGATTTAAAACCTACTGAAATAGAACCCAAAATAATATAAAATTCTCCAATGCTATAGAACAACTCTGCTGCAAAACACCATCTCAAGTAAGTTGACAAGCCTCTCATCACAAACTAGAAATTACATCGACAATTAATCCAGCAAACTACTTAATAGAGGAGACAATTTGTAATAGTTTTCTTAAAGGGTCTATTACATTATTAGATACTAGCAATACATCGACATGATACTCTTACTTAAGTCGAAGGCGAGCTTTTGAATAGGTGACTATTTCAATGAGCTACTAGTACTAGGCCTACCAGTACTACTGTACTTGTATAGTAGTAATACTAATAGATCATATACGAACGAATCCCGATAAGACCCCCCCACCCCCCACCCCCCACCCCCACCCCCACCCCCACCCCCACCCGCACACACCCTCTGGAATGGATGTTGTGCATGAAATGAGCATGCACCATGCAAATAGACACAGCAGGAAAACACAGGGTTCAAATTCTGTGACAACCGCGTTGATTGATGGTGGCTTATAAGTATAGTGCTATCCAACTGAGGTTCCATGCTGCCGGCACCATGTGCTATGTATGATGTGTGCATAGAATTAAGAGGAGGTTGCTATGCACAATGTGTGGTTTTAATCAGAAATTAGTTGCTAAATACTAAAAGAATCAAAATTGGGTTGCTATGTATAGGCCTACTGTAATACTAATACTGATAGTAATAGAATCAGGTGTTTTCTCTGTATAATGTAATATCATCAGAAGGAGGTTGCTATGTTTGTGTGCAAGGAGGTTGCTATGTACACTTTAATAGAATCTGAAGGTGGTTGCTATGTATAATTAGAATCAGAAGCAGGGTGCCATGTATACTGTAATATAATCTGAAGGTGGTTTCTATGTAAACCGTGTGCATAGAATCAGAAGGAGGTTGCTATAGAAAACTGTGTGCATAGAATCAGAAGGTTGCCATGCATACTGTGTGCATAGAATCAGAGGGTTGCCATGCATACTGTGTGCATAGAATCAGAAGGTGGTTGCTATAGAAAACTGTGTGAATAGAATCAGAAGGTTGCCATGCATACTGTGTGCATAGAATCAGAGGGTTGCCATGCATACTGTGTGCATAGAATCAGAGGGTTGCCATGCATACTGAGTGCATAGAATCAGAGGGTTGCAATGCATACTGTATACATAGAATCAGAGGGTTGCCATGCATACTGTGTGCACAGAATCAGAGGGTTGCCATGTATAATGTGTGCATATAATCAGAAGGAGGTTACTATAGAAAACTGTGTGCATAGAATCAGAGGGTTGCCATGCATACTGTGTGCATAGAATTAGAAGGTTGCCATGCATACTGTGTGAATAGAATCAGAGGGTTGCCATGCATACTGTGTGCATAGAATCAGAGGGTTGCCATGCATACTGTGTGCATAGAATCAGAGGGTTGCCATGCATACTGTGTGCTTCGAATCAGAAGGAGGTTGCTATAGAAAACTGTGCATAGAATCAGAGGCTTGCCGTGCATACTGTGTGCATAGAATCAGAAGGAGGTTGCTATAGAAAACTGTGTGCATAGAATCAGAAGGTTGCCATGCATACTGTGTGCATAGAATCAGAGGGTTGCCATACATACTGTGTGCATATAATCAGAGGGTTGCCATGCATACTGTGTGCATAGAATTAGAAGGAGTTTGCTATAGAAACTGTGTGCATAGAATCAGAGGGTTGCCATGCATACTGTGTGCATATAATCAGAAGGAGGTTGCTATAGAAAACTGTGTGCATAGAATCAGAAGGTTGTCATGCATACTGTGTGCATAGAATCAGAAGGTTGTCATGCATACTGTGTGCATAGAATCAGAGGGTTGCCATGCATACCATGTGCATATAATCAGAGGGTTGCCATGCATACTGTGTGCATAGAATCAGAGGGTTGCCATGCATACTGTGTGCATAGAATCAGAGGGTTGCCATGCATACTGTGTGCATAGAATCAGAAGGAGGTTGCTTTGCATATCATATAGAATCGGAAGGAGGTTGCTACATATACTGTAAGATAATTACAAGGAGGTTCCTATCTATAATGCATACATAGAAACAGAAGGAGTTTGCTATGCATAATGTGTGCATAGAATCATATTTAGTTGCTATGTATATCATAATAGAATCAGAAGGAGGTTACTATCTATGTATGCATAGTATTAGAAGGAGTTTGCCATGTAATGCTGTATAATTTTGCACAGAATCAAAAGGAGGTTGCTTAGGCCTCCTGCAACAGAATCAGAATGGTTGCTATGTATAATGTGTGCATAGAATCAGAAGTTGGTTGCTATGTACAATTTGTCGTGTTGAACATCAAGATAAGGTTGACAGCACTTTCTCTTTGCTGATAACAAAGATACCACTGCATTGTCCGATGATGTGTTCAGTTCGATGTCACCTACACCAGACTTGTCCATATCCGATATCTGATTATATCTTAAGCATTTTGCTTAATGCACCTGTCACACCTTACCGGACTGAGTACTGGAAACCACCGGACAAAGAATTGTCTAGTCCGTTGCTCTCCGGTACACAAAATGTATCGAAATGTATCAAAATGGAGTGTAATTGGGTCAATTGGCGCAGGACAACTGGATAAGTACCATACATGTACCATACATGTACCGGACGAGAACCGGACACGTAACGGATGGGTACCGGACATGTACTGGACAAAACGGACAAACCGGACACCAACGGATGGGTACCAGACATGTACGGATGGGTACTGGACATGTACCGGACAAACCGGACACCAACCGGACACCTCACTCCGGCGGTGTCCGGTAAAAGTTTTGTGCATGTTCAAAACTTGTACCGGACACAACTGGACACCACCGGACACCGCCGGATGGGTACCGGACATGTACCGGACATTGCCATACAGTACCGGACAGTGTCCGGTTCTCGTACAGTTCCCCAGACCGGTAAGGTGTGACTGGGCCTTAAATGTTAAACTACATATAAATTCGAGGTTCTACTGATTAAACTGGCAGAGCTCGTAAAACTAAAGTAACTGATTAAATACAGAATCTGAACCCTGATACCTATAGATTGTGAAAATCTGTTTCACATCTTAAAGTTGCATAGTCCGATAGTTTTGAATTTATGTATTTTTTCTGAGATAAATATATGAGATCGATCATTAGTATCTACTTTACATTAGTTCAAAGTTACTTTTATTTTAAATGGTAAACCTTTGAGATATTTTGAGTGCAAACATAGAAAATAATTTTGGCAAGCTTGCCAAAACTCTGACACCATAGACTTCTGCAGCAACAGCTTCTGTTAAATTGACTCAGTATTTCCTTCTACGCAGAAACAAATGCTTAATAAGTGCATCAGTATCTAAGGTAGATATGTAGAATCAAATCTAGATAATTGGTTTGGTTTTGAAAATTTGATATTTCATCGGACTATGCATCTTAAAATTCAACCAAGTTTACAAACTCCATATCGGGCAATAACTGCTTAATATTCAGCGCGTAAATCCCGACCCCCTCCCGACTACCACCACCCCATCACCATATCATTGAGGAGAATTCTCAACCAAACTAATTGTTAATCCTAGAGCAAAATTCCACCACAAAGCAGCCTATCTTAACACCACCGCAGTCAACTTGTTTGATGTAAACTCGCTCACAAAGGCAGTAAACCCAATAACAAACATTCACCCAGAGGAAATGAAAGGGTGCACGCAAAGCTTTGGATAATTGCAAAAGCTAATCGGCTGTCATTGCCATAGTCGCCGACGCGTCTGCTACTAAAATATCGCTCCTTAAGTGTTCCCGCCATTTTTTCAATGCCGTCTATGCCGGCACCGATCATCGTCTGCTTTCATCTCTCAGGTGTGACTAATTAGTATGCATAACGGAGGGGGGGGGTGGTGGCACCTGGCGGCTGGCGGAGACACCACAGAGCGCGCATGAATACAACACCGGCCTCCTACTTCGCCAGAGCGGAACCGGAAGTATTGTCTCGGTCACGTTCCGTCAGCACACGGCACCCGCTGATTAGCGCTGGAAGACGACTGAGGCGCCCCCTCACAGTAGCTGCTTGAGTTAATTATGACGGCAAGCCGGCAACGGGCAAACATACGCGCGCTTATACCCGTGCGCTTTGATTTGGAGTGCATTGTTCTCGAGTTTTGATTTTTACTCACGCGTGGAATGTAATTGATTATCTAGTCACGTGATTCTGCCCCCCCCCCCGTCCCATGATCCAACAATGCGTCTTCAAATAGTGCGGTCCCTTAAGCACTTCTGTGCTTTGCCGATATCTGGATTTTGAATAGTGTTTTATTTATATTTTTATTTATCCCTGTTAGTCCTGATTACACAAGCAAATTGCATCGCATCGTCACATCCATCAATTACAGCTGTCGCTCGCTGGATAATCTCTCTTTATTATTTAGGATGCTTGTACTTGTAGTCAGTATGGCTTAGCATACATATTTTACAATCAGAGATATCCCGCAACCACTCCAATTTTATTTACAAGTGTGGTACGTTACTGGTGTTTGTTTATTGTTGTTTTATGTCCTAGCAACATCTAAGGTCATATCAGGACATTAAGTTATTGATTATCAGCTTTAGGATACTGACGTACTAAAATAGTAAATGAAACAGTTACTTTATAGTGCAACACCACATGATCACAGAGTTGTAGGTTCCCAGCCAAAACAGCCACTGGTATTACACATACCATAAATATATATATATATATATATATATATATATATATATAAATATATATATATATGTGAAGTGGGTGAGACTACACTCGAGCTATGACCATTGTGGGTTTGGGCCGAGCAACCCACATTCTGAAATACGGGCTGCTCGCCGGGACAGGCCCGCATCGGCCATCAAATGCGGGGCCGGGTTTACGGCCATAACGCATTGCTAGGAGACGCCGATTGCGACTTTCCTAGCAATGGTGGAAGGTCGAGCGCTCGGGCTCCGACCCATCAGACGTGTTTTTGCACACTCTGATATTTTAGATGAGATTTAGGCCTTTATTGTCGGAATTCTGAATTCTTTTAAAGTAATCATGGTGGGAAGGGTTGAATTTATGCGTATTCGTTATTATTAGCGAATCAGATTGTATCAGGAGAGTAAGAATAAAGCCGTGAGCTCTTAAAAGTGATTGGAACGTTCCTTGCATTCTTTACTATTCTCCAGTCTTTACCTATCTTAACTTCTATGGTCAACTTGATATTGATATTCAATTATTCTATATGTAATGAAGGGCCTTCTGCCTGGTAGGCCTTAAACAGCCGATCAACCCTTCTGCGGGGATATAATAGTCATCTTCTTAATAAAAAAACGGAATTAACGTAATGATATTTAACTGAGTAAAACATTAACATAGGCTGTTTATAAGTGGCAGCGGCAGCACAACATAGGGTGTCAGCCTAGATCTGGATTAACTAAAGTATATTAACACACACCAAATGGCGGGGAGGAGAGCCAGTTGAGTTAGTTGAAACAATAAGTAACTTCTTTCTTATATAAATGCGGGGGAGGGACAAACCATATTTCTAGGGTACTCTGGCTGTCCGCCCTTAGCCCGGGAATTACACTGATGGAGGCGGTCGACCTGCAGATGGGACGAGAGGCGGCGGTGGCCCACGGCAGGCAATTCACTCCAGGAAATTCACTCAGAAATCATTATGGAAATTAATACATTAGGCTCGCCTTATGCGGGGGCGAAATAGCCAAACGGTTAAATATATATCATCTCCTCTCCCTTGTATATGGTAGGGTGTTGATACATACTGCATACCACATGACTTACCCTCCATATTTTTAATAAGATTATTTGAGTCTAGGCATACCTAAATACAACACAAGTATAATTGGTTGAGAATGCTGAATCTGGCTGGCCACACAATAATATAAGACCTTTAAAAAAATTCAGATTGGGCAAAATCTGGAAACAAATGGCAGATGATAGTGGGTCTCGGCTCCCACACGAGTGGCTCGAACCACAAACTTAGTAGTCCAGGCCACTCATGTCCAATCACTGAGCAGACTGACAGTGCCTGCCGATAAATAATAATATAATATAATATCTCTCACAATATATTCAACACAAAACACCCTTGTGATATAGATTAGTATGATGTAGATCTGTGTGGTGTTGATGAATGTGATGGTCGAATGAGCTGAGCATCCGTCTCCCGTTTTGGTGGATCGTGGGACTCGAACCCACGGGTTCAAACCCTATTCGAATCAAACCAATGACTTAAAATGTTTACTTATCACTTCCTTGTCAGGTATTCGGCATTATTAGGATAGGGCAAGGACTGGTTGGAAAATGTGAGTGGGATATCAGGTCATGGTGCTAGTGTCCTGGTCTCCTAGTAGAGCACAACTATAAAGTCGCCATGAGTGCCCACTGCCACGTCAATACCCATTCTGATATGACCTGATGTTGCCAGGACGTAAAACCCCACCAACCAACCAACACCCCACTCTTCTCTTCTATGCACGCTCTCATCTATGCATACTTTCCCTCTCACTCTCAGTCTTTCGTCTTATCCCATCTACACTTTGTCACTCTCCTCCCCTGCCAAGTTAATCTATCCCCGCTGCATATTATTAACCACACTCTCCATCTCAACTATGCCTTCTCCAACTCTCTTCCTCCAATTTGATCTCATCCAATACCCTGTCCCTTCTCTCTTCTCCCTCCTCTCATATCTACGCCTGCTCCACCCACTCTGCCGTTTCCAATCCCATCTCCACATTCCCCCCCCCCCCCCCCCCCCTTCATCAATCCTGTAATCTACACCCTCTCTCCCCTCTCACCCCCTCCCATTCTCTCCCCCTCCCCTCTCCTCCCTTCCCCCTGTCACTTCACCCTCTCGCCCCTCTCCCCTCATCTTTCCCCCACCCTCACCCTCCACCCAATCCCCCAACTCTCTCCCCCCACCCTCTCCCCTCCTCGTGCCCGTACCCACTCACTCTCTCCCTCTCTCCTCTCCCCCTCTTCTCTCCTCTCAACCCCCCCCGCCCTCTCCCATCACCCTCTCGCCTCGCCCCCATCCTCTCCTCTTGCCGGTCATCACTCACTCTGCCCCCTCCCCTCTCCCCCCTTCCCCTCTCCCTTCACCCTCTCGCCCCCACCCTCTCCCCTCCTCTTGCCCGTCCCCACTCACTCTCTCACCCGCCGCCCGCCCGTCCGCGGGGCCAAGGTGCCGGCGACAGCCCGGGTGTCAGACTCCTGACACCAGGCGGAGTTCTGGAGCACCGTGGAGGACGCTGGCTGCCCGGGGAAAGGTGACCCCTGAAGGAGCCGGGCGGCGCGTGTCCCGACATGCACCGCGCGGGGCCCGGCTCTCGGCGCTAGCCTCATCGCCTCGCCACCAGGGGGTGTCCATGTCGGGTGGATCTATGTCTGCCTCCTCATCCACACTATTTAAATTGATGTAACGCTACTTGTATTGCCCGCTACAGTGACTGACACCCCACCCCGATCGAACGCACATGAATATACATGGCGGGGGGTGGGTGTGGGGGGCTTGCGGGTGAGGGGATATGGGGCTGGGTGTGCGTGGGGGGGGGGGGAGGGGTAGGGGGAGGGAGGAGGGATGGGGTGGAGAACTGACACAGAGGGTGACCGCTACCTTGGCTGGTGGCTTGGCTGGTGGCTTGGCTGTTGGCTTGGCTGTTGGCTTGGTGGCTTGGTGGCTTGGTGGCTTGGTGGCTTGGTGGTTTGGTGGCTTGGTGGCTTGGTGGCTTGGCTGGTGGCTTGATGGCTTGATGGCTTGGTGGCTTGGTGGTTTGGTGGTTCGCTTGGTGGCTTGGTGGTTTGGCGGCTTGCTTGGCGGCTTGCTTGGTGGCTTGCTTGGCAGCTTGCTTGGTGGCTTGCTTGGCGGCTTGCTTGGTGGCTTGCTTGCAAGTTGCAGCCACACAATATTTAAGCCAGTCCTCGTCACCAATTTGGGCATAACAAAAATATAATCGCGCTGCTGTCGGGTTTCGGACATTTGCATTTAAATGTGGTTTCTGCGCGACGGATGAAATTTTCATTCAAATGCGACACTGGCGGTCGTTATGGCCGCGCGGGCCGCGCGTCTCTCTTCAGTTTCAATCAGGGCATTGTTGACGGTCGGGGTTCGGGTGTCGCCGGCTGGAGGGTCCGGGGCTGCCCAGCCCAGTGCCGGAGAAGCCGGGATGGGGTTACTGGAGACACCTCGGCTTCCTCGGGTGCTACTCTTCTCACCTACCTCTGATTACCATGTTAACTCTGGCCAGCAACCAACCAGCAGGCGGCGCTGGTTGGCGCTGGCTGGCCGACGGTTTGGCCTCTCTCCCTTGTTGATGTTGATGATGCTGTTGTTGTTATTGTTGGAAGTTTCAGGGCAATAATAAGTTTCAGGGCAATAATAAATACCAAATAATGAGGACTAATTAATGGATAACATATGAACACTAGTACTTACTCATTACCTTTTCTTTTAGTTATTATTTATAACAGAGAGCATGTATAGATGAGAGGGACAGCTCTCATACTAGATCGTCTAACACTGTTCAACAACCACCACTTGGAGCACCACAGTCGGCAGCTGTTACTAACAGCTGCCGACTGTGGCGCTCCAAGTGGTGGTTGTTGAACAGTTCATGACACAGCTGTACGCGTACCCAAACTCAAGGCATTGCCAATGGTCATGTGCAATCTTCATACAGAAAAAGTGAAATATCTCTAAAACCACACCACCTAGAAACAAATCGTTTGGTACACATATAGAAAACATGTTTACCAACAAGATTATATTAAAGTTATACAGTTAGAGTTCTGGATTTCTATTAATTTTGAATAAACTAAACGTTTTGCACCACACATGCAGCAAACTCAATGCTTGGTCAATGGCGGTGAGCAATCTTCATACAGAAAAAGTCAAATATCTGTAAAACCACATGACCTAGACACAAACCGCTTGGAAGACATATAGAAAACATGTTTACCAAAAAGATTTTATTACATTTATAAGGTTAGGGTTCTGGATTTCTATTAACTTTGAATAAAACTAATGTTTTGCACTGCGCATACCGGTAAACTCAGGGCTTGTTCAACAATGACCGTGAGAGGCGCCACTGAGGCCTGTGGTACCGATTTTCGCGGGAGTTATCCCTCTCATCTATATACACAGTCTCTGTTTATAATAAAGAAGTTGGTCATAGTGAGCATAGTTGGTAAATAATATATATATAATGAATGATAAAATTAATAATGAAAAAATAAAAATGAATAACAAATAATACATAATAATAATACAAATAAAATACTAATAATAGATAATAATATATAATAATAAGTAATACATATTTTTTTAATGAAAAAGAAAAAAAGATATATATATATATAATTATAAAACAACAAAAAATATACAAGACACCAACATATTTGATGTTATTTACCACTAGGGAGAATGCTTGTTCTTTTATATTTGTTGATGTAACCCTTCTATTAAATATTATTTAATGTAACCCTTCTATTAAATATTATTTATGTAAACATAGTACATTTAATAACATATACATTTATATATAAATGTATCTATATTTATATGTCAGATATTGGGACCGACTTTAAGTGGTCCATTTAGGGGGGTAGTCGGTTTAGGGAGTTAAAATATGGTTACAATGGCATTTTTGGGACCCAAATAAAGCGATCGATATAGGGGAGTGGTCAATCTGTGGAGGTGCTAGGTTAGAGAGGTTTTGCTATATATATATATATATATATATGCATAGATAGGATAATCACTTATCAATGTATAAAAAGGTGGAGCGGCTCATCTCCGATTACCGGCTGTATTATTACTGCCCAGTAGGTTATTCGCGTGTGTAACGAAAATTAAGTTGGTTTGGCCTAATATGGCCTGATGGGAGCGATCCCTCCGCCTGCTACTGCAGCGCCACTGCGTGTTCGTGCCTGCGCCCCTCTGTTTTGGCCAGTGCGCACGGGGTTTTCAAGCTTGACAGTGTATGTAATCAGCACGAGAAATATAAATCAGTACAATTGGTGACCAATAAAGGTAAGTCGATAGCTCATGGGATCAATGACGTCATGCATTCATTCCATTCATACACTCACACACCTATCTATTAATAAACTGGCAAAGTGTATATGAAAGAGAGCTCGAGGCTGACACTCGATATGATTAGGTTATCGGATATGGGGAGTGGGTTGAGCAGGCACGGGCTAGGTAGAATGTCTGTGTACAAAGAGAGAGAGAAAGCCTGGGTATATCTGGAAGGGATGTGTGTTACATTATGGGTGTAGTATGTCCACAACAAGATGTACAACTCAAGGATAGGCTTCTGTAACTGCAACAGGGGGGCTCCATTGTTCAACATTTCCGAGTAGTGGGTGATTTTGCTCCATGGCTGCCACCCCCTCCTCGGGAAATAGTAGACTCCTCCTCTGCCCCGACTGGACCCCCTCTTCTGCCATCAACACTCGCCGGCTGACCCAGCCTCACTTTCCGGCTAGCTGGCGACCTGTGTGAATTTTCCACCCACCCACCCGACTACTGACTCTGCCACCTTGTACATTATTAGCCATAGGGGATTGATTTAGGCGTGGCTATTTGACTTTGGTAATTATAAATAAACTTAGTGTACCTGCAGTACTTTTTCCTTTCATTACTTTTAATGGATCATAGATATATAGATAGATATTGTGCTTCTTATTCGCAAAGGTACAACACAGTTTGAAACTGATTGTATATCTCACGCTAAACAAATGTGTCAGCAGGGAATAGAGCATCTCCTTCACCTACCAGACTCTCTGATTGCAGCTACATATACATGTCCAATGTGCCACCACACATTCTGAGCACAAATTGGCACTCATCAGTCATCGATGAGTTCACAACAAATGGTGAGTTGTTGTCATCATCGCCACTGATGGACAACCAAGAAGAAAATATAGTGTATAAAGTAACAGATATACCATAGTTGTAGGGGTATGGGGTGGGTTACATTCTATTTATAATGAGAGAGAGAACGAAAGAAAGAGAGGAGTGAAAAAGAGAAAGAAAGAAAGAGAGGAGAGAAAAATAGAAATAGAGAAAACGAGCATAGAGGTAGATGTGTGCACACACATATATGCAGGCACATACCTATATATAATTATATATATATATATATATATATATATATATATTTAAAGTTCTCTGGTTAAATGTCGGTTCTGATATGACCTGAGATGGTACTAGGACGTAGAGCTCTAGTAAACAATAAGCAACAGTAAATTTCACTATATGTAACTTGATGAATGAAATTTTGGAGAGAATAGCTAACATATTTCATGATATACGTTATTGGGCTAGGCCATACGCCCATTTTGCTATTCACTCGTAGCCTGTAATTTAAAGTAAAACAAATAAACTATTTTCAAAGATTACAAAACAAAAACATATCTGGCTAACTGCGATGCAATTACAATGACAAATATGTGATGATCCCGGCTGCATCACAGAACAACATGTTTCTATTAAATTTGACTAATTTTAATTTCGCTACTTTCTCAGCTGAGAATTCATATTTAATATAAAATACCAAATTAATATCCGTTTGCTTCAAAACAAAGGATGCAACGAATGTCAAGCACACAAATATGCAACTCCATGAGAAATCTCTAAGATGTGTGGAAGAATACCTGGGACTCATACTTGACTCAACTTTGACCTTTGAACAGAACACATGAAATATCCTTAAAGGTGAGCAAACATGACCAAATGAACGTTACATATTTATTCACAAATACCATGGCCAAGTATGAATATTTATAGTTGACCTGGTTTGAACCGAATTAGTCTTTCAGGATTATTTATGGCATAATCTGGGACGAGAACTTCTGGAGTCCAGCTCTGACTATTGGGGTCAGTCGGCATTTGACATACTGACCTTACTTGGTGAAATGATCTTGCAGATTGACATATACCAGGTCGCATTCACACATACATCACTTCTAAGTTAGGCAGTTCATGGCTGGTTCCCGATTCTGACCGCAGGATGGCAAAGATTGTTGGAATTTTACGTCCTGGCAACACCTAAGGTCAATTCAGGACGGGTACTGACTTGTTACAATGTGCATGCATTGCAACTTTATAGTGTTGCCCCACTGGGAAATCAGGCCGCCGGCACCGTGACCCGATATCCAACTCTGTCACATTATCCTGGCACTGAGCTAACCAGTCCTTGCCCGATCCTATTAATGCCAAGCGCCAGGCTAGGACATGACAAGTATCAATTTTATAAGTCATCGGTTTGACTTTATCGGGAACCGAACTCCCGATCTCCCCTACGGGAGGTCGACGCTCCACCGACTTGGCCATCGCGCCCGGTATTTTGCAAACGATAAGATTATTTGACCATTTGCTTGAATTGAATGTGACTACGATGGGATGATACAATAATTATCTCATTAGATTACTTAGGTAGGCTTATATGTGAGTAACCTCTCTGTGCCTCCCCTCACCTTGAGTGGTTGGGGGGTGGGTAGTGGTGGTGGTGGGGGGGGGGGGGCCGGGGGGGGGGGGGTGCTGGTCAGTGAGGGGTCACTCAGTCAGTGCCTGTCCAGGAAGTATGTGTGACGCTACCCCAACATGGCAGGCCAGGATGCAGATGACGTTGACTTTGCGCAGTATGCCTGAAGAACAAGACACTTTTATCCATCTTGGTTCAGAAAAGAGGGTGTGGCTGGGGTTTTGTGTAGTATAATGAATTATAATAATATAAATTAACGGAGCACAATTAGAGCTTTATTATATCATATTTCTACAATTGATATTACATATATTGAAGTCGCGCACCCACTCCAGTTGGAGCGCGCGATAGGAGCACCCTCTATGGTTCCCAAACTGAACCAGAAACTGGCTGTGTCCTGTGCACTTCGATCACATTTGTCTTTTTGTAGGTGGGATGTATAGTTCCCCCGCCAGAGAACTAATAAATAGAACTCAGCCCAACTCTGCATTCACTTATTTTTATTTGCGGAAGTGGCCTGAAGAGCACATACGTAATTAAATAATTATTATCATGAGGTAGGTTGTTGCAACAGCAGAGGACCTTTGTTTGATAAAAACATAGCAATATGGGAATTAACCTTGAATTTAACAGTGCAACATTAGATAATGAGGGCATTGAACCCAAGCCTTAGCATACATGCAAATGAGTGTACTTGGGAAATTAAAATTGATACTTTCCCTCCAAATCATTGTGTAAGCAGACATACCAGAACATAATTTTACATAATCTGACAGTTGTCAATTTATTCCAGATTCTTTATGTGAATATATATTAAGTTGATTGCTATAATACAATTTATATTACTTTGAAGTAATTTATTTTAAATGGCTACCTTTAAAAGTATTTGAAGTGAAAACATGTACAATTTAAATGGCATGCACACTGAAAATGAAATTCTACACATCAGCTTCCTTGATTAATTTTAGAGCATAACAGCATAGTTTTAGAGAACAGGAACACCACACTACAATACATTTTAATGAGTGTACCAGTATCTTGGTTGAATATGTCAAATCAAATTTAGGTAAGTCGTTGTGGTTCAAACATATTATTATTAATGCTTTTATTGAACTGTGCAGCTTTAGTTAAGCTGACAATTCTTGTGTAAAAAATGCAATGTTTGCAAAACTGGGGGTAATTTCTCGTGAAGATATCTATAGTACGTCACTTCCGAGATAACAAAGCTTGTGCCCACCCAACTCCTAGTCAGGCCCTTTGATAAGCTAAGGTTGGTGTGAAGCAGACTGCAATACCTCACATTGCTGCACATATGATTGGTTGATTGGTTGTTGGAGTTTTACATCCAGGCAACATCTAAGGTCATATGAGGATGGGTACTGACTTGTGACAGTGTGAACTGATGGTAACTTTATAATGCTGTCCCACTGGAAATCAGGCCACCAACACTGTGACCTGATATCCCACTGAGTCACATTATCCGGACATTAAGCTAACCAGTCCTTGCCATATCCTATTAAGGGCGAGTGCCAAGCTAGGAAGCGACAAGTATAAATTTTGTAAGTCATTGGTTTGACTTGACCAGGAATCAAACTTCCGATCTCCCGCGGGAGGCCTGCGCTCTACCGATTTGGCCAGCGCATCCAGTTTGCTGCACATATGACACATGAAGTGGTAGTTTATCTAATGAAAGAATATTTGCCAACACAATTTCACTGCAATGCACACCTGAAACAAATGAAAGGCAAGAACCCTAGCAAGTTTGCTCACCAGGAACCATATCCTTACGAGTTCAAAGTGAATCATAGCATAAGACCTTATACTAAATGATAATTTGACACCGACACCGCATATGAGTTTAAAGTTGGATTTATTTCTTTTTTCAATAACGAGTCTGTAGTAAGCACATGTCAATTTTAGTAAGCACATATTAAGTTCAACAGAATAAGCACATTGAGATAAGCCAATGAGTTATGCACAAAGAGGTCAATAAGCTTTAACCCTTAGCCCTATATAGTCTTTAGCAGGGGTGGGTGGGATGGCAGTTCAAAGCCAGCTAGTGTCCTCCTGTGGCCGTGTCGAAGTGAGCTCACCGCCGCTAAGTCAGTCCTTATATAGGCGCTTGGGCCAGTAGTTCGAGCGGGCGACCGCAGATGGCAGGTCAGTAAGATAGAGTTAGCATCTCGAAGTATTTCGTATCAAAGTACGAATATATAGGCGGCGCTGATGCAGAAGTCAGAAGGTAGTTTCACCGTTACTAGATAGGTGGCAGCATAAGTATTATCTTAACGCTATGAGGCTATGGCGGCGATCGAATGCCAAATTACCCATGTTGCTGAGCATCACAAACAATGTTGGGAGAGACCGCTACATTACTTCCTACATGTAAACACACCAGGTCGCAGCTTCAGTCCTTCCTCAGACACCAGCGGATACCAATCATAGTGTAAAGACTAGGTCTACAGTTTTGTAGAATGGCTAAAGCTCGAATCTGTGGTTGTGTAGGCAGGCTATAGTGAAATCGATACAGACAAAGAGAAAGGAAGAGTATAAAGTGTAAAGGAAGAGAGAGTCAAGCCCTTTGGTTTATTATTTATATGGTACATGGGTTCATTGTAGAGTATCACCTCACCCCTTTCCCCCAATGAGAAACAAGCATTCTTGGCCCTACCATTAGGGTTCCAGCATTCCTGGTTCCCATGGTTATCAGTGGTCTGCCCACCACCACCAAGCTGTGTGGCTCCCCTGGCCACCAACCTTGAGCCTGAGTGTGGTGATCCTACCCAGCAGAGTGCCCCTTACACACAGCCCTGCCAGCACCACTATGTCTATTTATATCCCACTCAGGATGCAAGTGAATGATAAAGCCTGTATAGACCGCTACATTACTTCCAACATGTAAACACACCAGGTTGCAGCTTCAGTTCTTCCTCAGACACCAGCAGATACCGATCATAGTATAAGGCTCTATAGTGAATGATAAATCCTGGATAGACCGCTACATTACTTCCAACATGTAAACACACCAGGTTGCAGCTTCAGTTCTTCCTCAGACACCAGCAGATACCGATCATAATATACGGCTCTATAGTGAATGATAAATCCAGGATAGACCGCTACATTACTTCCAACATGTAAACACACCAGGTTGCAGCTTCAGTTCTTCCTCAGACACCAGCAGATACCGATCATAGTATACGGCTCTATAGTGAATGATAAATCCTGGATAGACCGCTACATTACTTCCAACATGTAAACACAGCAGGTTGCAGTTTCAGTTCTTCCTCAGACACCAGCAGATACCGATCATAGTATACGGCTCTATAGTGAATGATAAATCCTGGATAGACCGCTACATTACTTCCAACATGTAAACACACCAGGTTGCAGCTTCAGTTCTTCCTCAGACACCAGCAGATACCGATCATAGTATACGGCTCTATAGTGAATGATAAATCCTGGATAGACCGCTACATTACTTCCAACATGTAAACACACCAGGTTGCAGCTTCAGGTCTTCCTCAGACACCAGCAGATACCGATCATAGCTTTGACAAAGTGAGAACAAGGTAACATCACTCTGGCCTAATTCCCTGTTCAAACAATCAAAGGACCAATGTACTTAAATCTGGACAAAGTGGTAAACTGCCACTTAGGATAATTAGGACCTACATGTGGACATTTCTGAAAGGCCATTGCCTTTAATTTCCCCAATATACAGACCGAATGCTTGGTACTGGCACTTCAAAGCAGTTGCTTGCAAAGCATCCAACTCTTTCAATTAATTTTACAAAGGAAAATTAGATATTTACGGTTGTTTCATCATTTTGTCCCCAATTCCACTGTCCCCAAACTCCCCCCTTGAGTTCTTTTCGGTGGCAGAGTGTTTGCAAGTAAATGCTATTTTTAAAGTTGCATAGCCTCTCCTTTTGAATTTATGTTACTAAAAAAATACATATATAGATTGGGTTGATCCTTATAACCTACTGTGCTTTATTCTGAAGTGACGTATATTTTAAATGGCTAACTTTGGAAATATTGCCTTGCCTATTCTGTGTTTACTGCAATGGAATTCTACGTTCCTCCAGAGCGACATGGATACCGGCCTGGTTGCTCCAAAGCTCGGGGAGGTGCTCGGGTGCTTCTGGCATGCCACCTAATATACCTCCATTCAATGGAGGTTTAGTTTATTTTGTATTTAAAAAAAGGGCCTTTTGAGGGTTATCAGCCGGAGTATTTCTCATAAAAAATATATAATATAAAAAGACAAACAAAAACAGAATTTTGCTGTATTGTGTTTATGTAACCATATGTAAATAATACACATTACGTACTCGCTGATGCTTAGTTATCTATGACGGCTCAGGGCCGTCTTAAGAATATCTAAGACCCCTTGGCAAAGCAACTACTGGGCCCCTAACCACCCCCCCCCCCCCCCCCCCCCCCCCCCCACCCTCGCCGCCAACACTAATGGCTTTTATAACCCAGATCTGACATTCATTTAGCATACAATGACGCCCCGATTTCACAGTTAATAATATGAACCTTAATGTTCGGCTACCAGTATGCTCATGCGATAGGACGGCACTGCTATATTTTGCTCTCCACTCTTACCCCATCCCCCCAACCCCCAACCGACATCCTCTCTCTTAGTCTTACCATCTCACCCCGCTCAAACCCCCAACCCCCAACCCACACTCACTCTCTTAGTCTTACTATCTCACCCCGATCAAACCCCTAACCCCCAACCCACACTCACTCTCTTACCATCTCAACCCCCCACCCCCACCCCACCCCCACTTACCGTCTCAAACCCCCATCCTCACCCCACCCCCACTTACCATCTCAACCCCACCCACACCCACACCCACTTTCTTACCATCTCAACCCCCACCCCACCCAAACCACCACCCCCACGTACCATCGCAACCTCCACCACCCCCACCCCCACCCACATACCGTCTCAAATCCATACCCTCACCCCACCCCACTTACCATCTCAACCCCCACCCACACACACTTTCTTAACATCTCAACCCCCCCACTCCACCCACACCACCACCCACACTTACCATCTCAAGCTCCACCCACCCACCCCCACCCCCACCCACACCAACTCTCTTACCATCTCAACCCCCACCCCACCGACACTCCCACCCCACCCCCACATACCATCTCAACCCCCACCCAAACCCCCACCCCCCCACTTACCATCTCAACCCCCCCCCCCCCCACCCCCCCCACACTACCATCTCACCACCCCACCACCCACCCCACTTTCTTACCATCTCAACCCCCCACCCCATCCACACCACCACCCCCCACATACCATCTCAACCCCCACCCCACCCAAACCCCCACCCGACTTACCATCTCAACCCCCCATACCATCTCAACCCCCCCCCCCCCCCGCATCCCCATCCCTACTTACCTTCTCAACCCCCACACTCCCCACTTACCAGCTCACACCCAACCCCACCCCCACAACACACGCACTCTCTTACCATCTCAACCCCCACCCACCCACACTCCCACCCCCATCTCCACATACCATCTCAACCCCAACCCCACCCGCACCCCAACCCCTACTTACCATCTCACCCCCAACACTCCCCACTTACCAGCTCACCCCCACCCTCACCCCCACCACACACCCACTCTCTTACCATCTCACCCCCCCCCCCCCCACCACTCAGCCCATCGTTCTGAAGGTGGCGCCTTTTCTGTGTCTATAATACGCCCGGCACAAGGCACACGCAGACGGCACGACCGTCCACCGCCGATTGTGGCTAGCGCAAACAGGCGCCACGATTTAATGAATATCAACTGAGTCGCCTCCCCCCCCCCCCCCCCCCCCCGCCCCCACACAAGCCACACTACCGGCGGGTCATCTGATATGACTAAATTGGGCGGTGCGGCAACGTACATGTATACGTCCCACTCACACTGTGAAACAGGACGCGATGGCAGAGTCGGTAGAGCGCAGGTTTCCCGAGCGGAAGTTGTTGTTGTTGGTTGTTGTTTTACATCCTTACTTACTTATTTACTTACTTACTTACTTACGCCTACCACCCAAGTTTGGGCATAGGCCACGAACAAGGGCTCTCCAGTTATCCCAGTCCTGGCCCATCTTCTCCAGCTGTCTCCATGTATGGCCAGACCTCTTCTCATCTGCTTCCGATTGTTTCTTGGCCTGCCTCTCTTCCTTTTCCCCTGTGGATTCCAGGAGAGGGCATGTCTTGCGGTGTTGGATGCAGGCTTGCGAAGGGTATGGCCAACCCATCTCCAGCATCTCCAAAGGATCTCCTCCTCAACAGGCTGCTGTCCTGTTCGCTGCCATAGCTCCAGGTTACTGATGGTGTTTGGCCAGCGTACTCTTAGGATTCGTCTGAGACAGGTGTTGATAAAGGACTGGATTTTCTTCCTGGTGGTGACCATTGTTCTCCAATGTTTTACATCCCAGCAACGTCTAAGGTCATATCAGGATGGGTACCGACTTGTGACAGTGCTCACTCATGGAAACTTGTATAGTGCTGTGCCACTGGGAAATCAGGATCATGACCCAATATTCCACTCAGTCACATTATCCTGATACTGAACTAACCAGTCCTTGCCCTATTCTATTTAATGCCGAACGCCAAGCTAGAAAGCGACAAGTATCAATTTTGTTAGTCATTGGTTTGACTCGACCGGGAATCGAACTCCCGATCTCTCGCATGGGAAGCCTGCATTCTAACGATTCGACCAACGCACCCGATCTCCCGAGCGGAAGGTCGGGAGTCCGAATCGCAGGCGAGCCAAACCAATGACTTACCAAATTGATACTTGTCGCTACCTTGCATAGCACTCAGCATTAACAGGACAGGACAAAGATTGGTTAGCACAGTATCATATTAATGTGACTGTCTGGGATATCAGGTCATGGTGCCAGTGACCTGGTCTGCTAGTGGGGCAGCACTATAAAGTTAACATGACTGTGCACTGTCATAAGTCGGTACCCATCCTGATATGACCTTAAATGTTGCTAGGATGTAAAACAACAACAAAACACAAAAACACACGCACAATGAGCAGCTCACCCAGTATTGGACCAATCAACAGGAACGCCTCGGTGCACATGCACAACCCCGGCCAGGCGGGCTTCACTGACGCGAACTGCGCACCATGCATAGGGAACAGTATGTCTCCTTTGAGACAGAACACGTTGGTTCCCGAGTCAGACTCATCTAGAGTTATGTGCGAACTGGCATGTCAGAATTTTGGAAGGTTGGGGGTGGTTTGTCCCTCGCAGCACTATTTTGCTTGATGGGGGTTTTACGTCCTAGCAACATCTATGGTCATATCAGGACTGACTTGTGACTGTGCACGCTCATTGTGATTTTATGGTGTTGCCCCACTGGAACATAGGGGCTCCTGGCACCATGACCCGATATCTTACTCTGTTACATTATCGTAATACCGAGCAAACTAGTCATTGCCATATCCCAGTCATGCCGAGTGTCAGACTAGGTAGTGATAATAGTATCAATTTAGTAAGTCATTGCTTTGTCTCAGTCGGGGTTAAAACCCAGGACCTGGTGTTCCACACGAGACTCCAAATAGCGTTCTCACCAATTCGGTCACAGCACCCGGTCCTTGCAGAGGCAGAGATTATTGTTTTTATGGTTTAAAAAAATGAAGAAATATCTGTTAGAATACATCAGTCACTAGGATGGTCTTCTGGCAATGTGTACGGACAGTTATTCACACAATTCTTTTGATGATAATAATAAATATTAAAATAATGGGGTGGTGTATTAGAATTAGGAAAATGTTGGAAATAATTATATTGCATGCTTTTAATTAATTTGTTTTTGTCCACCACATTAAATCGCTTATTTCAATTATTAACAACCTCATTTCGTTTCTGCTTTGTTACCTGGCATTATAAATCGTCGATGTGATAAAATCCCATACATTCTTTTTTTTAAAAAACCATGTTATTTTGGTTCCTCATTGTGAGAGACTTAGTTTATGCCTACATAATGAATTACCCTAACAGCTACAACTTGACCTGAGGGCTTCCAGATTTGATCTAACATAAAATGAATCCTAGAGAATAGTTTCTTTCAAGATATAAAAACTGTGATTAGTCACATTTAATCAGGATAGTTCTGAGTAAGTAAAGTTGTGTTGATCATGTTACTGCCCCTTTAATACAGTAGGATAGTGAATAGACTTTAAAACAACATCACAATCTTGCCAAGCAGTTCAAATCCTAGACTACTGTATCTCATATCCATTTCCTTATTGTATTATGGGTATTTTAATTACTCTTTATAAAGCACGTATGACTACACACATACTAGCTACACACGTACACACATGCACACATACACACACATACACGCATACTTCCACCACCCCTCCTCATCCTGGCATGTATCAGTGCTTGGTTGAAGGGACTGGGGTTAGGGGTGTGGCAGGGATGGGAAAAGGATGGCGGTGGGGAAGGTGGAGGTGGAGAGGTGGGGAGGTTGGAGGATGGGGAGGTTGGGAGGTGAGGAGGTTGGGGGAGGATGGGGAGGTTGGGGGAGGTTGGGAGGTTGGGAGGTTGGGGAGGTGGGGAGATGGGGAGGTGGGACAGTGCGGGAGGTGGGAAATGAGGGACTTGGGGAGGAGGGGGCTAGGAAGTGGGGAGGTGGGGAGGTGGGGAGATGGGGAGGTGGGATGATGCAAGAGGTGGGGAAATGGGGAGTGGGAGGAGGGGGCGAAGTGGGGAGGTGGGGAGGGGGAGATGGAGGTGGGGATGGAAGGGTGGGGAATGGGGAGCTGGGAGGAGGGGGGGGAAGTGGGAGGGGGGGGTAGGGGAGCTGCAGAGGTGGGGAGGTGGAGAGGTGGGGAAGTAAGGAAGTGGAGGTGGGGAGGTGGGGGGCGGGGAAGTGGGGAAGTAGGAGGTGGGGGTGAGGAAGTGGGGAAGTAGGGAGGTGGGAGTGGGGAAAGGGGAAGTAGGGAGGTGGGGATGGGAATGGGGGAAGCAGGGAGGTGGGGTATGGAAGGGGGGGTAAGTAGGGAGGTGGGATGGGGAAGGGGGAAGTAGGGAGGTTAGGGTGGGGAAGTGGGGAAGTAGGAAGGTGGGGGTGGGGAAGTGGGGAAGTAGGAAGGTGGGAGCGGGGAAAGAGGAAGTAGGAGGTGGGGTGGGGAAGGGGAAGTAGGGAGGTGGGGGTGGGGAAGGGGGAAGTAGGAAGATGCGGGTGGGGAAGTGGGGGAAGTAGGGAGGTGGGGTTGGGGAAGTGGAGGAAGTAGGGAGGTGGGGTGGGGAAGGGAGGGGAAGTAGGGAGGTGGGGGTGTGGAAGTGGGGAAGTAGGAAGGTGGGGTGGGGAAGGGGGGAAGTAGGAAGGTGGGGGTGGGGAAGTACCTCGGTGATGGGATTCAGGGGGTGGAGGTGCAAAGTGGGTATGGAAGAGGATGTGTGTGTGGGGTGGCGTGGGAGGGGGAGTTAGACACCCACTTCCGGTAAAAGAGAGACGCAAATTGAGGGCATCAGTTTATTGGTTGACTACGTCCGCGTACTAATGGCCGAAAGCTGTAGAGGAAATTGGCGAGCGGCTCTGAGTCGTATGTGGGGGGATGGAGGGGGGCCGTGTGTGATCTAAACCCCCTCCCCCTTTCCACCCACCACCCACCTCCCAATACCCAGGTCAACCCTGCAGAGCGGCTTCTCACCACGTCACTAGCTAATCGCCGATGGAAATAACCAAAAATATATATGATCAAAGTTGTCACCAATAAAAAAAACAAAAAAACACACTCAATTCTAAAATAAAAACTTAACAACGAATGATATAAATGTTTTGATTATGCTTGGCTAGGTTTTTAATTTTGTTATACTATGTTTTTTGTTGCATTGCTATATCGACTATTTTTGGTGGTTACTTTTTTTGGAATTGTGTTTATGATATGTTTGTTGTTGTATATACATTGGCTAATATTGGGGTTATTTTTTTGGAATTGAGTATATGCTATGTGTGTAGTTGCATTGCGATGCTATATTAGTTTTTGCATGGCTAACATTTGGCATTCCATCTGATTTTTGCTGCAAATAATAAACATACACTAATTCATCATCATCATCATCATCATGCTGTCTGTCGCAATCCGACAAAGACTGCTTTCATTTCTTAACCGCCGCTCTCCACTACTTACCACCTAATGAAAGAAACAAACCCCTAAAAACATCAACTGTCAGCCTATTATTTGTTCTATCAACCGTTAGGTCCTGCACTCGACCAGCACATGGATGCATAATATTGTTATTTACGTGAAAATACCCAGAAAACTGTTCACACGGCTGGGTCTACGGTTATACCCTGTGGAAGCTACCGAGTCTGGAATATTTTCCTCTGTGTATTGTTTCGTGAATTCTACCCTAACATGTGTGAATGTGCAATATTATCGATATATCACGGCGATCTCATGAACAAATGCCTAGTTTGCAAAGGTCACTTCATTTTGGTTTAATATTATATGTAGTATGATAGCAAATCAATTGCTTCAGCCCATGTCAGATGTTTTGTTTGGTGTTGTTTTATGTCTTAGCAACATATAAGGTAATATCAGGATGGGTGCCGACTTGTGAGTGCTCACTCATGGTGACTTAATAGTGCTGCCCCATTGGAATACCAAGCCACCAGCACCATGGCCCAATATCCCCCTCAGTCACATCATCCTAACACTGATATAAACAGTATTTGCCCTATCTTAATATTGCCGAGTTTCCTCATTAGGAAGCGACAAGTATCAATTTAGTAAGTCATTGGTTTGACTCGACTGGCAATTGAACTCTCGACCTTCTTCGCAGAAGGCCTGCGCTCTATCGATTCGACCACCGCATCCTGTCTCTACCGCAATTTAACTTTCAGTGTGGCATTACCACTCGCTGCTGAAGGAAATGCAATAAATTATCGCATATATGCAGACATCAAGAAATGTTTTGAAAAGAATATATAAAATATAACAAATTATGTCATGTATACATAAATATTATGAACTGTTCGAAAATAATATGTAAAGCATAAGATATTATGCCATATATATAAACACTAAGAAATGTTTGAAAATACATAATAATTTGATCAATTATGTCTAATATAGACATAGTGGGAGATATTCAAAAACTTTGAGAAAAATAAGTCTCCCGACAAACTGATGCCATATATAAACAGGAAGAAATATTAGAAAATAAATAGGAAGAAATATTAGAAAATAAACAGAGTGGAAATAGCCCAGAAGCTTGAGTGGGCGATAACTGTCTGTATCACATAATGGGAAACATCTGTACGGAGCAGACGGGATCTGCGCATGCGCAGTGATGTGGGACGGTCTGCTGGTCTTTTCAAGGACCGCTCCACAGTACACTCAAACACCGGCTGGGAACAACTACAGGCAGAGTGCTTTGCACTGACTATATATATATATATATATAATTACATATACATATAAATATATATATATATATATATATATATATATATATATATATATACATATATAGATATATATAGTCATGTATTTATATATGAAGAGTTCAGGCACAAAACTGACAAACACCATTCGGGCCGAAATGAAATAATGACTACCATGTTTGAGCTGAAGCTGTCATCATTCCGGTAGTCCAATCCGTTTGTTTGCAGAAGCTGACACATCCCCTATATAATACACTACACAATATGGAATTGATAGACTTTAACTGGAAAGCACAACAAATTCTATTTGATAGAAAACAACTAAAATGGGTTTGTTGGTTTTGGCCCCTAGGTATGGAACCTATATCTAGGCTACATATACGTGTTCTATATACACACACTCATATATACATATATACATATGACATTTACATCTATACATCTATAAATCTATACATGTGAAGTGGGCGAGACTACATGACCAGTGGAAATGCGAGCTGGGCTGATTAGCTCGCATTCTGAAATGCGGGCTACTCACCAGGCTCGCATTTGCCACCAATTGCGGGGCCAGGTTGCTAGGATAGTCAATTGTGACCTTCCTAGCAATGATGGGGGTTCGGGCACTCAGGCTCCGACCCATCAGACGTGTTTCTGCATGCTCTGATGTTTTAGACAAGATTTTGGCTTTTATTGTCGAAACTCCAAACTGATTTAACCTAACAAATAAGGGAGAGGATATACTTATTGTACTTAATCATTATTCAGTGAAATTGAACTATGAAACAACTCTTACATTGTTAGTTAGGGCAGCATCAAGCCATGAGCGGTTTAGAAGTAATTGGACACTTCCTTGCATTCTTTACTATTCTCCCGTCTTTATTCCGAACCGCTGCATGGTACACTTGATATTGGTATTGCGCCTGTTCTTGACATGTTTTTATTATGGCCGTGTGCACCCAACGGACTGTATGGAGTCGAACTTCCCACCTCCAGGAGAGAGTAGCCCTGCTAGCCCAGTCAAGTTGCATGAAGCGGTCAAGCAGGCGGGACGAGTGCAACAGCGGCCCTGTGGCAGGCACGGAATTCACATGGAAACAATTGTACTATTAACACGCAGGCTCGCCTTAAGTGGGGGCGGACTAGTCAAACGGTTTAAAGGATGCAGTACTATGTCGCATCGCGACCGACATGCATATATATGTATAGTATATATGTCATTATACATATATAATCATGTAGAACATGTATAATATAGAATATAAGGACTCGTATATATTAAAAGACTGTATATATAAAGTCTGACTACAGGATGAAATTAAAAAGCAAAAATATCACACCTGGTGTGCAGGCAGGGCAGCGCCGCTGCCCAAATGGGCCCGCGAGAGCGAGACAATGGATTAAATGCACAAGCAGTAACAATGTGCAATGCAAGCAAATTGCGCGGTGAGATAAAAGTCAGAGAAATGGTGGTTGTAAACAAATTGAGCGCTGTGGGGGGCGGGCCAGTTAAAGTCACTGGTGTAAGACCCGCAAATTGCGCGGAACCAGTGTAATTATCGAATTAGGGTCAAAAGGATATCGTGGGCCCATTGAACCCTGTACCTGCCGGGGGAAAAGAGGGTGGCCGCCAGGGCCGTCCCGCCGGTGGGCGGGGCGTGCCCTGCCTCACCCCCGCGCGCTCGAAGCGTCCCCCCCCCCCCCCTAGGTCCTGAGGGATGGGTGGGAGAGGTCAAACATCGTTCTCCGCCATGATGGCGTGAGATGCGCAAGTGCGCGCTAAGGGCAGAGCTAGCTCTGACCGTGTGAGCTGAGCAGGCAGCGGCGCCCACTGCTGAGTGGATTGGTGAGCCGTTGGGAGCGTTGGGCCGGGAGCGAGGGAACCGTTGGCCTCCCCCCCGCCTTATCTTAAAAAATGGCGACAAAACGGACGGTGTTTGCGCACCGGCGTCGTGGGCCTTCGCCGCCGCCGGGCCGGCCCGGCCTCCGCGCCGGTTTGAACCGCTCCCAGGGGGGAGCGGCAGGCGCCCGGCGCATCTTCCTCCGCGCTGCGTCTTTTTAAATCCCAGCGGCTCGCCGCTGGGTACATACATTATACATATATATCCCCGTAGATATGTATATATATATATATATATAGATGTATATATATATAAATGTATATCCATGTATATAATTTTGAAAGTGAGCAGAGTGACAGTTATCTCACAGTGTAGAGGAGGCAGAGATGAGAGAATTCCCACTCCACAGTGAATAAGGTGGCTAGGGAGAAACATTAAGGGGCTGCCATTATTTATATCCACATAATAAATGATATAATACATATAGACATACACACATCTATGTGTACATACACACATCTATATGTGCATGCATTTATAGATGTGTATGTATATATTTATGCATATATAAGTACACACATCTATGTACATATGGGTTCCACGCGCTCTCACCAGGGGGCAGTAGTGGGAATATTGCCCTTGGCGCGCTACACCGACCAGCACACTGAGTGCAGGGCGGCAGTGACATGCCGCCCGTTGGTACCTGGCCAGTCACGTTGCGCTAACATCAAGCACAAACAGGCACCAGCCACCGACTGTTTAGTAGCAATTTGCCGCGAAATTCTATTCACAATGTTGGGGAAGTGGGCGGCTACGGTGGCCCGACACCAGAAGCCTGAAGGCCTGGGTACCGGTTGGTTGGTTGTTGGTGTTTTACAATCATGGCAACACCATATCAGGACGGATAGTCACTTGTGATAGTGCGCACACATGGCAACTTTTATAGTGCTGCCCCACTGGGAGACCAGACCAAACATACACAATTTATACTTGTCACTTCCTGGCTTGGCAGTCGGCATTAATAGGATAGAGCAAGGACTGGTGAGCTCAGTGTCAGGAGAATGTGACTGAGTGGGATATCAGGTCATGGTGCTGGTGGCCTGGTCTCCCAATGGGGAAGGACAATAAAGTCACCATGAGTGTGCACTATCACAAGTCAGTAACCATCCTGATATGACATTAGATATAACAACAAGTATCAAATTTGTAAGTAATCGGTTTCACTTGACCAGGAATCGAACTCCTGACCTTCCGGATGGGAAGCTTGCGCTCTGGCGATTCGGCCACCACGTCCGGTGCTCTCAGGTTGCTGGGCGATGTTTGTGTGAGTGTGTCTGCGTGTGAGTGTGTCTGTGTGTGAGTGTGTGTGAGTGTGTGTGTGTGTGTTGGATGAGGAGGTGACCGTGGACTTGTGATTGACGGCGAACTCTGTATCTCGTTTTGGTAAAAGTTCGCCCAAAGAAAATTCCCAAATGATGAAAACCACGACAAAGAAATTCCATAAAATTGGTGTACTTTCAAAGGGTATCACAAGATGTGGTAGCCGAATCGGTAGAGCCAGGGATTCCCCTATGGAAGATCGGGAGTTCAATTCCCGGTCGAGTTAAACAAATGAGAGATGAGATTGATACTTGTCCCTTCCTAGCCTGCTGCTTGGCATTATTAGGATAGGGCAAGTACTGGTTATCTCAGTGTCAGGATAATGCGACAGAGTGGGATATCAAGTCATGGTGCTGGCAACACTACAAAGTAACCATGAGTGTGCACTGTCACAAGTCAGTATCCGTCCTGATATGACCTTAGATGTTGCCAGGATGTAAAACTCCAACAAAGAACAACTGCAAGGGTATGCACCAATTTAAGTTGTTGAGAAAATAACATATGCAATTACCCATTTTTCGTTTTGCCTTCATTTAAACTGCATGTGTATCATATGATATATTATATATCATCATCATCATCATGCTGTTGGTCGTGATGCGACAAAGACTGCTTTCATTACTTGACTGCTGCTCTCCATTTAGTTCTCTGCTGTGAGAATGATGTCCATGAGTCGGTCTTGATGTCTCTCAGCTTCAGGTTTCTCTTGATGGTATCCTTGAACCGGAGACGAGGGTGCCCTCTCTTTCTGTAACCAGAAGACAGTTGAGAGTAGAGGATCTGCTTTGGTAGCCTGTCTGATGACATCCTCATGAGGTGCCCAGTCCACCGGAGATTCTTTTTGATCAGCAGATCTTCCATAGAGGGCAGCCCTCTCCGTTCGAGTATTTCCTTATTTGTCACTTTGTCCTTCCAGGTTAGCCTCATGATCGAATGCAGATGTCACATCATGAAGGCATGTAGCTTTTTCACCTATATATAATGTGGATATAAATAACAAAACCACCAAGATCTGGGATATAATTGGTTCATCAAAGGCTGAGGTATGTGCTTTCCTGTATGTGGGAAAGTGCATATAAAAGACCCCCTTGCTGCTTATCGGAAAGCGTAGCCTATGTGGCGGCAGTGATTTTCCTCCAAAGAAATATGTCAGAATGACCATATGTTTGACGTCCAATAGCCGATGATAAAAATCAATGTGCTCTAGAGGCATCATTAAACAAAACATGCTTTCCTTTTCAATTACAATGCTATTCATATCAATAAGCGCCCAGAAACCCCCCCCCCCCACCCCACCCCCACCGCAAAAAAACTCCATTTCCGGTTCCGCGGAGTTTAAAGCCTCTTCTCTGCATAAAGCATGCAACAACAATTAAATAAACATTTTTTAAAGTCGACGAATCGCAGCTGAAGCAGACCCGGTCGGTCGGGGATGCATTGTTCGCCCGGTGCCGAGTTGTCCTTGGTAATCTCCGTCAAAGGGTGTTTGTCAGAACAAACACGGCTACCTGCCCACATGTTTAACTTGTCCGCCATTCTAAACATGGCAGTACAATTATCGGCGGCGTCGAGCACCTGGTAACCTGCGCCGAGGTACACGCGCATGCGCACCGGGACCGGAGGTTCCCACGGTGGGTCCTACCCCTCCTCTCTCTCCTCTCCCTCCTCTCCTCTCCTCTCTCTCCCCACCTCCGATTCTCTCCCATCCTCTGCTCCACTCCATTCCTCTGCATTCCTCTTCGCCACTTTCCTTTGCTCTCCTCTGCCCAATTTGCTCTGCTCTCCTCTGCTCTCCTTTCTTCTGTTTTCTTCTGCTCTCCTTTCCTCTGCTCTCATTTCCTCTGCTCTCCTTTCTTCTGCTCTCCTCTGCTCTCTTTTCTTCTGCTCTCCTTTCTTCTGCTCACCTATCTATGCTCTCCTGCCTTCTAAGTTCTACTCTCCTTTGCTCCCCTCTGCTCTGCTCATCTCTGCTCTCCTTTCCTCTGCTGTCCTTTCCTCAGCCCTGCTCCCATCTCCTCTCCTTTTCTCTCTGCTGTCCCCTGCTGTCCCCTGCTTCTTCCCTCCTCTTCCAACCTCTCTCTCCCTCCTATCCTCCGGTATGTGCATTCTATTTTATATAATATATATATATATATATATATATAATGTGCGATATACCCAATATATGTAATACATGTAATATATAATATGTAATATATGATATAGAGGATGTATTGTGCGCAAATGTATACAGAAAATACATAATATATGCTTGATATTAGAGGTATTCATACTATATATTGTGTATATATATATTATATATTTATGTATACATTATGTTATACTTATTACAGTACTGCCGACCAGATGGGATGGCCGAATGAGTTGAGCGTCCGTCTCCTGTTTTGAGAGATCGGGAATCCAAACCGATGGGTTCAAACTCTGGTTGAGTCAAACCAATGACTTTAAAATTGATGCTTGTCGCTTCCTAGCCAGGCACTCGGCATTAATAGGATAGAGCAAGGACTGGTTGGCTCAGTGTTAGGATAATGTGACTGAGTGGGATATCATGTCATGGTGCTGGTGGCCTGGTCACCAAGTGGGGCAGCACTATAAAGTTGCCATGAGTGTACACTGTGACAAGTCGGTACACATCTCAATATGACCTTAGATGCTGCTAGGATGTAAAACAACAACAAACAAACAAAGAGTTCTGCCGATCACGACTCACTAACAGACTAGCCAAGTAAACATGGTATATAATGGTGCTTGGACAGGTGTTGAACTCTACATGCAGTTAAATGGACGAGGGTATGATAGCATAGTGCTGTGTTACTTCTCCTAGTTACAAATAAGTCTCTTGTACCCAGTCAGTATGTGGGCTGAACTTGATTGATGTCTTCAGTGGCCACTAAGCAGGCCAGAACCAGCTGTGGAGCGACCAACCCAGAAAGTCCCAGAACAGACAGACTGAGAATTTGATTCTGAGTCATATCCTAGAAAGAGAGGCAATATTGGAAATACACATAGTTTTCTTTTTTCTTTTCTTCTGCATAGTGAAGAAAGATCAATAAATAAATATTTTTAAAAGAAGGATACACAATACTCCTAGGTAGGTGTTTAGTGGGTGTGAGTGTATGTGCGTGTGTGGATGTGGTGGGGGATTTAGATAACAGATTCAAACCTACCCAGAGTAGGGGTGAATCACAACCTAGTATAATTCCGAGCAAAACAAATGGCTTGAAATGAATCAAATTGTGGAGTTGCTGGTTTCAGCGCATTATTCTATCTACATTGGGGCTAGGGGGGTTGGACAGGGGGCGGGGTGGGGCGAGTGGAGGACAAACAGTTTTATGTCCTGGTAATACCTAAGGTAATATCAGAACGGGTACCTACTTGTGACAGTGTGCACTCGTGGCGATTTTATAGTGCTGCCCCGCTGGGAGACCAGGCCACTAGAACCATGACCCGATATCCCACAAAGTCACATTATCCTGACACTGAGCCAACCAGTCCTTGCCATATCCTAAATATGCAGAGTGCCTGGCTAGGATGCAACAAGTATAAATTGTTATGTCATTGGTTTGACTTGACCAGGGTTCGAACTAGTGGGATTGAATCCCATGATCTACCAACACGGACGACATATGCTAAACTCATTCGGCCATCTCGTGTGGTCAGCAGCACTAGTGGTGGTGCGGTGGGGTGGGGGTGTGATGGTGGGGTGGGGGTGTGGTGGTGCTGTGGGGGTGATGTGGTGTGGTGGGGGTGATGTGGTGGGGTGGGAATGGTGTTGGAGTGGTGACAGTAGTGGTGTTGCTGTTTGTGGTGTTGGTGTTGTTTGTGGTGTTGCTGCCGGTGTTGGTAGTGTGGTATGGCTATATTTCCCCTTCATCAAATCTGGCCAAAACCATATTGCAAAACACAGTGATAGCGATTAAGGAAGAATGTAACAGCAGGTCATCCCGATATATACATAAAATATAAGTTATTGTGCTTTTCCTTGTATATTTTGTAACATTTTAAATTAAAATTGCTATTTTGTCATTTTATCTTCTACATATTATGCATAACTTTGTACTGACGGCTGACTTAATTTTCGCCTAAAACACCTCCGCACAGAAAAATGACTGGTCTGAGTACCGATGAACCTGGCTGTCATGGGAATAAAGTTTTGTTTTATCCACCTATGCTTTGGGTGGGTAAAACAATTTTCTCTGCTGATGCCAACAATGACTCATATGCCTGCCATTCTAAAGGTTCATAACCCAATGAAAACATCAAGTTTTCGAAACCAAATCACTAACCTATATCTTAGTTAGGGGCTGGGACATTCATTAAATAATTATTGAAGTTTTGGTACTCCCTTTATATATTGCTACGCATAAAAATATGCAAACAAAGCATCATAGCTTTGATCCTATATCAGTATCTGTATATGTCGATACACTCAGTAAATACTTATTACAGTTTGATGCTCCTTTACTAATAATATGCTGCTATGAATGGAAATATATAAACAAAGCACATGGTCAACATTTATGCATGCACACCGAAATTAATATCGCACGATCTCACTTCAAAGATCTACAAAGTTAACCCTTTAATATAAAAGTTACTTCAAATTAAATTAAAGTAGATTATAACGACCAACCTCCTATATTTATATGAAATAAATATGGCAGAAACTCAATACCATTGGATTATACAGATTTAATCTATAGCAAATAGTTTTATAAAGAAGTAACAGCAAATGGCTTCTGTGGAATTGATCTTTAATGGCCAGACAATGCTGAAGTCAGCGCTCTACCGAATAAAGCCGAACACAAACTGACGACATTTTCTTTGTCGGCATCCGCATATATAAACAGGGATTGTGAGATTACCATTACGTACATAGACTTAACAATGCAGGCAGTGAGTTTTGTTCAGCTTTGCAAGTGTTGTGGGGGTGATGAAAATGGGAAATATTGCGCCTAGAGCGGGACTCGAACCCACATCTCTTTGCATTCCGGGCCAGTGTGCTTACCATTACACCACCTAGGCTCCCTCATGTCACCACACTACCCACCCCACGCCTACCCGTCTATGTTGCTCCTTGCCTGAGAGGTCAGTGCAGACGACTACACAAGAAACAGTAGCAATATACGGATGCAGACGCGCATAGGGATGCAGATGCACAGTTATATGCATCGGGGCAACACTATAAGGTCATCATGAGTGCACACTGTCGTAAGTCGGTACCCATCCTGATATGACCTTAGATGTTGTCAGGACATAAAGCTCCAAACCAACCAACAAGTCGGTACCCGTCCTGATATGACCTTAGATGTTGTCAGGACATAAAACTCCAAACCAACCAACAAGTCAGTACCCGTCCTGATATGACCTTAGATGTTGTCAGGACATAAAACTCCAATTTACCTACTCCTCACCACTACCCCGAATTTACACATACACACACGCACACACACACACATACTTGCAGCAGCTCAGGAGCTGAGTATAGACACGTTCATGAGACACCAACTCACCCTTCGGCTACGTACCACCGTCCACCCAGGCTGTGATGACTGTGAAGACGCAGGTCTGACGTCTGCGGCACGACTGTCATTTGAAGACACCCAGGCCATCATCATTAGATTCAGAGGCTGTCGCGCAGAGGAGGGTCACATAGCAATGCCACCGACATTCATTATGAAATGTGACATCTTTTTGCTTTTCGTCTGCATAGTGAAGAAAGATCAACAACAAATATTTTTAAAAGAAGAAGAAGGATACACAATACGCTCACACTACGATTTTTTGCCAATATCAGCATCAGTGTTGCTATATATACCATTATCGCCATTGCTGTCCACTCTTGCATCAGTGATAATGAAAGTGATAGCAATAGCAATTAAAATAGCATCACCATTACTATGATTCTTAGTATTGCTATCGATATTATTACCAACATTGCCATTGCTGTTCCTGTTGCTATTGCTTTACTAACACTATTTCTATCACTCTCACTGTTGCCTAACTGTTGCCATCACTGTTTCCATCAAATCTGCCATCATTGTTGCCAACTCTAATTGCATGGTTGTTGGAGTCACTGTTGTTATTTCTGTTGTTATTGCTATCACTATTACTATATCTGTTGCTATCAGTGTTCCCATCACTGTTGCTGTTGCTATTGCTATTGCTATCATTGGTTGCATCACTGTTTCTATTGCTGTTGGTATCACTGTTGCTACCACTATTGTTATAGCTGTTGCTATCAGTGTTGTCATCACTGTTGTCATCACTGTTGCCAGTGCTATTGCCATTGCTGTCGCCATCACTGTTGCCATTGCTGTTGCCATCACTATTCCTATTGATGTTGCTACATGATACGGTCACTGTCGCTTCCACTATTGCTATGCTTTTATCTTCGCTATTTCCCTTGTCATAGCAATCATAATTGCTATCCGTATTATTACTATTGCTATCAATATCACTATTGTTATTACCATTTCTATCACTATTGCTATCAATATTGCTATTACTACTGCTATCACTATTGCTATCACAATTGATATCAGTATTGTTATCACTATTACTATCACTTTTGTAATAGCCATTGCAACTATTACTACCATTGCCATTGTTGCTGTTCACTGTTGCTATTACTGTTGCTATTGCTCTTGCTGTTACTGTTGATGATGCTATCACCATTGCTGTCACTGGCGCTATCACTGTTGCTGTGACTGTTGCTGTGACTGTTGCTGTCACTGGTGCTGTGACTGTTGCTGTGACTGTTGCTCTCATTGTTCCTCTCACTGGTGCAGTCATTGTTGCTCTCACTGTTACTATTGTTGTTGCTATCACTATTGCTGGCACTGTTTCTATCACTATTGCTATCACTGTTGTTGTCACTGGTGCTATCCATGTCGCTGTCATTGGTGCTATCACTGTTGCTGTCACTGGTGTTGTCACTGTTGCTCTCACTGGTGCTGTCACTGGCGCTCTCATTGGTGCTATCACAGGTGCTGTCACTGTTGCTCTCACTGGTGCATTCATTATTGCTGTCACTGTTGCTGTCACTGGTGCTATCGCTGTTGCTCTCACTGGTGCAGTCATTGTTGCTGTCACTATTGCTATCATTTTTGCTGTCACTATAGATATCACTAGTTGGTATCACTACAGGGTATTGTTTCAGGTTGTCTCTATTGTTGTGAATTATTGCAGAACTGATTTGGACATCATACAATTGAACAAAGCAAGGATGGCGCTTTTGGTGCAGGAGTTTCTGATTTTAACAACAACAAAAAACCCAAAAGGAATCCTGAATAGATTGAGCAGTGGTTAAAGGTCAAGCAACACGACCAAAGGGCAGCCTTGCATATTCACAAGTGCCATCCTGTAAAAGCTCCGGTGACCTGGATTTAGGTTGCAGGAATTACCTGAATATTCGATCCATCTTAATGGAATATTTATATTATTGAATTACCAACTGAATTTCACTTACAATATATGGGAACATCCAAGGGAGAGGACGTCCTGGAAGGCTAAATCCCAACCTACTGGGTGGGAGTTCAATGAGGTCAAAGAGCTGAAGACCCTGTAAATACTAAGCCTGTAATTACGGTCATAGTCTATACTACCATTGTATCATCACTACAATCATTGGACAATAGATGAACGCATCACAGCTACCAATATATATAGTTTTGGATTGCATGGGATTTTATACTCACATAGGACATTATATAACCTATATAATTCATATGTATATAGAGAGAAACTATATGCTTATAATAAACGGTTTTACACCAGCAATAACTGACATCAGTGGAAGAACTTAACCTAAGATTCCATATATCATATGTGTTATGCCGTATGCGGTATGCAGTATGCGAATGCGAATGCGACAAAAAATGGAAAAGCTTGTAAATGCACAGAGGTGCTTCCATATGTCTGAATATGAATGCAAATGCGAATGCAAATTCAAATTCAAATGCCAATGCGGAAAGTGGATCGGTCCATGTACTGATCGGTGCAAATGCGAATGGGAATGTGAATGCGAATGCGAATGCGAATACTGCTCCATTTCCATTAGAGAACCAACAACTTTGAGTTTCCTTCACATGCATGGGTATTTCATGCATTCACATTCACATGCTGCATGCCGCATATATGGAATCTTAGCTTAAAGTTGCATAGTCCGATGCTTTTGAGTTTCTGAAATTTTTTGAGATAAATACATTAGGTTGATTGTTAGTATGTGCCTTACTTTAGCTTGAAGTAACTTTTATTTTAAGTGCCTAACTTTTGCGGTATTTGAAGTGGAAACATGCAAAATTAATTTTGGCAAGCTTGTCAAAACTCTGACCTCATAGGCTTCTGCAGTAATAGGTTCTATCCAATTGCCTCAGTATACCCTTCTGTGTGGTGACACATGTTTAAGAAGTGCCACAGTATCTAAGTTAGATATGCAGAATCAAATTTAGATAATTGTTTTGGTTTTGAAAATTAGATATTTTCATCGGACTATGCAGCTTTAATGTAGTTGCTAGTAACATTCCAGCACTACACCCTGCAACGCATACATACATATACTGAGATAATGGTAGTTAATCTAACATAGAATAATTGTTTTCATAATGTCACTGAAACCCAACTTAAAAACAAACGTAGAGCAACAATCCTACTAAAGTTGGTCATCAAGAAGCCTTTGTTTATGAGTTGACAGTGTGCTTAAAATAGCTATTTCTATTGCTTATTTCTATCGCTATTGATTATTGGTTATTGATTATCGCGATTGTGAAGGATGGACTGTGAGGAGGAGCTGCTCCACCTCCTGGCATGTAAGCAAGCCAGTGTCGGGGTTTAGATTCTCAGTGGGTTTAGAGTCTACACTCAGGGTTATACGCATGTGCGTATTCGATTAACACGCGCCGGGTGACTCGGGTCAGTCGAGTTGCTAGAAATTCAAATAGAACACCGCGAGTGGAGTTGACAAAAACACGTGCCTTGTGCAAAAAGTTTAATCTACCTCTTGGCTGGCGTTGGCTAGGACCGATGACGTCACATTTGTGCATCAAAAAGTCACTCGGGTCACCCGAGTTGATTAATCGAATATGCTGAAATGCCATCCGATTTTGACGCATACACAGAGCCCCGAGCGTAGACTCTAAACCCACTGAGAATTTAAACTGCAACACCGGGTCACAGCTTCAGTTCTTCCTTAGCAACCAGTAGACGGAGACTGGATGTGGTGGCCGAATTGGTAGAGCGAAGGCTTCCCGTGCGGAAGGTCGGGAATTCAAATTCCAGCCGAGTCATTGTTTGTTGTTTTACGCCCTAGCAACATCTAAGGTCATATCAGGATGGGTACCGACTTGCGACAGTGCGCACTCATGGCAACTTTATAGTGCTGCCCCACTGGAAGACCAGGCCACCAGCACCATGACCTGATATACCACTCAGTCATATTATCCTGCCAATGAGGCAACCAGTCCTTGCCCTATCGAACCCACAACCCCACGATCTACCAACATGGGAGACGGACGCTCTAACTCATTCGGCCATCCCGTCTGGTCCCCAGCCGAGTCAAACCAATGACTTATAAAATTGCTACATGTCGCGACCTAACTTGGTGCTTGGCCTTAATAGGATAAGACTGGGTAGCTCAGTGTCAGGATAATGTGACTGTGGAATATCGGGTCATGGTGTCGGCATCCTGTTCTCCCAGTAGGGCAGCACTATAAATTTGCCATGAGTTCACACTGTCACAAGTCGGTACTCGTCCTGATATGACCTGAGATGTTGCTAGAACTTAAACCAACAACAAACAAACCAGTAGACGGTGTATTTGGAAGGTACATTTTGCAGTCAGGGAATTTCCACCACCAACTTGCACTCTGTTGGCAATAGTAAAACAAAGATCAAGTGTTGTGGGTAATAGATCACTGCGCATGCTCAGCGGGAAAGGACTATAACTTAGTATAAGTTACTATAAGCAGACGATAGCCGAACACCGGCGTTGGACCTTGCATTGAGTTACATTGTGCCTAAACATGTCTCCTATTACTTCTATTCTTACTCTTTGCAATACACACATGGTCAACATTGTTTAAATTTAAAAACAATGTGACATGCACACACACACAGTACACATACAAGCACACACCTATTCACACGTACAGACACACGGGCAGACATGCACACATACATAGGTCTACTTACATATAAGGGTAGGCACACAGACACACACACGCAGACTCATGGACAAGCACATATAGAAACAAACCATAAATACATGTACATACATATGCAGACTCACAGACAGAACATATACAGATACATAGACATATATACAGACACACAGACAGACGCACATACAGACAGAGACAAACACACATACAGGTACACATACAGGCACACAGACACACACATACATACACACAGACATACACACATACATACACACAGACATACACACATATATACACACAGACATACACTCTGAGACACACATACAAGCAGACGCACAGAACCAACAGACACATAGACACACATGTATACAAACATCCAAACACACAGACTTACACACATAAACACAGAGACACATACGACACACACAGACACACGCAGACACACGCACACAGACACACACAGACAAGGACTCATACGGGCACACGAGACTGGGTCGCAAAAACACAAAAGCTGTCGCCGCAAAAACAACCACCCGACCCCCCCTGCCCCCCCCCCCCCCCCCCCCAACAAAAAAAAACATCGCGCGAAATAGCTGCAAATGGAATTTTAAATGTCGGCAGCTCCATTTCGCCGTGCGGGTGTTGACAGGGGACTGATGCCTAAGAGCCCGCACTCGGCGATCCCCCGTGGCCGGAGGGGCCGCCTCCTCGAGCGGCCATCAAAATTCATGGGCTGCCGGCGGGGCGGACGAGGGCTGAGGCCGGGGCCCGGGGCCGCTTGAGCCGCCCGCGCCGCCCAGCATCGCCCCCGCGCCGCCCAGCACAGCCCCGGCCTCTGCGGCCACGCGCCCCGGGGCTCTCCTGGGTACGCGGCGGTGGAGAGGCGGGGCGTGGGGCGGCATGAGGGCGCCGGCTGGCGGGAGGCGCGTGCAAACAGCCGACAACACGCGCGCCGCCCCACACTTCACACCTCGCCCGAGGTCCGTCGATGGGCTGTCGATGTGCCGGGCCACTCACAGGTAATGCCGCCTATTTGTCCTCCGGGCCGCCCTCTTCGGCACCCCCTCCCCCCCCCCCCCGTCCTCCCTCCTCCTGTCCCCTCCCTCCTCTCCCTCCACTCCTTCTACTCTCCCTCCCCACCTCCCTTCTCGCTCCTCATCCTTCTCCCTCCTCCTCCTTCTCCCTCCCCTCCCCTCCTCTCCCTTCTCTCCTCTCTTCTCCCTCCTCCATCCCTCCTCCTCCCTCCTCCCTCCTCCCCACTCCTCCCTCCCTCCTCCTTCTCCACTCCCATCTCCCCGCTCCCATCCTGTCCTATCGTTCGCCACCCGCCCCCATCACGGACTTCCGCCCTGCTCACTTGTTCCCTTTCATGCCCCTTCCCTTCCCTCCCACGCTCCTCTTCCCTTCCAGGCTCACTCTTTCCCTCCCAGTCCCCTGCGCTTCCTTCTCCTTCTCCACATATCCCCCCAGATCCCCCTCCTATTCCTCCCCTTCCCACTTCTCCCCCTCCCACACTTCCCCCTCCCCTCCTACACCTCCACTCCGAAACTCCCCCCTCTCCTCTCCGCCCCCTCTACCCTCCTCCCCCTCTCCTCCCCTCCCCTCCTCCCTCTCTCCCTCCCAGTCCTGCCCTCCTACTTCCACTCCTTCCACTCCCACCCTGTCCCTTCCTACATTTCCCCCGCCCCCCTCCCCTCCCCCCCTTCCCATTCCCTTCCCTTCCCCTCCACTCCTACTCCCCACCCCCTCCTATTCCCTTTCTTCCTTCCTTCCTTCCTTCTTTCTTTCTCCTCTTCCCTTGGCCCCTCTATCTGGCACTCCGTACCATCCATTCATTCTCCACAACTCTCTCTCCTTCCCACATTCCCTTCTAAGTTCCATAACTTAGTTCCAGCCCTCTCAGTATTTTTCCTGCTGCTCCCCCTACCTCCCTTCTACAGATCACACCGTCCCATTACTTCCCGTTACTTTGCTCCTGCTCTCTAAGCGCCTCCTACCAGTACCACCGCCCTACTCCTCCCAAAAGCCCTCCTGATCCCAATCTTAATGCACCCTGAAGGCACCGTTGACAAAGTCCTCGTGCTCCTCTCCAATCTCCTCTTCACCGCCCGCCGCATCTCCCCTCTCCCTTTCCCCTCCCCATTCCCCTCCTCCTCCTTCTCCTTCTTCCCTTCCATCTCCTCTTCCTCCTTGTTCATGCGGTCTTCTTGTCCAGCTTCTCGTCATTCATCTCCTCTTCCTACTCTTTTCTCATTCTCATTCTCCACGTCCTTGCGTTAGTCTTGTTTAACTTCGCTCCCTTCATCTCCCCTCATTCTTCAATCTCCACCTTCTTGTGTTCTTCTTGTTCAGCTTGTCTTCCTTTCTCTCATCCCCATCCTCCTAAATCCTACTCATCCTTCTGCTCCCTTCTGATCCTCCACCAGGTTCTCGTGTTCTGTTTATTCAGCTTCTATTCCTTCCTCTTCTCCTCCTACTCCCTTCTCAATCTAATACACCACGTTCTTGTGTTCTTATTATTCAGATTGTCTTCCCCCCACTTCCCCGTCCTGATATGACTTTAGATGTTGCTAGGACGTAATTTAACATTAAAGAAACAAACCTCCCACTTCTCATCCTCCTCATACTAACTTATCATCCTCCACTTTCTTGTGTTCTTATTCTTCAGATTCTCTTCCTTCCACTTCCTCGTCCTGATAGTGATATGACCTTAGATATTGCTAGGACGTAAAATAACAACAAACAACCCTTCCACTCCTCCTCATACTACCTTATCATCCGCCAAGTTCTTGTGTTATTCTTGTTCACCTTCTCTTCCTTGCTCTTATCGTTCTTCTCCTACTCATCCTCTTCTTCCTCTCCCTCCTGGCCATCTCCTCCTCCCTCCTCCTCCTCCTTGTTCCTGCGTTATTCTTGTTCGGCTTCTATTCCTCTCTCCCATCAGTCTACTCCCGCCCCACTCCTCCTTTTCTTCCTCCTTGTTCCTGCGTTATTCTTAATCTTATTCAGCATCTCTTCCCCTGTCCCGTCCTCCTTCTTCTGTTTCTTCCGTTCTTCTTGTCCACATTCTTTTCCTCCAGCGCCCATCCCCCTTTACCTCCGCTCATTTCCCTTTTCTCCATGTTCCAATTTTCTGGAGCATCACCCCTCCCCCCCCCCCCAGTTTTACTCCTCCTTTCCTTGTGACTTCCCGTGCCAAGTTCCTTCGCAAAACTCCATCTGCAAATTCCCAGACGTCCCCTTCCCCCATCCCCCCACTCCTCTCCCACACGCAACTCAACCGTCATCCACGTCACTTTAACTTCCCTCATTCCCCACTACCCACTCACAGAAGTTCCACCCCCTCCCCCCTCACCGCCCACCGCCCCTTTCTCCCCCACACCCTCCTCCCTAGCCTTGACCATCATCTGACGTCACGCGCCGCCATGACGCCGCCTACTTCGTCATGGCGGACCGGAAGTGCCCATCAGTGCCGCCATGCGCGTCGGGGCGCGCGCCCGGGGCCAGACGCACCTACAGTTTCCCGCGCCGGGAAGCGTCGCACCACGCCCGCACACCGCCGCACCACGTCCGCACACCACCGCACCACGTCCCGCACACCGCCGCACCACGCCCCGCACACCGCCGCACCACGCCCCGCACATCGCCGCACCATGCCGCCCCGCCACACCGCGCCGCACCACGCCCCGCACAGCGCCGCACCACGCCCCGCACACCGCCGCACCACGCCCCGCACCGCCGTACCACGCCCCGCACAGCGCCGCACCATGCCCCGCACACCGCCACACCACACCCTGCAGACCGCCGCACCACGCCCCGCACACCGCCTCATCACGCCCCGCACACCACGCACCATGCCCCACACACCACCGCACCACACCCCGCACACCGCCGCACCACGCCCTGCACACTGCGCACCACGTCCCACACACTGTCGCACCACGACCCGCACACCACGCCCCGCACACCGCGCACCACGCCCCGCACACCGCCGCACCACACCCCGCACACCGCCGCACCACGCCCCGCACACCGCCGCACCACGCCTCGCACACCATCGCACCACGCCCCGCACACCACGCCCCGCACACCGTCGCACCACGCCCGCACACCGCCGCACCACGCCCTGCAGACCGCCGCACCACGCCCCGCACACCGCCGCACCACGCCCTGCAGACCACCGCACCACGCCCCGCACACCGCCGCACACCACGCCCCGCACACCGTCGCACCACGCCCCGCACACCACGCCCCGCCCCGCACACCATCGCACCACGCCCCGTGTGCGGCGGTGTGTGGTGTGCGGTGCGGGGCTTGATGTGGGGCATGTTGCGGGACGTGTTACAGGGCGTGTCACGGGGCGTGTTGCGGGGCTTGATGCGGGGCTTGTTGCAGGGCATGATGCGGGGCGTGTTGCGGGGCGCATTGCGGGGTGTGATGCGGGGTGTGTTGCGGGGCGTGTTGCGGGGCGTGATGCGGGGCGTGTTGCAGGGCGTGATGTGCGGCATGTTGCGGGGCATGGGGCGGGGCATGGTGCAGGGCGTGTTGCGGGGTGTGATGCGGGGCGTGTTGCGGGGCGTGATCCGGGGCGTGGTGCGGGGCGTGATGCGGGGCGTGATGCGGGGCGTGTTGCAGGGCATGATACGGGGCGTGTTGTGGGGCGTGTTGCAGGGCGTGATGCGGGGCGTGATGCGGGGCGTGATGCGGGGCGTGATGCGGGGCATGGTGCGGGGCGTGATGCGGAGCATGTTGCGGGGCGTGTTGCGGGGCGTGTTGTGGGGCTTGATGTGGGGCGTGTTGCGGGGCATGATGCAGGGCATGATGCGGGGCGTGGTGCGGGGCATGATGCGGAGCATGTTGCGGGGCATGATGTGGGGCGTGTTGTGGGGCGTGATGCGGGGCGTGTTGCGGGGCATGATGCGGGGCGTGATGCGGGGCGCGGTGCAGGGCATGATGCGGAGCGTGTTGCGGGGCATGTTGTGGGGCGTGATGCAGGGCGTGTTGCGGGGTGTGATGCGGGGCATGGTGTGGTGGTGTGTGGTGTGTGATGCGGGGTGTGATGCAGGGCATGTTGCGGGGCAGGTTGCGGGGCAGGTTGCGGGGTGTGATGCGGGGCATGGTGCGGCAGTGTGTGGTGTGTGATGCAGGGTGTGTTGCAGGGCGTGTTGCATAGCGTGATGTGGGGCATGGTGCGGTGGTGTGTGGTGTGTGATGCGGGGTATGGGGCGGGGCATGGTGCAGGGCATGATGCGGGGCATGTTGTGGGGCATGATGCAGGGCGTGGTGTGGCGGTGTGTGGTGTGTGATGCGGGGCGTGATGCGGGGCGTGTTGCGGGGTGTGATGCGGGGCATTTTGCGGCGGTGTGTGGTGTGAGGGGCGTGGTACGGCGGTGTGTGGTGCTATATATATTTTTTTTTTTTTTGAGGTAGTGAGAGATTAACCATTAGTGAGAAACAGGTACCGCCACGCCACCTGCCGGATGTGAGTCTCGGGTGGAATAAGTACAGAAGTTGCTGCATTATGGGTGAGGGTGCGACCCCCACCCTCCTCCTCTTACCTCTCATGAGTCCGCCGCCCCTTAAATAAATGCATGAATGCATAGACGCAGACACACATACAGCCATACCACATGTATCAAATTTCCGGTGAATATAAAAGTACATAACATTTTGGAAACCAAAACACTTAGCAAGATTTTGATCCTACAAATAAAATTTAGATACTTGTGCACACATTAAATTTGTACTGCTTCGTATAGAAGGGAATACATACTAAGTAAATACAGTAGAATATGTCACCATTAAAGTTTATGATGTCCAACAGTTTCACAAGTTAAAATTGTCACATTCGACTTCAAATTCTCCAAAGCTACCCCTTTAAAATAAAATAAAACACTTCACATCACAGGAAGGTATGCTGTACTGATCAAACTAACTTATTTAACTAAGAAAACTATGAGAGAAATCCTAAACAATCTGATTATCCAACTTCAGCAAATTGGGGATATCTTTGCATCTCCTTCTAAAGTTCCGAAAAATGCACTGTCAGCAAAATGCGACCAGACGAACCCCCACCTACCCCCACATGACTCCGACGTTCCTTTCCCCCGCCCCCGACATCACTCATACCTCCCCCCGTCCTTCCCCCCCACCTCCCCCACCACTTCATCCTCCTTCCTTCCCCCCTCCCACCTCCCCCCACATCACTCCTACCTCCACCGTCCCCTTCTCCCCCCCCCTATATACCCCCTATCTCTCTCCCCCATTCCTTTTAGCCCCCCCCCCCCCCCCCCCAACTCCCCCTCCTCCACTCCTTCCATCCTCCATCTCCCAATCATCACGCGGACGGCGATGGCGACTTCCGGTCGGCTGCGAGTGGTTGGCGAGAAGACCGGAAACACAAGCTCAGCAATGCGCGTGAGGCTCCGGGCGGCGTCGACTTCCGGCAGCGCGCGGTGGTGTACCGGAAGTGGACGTTGGCTGCCGGGTAAACCGGCGCCGAGCGCCGCGCCTACATTAGCTGGTGATCGGCGCGTCGTATTCAGCCCTGCTCCTACACCCCCACCCCACCCCACCCTCACCCAACCCTCACCCCAACCCCATCCCACACACTCCAACCACGACCACCACCATCACCTACACACCTCCACCTCCAGCCCCACCATGCCCCCAAAGACACACACAAACAGGAGAATCAATTATGGAAATACTGGTCAAAGAATGGATGGCTTGCAGGAGTGAAGACAGCTCTCGTACCCACTCCCTCCCCCCATATGCCCTCATAGCATACCAGAGCCCTCCCCCCCCCCCTCCCCCCCCCCCCATACCCTCATAGCATCCCCGAGCCTTCCTACCCCTCACCCACACCCTCATAGCATACCAGGACCCTCCTACCCCCTTCTCACATACCCCCTAATAGTATACCCGAGCCCTCCTACCCCTCTCCCCAGACACACCCTCATAGCATACCCAAGCCCTCCTACCCCTCTCCCCACACACACCCTCATAGCATACCACACCCGACACTACACCCTCCTTTGGATCAGAGCTCGATTTTCACTGCAGAGGCCCGAGCACTCCTTCTCGCTTTGGAGTGTATCGAGGTATCCAACCACACTAACTATGTTATATACAGTGATTCCTTCTCTTGCCTCCTGGCTGTTGCTGGACTGAAAACGAATCACCCTATTCTAGCAACGGTCATTTATAAAATGAACCAACTGACAACAGATGGGTATGATATCCACCTGTGCTGGGTGCCTGGCCATGCTGGCATACAAGGAAACGAACGAGCTGATCGGGCTGCGAAGAAGGCCCTGAACTGTGATCTTGAACCGTGTCTCATCCCTCACTCTGATCTGAAACCACTAATAGCCACCGACATAAAATCCAAATGGCAACATGAGTGGGATGAAAACATCAATAAACTTAAAGAAATTGAACCATCTGTGGGAAAGCCACGACAGACTCATGCGGGAGGTCGGCGGGACCAAGTGGTCCTTAGTCGCTGCCGTGTTGGCCACTCGTGGCTTACACATGCTTTTCTGCTCAAGGGGGAACCTCCCCCTGAATGTATTGGGTGTCAGTCCCCACTGACACTCAAACACATTTGACTAAGTTGCGTTGATTTTTTGGCCCTGCGCCAACGGTTCTACACTGCAGGCAGTATGCATGACCTTTTTACTAAGGTAAAGCAGGAAAACATTTTAGCCTCTTTGAGGGCAGCTGGACTGTACCACCTTATATAGTTTACTCAATGGATTCTATTAATTATTAATGAAACTTTTCTTTTTCTATGGGAATTTGTTTCCCTTGACCACAGATATATGATTGTGAGCTTTCTAATTTAATTAGTGTCTATTGGCACATAATTGATTGTCTGCTTTTACATGTAAAAGCGATGGTTTGAACAAAAAACAAACATTTCTCGCCGTGAATATGGCCTATGCTGCCGACACGGCGTAAAGCAACCACCAATCAATCATTGGAATGTAAATGAGGATTTAACTGACCGGACGTCGTGGCCCACACACACCCTCATAGTACACCCGAGCCCTCATACCCCCTCCTCACACACACCCTCATAGTATACCCAAGCCCTCCTACCCCTCTCCCCACACACACACCCTCATAGCATACCCGAGCCCTCCTACCCCTCTCCCCACACACACCCTCATAGCATACCCGAGCCCTCCTACCCCTCTCCCCACACACACCCTCATAGCATACCCGAGCCCTCCTACCCCTCTCCCCACACACACCCTCATAGCATACCACACCCGACACTACACCCTCCTTTGGAATGTAAATGAGGATTTAACTGACCGGACGTCGTGGCCGAATCGGTAGAGCGTGGGCCTCGCGTGTGGGAGATCGGGAGTTCGATTCCGCGTCGAGTCAAACCAATGATTTATCAAATTGACACTTGCCCTATCCTATGAATGCCGAGCGCCAAGCTAGGAAGCAACAACTAATAAGTAATATGGGGCAAAACTGAACAGATCACAATGCAGTACAGCCAGTGAATGGTAATATTGAACTGCATGCCTAACTAGGACTTCCTGTCTGAACTAATACAGTAATGGCTACCAACCAATCAAAAGAGTTCTTACTGCTGGGGTAGGAGCCTGCAGGCGAAAGTCTGGAAACAGCATTCAATTCACATCTGATTATATTGCTTCGCAGGTTGGGAGTCTGTCAGTTTATTACTGGTTCCCCCCATTAATAAAAGAATTACATGATGAATATGGAAAATAGACTGTGTATGCTTTCTGTGATTATGTATGCGTTTTGTGATTATGTATGCCTTCTGTGATTTTGTATGCCTTCTGTGATTATGTATGCCTTCTGTGATTTGATATGTCTTCTGTGATTGTGTGTGGCTTCTGTGATTGTGAATGCCTTCTGTGATTGTATATACCTTCAGTGATTGTGTATACCTTCTGTGAGTGTGTATGCCTTCTGTGTTTTTGTATGCCTTCTGTGATTACGTATGCCTTCTGTGATTGTATATGCCTTCTGTGATTTGTGTATGCCTTCTGTGATTGTGTATGCCTTCTGTGAATGAGTATGCATTCTATAATTGTCTATGCTTTCTGTGATTTTAAGGCAGTGGCTGTTCTTTTAGGAACTACGGAGGAGTTACCAGTTCTACTCACAAAGGGATAGGACTATGATGCGATATCCTCGTTGATATGCACTGGTCTAGACCTTGGCGTATCCGGCCAAGCTTTGGCAGCTTGAGTTCTTAGACAGAATTGTTGACATCCCAACTGACATGATTGAAAAAAAAGGGGCTATTAAAATAAATAAAGCTGCACAGTCCGATGACAGCATAACTTGTGAAGCTTTGGTAGATTCTGGGATTCGAACCCATGGGTTCTAACACTGGTCGAGTCAAACCAATAACTTAAAAATTGATACTTGTCGCTTTCTAGCCATGCGCTCAGCATTATTAGGATAGGGCAAGGACTGATTAGCTCAGTGTCAGGAAATTGTGACTGAGTGGGACATCAGGTCATGGTGCTGGTGGCCTGGTCTCCCAGTGGGGCAGCACTATAAAGCCGTCATGAGTGCACACTGTCACAAGTCGGTACCCATCTTGATATGACCTTAGATGTTGCCAGGACGTAAAACTCCAACAACCAACCAACCATCCAACTTAAGATACCGATGCACTCATTGAGCATTTATGTTCTGCATAGAATTAATGCTAAGTCAATTAGAATAGAACCTCTCACGGCTGAAGCCTATGGCGTCTGCCATTTAGTTGTGTAGGTCAAACTTGAGCTTAGCATGTTTTTAATTCAAATATATCCAACGTAATCCCTTTAAAATAAAAGTATCCTTAAGCTGAAGAAAAGTAGATTATAATTATCAGCCTAATATATTTATTTAAAAGAAATATGGAATAAACTCCAAAAACTATTGGATTATGCAAATCTAAATGAAGTAACCAACATGATATGAACATTCAATAAACTGTTGCATATTAGTCATCGCTTTTCTCACACAACTTGTAGTCGTTTTCGACCTTAATAGACGTTCTGTTGGGTTCCACAGAACCTCACTACTCTATTCATGCTTCTAGTTATTTATATGTAGCATAAGAAAACAATATTCTTAGAATGTATCAAATGCACGCTTTCTCACACATTTATATTGAATATCTAAAATGAAATAGGATCTAGAATAATGGTTTGAATGCTCACCCCGAAATGGCAGAAATATGAGGTTGACGGGATGGCTGAATGAGTTAGAGCGTCCATCTCCCATGTTGGTAGATCGTGGGGTCATGCGTTTGAACCCTGGTCGAGTCAAACCAATGACGTAAAAATGTATACTTGTCACTTCCTGGCCAGGTACTCTGCATTATTAGTGTCATGGGGGTGATGAAAAATGGGAAATACTGCGCCTAGAGCGGGACTCGAACCCACATCTCTTTGCATTCCGGGCCAGTGTGCTAACCATTACACCACCTAGGCTCCCTGATATCAATACACTCCCCACGCCTACCTGTCTATGTGGTTACTTGCCTGAGAGGTCAGTGCAGACCACTACACTCGTCCCCCTGGAATTGTAAGTCTTGTAATGCTTACAATTACATACATACAGGCAATGCACTAACACATACATACACAGGGTAGGTTCAACAACCATACAGCGCAAAGCTTGTACAGGATCCTGATCACGGCAACCAGTGTCGTGGGGGTGATGAAAATGGGAAATACTGCGCCTAGAGCGGGACTCGAACCCACATCTCTTTGCATTCCGGGCCAGTGTGCTAACCATTACACCACCTAGGCTCCCTGATATCAATACACTCCCCACGCCTACCTGTCTATGTGGTTACTTGCCTGAGAGGTCAGTGCAGACCACTACATTAGGATAGGGCAAGGAGCAGTGGAATGAGGAAGACCAATCATCCGAGATTGAAATTTCCCCTCCTTAAACAACTTACGAACCCCCCAAAAAAAGATCTCACTCAAGGTGCAATGTTCCTTCTGATTGCATCACCCACGTTACAGCATATGCATAATAAGAATGCGTCAATTTGCTTCCTCTATTTTGAGAGTTATGTCAGTAGGTGGTTGTGTGCATATTTGGGTATTAATTATATTATTTAGTTAGGTGTTACTGGAATTAGTTATACATCTTGGCGTTTTAAAGACAATCTTTTACGATGTACTCTACATCTATAACAGCTAACACCTGCATGCACTCATGACTCTGAATATATTATGAATGATCACACATAAAGCTAATATTCCATGCGAATGCGAACATGGTATGCGGCATAGATACCTATGCCAACCTCCCATAGCTGATGTCTACTTTTTGTGTTGGGGGGTCGTTAAACAAACCTCCCCCCCCCCAAAAAGAAATACCCATCCCATTTTGGGATTTTTTGCTCCAAATTTGTGAAGGAAAGTCAAAGTTATTTAGTTTTTTTTTTTTATGGCAAACGCAGCAGCATTCGCATTCGCACCGATCGATCCACGGGTCGATCCATTTGCCACATTTGCATTTGCATTTGCATTTGCATTCGCATTCACGTTCGTATTCGCATTCGGATACATGGAAGCACCACTATTCATTTACATGCGTTTTGATTTTTTGCCGCATTTGCATTTGCATTTGCATTCGCATTTGTATTCGCCTAACGCATATCGCATATATGGAATCTTAGCTTTATTCGGTAAATATTAAAATTCACTTGTTTTTTTTAAAGGTTTGAATGCAATTCCACAAACACAGAACGTTGGAAATAAGTGGTAGAACAGATAACAGTGCTTCGACATTGATAAATTAAATGCTCAGATGAATAGAATGCTTACCAAAAACAAGGGCATTATTTTAGTCAGGTAGAATTGACCACATATGTATTATCGAATATAGTAGGCCTACTCGTAGTAAACCTTTGAATGTACTTCAAATAAACCTTTAAATACATTTGTTTAAAGCCTACAAAAACGCGGCTATGGCTATTGAGGGTACCAATAGCCTGTCAAAACCTTAAAGAGCTGCAAAGACTTAAGGAGCACTTTTTTTCATTAGCAAGTTAAAAAAAGAACCCAACTTTGACACATTCCCTACTTATGACACTGTAGTGGGGCACGCTGAACTCCTTGGATGAAATACCACATACAAAGGTAAGCATGTATTGGTTGATGGCATCAGGGAACCTGACCGGACGCGATGGTCCAATCAGTAAGAGTGCCGACTTCCTGAGATATTCGCACCACGACCCGATATCCCACTCAGTCACATTATCTCGAATCTGAGCAAGCCATATCCTATCATATGAATGCCAAGCGCCCAGTAGGGTAGTGCAAGCATAAATTTGGTAAGTCATGAGATTTGTCGGGTTCAAATCCTAGCCGAGTCAAAACAATGACTTACAAATTGATACTTGTCGCTATCTAGCCTGATGCTCAGCATTACTAGAATAGGGCAAGGAGCAGTGGAATGAGGAAGACCAATTTTCCGCCATTGAAATTTCCCTTGGTTAATCAACAAATGTAATAAAACAAATTGAAACCAAAAAATCACATAATCACCAGCCTCCTGATGGCTGAACTTGGTTGGGTTCTCGTTATACATTTTGTCTAATGTAGATTGCAGTGAAATTCTAGCAAATAGTTGATTGGTTGTTGGAGTTTTACGTCCTGGCAGCATCTAAGGTCATATCAGGATCCTAGTAAATAGTTCACTTAGATATAATACCACTTCCTCTAGATGTATTCACCATCTCCCCCACTATCCTTTCTGTAAACTACACCCGTGACCCGGCATGCTGGGTAGCAACGTTCAGTCTTTCATGAGGGACCAGTGGAACTAAAAAACCACACAAGTCTTGTAAGTAGTATACTGAAAATGTAGTTTTATTAAGGCACGATGAGTACACATCACATATGGTTGTTTGTTGCAGCTTTACGTCCTGGCAACATCTAAGGCCACAACATATGTATCTAACACAACAACAGGGGTGACAACCGTGGTAGTGGCAGTATTGTTTATATTTCTATATTTTGATACTTGTTGTCATTACCTAGCCTGGAATTCGGTATTATTGGGATAGGGCAAGGAGCAGTGAAATGAGGAAGACCAATTGTTTGCGAGTGAAATTTCTCCTATTTAATCAACAAATGCTAAAAAAGAAAAGATTACCCAACCCATAATTACATGTACCTTAGTGGAATAACTAATATTATGGCTCGCATCTCACTGTGCAATACGCTCTATGGAAAACGAAAGGTTTTGTAGAGGATTTACACCACCAACCCACCATCCGATGGCAATGGACGAACTAATGTGGCTGGCAGCTCACTATGCAGTATACTCAGTGGAAAATGGCTAATAGAGGATTTACACCACCAACCCACCATCTGATGGCATTGGAAGAACTAATATGGTTGGAAGCTCACTATGGAGTATACCCTGTGGAAAAGGTTTTATAGAGGAGTTACACCACCAACCCACCGTCTGATGGCATGGGGAAAGCTAATGTGGCTGGCAGCTCACTATGCAGTATACTCAGTGGAAAATGGCTAATAGAGGATTTACACCACCAACCCACCATCTGATGGCATTGGAAGAACTAATATGGTTGGAAGCTCACTATGGAGTATACCCTGTGGAAAAGGTTTTATAGAGGAGTTACACCACCAACCCACCGTCTGATGGCATGGGGAAAGCTAATGTGGCTGGCAGCTCACTGTGCAGTATACTATGTGGAAAAGGTTTTGTAGAGGATTTACACCACCAACCCACCATCTGATGGTAGTGGAAGAACTAATGTGGTTAGAAGTGCACTGTGCAGCAGACTCTAAGGAAAAGGTCTCATAGACACTTATCTAGATTTAATTCTACACATCCACTTAGATACTGGGGCAGTTATTACACAAGGGGATCCTGAGGCAATAATGAAGCCTATTCTGCCCAGTCTGTCATTTAAAAAATTATCTTTTGGTCCATTAGTTGTTTAAGCAGGGGAAATGTCAGTCATAGACGACTGGTCTTCCTCATTCCAATACTGGTCAATAGAAAGCCTGAGCCTACACTTTTACCGACCCAAGGGATTTTTAACCTCCCACACCACATAGACATGGTATGAGAGCAACCGGCCTTTGATGACGCTGTAAGTTATACACAGCAGTGGAAATCCAAATTGGCAGAGCTGGGGGCACGGGGAATCGAACCGCCGACCCTCAGATTAGGAGTCTGACCTAGAAAAAAGTCAGACACTCTAACCACTCCGCCACAGAGAATTTGGAATGTTTTCACTTCAAATATCTCCAAAGTTAACCATTTATAATGAAGGCTACTTCAAACCAAAAATAAGCCCAGATAACCGCGACCAACCTAATTATATTTATCTAAAAAAACAAAATGGAAGAAGCTCAAAACCGTCGGACTATGCAACTTTAACACAGTGTGGAAATCACTGGCTGACCTGATCGTTGTCTAAGTCGCCACCATTTTGATTTTTGCTGAGTCATTCCGATTCACAAACGAGGCAGCTCGTCCCAAAGTGCTAAATAGAGACGTATTAGACGGTTTAATTACTAATTCCATCCTGCAAAAGATTTGACTCTGAATTCCTTGTTCTTTTTCTGCGCACTGAACAGGTTTCCGGGCCCAGCTACCGCCTCAGACCCCGGCCCGCCCCGCATCCCCCCTCCACAGCCCCCCGTCTCAGCCCTTAAACTAACATCCGCCCAGATCTGTGGAAAGGATGCTTTAATGGCAAGCATACACCAGACGACATTCACCAACCTCGGCGATCATTTACACATACAGTAAAATCTCTGTAAATCGACCGACCACGGGGCCGACTTTAAATGGTCCATTTAGGGAGGTGGTCGGTTCAGTTTTATTTTTATTTTATAGTTACAATGGTATTGTATGGGCGATCTTTTGGGACCCAAATAAAGCGATCGATATAGGAGAGTAGTCGCTCTGTGGAGGCGGAGGTTTTATTGTATCGTCAGACCCGCGTTCCTCCTGATTGTTTATATTCCAGATTGTTCTGCAGATTGTTCTGCATTATAGATTGTTCTGCATTATATGTATCTTTGTTTAAGAGATCACCGCTACAACCATTATTCTTGTAGATCTAAACGGATATCAATTTAACGGCGTCTTCACATTAACTACTACAATGGATGTCGCCATGCCAACCACATTTTGAGCATAGCGAAGTGAACCGACCTATACAAAAAGAAGACTGCTGTTCACATCTAGAGACTACACTTTTCTTGTAAGCATGAATTTTAAAGGTATAGTTTTATACTCTAGTGTAAATAGTAGCTGTTTCTTTGAGATTAACACAATTTTCGTTAGCAACATCCTTTCTACTTTAATTGAATGTAGATCAAATCATGGCAGTGAATTAAATTAAGCTTTAGAGATACTTGTCTGATCGGGGTGGAAAAAAAACCCGGCAATGAATATCAAACTTATTTCACCACATAATATTATTTATACTTTCATTAAATTTATAGTAAACCACAGCATTGAATTAAATTCTAAATTCAACCTTAGAGATACATTGTGCTTGTTTGGTTGGGGTAATAAAACAAATAATACAAATAACTCTTAATTCTACGACACTCACGACAACCGTTGTCGCGAATGTCGTAGAGCTGCTGAACCAGGCATGTATTACTTTGTTTATCTGTCGAACAAGATTTTTACTGCCTTACTTCCGTCATATTTTTGTGGTTATTAACTAGGCAGCATGAACACACATTAAAGGACAGTCACGACTTCTGCATCATTCATTTAAGGCTCTGCTACACCTCACCGGATTGGTGGAAACGGACAGAAAATGAACAAAGTCCGGTTCGTGTCCGTACAAGTTTTGAACATCCACAAAACTAGAATGGATGCCGCCGAATTGACGTCTATGGTTCTTGTCCGGTTTGATTTTGTTTCATCCGTTGGCTATCCATTCATATCCGTTTCATGTCCATTTCATGTCCGTTTCATGTCCGTTTCATGTCCTTTTCATGTCCGTTCATAGAACCAATGTCGCAACAATTTGACACATTTTAATACATTTTGATACTTATCACCACCGGACTAGACAATTCTGTCCGTTGCTCAATCCGGCATAGTGTGACAGGCACTTTACGGGTGTTCACCTGTCAGCGGTGAATTGTGCGTACACTACCCGACAACTCTGCTACGACACTGCCGATTATTTCCCTTAGGATATTAATGATTGGTATGTTGTTGGTTGTTGGAGTTTTACATCCTGGTAACATCTAAGGTCATCTCAGGACGGGTACCGACTTGTGACAGTGCGCCCTCATGGCGACTTCATAAACTCCAACAAACAAGCGAAAAACATCAAAAACTTAAATTTCAAAGAAGTTTAATTCCGAATCAAAAAGCCAACCAGAGGAAACAGGTGAGAAGTTATTTTGTTGTCCTCCTCCTCATTATCAGCAGCAGCTGACCTTGAGAGGTCAAGTGAGAGGAGTGAAAAGAAAAATTAAAGCTGCATAGTCTGATGGTTTTATGTTTCTGTCATTTTCTTAGATAGATTTGGGTCGATCATTATAATCTACCTTATTTTAGTTTGAAGTAAGTTTGATCCTAAATGGCTAACTTTCGACATATCTGAAGTGTAACCATGCAACATTCCTTTTCGGAAGCACACCACAACTCTGACAGCCTAGAATTCTGTGGTAATAGGTTCTATTAAATTGTCTCGCTATTCCTTTTGACATATCTGAAGTGTAACCATGCAACATTCCTTTTCGGAAGCACACCACAACTCTGACAGCCTAGAATTCTGTGGTAATAGGTTCTATTAAATTGTCTCGGTATTCCTTACTATTTGGTGACAAATGAAGTGCATCAGCATCTAAATTAGATAATGTAGAATCAAATCTAGATAACTGCCTTGGATTTGAAAATTTGATGTTCTCACTGAACTCTCCAGCTTTAAGAATTTAACCCCCGCCCACCCATCCAAAAACAGGTTAGTTTCACTATTCGCCACCAACAATCCGCCATTTGCAATTCCCTAATGTCCTGCACACTCTAATGTCGGACAGTGTGTGTAGTGCCTTAAGCGTGTGTGTGTGGGGAGGGGCGGATGTGTAGGTGGGTGTATAAAAAGAAAGCGTGTGTGTGAGGTGGGGGGGGGGTGAATGTGTGGGTGGATGTGTTTAAAAAAAAAGGATAAATATTAGTTACGATATTCGCGACTATCAATCCGCTCCAGTGAAAATACCTCATCATCGTCGCGGACCTTCCCCGATGTCGGACAGTGTATCTTTCCCTTCCCTCCACAAGGGTGTATGTCTTGTGGGGGGGGGGGGAGTGGGGGTCGTCTGGGTGAGTGAGTGAATGAGTGAACATAAAGATATGGCACGGTTAGCTACGATATTCGCGACTACAGACCCGCAGGTCAGTTACCCGCCTTCGGTGAAGCGGTGAAGGTGGATAGGTGTGTATGTGTGTATGTGTGTATGTGTGTATGTGTGTATGTGTGTATGTGTGTATGTGTGTATGTGTGTATGTGTGTATGTGTGTATGTGTGTATGTGTGTATGTGTGTATGTGTGTATGTGTGTATGTGTGTATGTGTATATGTGTGTATGTGTGTATGTGTGTGTATGTGTGTATGTGTGTATGTGTGTATGTGTGTCCATGTGTGTATGTGTGAGTGTGTGTATGTGTGTATGTATGTGTGTATGTCTGTGTATGTCTGTGTATGTATGTGTGTATGGGTGTGTATGTGTGTATGTGTGTGTATGTGTGTATGTGCGTATGTGTGTATGGGTGTGTCCATGTGGGTGTATGGGTGTGGTTGGGTGTATGGGTGCGTGCAAGGGTGTAAATATGTGTGTCGGTATGGGTGTGACTGTGAGTGGGAATATCGGTGTGGACTCACGGGTGCGTGTCGTATGTATGCATGAGTGCTTGCGGGGGCTTATGTTTTTGTAGGTATGGGTGTGTGGGTGTATGGGTATGGGTATGTATGTGTATATGTGGGTATGAGTGTGCATGCGCGTCTATGTGTATGGGTGTGCGGACCTATGTGTGTGTAAGGTATGTTTTGGTGAGTGAAGGCGTGTCTGAGAGTGTGTGGATATGTGTGTGGATGTATATATCATCTATATTATTAATATATGAGTGTGTATGTGGGTGTAATGAGTGGGTGTAGGTGTGTGTTGTATGGTGTGTGTATGTTGGTGTGTGTGAGTGTGGGTGTGTATATGGGTGAAGTGTGGGAGAGTATGTGGGAGTGTATGTGGGTGGGTGTATGTGGGTCTGGGATTGTATGTGGGTGTGTGCATGGGTGTGTGTATGGGTGTGTGTGGGTGTAGATGTGGGTGTGCGTGCGTGTTTATGGACCTGTATGAATGTGTTGTGTGCGCGTGCATGTGTGTGTGAGGAGGGTGGCGTTCAGAAGAACGCCCGCTCCCCCATCCACCCACTCACCCACCCACACACTCACACGCCCACACACACACCCACACTCACACACTTCCGGTGCCCTTTTAATGATGACGAGACCTAGGAATCAAACGTCTCGTGCGTCAGCCGGGCCCCTTCTGTGATGGTCGCCATTACCATAATCGGGCGGTGAATATTAACAGAAATACCTGTTAACGACACTGCGCATGCTCCCGCACCACTGCTTCCGTTAATGAGGGGTAAAAGTGTGCGACACACTAGCATCCAAACACCCACCTCTTTTTCTCCTCCGCCGCCATTTCTTTTATATCTTCTTTGAGACAAGGATTCATCCAACCCCTCAAACATTATTTATGTATTTATTATAAAATATAATATATATTATTAACTAATTGTTGTTTTGAATACATAATTTGATTTTTACTAAAATAAAAAAAGTATTATTGATCTACGAATCTCCCCTTCACACACAGAAAGAGGAACAACATCGAGACTCATTTCAAAACGTCTGTGAATACATTTGTTGAACACTTTAGAGGAATAAATAAACCGAGTGAGAGCTAAATAAAACTCATTATTGTCTTAGAAAAATATCTCAGCACTTTCTCTTTTGATTTCTTATCAAATAAACAAGTATTAGTCATTCCTCCTCCCACACACTACCACCACTCACTTTCAACATCCCCACCATAACCACACTGCCCAGCACCACAACCACCACAACCACCACTGCCACTACCCCAAACCACCCCCACTACTACCCCAAACCACCCCACCCACCACCCACCCACCTTCTTCCCAACACCACCACCACTACACTACCCACTACCACAATCACCACTGCCACTACCCCAAACCACCCGCACCACTACCCCAAACCACCCCCACCACTACCCCAAACCACCCCAACCCACCTCCTTCCCCACACTGCCAACCGCCACAACCACCCCCACCACTACCCCAAACCACCCCCACCACTACTCGAAACCACCCCCACCCACCTCCTTCCCCACACTGCCAACCGCCACAACCACCCCCACAACTACCCCAAACCACTCCCACCACTACCCCAAACCAGTCCCACCACTACCTTGGACCACCCCCAACCCACCTCCTCCCCACACTACCAACTGCCACAATCACAACCACCCCCAACACTACCCTAAACCACCCCCACCCCACCTCCTTCCCCACCCCACCACCACTACACTACCCACTACCACACTCACCACCTCAAACCACCCTCCACCCACCTGCTTACTGACACCACTACAACCACACTACCCACCACCACTGCCACTACCCAAACCTACCCCCTCACCCCTCTCACACACCAGCGCTCACTTTCACCGTTCCCAGCACCACGAAACTACGCAGTACCACACAACCGCATTATCCACACTAACCACAGTACCCACACTATCCACACTATCCACCACCACCCACCCACCTCCTCACTTTACACAATCACCACATTATCCACCACCACAACCACCACAACCAGTACCCAAAACCACCTCCATCCATCCCTCCCACACACCACTTACTTTCGCCTCTCCCACTCACTACCACAACCACTACACCATCACCACCACAACCAAAGCTACCACTACCCCACACCACGCCAGCCATCCCCTCCCACAAACCAGAACTTCCCCACCACCACCCTACCCACCACCATTGCCATTACCCCTAACCGCCCCAACCCACCCCCTCCCACGCCACAACATCACTACCCACTACAGCATTCCCAGAAGTCACCAACAGTCATTATCGGCAAATCACCATCCACCACACAGTAGCACTAAACATCACCACCAGACTACCATCACCACCATCACCACCACCACCATCACCATCACTTACCACTCCACCACCACACTCCCACAACCACACCCTCCACATATATCATGAACACCACTCCACCACCTCACACTGCACCTCAACACACCATCACCACCATCACTATCACTTACCACTCCACCACCACACCTCCACACGCCCACAACCACACACCCACCACACACCAGATAGCTCATGAAACCACACCACACCACACCACCTCACACACCCACAATCAAACACCACCAGACCACATCACCTCCACACATCACCTCCACACATCACCTCCACACACCCACAAACACACATAACCTCAACACTCCCACAACCACACACACCACATAGATCATGAACACCACACCACCACCACCTCACACACCACCTCCACACATCACCATTACGTCACACACCACATTAACACAACCACACACCATCACCCCACACACCACCTTCACACACCCACAACCACACCCCGCCACACCCCATCACCTCCACACACCACAACCGCACACCACCTCCACACACCCACAACCACACATCACCTCCACACACCCACAACCACACCTCACCATCTCCCTTCCACCTCCCCTCCACACACCCACAACTTCACCCCACCACCACTCCACCCCACCACTTCCACACACTCACAACCACACTCCACCACCACCCCACACACCACCTCCACACACCCACCACCACACCCCCATCACACACCACATAGACCACATGACCACCACATCACCCCAACGTCTCCCCCACCACCAACACCACCCACGCAAACACACCGCCCCCTGCCCCCTGCCCCCTGCCCTACGCCCCCCCCCCCTTTACCCCGCCCAGGTGCAGTGCGATTAGCCAGGTGGCGAGCTGCTCTTATAAATATTGCCAATTTGGGGTCAACACTTGCCGGAGCTGGGCCCGAGAGGAACAGGGCCCGACTGCAGGCGGAGCAGCCCCCGATGCCGGGAGGAGCGGCGTCCGGCGCTGGGCGGAGCAGAGCCCGACTCCGGGCGGTGCAAAAATGACGCCCGCCTTTGGAGAGAAATCGGCACTGCCTCCTTAGGCCTCTGGTAGCCTCGTTCTCGTTTAAGCAACGCCGCCGGAAGGCTAATGGTGAATGTGGAGTCACGCTCTCTGTGTCCGCCGCCCCGGTACCAGCCCCACCCCCGCAGTCCTCAGTAACCCCGTCCCCCCCCCCCCCAACTCTTCTTGTTGTGGCCTATAAAGCACCGAGTTACCAAGGGGCAATTCATCTCGTCCCTCTCTTCCCCATCACCCCCCCCCCCCCCCGAACCCCTCAATCACTGCCGTCCCCGCCCTTCCCCCCAATCCACCACCCTTCACCCCGCCCTCCATTACCTCCGCCCCCTCACCCACTGCAGCCCCATCCTCCCTGTCCCTCACCTACCCCTGCACCACCATTCACCCCGCCCCTCCCTCCATCTCCTCCCCCCCCCCCCCCCATTCCAGGCCCCTCCGCCCCTTACCTCACCATCCACCACCCTTCACACCCTCCCTTACATCCTCCACCCCCTCCAGCCCCATCCGCCCCTTTCCTTACCTCCAGCTCCACCACCAGTCACCCCCCACCCTCCATCCTTCCCTCCCCCCACACCAGCCCCTTCACCCCCCCCCCCCCCCCCCCCCCCAAACCCTACCCGCCACACTCCCGTCCATTTGTAAGTTTAGTTAATTTATTGGTTATTTACATCACTTTCCTCCCTTCGCCCCCTCACCAGCCTCCTCCATTCTCCCGTCGACTCCTCTCCCTCCTTCCCTCTCTCCACCCTCCCCCTCCATCCTCCTCCTTCCTCCTCCCTGCCTCCTCCCCCTCCATCCTCCCTCCCTCTCCCTCCCCCTCTCTCCATCCTCCCTCCCGCTCCCCCTCCTCCTCCATCCTCCCTCCCGCTCCCCCCTCCTCCTCCATCCTCCCTCCCTCTCCCCCTCCCTCCCCCCCTCCCCCACACTCCCTCCCTCAGTCGCTATCACTCTTTATGGGACATAATTGCGCCAGCCGTTGCATACATTGGTTCAATTTCGTATTCAATAAACGCGGCCGGCCGGCGTTCCCCCTTCGCCCGCCTGCTCACTGGCTGCATGTTTCCTGGTGTTTATGATTACCATCTATTTATTTATGTGGTTGTTTTTCCCTTTTACAAAATACATTATCATTATTATTGGGTGTTTTTATTATTCGCCTGACGCATGCGCGGTGCAGCACCCCAGGCCAGGAACATGGTATGAGGTTACCTATACTGATAACAAGCACTGCTCCCGACAAACACACTAACCCTCCCTACCCCGCACACACACACTCACACCCTCCCATCCCACACACAACCCCTATAATCTCCCAGCGTAGACATCCTTCCTTATCACGTGTCTGCCCCCTGTTTCAACTCCTCCCCTCCTTTCCCTTCCGCCCTCCCCATCCCTTCACCCCCTCCCCATCCCTCCACCCCCTCCCCATCCCTTCACCCCTCCCCATCCCTTCACCCCCTCCCCATCCCTTCACCCCCTCCCCATCCCTTCACCCCTCCCCATCCCTTCACCCCCTCCGCATCCCTTCACCCCCTCCCCATCCCTTCACCCCCTCCCCATCCCTTCACCCCCTCCCCATCCCTTCACCCCCTCCCCATCCCTTCACCCCCCTCCCCATCCCTTCACCTCATCCCTTCACCCCTCCCCATCCCTTCACCCCCTCCCCGACCCTTTCCCTACCCAGTCCCCTCCCATCCACTTCTCCCCCAATTCTTCCCTTTTACAATTACACCCTCTTCCTTCCCCACTCCCCCCCCGCCCCCCTCCCCCTACCCATCCTTCCCCTCCCAGCCCATTCTCTCCCCATTTCTGCAATTTAGAAGTACATCCGCTCCCCTCCTCTCTCCTCTCCCCTCTCCCCTATCCAACCCTTCCCCTCCCATCGCTTCTTTTCCCATTCCTGTGTTTACAATTACACCCTCTCCCCTCCCTCCTCCCTCTTCACGCATCCGTCCGACCAATCAATTCTTTCCTACTGGTACCACGTCTCTGACCATTTCCCCTCTAACTCGATCCTCTCCATTCGCTCAAGCCCCTGTCCCCGCCCCCCCCCCCCCCCCCCCCGCCCCCACCAGCCCTCACCACAACCCACTATCCACCCATCTCTTAAACAACCCTCCCTAAAACACATACATCCCTCTTCCCACATACCCTCCCTCAACACACACATTCTCATTGACATCCTTGCACCACTCACACCCCCGTAAGATCCTCCCCCCACCCCCACCCCCACCCCAACATACATAACCTCTTAACCTTCCTCTACCACACCCCACATATCCGCTCTCTCCTCTTTCCCACACATTTTCTTTCACCTCCCTCCCAACCCCATCTCCTCTCTACTCCAACCACATCTCAAGACTCCCGCCCCCCTCACAGTCACCCTCCACACACACCCCTAATCATTTCACTCCCCCTCCCCCACCTTCCCCCACCCTCTCCCATCCTCAATCACCATCCATCACCCTCCCTCACTCTCCCTCACCATTCCTCCTCCTCCCTACCTCCTCCTCCCTCCCCCTCCCCCCACTCTCCATCACCATCAACCACCGTCCCTCACTCTCCCTCACCCTTCCCCATCCTCCCTACCTCCCCCTCCCTCCTCCTCCCCACCCTCATTCATCGTCCCTCACCCTCCCTCACCGTCCCTCGCCCTCGGTCACCCTTCCTCATCCTCCCTACCTCACCCTCCCTCCCTCTCTCCCACCCTCCTTCATCGTCCCTCGATCTCCCTCACCCTCCCTCACCCTCCCTCACCCTCCCTCACCCTCCCTCACCCTCTCACACCCTCGCTCATTCTCACCTACTTACATCCACCATTCTTACCCATACCCCACCCCCCACCCCATCCCCACCTGCAATTCATATCCTCCTAAGCGACGCGTGTATGTAAATTTAACTGTGTTTACTCAATATATATTTCTGTGTCGGGTCGCGCCCACTAATATCAGTGGTGTTGATTTCCCACTCGCTGTTTGCTGACCGTTGCGCAAAGCACCCTGGGGCGGCCGCCATCTTGGAACCAAGCATGTGACGCGCTGCTTGGGTTACTCCACATCTGGCCACATCTTTTACCCTTTTTTTGTCTCCCTCTCCATGACAACAGCGCCCTGCCGTAACATACCCTACCACAAGCTCAGCACCCACCGCCTCAGATTTGAAAAATACAATGCAGGTTATACATAAATAAATATAGCATGGGGTTATTTATCCAAAGTACATTACCAACTCTGTGTACTTAGACTAAATTAATACAGTGAACCGACTTGGCAACTCGCTTAATGCTACCTAATAATAATGATGTATATTTTAATAATGACGTATATTTTAATAATGATGTATATTTTAATAATGATGTATATTTTAATAATGATGTACATTTTAATAATGATGTACATTTTAATAATGGTGTACATTTTAATAATGATGAACATTTTAATATTGATGTACATTTTAACAATGATGCACATTTTAATAATGATGTACATTTTAATAATGATGTACATTTTAATAATGATGTACATTTTAATAATGATGTACATTTTAATAATGATGCACATTTTAATAATGACGTACATTTTAATAATGATGCACATTTGAATAATGATGTACATTTTAATAATGATGTACATTTTAATAATGATGAACATTTGAATAATGATGTACATTTTAATAATAACGTACATTTTAATAATGATGTACATTTTAATAATGATGTACATTTTAATAATGATGTACATTTTAATAATGGTGTACATTTTAATAATGATGAGCATTTTAATAATGACGTACATTTTAATAATGATGTACATTTTATAGAGTGTACTCCTCAGCAGGATCCATTCTAAAGCGCTATACCTTTATACAATGCCCACAACTGTGACATGTTTAACATTTGGTTAAAGTTGTCTACTATTACTAAGTACTATGATGGTTTTGAGTTTTCTTCATTTTCCTGAGATAAATATATTAAATTGATCATTATAATCCACTTCACCTTGGGTTGAAGTAACTTTTATTTTAAAGACCTCACTATTTAAAGTGCAAAGATGCAACATTATTTTTTGCAAGCTTGTCATTAATTCCAACAACACAGACCTCAGCAGTAACATGTTCTATTAAGTTGACTCAGCATCCCCTTCTGTACATGCTTAATAAGTGCACCAGTGTCTAAGTTGGATCTGTAGGATCAGGTGTCTATTTTCGCTTTGGATATGTAATGCTTTCATTGGATAATGGGCAGATTTATTACAAGATGGCCGTCCTGATAAGACCTTAGACATTGCTAGGATATAAAACAACAACAACCTATCTATCTCCCATAAAAGGTGAAGAATGCAAACGCTTCAGTAACCAGAATAAATTATTATCTTGGATGGCCTACCGGCACAATGTCCGCTGTACACAGGTCGCGGGTTCGATCACCAGTTGATTCAGACAAAAGACTGAAACACAGTTAATTCACATCGTCATTGTGTTGCGCAAAAGCTGCGCAAAAGCTGCGCAAAAGCTGCCCAAAAGCTGGGCAAGCCTAGTTTTCGATCACACGGAAATAAGATGGCAATGAAATGGTGATCCCTTAACACATCCACAAGGCGAAAACGAGGGTCACATGACAACTTCTGTTATTTCATTTTACTTGGTTTAACTGGATTCAATTCAATTCTTCATTTCAGACTGTATCCCGTGTATACACAAAAGGAAAGTAATGTCAAGTTTGTTTTATTTAATGACACCTCTAGAGCACATTGATTTTCATATCATCGGCTATTGGACGTCAAACATATGGTAATTCTGACATATTTCTTTAAAGGTAGCCGGGTGCCGCCACATAGGCTACTCTTTCCAATAAGCAGCAAGGTGTCTTTCATGTGCACTTTCACAGAGACAGGACAGCACATACCACAACCTTTGATGAACCAGTTATGATTGTAAAGAGCTGGAAACTGCAATGGCTTGGCCATGTTTCCCATTCAGAAGAAGACAAGACAGACAAAGGAAGAGGTGAGAAGACAACATCAGGGAATAGGCAGGTCTGGAGTTTGGCAAGTCCCATAGGGCAGTGGAGAACAGGTGGAAAATGGGGAAAATGGTTACAAAGTCATAAGTGGTGCCCCCAATAACCATCACAGTTAATGGCTTGATGATGATGATTATGATGATGATGATGATGATCCAAACTTAGATACTTTATGTCCTGCAACATCTAAGGTCATATCAGGATGGCTACCGACTTGTGACAGTGTGCACTCATGGCGACTTCATAGTGCTGCCCCACTTGGAGACCAAGCCACCAGCACCATGACCTGGTGGCCGAGTCCGTCACATTATCCTGACACTAAGGCAACCAGTCCTTGCCCGGTCATAATAATGCGGAGCACCTAGCTAGGTAGAAACAAGTATCAGTTTTTAAGTCATTGGTTTGACTCACCCAGGGTTCGAACCCATGGGTCCGAATCCCATGATCTACCTTGGATGTAGGAATACACGGGCACACATCTCTGTGAGAAGCGGAAGGAGTGGCGGCTGGGTGTGAGGAGGAGGGAGCGGAGGTATCAGACATCTAACATCACCTCGGGGACTTGTTCACCTGTCGGGCCGTCGGCAATAACCCCGACTCGGAGAGGGGGCGGGAGGCCCGGGGTATGGGGCGCGGGGGAAGGGGGGGGGGGGGGGGGAGAGGGAGGGGCAATGCCGGTGTAAAGATTTCAAATTCCTCCCATATTCAAGTTCCCCCCTAGGAACTTGAAAACGTTTTCAAATTCCTCCCAGGGGAATTTGAAAATGTTTTCAAATTCCCTCCCTCATTTTAACTTCCCCCCCCCCCATTTTTGGGGAATTTTCTTTATTTTTGTTATTTTTTGTTATTTTTCATGACAAATATTATAATATACAGAGAATAGCATAATGGAAATTATTACTAGTACAATAAAACATATTTAACCACAAATGACACAAAAAGTCTCCAAGATGGTTAAGAAAAAAAATATTATAGGTCTGAAATTTTTTTAAGTTTTTTAAACAATTTTAAATTCCCAGAGGGGGGAATTTGAAAATAGGGGGAGGAATCTGAAAACTGTTTTTAAGTTCCCCCCAGGAATCTGAAAACGTTTAAAATTTCCCCGGAGGGAAGTTAAAAACGTTTTCAGATTCCCAGGGGGGAACTTGGGAAGGGGGGAAGTTGAAATCATTACACCGGGCAGAACAGCGGGCCGGCGAGGGGGAAAACACCCCTCCGCTTTCTCTCACCCCACACACCCTCTCACCCCCGGCCGGCCTCAATGCTTGTGTAGCCCTTGGGCAGGCTTCGGGACGCAGCCCACCTCCCTGCAACCCCAACAGGGGCACTAGTCTCCAATTGCATGACGCGGACTGCCACTGACTGCCATTGGTGGTGTGTCTTGCCCTGTCCAGCCAGCAAACACTTATTAGTATTGTTATTATTGTTATTGTTAGCCTATCAATGTATTTATGTCTGTATAAGGCACTAACTGGCCCGATTATGATGCTTCTGACAGTTTGTCGCATCTGACAGTTTGTCTTGTCTGACAGTCTGTCGGACCTGATAGTCCATCGAGTCTTACAGTTTGTCAGATGCGATAGTCTGTCGCATCGGACAGTTTGTCGCAATTGACAGTCTGTCACATCCTAGAGTCTGTCGCATCCAACAGCTTGTCGCATCCAACAGTGTGTCGCGTTTGAATATGTCGGATCCAATAGTCCATCGCATCTTATAGTTTATCGCATCCGAAAGTCTGTAACATCTGACAGGTTGTCACATCTGACAGTTTGTCACCAGTCTATCGCTTCTAACAGTATGCCTCCAGTCTGTCGCACCTGACAGTTTGTCGACAGTCTGTTATGCCCGACAGTCTTTCTCCAGTCTCCAGTCTCCAGTCAGAACCGAGCATGTAGTCATCAGAGTACTACATATGCAATAAGAGATTGTGATTCGGCGAGATTTACTTGCAAACTCGATGAAATATCTAGTCGGTGAAACAAAGTCTGCCCAATGTCTGCCTTAATGGTCCGACTGCATCCAGCAGCAGACAGGGCCGACAATCTGATCAAGTTGCTGCAGTCAGTGGCAGTCGGCGTCACGCAATTGGAGACTAGTGCCCCCTGTCAGGGTTGCGGGGAGGTGGGCTGCATCCCGGAGCCGGCCCCTGGGCTACACAAGCATTGAGGCCGGCCGGGGGTGAGCGGAACTGGTTAACCCCTGCCTCTCCCCTCCTCTTCCACAATAGGCACAGGTACAGCCACGGGCACAGGGCACATGCACAGGTATAGACACATGCATAGCATAGGCACCGGCACAGACACAGGAACAGGGCACGGGCACTGACATATGGACTGGCACATGCACTGGCACATACACATGCACATGCACATACGCAATGCACAGGCACATGTACAGACACAGGAACAGGGGACAGGCACTGACACAGGCATTGACACATGCTCAGACACAAGCATAGGGCACAATGCACAAGCACATGTACATGTACAGACACAGGCAGATGACACATGGACATGCACATGGCATAGTGCACATGGTATAGTGCACATGACATAGGGTACATGGCATAGGGTACAGAACACAGAACACAGAGCACATGGAGCATGTCACAGGCATAGTGTACAAGCACAGGCCGTGTACAAGGCACAGGGTGCAGGCACAGTAACAGGCACATGCACAGAGAACTGCGTTACAGGGGACTAGATGGGGAGGGCGAATGAGTAGAGCATCCGGCTCCTATTTTGGGAGATTGGGAGATCCGAACCCATGAGTTCGTGGGTTCGAATCCTGGTCGAGTCAAACCAATGACTTAGAAATTTATACTTGTCGCTTCCTAGCCTGGCGCTCGGCATTATTAGGATAGGGCAAGGACTGGTGGGCTCTGTGTAAGGATAATGTGACTGAGTGGGATATCAGGTCATGGTGCTGGTGGCCTGGTGCCCCAGTGGGGCAGTACTATAAAGTCGCCATGAGTGCGCAGTGTCAGAAGTCGGTACCTGTCCTGATATGACCTTACATGTTGCTAGGACGTAAAACAATAACAAACAGCGCTGCAGGGGATGCTTAGAGCGAAAAAGCACAAACATACAAACAGTTTAATCGTTCATCATTTGTGTGCAAAGTGTGTGTGTAGTGGAGAGAGGAGAAAGGTGTACATTACCAGGGACGGGGAGCGGGAGAAATAAGCGGGGGGGGGGGGGTGGGGGTAAGAAGTGTGGTATGGGAAGGGGAGTGTGTAGGAAGGGGGAGGGGGGGAGGAGGAGGAGGTGGCCCTGAGGGAAGCGGTAAAAGGAGAGAAGTGGGGGTGAGGTGGGATGAGAGGAAGAGGTGTAGGTGGGTGGAGGTTGGGGAGGGGAGAGGCAGAATGCAGGGTATGGGGAGCGGTGAGGGAATGAGAGTGAGGGTGTGGATGATGAGGGGAAGAGGTAGAGGTGGGGATGGGGGTGTGAGTGAAGGGGAGAGCATAGGGTGGAGGAAGAGGAAGGCGTTAAGGGAAATGGGGTGAGAAAGGGGGTGAGAAAGGGGGAGGCGTTGGGGGAAGGGTTGGGGGAAGGAGGAAGGGAGTGGGGAAAGGGTTATGGGGAGGGGAAGGACGGAGGGGTGGGGGGAAGAAAGGAGAGGTGGGGCGGGGGAAGGGAAGAAGGGAAGGATGTGAGGTGAAGAAATGGGAGCAAGAGGAGGTGGGGATGAGATGGGGAAGGTGGTGGGGGGCCGGTGGGGGTAGGGAGAGAGGGCGGATGTGAGGTGAGGTGAGGGGAGGGGGAGAAGAGGTGGTCTGCGTGTGTGAGTAAATATTGGGTCAGTTCACGGGTCAGTGATATAGAAACGATCCGGTGCCAGCCATTGTCCGATACGCTTTACATTTATAGTAGTTATGTTTTGTTTGTAGTCTTAGATTTCACCAAGTGCTCATTGCGTGGCATTAAGGTCGGTGTGGGGGGGGGGGGGGGGGGAGGCACGGGCGACCCACTGCTAAGGTTGGTTGACACGACCCTACAGGGCCACACTGCTTACCTAATGCTGGGGTTGACAATAGCCCCCCCCCCACTCCGCGACCCCACCCCCCACCCAGCCCTGCCCCCACCTCCTTAACTTACACTCCTCCACCCCACCCCCACTCTACCACACTTCCCTAACTTACTCCTCCACCCCCACCACACCTCACCCTCACCTGCCCCACCCCACCTCACCTGCCCCACCTCACCCTCACCTGCCCCACCCCAACCCCACATTAAAAGGCCAACCTGGGGTCACAGTGCTTACACGTGTAGACGCGGTGTTACACTCTTTACAAAGTATTAATTGTAATTCAAGATGATGTTGATCGCGCCATATACAAATTCACAAAAACACACAATTTTCCCCCTCCCCGTCCTGGCTTGTCACCCCCCCCCCCCCATCCTTCCCCGTGCCTAACCGCGACTCAAAATGTAGTTTTTCCAATTTATTATGCGTCGCATTACAAAATACGTCATTAAAAGATTGTAAATTATTTCTGATTTATCTCTAGCATAATCTAGAGGGGGTGTCTACAATTATTACATTTGCAGTTATGTCTTAATTTTAATTATTCCTATTAAAAACACATAATTATGCATTATATTTTCTAGGCTATTATTTATTCATGAAAATTGATTTGTTCATTGTCTCTAAAGTCATAAGGAATGAAGGGATACACTTGTTTTTTTAATATTTTAAATTTAGATTTAATTCAAATCACTTCCTCCTCTTTAAAACAAAGTAACCAATAACCAGTAACAGCAGAATAAATAATATTTCAAAACCACACTCTTTATTCATTCCACAAGGAGAGCTCATGAATCACTGTACAGTAAAACATAATCTACTTATCTAATACCGACTGAACTGGATGGAACAAAGGTTAAGGATTGCACAAGGTATGCCTTCAGAATTAGTTTCTTCCCCGGCACTGTGCAATGCGGATAACCTGAGGTTTGTTTTGTTATTGTTTTATGTCCTACCAACATCGAAGGTCATAACAGGACGGGTACCGACTTATGACAGTGCACACTCATGGCGACTTTATAGTGCTGCCCCATGGGGAGACCAGGCCCCCAGAACCATCACCTGATATCCCACTCAGTCACAATATCCTGACACTGAGCCAACCAGTTCTTGCCCTATCCTAAAAATGCCGAGTGCCTGGCTAGGAAGCGACAAGTATAACTTTTAAAGTCATTGGTTTGACTCGCCCATGGTTCGAACCCACGATCCCATGGTCGTCGAACACAGGAGACGGACGCTCTAACTCATTTGGCCATCCCGTCTGGTTGGATAACCTGAGGTAGATTTACATATTTGGCCTAACAACAAAACTGAAAGTTGGTTCATTTTGCCAAACATAAAGCCATTTTCAAGCATTACATACAAATCCCATAGACGCATTTAATTGAATTAACTAAAAATTAATTTAACTTCATAATCATATCATATGTTTTGCACCGTTTCCACCCGAACACCAATTTATTTGAAATAAAGCTCTTGACGATTTGATAGTGTGCATGATTAATTTGGCATTTTAGCACTTCAAATATCTCCAAATTGAATTTGTTTAGAAACACAGTTTGCTTCAAACTAATGCATGGTAGAATATACATATAAATAACCAACCTCCACCCGAGAAATAATTAAGCAATGCTAAAGTTGCTTCAAACAACGTACCATCCCTTGAGGGTAAACATCATCAATGTAGTCCTTAACCCCCCCCCCCCCCCCTCCCCCCTCCTCCCCCGATCGGACGCCGTGCTCGAATCGGTAGAGTGCAGGCTTCCCGTGCGGAAGGTCGGGAGTTCGACTCCCAGCCTTGTCAAACCAATGACTTATCAAATTGATACTTCTCGCTACCTACCCTGGTGCTCAGCATTACTAGGATAGGACAAGGATTGGTTAGCACAGTATCAGGATAGTGAGACTGAGTGGGATATCAGGTCATGGTACTGACAGGCTGGTCTCACAGTGGGGCAGCACTATAAATTCGTCATGAGCGCGCACTGGCACAAGTCGGTACCCATCCTGATATGACTTTAGATGTTGCTAGGACAAACAAGCCTTATTTTCCCCCTTGGATTCCAATGGTTTTATATGAGCTCAGCCGTGCAAATCACATGCATTGATGACATGCATTGATGACATGCATTGATGACATGCATTGGCTATGAAACCTGTAACAACCACCCGCAAATAGACACACAGAAACTTCAAGATGGCGGCCATTGTTTTATTCATGGCCGCTATTGGTGCGCCGCTAACCACAAAGCAGGGCGAGCTTATTCAAGACGCGAAACCGATCACGTGGTCTCACCACCATCGACCAAACCCACTTCCCGCCAAGTTAACACCTTCCCCGGTCTCCTGCCAACCGTCACCGCCAGCAGGTCCACCCACAAACACACACACCCTCTCACACACACACACCCTCACACCCACAAACACCCACCCTCACACCCACAAACACACCCTCACACCCACAAACACACCCCTTACACCCACAAACACACACCCTCTCACACACACACCCTCACACCCACAAACACACCCCTCACACCCACAAACACACACTCTCACACCCACACACTCAAACACACAAACACATACACCCTCACATATAAACACATACACACACCCTCACACACAAACACCATCACACACATACACACAAGCACATCCACATACGCTAACACTCACACCCACACATATACCCTCATAACACCCTCACAACACCCTCACACACACCCTCACCACACACACACCCTCAGACACAGACAACAATCAGCCTTTTCCCCCGGTTCGACTACAAATAAATAACCGATCATTCAAGTCCAAACTGTCCACACAGTGTCCACACAGCGCGTTCTGTTCTCCAACTACCGAACTGTCTGCGAGCCGTGTTCACACCGCGCGATCGACAACAAGCGACGCGATTGGTCGTAAGACAAGGGATTTGTAGTTTTAGTTACGCAAGGGATTTGTAGTCTTAGGTTTTTTTTGGTCAGCTGGGAATTCTGTGTGGCGATTCTGATACAACCATAGATGTTGCTAGGACGTAAAACAACAACAAACAAACAAAAATCTAAGGTAATATGTCGTCCTGATTTTACCTTAGATGTTAATAGGACGTAAAACAACAACAAACCAAATATAAGGTCATATAAGGACGGGACAACATCTAAGTGCTACATACGAGTGTCCCAACAACGCACCGGCAGACGAGGGACAAACAGACAGACAGACGCCAAGTGCGCGCGCGCGGCAGACGACATTTGGTAGAATCAGACAACATTCGGTCTACGCGTCATGATTAAAAGCGCGCGACACGATTAATTCCCGCCACCACTTGACGTGTTTTGTTTTCCGTCGCGCCGATCATGGGACCAAACACTGAGGCCCGCCTTGCGCGTGCGCGGGCATATGAGCTGCGCACGCAACGGCCGTGCCCGTGACGTGGCCGTGACGTGGCAGCGGGCGGCGGCGTCTGGCGGCTCACGTGACCTAAGACGAGCGCCGGTCAAGGTCGCGTCCTTGAGATGCCCGGATGTGGCGGTGCGCGGGGTGCGGGGCGCCGGTCGGCGCGGGGTGTCGCCTTACCCAGCCATGCCGCTCCGCCCGCCCGGCCAATTACCGCCCATCTCCCGGCTCACTGAGCCTCTCACCCAGTTACCCCGTCACCCCTTGCTGCCCCCGACCTAGGTGTGTGGTCCAGCCGACAGGGGGCATGGGTGGAGGTGGAGGGAGGGGTGCGTTAAGGATCCCCGGGTGGGTGGGATCGACACCACCCGGCAGCTGGTTGGTGGAGGTGGTGGTGGAGGGGAGGGGGGCGAAGAGGGGAGGGAGTGGGAGGAGGGAAGGGGGGAGTGGGGGGGGGGAGGAGGGATGGGATGGATGGAATAGGAGGAGGAGGGATGGGGAGGAGGGAGACAGGGGGAGGGGGGAAGGAAGGAAGGAGGGGAGGGAGGAAAGAGGAGGGAGGGTGAGGAGGGGGGAGGGGGAGGAGGGAGGAGGAGTAGGGGAAGGGAGGAGGAAGGAGGGGGGAGAAGAGGAGAGGAGGGGGAGGGGGAATGGAAAGGGAATAGAGGGGGAGGAGAGAGGAGGGAGCCGGGTGGAGGAAGGGGGGGAGGAGGGAGGGGGAGGAGGGAGGAGAGAGGAGGGAGCAGGGTGGAGGAAGGAGGGAGGAGGGAGGGGGGGGAGGAAGGAACAGGACGCGGGAAAGAGGAGGGAGGAAGCAGGAAGGAGGAGGAAGAAGGGGGAACGGAGCACGGAGGGGGATGAAAGGAGTGAGGGAGAGGATGGAGAAAGGAGGGATTAGGGAGGATAGCAGAGGTGGGGAGGAGGACTTGGAATAGAAAGGTGGGAATTGAGAATGGGGGGCGGGGCAAGGGAGGGTGAAAAGAGGGAGGGAAGGGGGGGGGGGGTAGGCAGACACTTACGAATGCTCCCGGCGTACTTTGCAACGGACCTATCACTCCCCTCCCCTCCCCTCCTCCCCCTCCCCCGGCTCCAAAGTCTGTCATCACGTGACACCGACGCGCGTGCGCACTATTTGCAGCTGCGGGGTGTCCTCTTCACTCACACGGCGTTTCAATAGAGACTAGGCGAAACCAACAATTTATATACCCGCGTTATTATGGGCCGTCCACATTATTCTCAGTCATACATAGAATAGTACCTTTTCAGACCCATATCTGTTCATCCCTGTCCGCTCCTAACATAGTATGTGTCAATATTTGATCAAATAGATCATTACATGACAGGGCAGTGGATTAGGTTATATCAATATTTATTTTTTAGTCATAAGACGTAAGAGTAAAACATGAATAACACCCCAGCTCCCCACCCATCGCAAACTTAATGTGACCCTGAAAATGTTGAAAACTTTCGATGACCCTTTACTGGAGACCAGGATATATCTGAAATTGATCAACATTGATATTTAATATCTTTCAAATGAACTAACGAGAACTCCACTGAGAGCTCTATCGAAATATAAGTTCATGGGCAATCAGGAGACACGCGGTGTCAGTGGGAACCTAATAAACACCACCATTTGTTTAATTAACTTAATTAAAGGGCCACAATTCGTGAACTATTAAAGTTGGATAGTCGCATTCGTTTGAGTCTATGCCATTTTTGAGATAACTATATCAGGTTGATCATTATGATCTACTTTAATTGACTTTGAAGTCATTTTGATTATAAATGGCTAACTTTGAAGATATTGGATGTGAAATCATACCGAATTAACGTTGGCGTACATGTACACATTCTGATACCACCTCTCTTTCGCTTCTCTCCAAAATTGAACCCTTTAAAGTAAAAGATATTTCAAAGTAAAGTAAGGTAGATCATAACCACTAAAGTCATATCAGGATGATACGGACTTGTGACTGTGGACTTATGGAAACTTTATAGTGCTGCCCCACTGGGAAATCAGGCCTGCCAACACCATGACATGATATTCCACTTAGTCACATTATCCTCACACTGAGCTAACCAGTCCTTGTCCTATCCTATTAATGCTGAGTGCCAAGCTAGGAAGTGACAAGTATCCATTTTGTAAGTCATTGGTTTGACTCGACTGGGAATTGAACTCCCCATTCCCCGCACAAGAAGACTGCGCTCTACCGATTCAGCCACAGCGTCCTGTAGCATGTATTACGTTTCTGAACAAAACAATAATAATGCACACAGGAAGGAAGAACAATAACATTAACAGAAGAAAGAAGAGGGTCTGTATGCAAATGACTTGGCTGTAAACAAGTATTACATAATGCAATTATATGTGAGTATCAACAATAGCAACATTACTCAAACTGTCTCCTCAGAGAGGCTCGCTCCCTAAGCTACTTGAAGCCACACACTCCAGGTTTTCTACCCACTCATTCAAATTCCATTTCACTCCATGCAAAGACGTGACGGACACGTCTTGGTGCGCATGCGTATGGCTGCGCGGTTTTCTGCGCGCGCGCGGTCCACTCGCGCGTCCCATATGCCTACTTCCATCTGTCTGTGTGTCGCGGCCGGTCGATTTGGCGGAAATGTCGTTGCCTGGTAACAGGGGGGTCGGCTTTTGTGCAAGGCGTCCCTCCACCCCACCCCCCTCCACCACCTCCTACATGTGTGAGGTGTCATCGGGTTGATGTAGGATGGGGTGGGGTGGGGTGGAGGTGTGGGTTGGGGGAGGGGGAGGGGAGGAGGAGGGGTAGTAGTGGTGGAGGATAGGGTGGAAGGGAATGTAAGGGGTGACGGTGAGTGGGGAGGGTTGAGATGATGTAAAGTGAGAAAGGGAAGAGAGGTGGGGGAGGGGGGAGGGACGATATGTGCAGAGGAGAAAGAGGGAGCCATGGTGGAAGGGAGAGGGAAGAGGCGTGGGAAGGGAAGGAGACGGGGAGAAGCGGAATAGATTAAAGGGGAATTGGGGGAGAGCGGCAGAGGGGAAGAGGAGAAGAGTGGGGAGAGGGGGAGGGGGGAGACGGAGAGGGTGAGAGACGGAGTGGGGGAGAGAGGGAGAGGGGGAGAGGGGAAGAGAGAGAGGGGGAGAGCGGAAGAGGGGAAGAGAGGAAGAGGGGAAGAGTGGGAGAGGGGGAAGAGAGGGAGATGGGGAGAGAGGGAGAAGGGGAGAGAGGGAGAGGGGGAGAGGGGGAAGAGAGGGAGAGGGGAAGGAGGAGAAGGGCGGAGAGGGGAAGAGGGGACGAGGAGAAGGAGGGAGCGGGGTAGAGGGGGAGAGGGGGAGGGGGAGATGGAGAGAGGGGAAGAGGGGGAGAGGGGACGAGGGGAAGGAGGGAGCGGGGTAGAGGGTGGGGGGAGATGGAGAGAGGGGGAGAGGGAGGAGGGGGAGAGAGGGGGAGAGGGGGGGAGAGGGAGAGAGGGAGAGGGGGGAGAGTGAGAAGGAGAAGGAGATAGGGGTGCTGACTGTTACGTACGAGCCGCTCACTTATCAGATAGGACCCTACTAGTGGAGGGTGAAAGCTGGAAGAGGAGACCAGATGAGCATAAAGTCCTGGCACACTGTCACATCAAAACTCTGACACCATAGCCTTCAGCAGTAACTGGTTGGTCACTTCATTAGCTGCTAAAGTTGAAGGCTGCTGGCTTTGCGTTACGCGCCTCTCTCGGAGAAATGCAGCAACAAATGCTTAAAAGGTGCATCAGGATGTAAGTTAGATATGTAGAATTAAATCTAGATCAGTGCTTTAGCTTCGAAAAGTTAGTTTTTTTGTGTGTGTTTATAAATAATAATTTATGTTCAGCAAATAAAAGGTATTATTTCAGTGCTGGGGAACTGGTCTTCCAACCTTATTATGTTGTCTTCATTCACATATATAATCTAATCTAAAATAAACAAAAGTGGTTGGTGCTTTCATTGGATTCTGCACATTTAAGCAATCGGGGAGGTGGAGGTGGGGAGGAGGTCACAGCAATTGGAATATAAAAGAACTGATAAGCTCATTTTGAAGTAACAAAATAAAAACAACCAGACAGAGAGACACCGAAAGAGACACCTTCCATTTCTGGCTCTCCCTTATTCCCAGCGTTCCTTCTCCCATTCTTCTCTCTCTCTCTATCGCCCTTTCTGTCTTGGGCGTGGCTCTACCCTAACTCATGCCTCAAACTCACATCGCTCAATAAACTATAATATACACATGAACTCCATGCATGTGGTTGATTACTCCAGATGTTCAAGACCTCAGGCCTCCTCGACACCATATCGCCACGCAAAGCAAACATGGGAAAACCCACATGCATGCACACCGAGATCAGAATTTGAATACAGAAGTTTGCCGCGGTTCCGACCGGATGTCTTGTGGGAAACCACAAATATGACGCGATGCGGGATTTACATAATTTGAGCCGCGCACTAATATTTCAGCCGGCAATGTTTTGAAGCCAGTGCGAAGTCATTCATTCATTTATTTATTTATTTATTCACATTTCCTTGTGTGACTAAGCGCACGCGCTTGAACCAGTACTTGATTAGGATTGGAAATATGCATCCAGTATTAAATCATAATCTTTTTTTTAAACCACACATTGTTGGTTATGTGTCTCCTTTGTTGTTGGCTGTGATTCTTTTCATTTCTTTTTGGCCACCAACAACAGTTTACTGAAGTTCAACCAAACAAAATTAAAGTTCTCGAAGGCAGAGAGCTAAGGGCATTCACCAATAATGCATAGAAGAAGCAATCATCGCCAAGTAACCCCCACTTACATCCGGTCACGTGGTTGTAGACCTTTTCCGAGGAACATGCGCAGTGAGCTGCTACTAGTACTACACACAAAATCGGTTCTTGTACTGGCGTCAGAGCACCCATGTCAGTGCTCATGTCAGAATTTCCCTTTTTTTTTTTTTTAAATTGTTTGTTGTTGTTTTACGTCCTAGCAACATCTAAGGTCATATCAGGATGGGAACCGACTTGTGACAGTGCGCACTCATGGCGACTTTATAGTGCTGCCACTCTGGAATACCAGGCCACCACCACTATGACCTGATATCCCACTCAGTCACATTATCCTGACACTGAGCCAACCAGGCCTTGCCCTATCCTAATAATGCCGAGCGCCAGGCTAGGAAGCAACAAGTATCAATTTTTAAGACATTGATTTGACTCGACCAGGGTTCGAACCCACGACCCCACGATCTACCAACACGGGAGACGGACGCTCTAACTCATTTGGCCATTCTGTCTGGTTCCTTTTTTTCTTCTTTAACAAAAAAGAAGATTTATCTCCTTAGAAATGCTCTATGCTGACATAAACGACCACAGTGCACCAATGCCTCAACATAATTATTGTGTTTCTGTTTGGTTTAGACAACGTATAAAGCATTCAGACACATACCAATCCCCAATAGCCGATGTTCACTTTGTATACTGGAGGGTTGTTAACAAAACAACAAAAACAACAACAGAGTATTCATATGCATAAGCATTATTGATTTGAGTCATTATGACCAATAAAGGTTAATTCTTTTAATGTTTTAATGTAATTTTATTTCAACCGAATTTTGACATCTACAACTGGGGTAAAGGCCCAGTCAGACCTTACCGGACTGAGTACCAGACACCACCAGGCAAAGAATTGTCTAGTCCGGTGGTGTTCGGTGTCGAACTGTTGCAACGGCCGCCGGACGAAATGGATGCTAAACGGATGCTAAACAAATGCTAAACGGACAAGAGACGTACATTAACGAATAGTCAACGGACGAGAACCGGACGGCAACCGAATGTCAAATGGACGGACCAGACATCTACAGGACTGTTCACGGACGTGCCAAAAACCGACGGACTGAATTCCCGCAGCACCATCAACGGACTCTTCAGGATACAAAACGGACACCTAACAGGTGAGTAACAGACATGAAACAGACCAGACGGACCAAAAGGACTTAAAACAGACACCAACCGTATTCTTCAGTCTGGTGGTGTCCGGTACAAGTTTTGTGCGTGTTCAAAACTTGTACTGGACACTGCTGGACACCAGCAGACAGATAATGGACACAACAGATGCCAACCGCATATAAACCGTACATTGCTGTATTTCACCAGACAGTGTCCATTTTCTATATGGTTCCTCAATCCGGTGAGGTCTGACTGGGGCTTTAGAGACAGGCACCCCACATTTAGGTGGTCTGGTGCATCCCAAGGGATTCTTTGGGAACAAGTTGGAATGTGTTCAGCGCACCCCAAGGAACATCTTAGGAGTTGTCTAGCCGAGTACTGAAGGTGGGGGTGCATAGTATGTCAAGTTACCTATCGGACTATAGTAATGCTAACCACAAGGCTAGGTAGCAGCAAGTATAGATGTTTAAGATCATTGTTTTGACAGGACAGGGATTTTACTTTTTAACCCGGGGTCCGAATTCCACAATCTGCGACTCATTTGACCATCCCGCCTTCTTTTACTGTAGACCGGACGGGTGAGTTGAGCGTCCGTCTCCCGTTTTGGTAGATTGTAGGGTTCGAACCCTGCTTGAGTCAAACCAATGACTTAAAGATGTATGCCTGTTGCTTCCTAGTCAGGTGCTCGACATTATTAGGATAGGGCAAGGACTGGTTGGCTCGGTGTCAGGATAATGTGATTGAGTGGGATATCAGGTCATGGTGCTGGCTCCCAGTGGGGCAGCACTATTAAAGTCGCCATCAGTAGGCACTGTCACCAATCGCGACCCATCCTGATATGACCTTAGATGTTGCCAGGATGTAAAATTCCAATAACCAACCAAACCAACTAGTAATGCCAACCACCAGACTAATTGGCGGCAAGTATACATTTTTGACAGGGCAAGGATTTTTATTTTTAACCCGGAGTCCGAATCCCACCATCTGCGCCTTCTTGTCCTGTATGGGGAGCGGGGCATAGCTCAGGTGGTAGAGTGTCCACCTGTGAAGGTGTGGGTTATCCGATCGATCCTACTCAGTGGACCCATTTCCAGTCTTGGGCTATATTCTGTTCCAACCAGTGGTCCACAACTGGTTCATGAAAGGTTGTGGTATATGCTGTCATCTCTGTGGGAAAGTGCATATAAAAGACCCCTTGCTGCTTATCAGAAAGAGTAGCCTATGTCGCGGCAGTGGGTTTCCTCCAAAGAAATATGTCAGAATGACCATATGTGTGATGTCCAATAGCCGATGATAAAAATTAATGTGCTCTAGAGGCATCGTTAAATAAAACAAGCTTTACTTTCTTGTGCTGTAGATTCCCACGCTATTCTCCGAGACGCTCTGCCAACCACCACCCCCCGCTGACACACACACAGTCACACAGACAGACTTCACGTTGTGATCCGATCAGAAGGGATCCTACAGGCTCGGGATCCAGTAATACCTGCTACCACCTGTGAGACCACATAGAGCACATGTACGTGTATGACCGGGTGAGGAGCTGGTGTCGTAGTTTGAGCGCCCTGCCCGTTTCAGCTGACTGTCAGTTTCATGCGCATGCGTCAATATCTAACAGCATCGTCACTAACCTTATGAATTTGATATAATGTTTTTGGTAAAGATGTTTTCTATATGTGTACCAAGCGATTTGTTTCTAGGTGGTGTGCTTTTAGATATATTTCACTTTTCCTGTATTTTCTGTATGAAGATTGCTCACAACCATTGACAATGCCTTGAGTTTGACGGTATGCACAGTGCAAAACATTAGTTTTATTCAAAATAAATAGAAATCAAGAACCCTAACCTTATAAATTTAATATAATCTTTTTGGTAAACATGTTTTCTCTATGTGTACTAAGCGATTTGTTAATAGGTGGTGTGGTTTTAGAGATATTTCACTTCTTCTGTATTTTCTGTATGAAGATTGCTCAGGACCATTGACAATGCCTTGAGTTTGAGTGTATGCAGTCATCTGAAACTGGCAGGGCGCTCAAACTCCGACACCGGCTCGCCGGGAAGAGGGGCGAGGTGGTGCCGGGTACGGGGAGAGGGGGAACAGGGGGCGGGGGGGAGAGGGGGGGGGCGAACGCCGGGGAGAAGGGCGAGGTGGTGCAGGGGGAGGGGAGGGGCGATGGACGCGGGGAGGGGAGGTGCTGTGTGGGAAAATGTAGTTCCTGGTAATCGCCACTAGAAGGCGCCACCACTGTTGTAAGCCAAAGTGTAAACCCTCAATCTGTTGAAAGTGGTGGTACCTGTGAATCTAGTGACAAAGGTACAACTGAAGCGGTTTAGCACGGTGCAAGATTTATACTATTAACAGCAAACTTCCCAACATGGATTTTATCCAATTTTTTAAATTTTATTTTGTTGTTGTTGGTAAATATGTTTATTCTACTAATAAGTTCTTTCTGTCTGCACCGAAGCACTGGTTTTCCACCCATTTTTCACTTCGGGATTATTTACACAAATACTGGTGTATAGAGTACCTATGTATTTAAAATGAGTTAAATAGCTGTTGAATACATTATATTAAACTATATTAAGCAATATTAAGCTATACTAAGCTATATTAAGCTATATTAAGCCATATTCATCTATATTCAACAATATTCATCTAGAACCTGATATTCAGCTATACTCAGCAATATTCAGGTAAAATCTGATATTCACTTATTATCAATTATATTCAACTAGAGCCTAATATTCAGCAATATTCAAGCAATTCCCACTACCACACGAACATCAGCGCTTCAGCGTGCACAACAACACTGTCTGTTCAGGGGAATAGAAGTCTGTAAGAGATACTAATAGATATGAGGAAGAATGAGGAAGAACAAAAAAACTACAAAATAAATCAACACCAAACACCCGTCTGAGATTTTCCCAGGAGCACTACTATTAATCGCACTAACTTAGACCGAGTGACGAGGCACTCGGCACGATTCTGTTCCTCAAAACAAGGAGCCTCTCTCATAGATAGCATTCTTTTATCAGGCACTTTCCCCGCGCGAAAGTTATCTAATTCACAGCGAGAATGGATGTTCAATTTGCATCGGATCGAACGTGTCAAGACGAGAAGGGGAGAAGTCTTCGCAGAAGGTAATTACGGATATTTTTGAAATTGCATAATTGTCTTCTCCTTCCTCTCCCCGCCTCCACCCACACCCCACACTCCCCAGGAATCTCGATGGAATGGGATTGTAATGGTTGGAGCCGATTGTCTGATTTAGATAGGATTTTTATTGAGATGGATGGTTGGTGGTTGTAGTTTTTTGTCCTGGCAACATCTGAGGTCATATCAGAACGAGCACCGACTTGTGACAGTGCACACTCATGGTGACTTTATAGTGCTGCCCCACTGGGAAATCAGGCCACCAGCACCATGACCCGATATCCCACTCAGTCACATTATCTTGACACTGAGCTAGCCAGTCCTTGTCCTATCCTATTAATGCCCAGCGCCAGGCTAGGAAGCGACACACATCAATTTGATAAGTTATTGGTTTGACTTGACCAGGAACTGAACTGCCGATTTCCCACATGCGAAGCCCGCACTTTACCGATTCGGCCACCGCGCCTGGTTTGTATTGAGAGGAACTTTTTAGGGTCTCCCTCCAATGGCTAGCATGCCCTGAATTATATATCTGATGCATAGTGTATTATGCGAGTATAAAGATATGGAAGGGTTGTTATACTCGATAAGATCCAACACTGTACTGGTGGCGCCACCTTCGGCCCACCTCGCCTCCACTGGCTGTTAACCAGAGTGTCAATCGCACCGGAGGATTTTTTTTATATGTCGTAGGGGTGATGAAAATGAGAAATATTGGATCTAGAGCAGGATTCGAACCCATACTTCTTGCCATTCGGGAGCTTTCATGCTAACCATTACACTACCCACAACCATACAGTGCATTGCTTCTATAGAATCCAGATCAGGGCAACCAGTCTCATGGCGGTGAAGAAAACGGGAAATATTGTGCCTAGAGCAGGATTCGAACCCATACTTATTGCCATTCCGGGACTAGCATGCTAACCATTACACTATCGAGGCTTCCTGATGCAATCACACTATCTATCCACGCCTATGTGGCTCCTTGCCTGAGATGTCAATGCAGACTACTACATATGACCACTATATATGGAAGTTATTATGACACCTTAATATATGACAACAGTGACACTACATTAGCTGTCAATCATGACACTTACGGGATATCAAACCCACTGCCCACGGAGCCATAATCAGCTGCCTGGCTATTTTATGGGAAAGGAAGCACACTGATTTAATCCAGAAAAGTGATGCAGTGTAGCTTGTTGACCTTGTATATTTTGATCAAATTCATTTACCACGAAAAATATTGTAAAACTAAAAGACTTTTCCTTTAGCAGCAAGGAATACTGGTAGTACCCAACATATCAAAACCTTTGCATTGTAAAATACACATGAACAGTATTTTCAGATATAAACAAATTGTATAATGGAAATGTAAAGTAAATCTAGTACCCCAAAATACCTAACCCTTACATTATACAATAAATGTGAACATTGTTTTCAGATATGAACAAATTCTATAATGGAAACGTAAAGGAAATCTAGTACCCCAAAATACCTAAACCCTTACATTATACAATAAACATGAACATTGTTTTCAGATATGAACAAATTGCATAATGGAAACGTAAAGGAAATCTAGTACCCCAATATACCTAAACTCTTACATTATACAATAAACACAAACAGTGTTTTCAGATATGAACAAATTATATAATGGAAACGTCAAGGAAATCTAGTACCCCAAAATACCTAAATCCTTACATTATACAATAAATGTGAACAGTGTTTTCAGATATGAACAAATTGTATAATGGAAATGTAAAGTAAATCTAGTACCCCAAAATACCTAAACCCTTACATTATACAATAAACACGAACATTGTTTTCAGATATGAACAAATTGTATAATGGAAACGTAAAGGAAATCTAGTACCCCATAAAACCTAAACCCTTACATTATACAATAAACACAAACAGTGTTTTCAGATATGAACAAATTGTATAATGGAAACGTAAAGGAAATCTAGTACCCCAAAATACCTAAGCCCTTACATTATACAATAAACACAAACATTGTTTTCAGATATGAACAAATTGTATAATGGAAACGTAAAGGAAATCTAGTACCCCAAAATACCTAAACCCTTACATTATACAATAAAGACAAACATTGTTTTCAGATATGAACAAATTGTATAATGGAAACGTAAAGGAAATCTAGTACCCCAAAATACCTAAACCCTTACATTATACAATAAACATGAACAGTGTTTTCAGATATGAACAAATTACCAACAAAAAGGATCTGCTTTTGAGTACACACACTCACGCACATCTTCCATTCACCCAATATCGCCCACAAATCTATTTATTCAAACAAAAGAAAGGAAAAAAGAGTGAATTATCACTGAAAATGGTATAGGATCAAATAACGAGATTGTGTGTGGATGTGTGCGCGTGTGTGCGTTGTGTCTGCCTGTGTGTTGTGTGCGCGTGGTGTGTGGTGTGTGGTGTGGGTGTGGTGGTAAAGACAGGTGTGAACATTCCCTCTCGATGCTAACCTGTAAGCCGTAAGCCTCATCCGTGTGGGCAGGAAGGATCCTTCATTCTTCAACCAGTCAGTCATCATCCCCATAGAGCCCTCACAGTTAACCCCAAACACCCCCGCTACCCCACACAACCCCAACACAACCCTCAATTCCCTACCCAAACCCAACCCCAGCCAACCCAAACCCCACCCCGACCATAATCCAACTACTGCCGCAACCCAACCCAACACACCCGCGCTTGATAAATCACAAGTGACAGTTATTGCTAACCTACAAAACTCTAGCCGCCATTGATGTGGAGGATATGATATACATGACGTACATAAACACAATATATATATGACATGCATGGTATACATGACATACATGATATACATGTTACAATGGTATAATGATATAATGCTATACATGATATACATGATACACATGATATGCATGACATAATGATATGCATGGCATACATGTCATGCATGATATACATGATATTCATGATATACATAATATGATGACATACATGATATACACGATATACATGGTATGCATGATATACATGATATACATCATATTCATGATATACATGATATACATGATACATATGATATGCATGATATGCATGATATACACGATATAATGATATACAGTATATACATTATATAATGATATACATGATATAAAGTAGGGCTATGTAAACAAAGTACGGGACACAGACGAGTGTTGGGTCGGACACTTTATTGAGCATCTTGGCTAGCAAATCCAATGGGGAAGTTTCAAATCCAATGGGCAAGTGACTGACCTGGCGCGAGGACCGACGGAAACGGCCGTAGGCGGCGCTAGCGGAGGCAACACGGGGCAAATCCAGGCAGGTCAGCGATTGGACATAATATATTTTGCGGATAACATAATAGCAAATACTAATAATACAGGAATACTCCGCCTATTTATATACGCATAATTAATTATACAAATACTAATAATACAGGAATACTCCGCCTATTTATATACGCATAATTAATTATACATCATATAATGATGTACATGGTATAATGATGTACATGATATAGATGATATAATGATATACACGATATACATGACATACACAATACACATGATATCCATGACATACATGACGTAATGATGTATATGATGTACATGAGGTACAACGTTATGAAATACATGGTATATCTGCTATTCATGTTATACATTATCTACATGGTATACATGCCATACATGAATTACATGACAGAGATGATATAGATACATATGATATATATGGTTGGTGATTCTTATAAATTTGTTAATTTTGTGTGTGTATTTCATTCAATGAGTAAGCGGAGACAATTTCAATTGTGGACAAATAGTCTCATGCCACTACTCGATGCCCTCTCCTAGTAATGCCGGCACCAGGATAAGTAGCGACAACTGTCAATGTTTAGTTATTGGTCTGACTCGGCCAGGGTTTGAACCCCACAGGTTGGAATCTCACGACCCGCCACAAGGAGAGCGGATGCTCAAGTCATTCGGACATCCCATAATTGGATCTTTATTTGGTTTCAGACATGTGTCATGAAATGGACAGCACGACTGTACTTAATTTTGTATTAAATCCAAACAAAGAACAACAGACCTGTTGGACCGGACGCGGTGGGAAAATCGGTAGAGCGCAGGCTTCCCATGCGAAAGGTCGGGAGTTCGAATCAGAGCCGAGTCAAACCGATAACTTATACAATTGATACTTGTCGCTACCTAGCCTGACGCTCGGGATTAATAAGATAGGATAACGATTGGTTAACAAAGTATCGGGATAAAGTGACTATGGGGGGTCGGGTCATGGTGCCTGTTCTCCCAGTAGAGCAGCACTATAAAGTCGCCACGAGTATGCACTGTCACAATTCACTTACCTCAGATGTTGCTAGGATGTAAATCAACAAAGAAGCGAACCTGTTGGAGTTAAGATTCGATGTGCTGGTTTTTGTGTACCCCACTTTAAAAAAAATTGCTACCAAATATTAAAATATAAAATTGATAATTTTTTTGTTCATAAGTATGTTTAACCAAAATTGACCTAACTATTATTTGGTGGAAGGGATTGTGAGGATCCTTACTGAAGCTTATAACGGGATGGAGGACTGGGGAGGGGGGGGGGGGGCTTTCGGGGGGTGTTCGGAGCGGGGGGAGGGGAGCAAGCATCTGCGTGGCGGCGTGTCGCGCATGCGCATACTAAGTAAAGGCGGCCGGTGGGTGGGAGGGGGGGGGGCTGAGCAAGGAGCGGGGGGGGGACAGGGGGCGCGGGGCGGGGAGGGGGGGGGGGGCTATGTCGGGCGTTGTTTCGTGCTGTTTGACACCGATTCCAGGCGTGTTTGACGACCGCCTCAGCCACGCCGCTCACACCCCGACGCCCCCTGGCGGGTGGCGGCGGAATCACATGTATGCCTATCAGGTTTCATGGGCCCTGTCGGAGGCGACGTGACGTCAACGACGCAGAGACGGATTACGGCGCGGATATATACAGATTATCCGCGCGCATCCCACACCGGCTTTTTGTGGGCGGCGCAGCCGGGTGATAATGGAGGTGTGTGTATAGGTGTGTGTGTGTGTGCAGGTGGGGTGGGAGTGGGGGTGTGGGGGTGGGCGTGGAAGGGTTTGTTCGGTCTGACCAGATTGCCAAATAGGAGTGAAATGTGTGTGTGGTGTATTTGTGTGTGTGGGGGGGGGGGGCGTTAAGGGTGGGGGAGAGGTTAGTTGGATGGTTGTTGGAATTTTACGTCCTGCCAACATATAAGGCCATATCAGGACAGGAGGCTTGTGAGTTGATGGAAGGGCGTGAGGTGAGGGCGTGGAGTGAAGGTTGGTTGGTTGTTGGAGTATTACGTCCTGGCAACATTTAAGGTCATATCAAGACGGGAGGGGGCGTGAGGTGATGGAAGAGGGTGAAGTGAGGGTGTGGAGAGAAGGTTTGGTTGGTTGGTTGTTGGAGTTTTACGTCCTGGCAACATCTAAGGTCCCGTCCTGACATGAACTTAAATGTTGCCAGTACGCAAAACTCCAACAACCAACCAGCTAAGGTGATCTCAGGGTATTTACTGACTCGTGGCAGAGCGCAATCATGACGACTTCATAGTGCTGATCCACTGGGGGGAAGGAAGTGGGAGAAATAAAAGGTGGAGAGAAGAGAAGAGAAGGAAAGGAAGAGAGGAAAGGAAGGAGGGTGATCAGCAAAGAAAAGGGTGGGGTGAGAGAGAAGGAAGGGAAGAGAGGAAAGAAAGTGGACGAGAGCATGGAAATAAAGGGCAGAGAGAAGAGAAGAGGAGAAAAGAGAAGAGAAGGGAAGGAAGGGAAGAGAGGAGGGGAAGGAGGGTGATCATGGAAGACAAAAACGGAGAGGAGAGATGAGAGGGAAGAGAGAAAGGAAAGGGCAGGAGAGGTAAGGGTGAAAAGAGCGGGGAGGAGAGAGGAAAGATTGGAGAGAAGGGGAGAGAAGAAAATGACAGAAAAGGAAGAGTGGAGGGGATTGGAAGAAGGTGTAAGGGGGGAAGTGTGTGAAGTTTCAATTGCTTTGGGTACCCGAAACGGATTGGCGAGAAAAGGGTGGAAGGGGAGGGTGAGGGTCGCGCTTGTTGGTTGTTGGAGGTTAGAGCCGTAGTTCGCCGAACTGACACGAAGGGGCGCTGCGGGTCGCATCAGTCGTCCTTCACTTTCTCTCCTCCTCCTCTCTCCTCTTCCCTCTCCTCCTCTCTCCTCCCGCCTCCTGTCTCCTCCCCTCCCCTCCTCTATACTTAGTCCCCATCCCTTCTCCTTCCTCCTCTCTCTCCTACTCATCTCTCCTCCCTTCCTCTCTATTCCTCTCTCTCCTCTTTCCCTTTCTCACTCCCTTTCCCACCCCTCTTCTCCCTCTCCCGCTCTCCATCTCCCAATGCACAATGCTTTCCTGCATCACTAAAACATCGGTTTATCCTTCCATCTATTTCCATCGATCACTCCAGAAGTAAACTACCGCTTCACTCAGGGAAAGTAAAAATGAGAAACCCGTGCTAGTCATAACAATAATAACAATAATACATTTAAACAAAATAGGTCGATTCGCCATATAAACAATAGTCTCGCTATGGGATATAAGAACCGGTGTTCTTGGTGGTGGAGTGGTTAGAGTGTCTGACTTTTTTCTAGGTCGGACTGCTAATCTAATCTGAAGGTCGGTGGTTCGATTCCCCGTGCCCCCACCTCTGCCAATTTGGAATTCCACCGCTGCGTATAACTTACAGCGACATCAAAGGCCAGTTGCTCTCATACCATGTCTATGTGGTGTGGAAGGTTAAAAATCCCTTGGGTCGGTAAAAGTGTAGGCTCGGGCTTTCTATCGACAAACTGTCTAATGGTGAAAACAAGTCTAGTCAGACTTATCCATAATAGGCAGTATAAATCTTCAACAACAAAGAAAAGAACCGGAAGTCCACTCTGCCCTAAGCCATTAATGAATCATTTTACATGCATTTATCCTTCCATCTATATCCATCATTCACTCCATAAATAAACTACCGCTTCATACAAGTAACACCTAAATAATAAACGCGAACTGGTCACGAGGGGGCGCTGCGGGTCGCATCAGTAATATGAAAAAAAGGAGTGAAAAAAAAGGAAGAAGAAAAAGGAAGGCCGAACAGCCACAGCCTCGCTGTGAGTGTGAAAACCGGAAGTAACCGTCCGCTCTGCACCCGTATGACTAGGAGGTGTGTGTGTATTGCGGAGAGAAAGGAGGAGGCAGGTAGAGAGAAGTGTGTGTGTGGAGGGGGGGGCGGGTACTATTCGATCACGCCTGCACATATAACTAAAACTAACTGCCTCGTCAGGAGAAAGTTGGCACAGAAATGCTGACGATCCTCTCAAGAGAAGTTTGGATTGGGCAGTCTATTTCTGCGGCCACCACCGCGCGCACATTCAGCGCAGACTTAGTCAGCACTCAGAGAGCGCCGAGCAATTCAATTAGGCCTTTGTGACTGGGAGCAGCTCCTTACGCCGAGAGCTACTCGGCCAACTGCTCACTCCTTATTGAGGGTAATGGGCGCCAGGCGCCACCGCGATTCTGGGCGGGTGGGTGGGTTGGGTAATTTGTAATGCAAGAGACTGGCAGCTGACTGACTGGGCTGGATGGGGGGGGGGGGAATAAACACAGACTTAAAATAAACTGTGGTTCTTTTTTCCTGACTTCTTTTCCATCCAGGATTTTTGTTGGTGATGATGTTAATTATAAAATTGGCCAAATAAATCATGAATTATTGTCAATAGGGGGGTTTAAGGCTCAATTAACTTGTTTTATGAGTGTATATATATATATATATATATATATATATATACATATATATATATAATGAATATGTTGAAGACACAACTCTCCATAATTAAGCATTTTAAGCTAAGAAACATACACTTTCAGTCACTTTACAGGCTGATGTTTACATCACCATTGATTAGCCAGAAGTAATTCTTGTTCTAAATATTAAAATGTCAAATGTATCAACAAAAACTTGTTTTACAGAAATATATAACCAATATCTGATTAATCCTACTCATTTTCTATTTCTATATATGTCATTAACCATAGGATATAAATAAAAACATGAATAAAATAAGTAAAACTGACTCTGGCTATGGCTCTAACACGAGTCTGAGTGCCTAGATTTGTCTAAATCTAAATGCACATGGCATAAGATGTGCTGATTATATTGATTAAATGCAATGCTGGATAAAAGATTAATATCTTAATATATTATATATATATGTTTTAGTTGGTATTCTAAGTTTCACTATGATATGTCCTGATATGACCTTAGATGTTGCTAGGACGTAAAACAACAACAAACAAACAACAAACAACAAACAAGTTTCATAGAAGAGCTGAGATGAGCTGAAACTAGCACATTTCATAACTGCATCCAGTGTATTAGCATGTGCCATGTGCTTCTTATGGGTTTGTTTTGCTGTGACTCATCTCACAATGCACCGCGCCGCTGGAACTGTGATGTAGTCTATACATGAGACCCATTACCACATGATGGTGGTCTCGACTATATTGAACCCTATTGGTAAGAAGTGTGCACAGGTGGCAGCACGCTCACAAGTACAGTCCCATGATGGACTGTTTTACCCATGGTCGTGGTCACAATAGTGGTCGCTATAGTCGCTATATACTTTATATATACACTCATCCATATACTACCCAATCAGCAGAGCGAAGGCTTCCCGTTTGGAAGGTCGGGTATCCGAATCCCAACCGAGTCAAACAAATGACTTGTTGCTACCTAACCTGGCATTGGGCATTACTAGGATGGGACAAGGACTGGTTAGCTCAGTAGCAGGATAATGTGACCGAGTGGGATATCGGGTCATGGTGCCAGCAGCCTAATCTTCCAATGGGGCAGCACTATGTAGTCAATATGAGGGCACACTGTCACAAGTCGGTGCCAATCCTGATATGACCGTAGGTGTTGCTAGGATGTAACACCCCAACAACCAACCATATGTCTATAGATATTGACCATGAGAAACCTGGTGGAGATCAACATTCCAGTCACCAGAGGGAGCTAAACTTCATATTAATAATAATAATAATACGATAAAAAGCTGAGTCATCATTGAACTGCATGAGGCTTTCTTCTGATCAACGGAAGTTGAAATCTGAATGTTAATTTCAACACCTTTCTCAATTCGTATATGATCAATATCAAAAAGTGAGAAAAAGAATTTCAACTCTGACAAATGCACACCATACTAACATGGATTCTGCTATTATTATTTTTAATGTTTTCTGCTATTATTTGGAACGTTTTCACTTTTCGTTTCCATGTCACTAAAGTGGTGCACCGTGTTCTGAGAACAACCCATATGTAAATATATGTGATGTATAAGAATTATGCTGGTATAAAGGTGTGAAATGGAATGTTCCCTATATGATCACCCATATGTTGTGTAATGCTTTATGGGTGACCCCTTTTCATATTTGGGCCAGGTGGCACCACAACATCCAACCCTACCAGTGAATAATGTTACTCGCGCACTGGATTATATATGGGTCACTCTCCTGAAAACTGGTCAGCATGGGATGGGATTTTAAAACATCAATACAAAAACTTCTTTTCCTTATACTTTTCATATTCATGTTCAGATTTCATGTAAGAAATAAGGGAAATAAAATAAACTGTGTGCAACTTTGGTCTTTTTAGTTATGAAGTGTTTTTGTACCAAAAAAAACACATTTTACAGTCAGCCATTTGTAACATGACATATGGGACGTGGTTGAATCCTTACTGACATCCTTTATTGCATTGATATATCAAACAAAACAGTTCCCAAATCAAAAAGGAAGTATTTATTAACATGTATGCATGCTTAAATAAAAATAAATATTTGATGTCTTCAGAGATAACATTACAAATTTCCGTCACAGATGTAACCAGTGGTGTCTGGATGCCACACAAATATTGTACACTAATTATTCAGTGAATAAAGCATGGCAAGGAATAACTTCTTTTTTTTTTTATCAATATAAGCGCTACACATTTCTTTATATTATACCATGATTAATATGCTTCTAAGTATGAGATTATTTAATTCTGCTTAGATTTTTATTAAGCAGACTGTGTGGTGTTGTCCTAAGCATGTGTTACATCTATGCAACACATGTTATACTGCCATAATACATAACTTAATCATGGACTACACCTTTATTTTTTATCTCATCAATTTATATTTTACATAGATGTAAAGGGGAGATTTCCAGCTTTCATTTGCAACCAAAAAATGTTAGAAATTCAAATATTAGATTTTAACTCTCCATGGGACACTTCTGGCCAGTTTTCAGGAGACTGATATGGAATATATATATATATATATATATATATATATATATATATATATATAAATATATAATATATGGAATATATATATATATATATATATATATATATATATATATATATATATATATACGCACACATCCACATAGTGAACCCAGGGTCGCCCGGTACAACCAACCTGGGAGTCCAAGGGGGTGGGGTGGGGGGGGGGTGGGGGTAGAGGACTTTACCAGATCCCCCTTTAAGCCCGGCGTGCCGGGCACATGCGCGGCAGACGGGGTAGATGTCGGTCTCAATGCTCAATGCCATCTGTATCATATCGGGCACAATGCTTGTTATGCTAGGCCGGCGCCCATGTTGAGAGGATATTGGGGCCCTCCGGCCGGGGCTGGCCGGCTCTGTGTGGCCGGGCATTACCGTGTTTTAGCGCTGGCGGGCTGGGGCGCCTCGGAGACGGCGCGCTGAGCCCCCGTCAAACAAGACACCGGGCCCGACGCTGTCGCACCGAATGGTCGCCGCCACCAAACTCCCACGGGCCGCCCGCCCGCACCCAGCGTGGGCGGACGGAGGTCTTGATTCTCTGTATTTGTATGATTGTGGGTGTGGGGTGGGGTGGGTGTGGGTGTGTGCGGGTGTGTGGGTGTGGTGGTGGGGTTGTGGAGGGTTGTGAGTGTATGGGTGTGGGTGTGGGTGGGTGGGTGGGGTGGGGTTGTGCGTGGATGCGTGGGTATGGGTGTGGATGTGTTGGGGTGCGGACGTAGATGGTTGTGGGTGTATATTTAGGTGTTAATGTGGGTGTATGGTGATGGGGATTGGCTTGAAGATGTATGTGGATGGGTGTGGGTGTGGGTGTGCGACCATGGACATAGGTGTACGTGGGAATGAATGGTGCTGTAGGTGTGAGCGTGGATGTGAAGGTGTGGACATGTTTGTGGGTGGATGTAGTGGGAATATGGATGTGGGCGTGTACGTGAGTGTGAATGTTGGTGTGGGTATGGGTGGGGGTATGGATGTAGACGTGGGCCTGCGCGTGGGTGTGAGTCTTGGTGTGGGCGTGGATGTGGGTGTATGTGCACGTGGGTGTGCGCGTGGGTGTGTTCATGGATGGGTGTGGGGGTGGGTGTAGCTTGTGCGTAGGTGTGTGTGTGATGATTTGATTGATTGATTGGTGGTTGCTTTACGCCATGTCAGCAGCATAGGCCATATTCACGGTGAGAAATGTTTGTTTTTTGTTCAAGCCATCCCTTTTACATGTAAAAGCAGACAATCAATTATGTACCAATATACACTCATTAAATTAGAAAGCTCACAATCATATATTTGTGGTCAAGGGAAACAAATTCCCATAGAAAAAGAACAGTTTTAATAATAATTGATAGAATTTATTTAGTAAACTATATGAGGTGGTACAGTCCAGCTGCCCTCAAAAGGCTAAAATGTTTTCTTGTTTTACTTTAGTAAAAGGTCATGCATACTGTCTGCAGTGTAGAATTGTTGGTGCAGGGCCAAAAAATCAACACAACTTAGTCAAATGTGTTTGAGTGTCAGCGGGGACTCACACCCAATACATTCAGGGGGAGGTTCCCCTTTGAGCAGAAAAGCATTGTAAGCTATGAGTGGCCAATACGCAGTGGCTAAGGATCACTTGGTCCCGCCGACCTCCTGCATGAGTCTCTGGTGGTTTTCCCACAGATGGTTCAATTTCTTTAAGTTTATTGATGTTTTCATCTCACTCATGTTGCCATTTGGATTTTATGTGGGTGGCTATTAGTGGTTTCAGATCAGAGTGAGGGATCAGACATGGTTCAAGATCACAGTTCAGGGTCTTCTTCGCAGCCCGATCAGCTCGTTCATTTCCTTGTATGCCGGCATGGCCAGGCACGCAGCACAGGTGGATGTCATACCCATCCATTGCCAGTTGGTTCATTTTATAAATGACCGTTGCTAGAATAGGGTGATTCGTTTTCAGTCCAGCAACAGCCAGGAGGCAAGAGAACGAATCACTGTATATAACATAGTTAGTGTGGTTGGATACCTCAATACACTCCAATGCGAGAAGGAGTGCTCGGGCTTCCACAGTGAAAATCGAGCTCTGATCAGGCAAGCGCACGCCAAATCTTTCCCAGCAGCTACCCGGTTTTGCTCTTTCGAACCATCAGTGTATATGGAGAGGTGGTCTGCAAACTGGCCTTGAATCTGTGCATTCAGTCCTTGGTATTCGAGTGGATGTGTCCCAGACTTCCTCAGTTCCGTGAATCGGAGGATAACCGATGGCTTCCTCAATGACCATGGGGGATGTTCTGGGACTTTGGCATCCTCCAACACGTCCAAATCCACGCCCAAGGCCTCCAAATGAGGTTTCATTGTGTGGGTGGGCAAGATCATGAACATGCTGTCTGTATATGTTGATGGGAACTCTCGGTGAATTGTAGGTAACGCTCACCCTATGACATGTCTGGCAGCGCGTTCCCATGATGCACTGCGACACCGGTGTGGCGGCATTAGTGCTTAGACCCAGTCCGACAGAGGGCACGTCAATGATAAAAAGAGGTACACAAATCGGTAATGCCCATACCTATAAATTGTGGTAGTTTTATATGAATAATATTTTGTTGGGGGGGGGGTGAGTTGTTTTTGTTCTTGGATGGAGATTTATGTCCTCGCAACATCTAAGACCATATCAGGACAGGTACCGACTTGTGACAGTGCACACTCATGGTGACTTTAGAGTATTGCTCCACTGGGAGACGAGGCTGCCTGCACTATGACCCGATTTCCCACTCAGTCCCATTATCCTGATATGGTGGCCCGGTCTCCCAGTAGGCCAGCACTATAAAGTTACCAGGAGTGCACACTGTCAGAAGTCGGTCCTGATATGACCTTAGATGTTACCAGGACCTAAAACTCCAACAAGCAACCAATCTAATGTAGATTGCAGTGAAATTGTCCTAACAAATATTTTACATTCGGTAAAATCCCACTTCATACATCATGGTACATATTCACCACCTCTCCCAGCTTCCGCCATATAACCTGAAGCTGTGACCCGGCGTGCTGGGTCACAGCGCTTCGGTCCTTCCTGAGGGACCAGCGGAACTCCGAACACACCTATTTACAATCCCGCCTGTATATTACGCTGAGAGGACATTGCTTGTGACCTGAACTGACACTTACATCTAACACACACACACTGTCAGAGATTTGTGGCAGTCAACATTGGCGGATTACTCCTATTTGTACGAGTGGCCCTCAGCGGTCCCGAACTGTTGTGACAAGCAGTACTTGCCGGAGATGGAGACAGGTTTGCCCCGGGGAATGACTGAGATGAAAGCGAGGTTGATATGCACTCCAGTGGCCTGGTGCACTCAAACCCCATAATAAGGGGATCCAGAATTGATCCTACATATTAAACATAGATACTAATGTTCTTATGAAGCATGATAATATGGCTTTAGATACAGTAATCGAAAGTATCTTGACTTTAGGGAAGATGGATGTGAAGTATTTATTCATATGATTGACATTGGAAGAGTTTAGATGGTGTTTGTTAGGAACAATAATAAAGTTATGAGCTCTTAAAATGTGATTGAGATGTTCCTTGCATTCCATACCCCTTTACGAACAGGTCCCTTATTATAATAACCGTCATGGTCAACCCTTTATCGATGGTTCATTAATATATTTATTACTAATGGCTTCTTGCACAGACGATGGGGTAACGTAGATATTAGAGTAACATAGATTAACCCTCTTCTCAGGACTAGTAACCACCACCGTAATATGAGGAACAATAATAAGGAATGTCTCGGCTGGTTATAGTGACAGCGGCTGCGGCGTCTACGTTTGGCCTTAATGTAATATATGAGTAAAGCAGTTTCTACCAGAGCGATATGCAGGGATAGAACCTGGGAACACTTATTACATAGGCTGTTGGCACCCAGGTGGGGTCCCATTAACTAATAGAAGAACTAATAAGAGCTGGCAGCAAGGAAAGACAGTGGCGACCAGAAGCAAGAGCGTATAATATGTATATAGGGCCTGCTAAGTCAATTTATGGTTGAACATGTAACTGCTGAAGCCTATCCTGTCAGCATTTTGATATCCAGGTTAAAATTATTTGTGCATCTTTTCACTTCAAATATCTCTAAATTTAATCATTTATGATCAAAGTTGCTTCAAACTAGATTAAAATCGATGATAGCAAGCAAATTAATATATGTTTCTAACGGACTATGCAACTTTAAATGCATTTCTTGTTTTATTACCGGACACGGTGGTCGAATCAGTAGAGTACAGGCTTCCCGCGCGGGAGGTCGGGAGTTTGAATCCCAGCCGAGTCAAACCAATGACTTATAAAATGTATACTTGGTGCTACCTAGTCTGGTGCCCAGCATCAATAGAATAGGACAATGAGTGGCTTGCACAGTATCAGGATAGTGTGACTGAGTGGAATATTGGGTCATGGTGCCAGCGGCCTGGTCTCCCAGTGGGGCAGCACTATAAAGTTGCCATGAGTGCATACTATCACAAGTCAGTACCCGTCCTGATATTACCTTAACTGTTGCCAGAACATAAAACTCCAACAAGCAACCACAAGGTTTGCCTGCCAGTAATCGACATTCTCATATACTGCTCACTCTCTCACCTTTATCGATCTAGATCTGTATAGATATCTAGATCTATATATAGCTACCTAGATTTACATAGCTGTCTAGATCTATATATAGATATCTAGATATATATGTGCTGTATAAGCATTATGCGATTATAACTAATCAGAAGCTTTCATCTGTCAGCTCCTCGTATACTCCTCCCCTCAGTAATCTACTGCAACGTTGTTTATATATTTGGTCATCAATTACTATGCTCTCAGGTCCAATTATGGAAACACCTGTCTGCACATGCACTAACTTGTCATGTCATGCTCATCATACTGCAGTGACATTTCTTTTTATTTAGGCAATAAGTGGTTATTTATCATCATCATCATGCTGTTGATCACGATGCGACAAAGACTGCTTTCATTACTTGACTGCCGCTCTCCATTTAGCTCTCTGCTGTGAGAGTGATGTCCATGAGTCAGTCTTAATGTCTCTCAGCTTCAGGTTTCTCTTGATGGTATCCTTGAACCGGAGATGAGGGCGCCCTCTTTCTGTAACCAGAAGACAGTTGAAAGTAGAGGATCTGCTTTGGTAGCCTCTCTGATGACATCCTCATGAGGTGCCCAGTCCACCCGAGATTCTTTTTGATCAGATCTTCCATAGAGGCCGCCCCCATCCGTTCGAGTATTTCCTTATTTGTCACTTTGTCCTTCCAGGTTAGCCTCATGATTGAACGCAGATGTCACATCATGAAGGCATGCAACTTTTTCACCTGTCGTCTGAGGTTATTGAGGTTACTGAGTTGAGGTTATTTATACGTAGACTTAATTATATGTACATCTTTATAGATATATTAACATAAAAAGTCTCTATATATAATTATAAACATGTAAGGGGAATGTATATCGTAAGCATCGTGCTTCTTTCATTCTCCTTTTCTTCATCCACTCTAATTAAGTTTCATGGAAATTGTAACTGTATGTAATAAGGATGTGGAAATAAACTTGATTGAATTGAATATATATATATATATATAATATATATATTAATATATCTGAAGTGGGCAAGACTATAAACGAGCTGTGGCAGGTGGAGGCTTGGGTTGAGCAACCCACATATGGAAGTGCGGGCTGCTCGCCAAGATTAGCCCACATTGGCTATCAAATGTGGGGAAGGGTTCACTGCTGTAAATCGTCGCTAGGAGACACACCGCAGCATACCACATTACTCTCCTAGCAATGTAGAAGGTACGATTCGTCGGGCTCGGACCCTCAGACACGTTTCGTGTGCGCTCTGATGTTTTACACGATAATATGGCTTTAAATACAGGAATCGAAAGTACCTTGACTTTAGGGAAGATGGATGGGAAGTATTTATTCATATGATTTACATTGGAAGAGTTTAGAAGGTGTTTGCTAGGAACAGTAATAAAGTTATGAGCTCTTAAAATTTGATTGAGACATTCCTTGCATCCCTTACCCATTTACGAAGAGGTCCCTTATTATAATAACCGTTATGGTCAACCCTTTATTGATGGTTTATTACTATTGGCTTCTTGCAGAGACGATGGAGTAATGTAGATATTACAGTAACGTAGATTAACCCTCTTCTCGGGACTAGTAACCACCACCGTAATATTGGAAACAATAATAATGAATAATGTCTCGGGTGGTTTTAGTGACAGCGGTGGTGGAGTCTACCGTCGGCCTTAACGTAATATTATATGAGTAAAGCAGTTACTACCAGAGCGATATGCGGGGATAGAACCCGCGAACACTTATTACATAGGCTGTCGGTGCCCAGGTGGGGTCCCATTAACTAATAGAAGAACTAAAAAGAGGCGACGGCAACGAAAGACAGTGGCAACGGCCCGTATGCATGATGCGGTGTTAGCTTACACTCGGTGTGTTTGCGTTAACACCACTCCTTGCATACTGAGTTTTCGTCGCTAACCTAGAAATCCCACCCAAAACCAGTTTTGGCTCGCTAACACCGCATCATGAATATGGCCCCAGAAGCAAGAGCACGTAATATGTATATAATAGATCAATACAAAAGACAGAACGGTTAAATATATTTGTAGATATCTATATACATCAATATATATATACACACATATACATATATACACACATATACAATATATATATATACACACATATACATATATGTATAAACTAACATGTTAAAGAAATTCATAAGAATGACAAGGATATAACTCACTTGAATAGAAATTATTCCGCATGTGTCGTAGGACAAATGGATTCTGATTGAATTATAAGGAGAGGAACATGTAGGGAACAGGTGGTGTCAATATTATCGATGCCATGGATATCAATCTTCGCATTTTCATGAAGCAATATAATTTAAATCAATCCGCCCCCACTCCACAAAAAAATACATCATATTATCATAAACAATTATTGTCCGATATGAGCTTTGCGCATCGTGGGTCTCTGTGATGTGCATTGGGCGATGCCAAGCTGGGCAAACTCACCCCAGGGATATGAAGGATCATGCTCCATAATTAGGTTGATGAGAAGTGGTTATTAAATGCATTTAAAGCTGCATAGTTCGATGGTTTTGAATTTCTGTCATTTTCGGAGATAGTGTTTCGTTTTCGAAAATTTGATGCTTTTATCGGACTATGCAGCTTTGTTCAACTAGAATTTAAAATAGCCATGAATTAATGCATAAACGATTAAAATAGCGTAATATAATATGTCACTGCTGCAAGTCATACAACCCTATGATGTTAAGGCATTTTAGTGGTTTGTTTGTTGTTTTACATCCTAGCAACATCTAAGTTCATATCAGGATGGGTACTGACGTGTCACCGTGCACACTCATGGTGACTTTATAGTGCTGCCCCACTGGAATATTGGGCCACCAGCACCATGACCCAATATCCCACTCAGTCATATTATCCTGACACTGAGCTAACTAGTTCTTGCCCTATCCTATTAATGCCGAGTGCCAGGCTAGGAAGCAACAAGTATCAATTTTAAAGTCATTGGTTTAACTCGACCGAGAACCGAACTCCCAACCTTCCGCCATTTTAGTGGGACAAACTAAAATTATGTAGTAGTCAGGCAAGGAGTTCCATAGACAGGTAGGTGTGGACAGGTTTGTGACATCAGGGAGCCTAGCTGGTGTAATGGTTAGCAGACTGACCCGGAATGCAAGATATGTGGGTTCGATTCCCGCTCTAGGCGCAACCTTTCCCATTATCATCACCCCTACGAAAATTACTTTGCCTCAAATTTCTCTAAAGTTAGCTACTTTTTAATCAAATTTACTTCGAACTAAAATTAAAAACTAAAGTACATTATAATATTTTATACAAATATGGCATAGACCCAAAGCCATCATATTTTAGTGGTCTGCACTTACCTCTCAGGCAAGGAGCCGCATAGACAGGTAGGCGTGGGTAGTGTGTTGATACCAGGGAGCCTAGGTGGTATAATGGTTAGCACACTGGCCTGGGAATGCAAAGAGATGTGGGTTCGAGTCCAGCTCTAGGCGCAATATTCCCCATTTTCATCAACCCCACGACACTGGTGATATGAAACTTTAAACAAAATTATTTGTAAAACAATAAAAAATTACCCTCCCCCCCCCCCCACACACACACTCCTACACGCCCTCATCCCTCTCTACTTAAAATGGCGGCAGTGTAAACACCAAAGGAGCATCCCGCAATGAGCGGGGAACACTTGCCGCACCCGGCCCCGGACACTCCGTCACGCCCCTCCCCGTCACACCGAGCCCCCAGGCGGCCAGATTGTCCCCGTCACTGACCCCTGACCCCGGCCCCGGCCACCCAGGGGCCGCCTCGCGCGCCATCTGGTGAGCGTCACGAGAAACAAGCGGCGGGCCAGGCTGGGCCGGGGCGGCGCGCGCACACCTGAATGCGCCCCGCGGATTATCGCCCACAATGCACCTCATCTCACAGAGTGGTGCATGCCGGGTACATGCCGGGGAGTGCAGCGGTGGTGGTGGTGGAGGAGTGGAGGTGACGGTGACGGTGGGGGGAGTAGGGGATGGGGGGGTGGGGGGGGGTGGAAGTTAGGTAGCGGGTTTGTTTGTTGTTGCTGTTGGAGTTTTATGTTCCCAGGACGTCAGACTCCAATAACCAACCAACCAACGTCCTAGCAACATCTAAGGTCATATCAGGACGGGTACCAACTTGTGCCAGTGCACACTCATGTAAACTTTTATAGTGCTGCAAACTAGAAGACCAGACGGCCAGCATCATGCCCCGATATCCCACAGAGTCACATTATCCTCATGTCATGCTAACCAATCCTTGTCCTATCCTATTTATCTGACTGCCAGGCTAGGTAGCAACAGGTATCAATTTTATAAGTCATCATCTTGACTCGTTATGCTATTTCAAGCAGTTCTATAATTCTGATAATTATGCATGTATTTGTTAACTACCCACTGATTGGACGCCGTGGCTGAATAGGTAAGAGTGCAGACTTCCAGTGCGGAATGTCGTGGCTTCGAACCCCGGCTCAGTCAAACAAATGACTTGTAAAATTCATTCTTGTCGCTACATAGCCTGGCGTTTGACATTGATGGGATATTGCAAGGGTTACTTTGCTCAGTATCAGGATGATTGTGACTGAGTGGGATATCGGGTCATGGTGCTGGTGGTTCGGCACCCCCAGAGGGGCAGCACTGTGAAGTCATTATGAGATGAGATCGCGCTGTCACAAAACGGGACCCTTCAGAATATGACATTACATGTTACTAGGACATAAACCCAAATATGCAAGCAAGTCAATCGTGCCATTTTCTCACAGCATAACTTGAGTCAGAAGAAATTTGACATAGACATGTACATGTTATTGTTAAGTATTGTCACCTCAAACCTCATACTACTAGTTGACTGCATTAAAATGAGAAAGGAATTTGTAGTTATTTATTATTGTGATCATCAGTGGCCTCATGCATTCCTTTCACCCCCCCTCTCCCACCCACACCGTTCCTGCCTCAACTCCCATCCGCCCAGCTAGAGGTGGTGTACTACTAACTAGTCGTCGACAATATTTGACAAAATACAAAAAAAAGAAAAAGAAAAAAAGCAACAACAACAAAAAGTAGTTTTATGTTTTTGAACCCTTTCTACCCCCAATCCCAATTTCTCCCCTCCACCCCCCTTTCCCCTGCCCCCTCCCCCCTCCTTAACGCCCTTCCTGGCGACGCATCACATCTGCATGTTGGCCCTGGGGCTGTATGCATGGGGCGGTGTTAGTGAGCCAAAACTGGTTTTGGACAGGATTTCTAGGTTAGCGGCGAAAAGGCAGTATGCATGGACGTAACACCACAAGTTTAAGATTGGGTACACTAACACCACTCCATAGCAGGTTTAAAGGCGGTGTTAGGTACCGATTAGGCCCAAATCTATTCAATGCTATCATGTTTAACAGAATAACATAGTAAAAAAGTGAAATTTGGTAAAATTAACCCCAAAATTGAAGTGATATTCATAGTGTCGAATGGAAACAAAACAAATGGCCGCCAATTAACAGAATAACATACAAAAAACGTGGAATTTGGTCAAATTAAACCAAAAATCGAAGCGATATTAACACCGCTGCCGAAATTTGTGCAAATTAAACCAAAAATCGAAGTGATATATTAACACTGCCGCCGCCGCCGCCATAGCGGCGGCGATATTGTCAAATAGTGGCGCTCACCAGGAACAGGCTCAGAGGGATTTACCAAATCTATAAATAACTAATATGTTAGCTAACACCACTGCACTTTGGCCCCGTACATACCCCATGACCCATTTCCCAACAGCGGCGTTAGCTACCCCGGCAGTGGTCCTCAACACCGGAGTCGATAAAAACTTGTTCATGCATACGGGCCCTGGTGCTCATGTAATCTCTGTTTATGCAAATTAGACTTTTACTTTCTACGAAGCTGCGTCTTACACTGAAGCTGTATTTTTGTTGTTGCCTGAAACAAACGATTACTTATGAAAACCAAACAAATAAATAAAACTGCAGCTTGAACAAGGCATTAACTTTGACAAAGTACATGGCATTAAATATATATTTTAAGTTGGTTATCTGTTGGTCTTTCTCTATCTGGATTTCTCTCTCCGTACGTATATATATAATATATGTATTACATATACGTATATATAGGTGAGTGTGTGCATGGAGAGAAAAGAGAGCAAGATATATAATATATATGGAGAGAGAAAGCGCAAACGATAGCCAACTTAAAGTTGCATAGTCCGCCGGTTTTGAGTTTCTCTCATTTTCTGAGATAAACATATTAGGTTGATCAATATAATCCACCTTACTTTAGTTTGAAGTAACTTTTATTTTAAATCGCAAACTTTTGAGATATTTGAAATGGAAACATGCTAAATTAATTTTGGCAAGCTTGCCAAAACTCTGACACCATAGGCTTCTGCAGTAACAGGTTCTATTAATTGACTCAGTATCCCCTTATATGTGATGACAAACATTTAATAAGTGCACCAGCATCTAAGTTAGATATGGAGAATCAAATCTAAATAATTGGTTTGGTTTGGAAAATGTTATATTTTCATCAGACTATGCAGCTTAAAAATAATGCGCGTAAAGGAAAATGACTTGTTTTATATGTTAAATTTCATGGAACAGAAATGGTTTCCAAAAGACTAATACTGCATCCACTAAAATAAATATCAATTCACTTACAAGGTTTTAAAAGAATACATGTAATTTGATAATATGAATCTGTGTGTGATATGTTAAAGACGTGGATAGTATAATTGTCTTTACATCGTGAGTAATTAAATAATTTAACAATACATTTTATATAAACAAAAAACAAAAAATTTAATTTTCGCAGAGAGGAGAGGCAATCATTAGTGACACCCGTCCCCACAGGTGCCGCCACCTGGCGGTTGGCATCCTACATCATGCAGAATAGAATACAATCACTTAACAAGGTGATTGCAATAAAACATAGACCCACAGTCATGATTTATATTCGCATGATGGTTCACATATATCACATAATATAGTTAATTTAATAATCATTTATTTTTGCGGAGAGCGACAAATTATGAACTTTTTGGGTGGTAATCAGGTAGTAAATCGCGATACCGGGACGGCCACCCGGTGGCCCGTTCTTTCTGCCCCGATCATGACGTCGCATCAGAGCAATGGACTAGGGTTTGTTTTCCCACACTTAGTCAACAAGAGTCATCAAAGTCCGAGGATCCAGCTTTTTAATATGTGCTATGGGGATAACGTGGCAGCGGCTCTAGTCCTATCCCCCCCCATCCCTACCCCAACCCTACCCACACCCACCCTACCCACCACCCCTGGCCCTACCCCTACCTCTACCCCCACACCCACCAAACACCGACCCCTACACCCACCCAGCCATACACCCACCCATACACCCTCCCATACATACAACCCTAGTCCTATCCCCCACCCATCCCTACCCCAACCCTACCCACACCCACCCTACCCCCCACCCCTGGCCCTACCCCTACCTCTACCCCCACACCCACCAAACACCGACCCCTACACCCACCCAGCCATACACCCACCCATACACCCTCCCATACATACAACCCTAGTCCTATCCCCCACCCATCCCTACCCCAACCCTACCCACACCCACCCTACCCCCCACCCCTGGTCCTACCGCTACCTCTACCCCCACACCCACCAAACACCGACCCCTACACCCACCCGGCCATACACCCTCCCATACACCCTCCCATACATACAACCCTAGTCCTATCCCCCACCCATCCCTACCCCAACCCTACCCACACCCACCCTACCCCCCACCCCTGGTCCTACCGCTACCTCTACCCCCACACCCACCAAACACCGACCCCTACACCCACCCAGCCATACACCCTCCCATACACCCTCCCATACATACAACCCTAGTCCTATCCCCCACCCATCCCTACCCAACCCTACCCACACCCACCCTACCCCCCACCCCTGGCCCTACCGCTACCTCTACCCCCACACCCACCAAACACCGACCCCTACACCCACCCGGCCATACACCCTCCCATACACCCTCCCATACATACAACCCTACACCCCTACTCTCCTACACCCACCTACACCCACCCTACACTCATACACCCACCCCTCACCTCACCCCACCCCTCCCGTCACCCTAACGTCCAACTTCCCCTCACCCTACCATCACTCTCCCCCCTACACCCCTACCCACAATACCACCCTCACCCCCCCCCCCACCCCACACACCTACTCTCACCCCATCACCCACCCGTACCGACACCCCTACCAACACCCATACCGACACCACTACAGCCACCCCTACACCCCACCCCTATCCCCACCCTTACTCCCCACACCATACTACCCTCACTCCTATCCCCACCCCTATCCCCCACCTCTACCTCACCACTAAGCCCACCCCTAACTCCACCCCTAACTACCTATCCTAACCCCACTCCTATTCCCACTACAACCCCCCACTAACTACCCACCACAACCCCACCCCATACTACCCACCACAACCCCCACCCCATACTACCCACCATAAGTCCCACCCCATACTACCCACGACAACCCCGACCCCATACTACCCACCACAACCCCCACCCCATACTACCCACCCCAACCCCCACCCCATACTACCCACCACAATCCCCACCCAATAGTACCCACCACAACCCCCACCCCATACTACCCACCACAACCCCCACCCCATACTACCCACCACAACCCCCACCCCATACTACCCACCACAACCCCCACCCCATACTACCCACCACAACCCCCACCCCATACTACCCACCACAACCCCCACCCCATACTACCCACCACAACCCCCACCCATACTACCCACCACAACCCCCACCCCATACTACCCACCACAACCCCCACCCCATACTACCCACCACAACCCCACCCCATACTACCCACCACAACCCCACCCCATACTACCCACCACAACCCCACCCCATACTACCCACCACAACCCCCACCCCATACTACCCACCACAACCCCCACCCATACTACCCACCACAACCCCCACCCCATAGTACCCGCCACCCCATACTACTCACCACAACTCCCATCCCATACTACCCCTGATAACCCCCACCCCATACTACCCACCACAACCCCCACCCCATACTATCCACCACAACCCCACCCCATACTACCCACCACAACCCCCACCCCATACTACCCACCACAACCCCCACCCGATACTACCCACCACAACCCCCACCCCATACTACCCACCACAACCCCCCACCCCATACTACCCACCACAACCCCCACCCCATACTACCCACCACCCCATTCTATCCACCACAACCCCCACCCCATACTAGCAACCACAACCCCCACCCCATACTACCCACCACAACCCCCACCCCATACTACCCACCACAACCCCACCCCATACTACCCACCACAACCCCACCCCATACTACCCACCACAACCCCACCCCATACTACCCACCACAACCCCCACCCCATACTACCCACCACAACCCCACCCCATACTACCCACCACAACCCCCACCCCATACTACCCACCACAACCCCACCCCATACTAGCCACCCATATCTCCCACGCCTACTCCACCCCTGCCAACCCCTAACCTCTACCATTCACCCTCCCTTCCTCCCCCCTCTTCCAACCCTCCCCCCATACCCACACCCATACGGTCGCTCCTTTGTCACGGAGGTGTGTATGTGCGCAGGAGGGGGCGGGGGGTTAGATTTTTAGCGGATAGGGGTGTCTGTAAAATCACTCTCTCTGACGAAGAGAACAGACTCATTACCCCCCCCCCCCCCGCCCCCCGCCACCATTTGCTTTTAAACTGTCCCATGCATTCAGAAAAGGGGTTTGAGGGGTGGGGGCCCCCCTTTATTTATAATCACTTCCCACTAGGGGGTGAATAAGATCATTTTAATTTAGGAACACCCAATCTACTCTCCACCCCCCTACCTTCTCATAGACTTCCATGTTCAGCATTACCCAAGCTATGTTTTCAGCGTTAAATGTTGCTCTCACTCGTCACAAATTTAACCTCTTCAAAATTCCATCTGAGATAAATACAACAAAAAGATTCCTATCATTTAATACAAATCCGATCATTTCAGATAATTCCGAACATTTAAATAGATGTAGCCATTCAATAAATGCGTATTAGTACACACGGTGACCGAATTGGTAGAGCGAAGGCTTCCTATGGAGAAGGTCGGGAGTTCGATTTCCGGTCGACTCATGAAATAAAAGTGACAGAATAAATGCCAGTAACATGCTGCCATGAATATGGCTTTCGCTGCCGACATAGCATTAAACTATCACCCATCAATCAATCAATCTATTAATCGATCAATCAATTTCCACCATCCCCCACTCTGCCCTGCCCTCTCCTCCCTTCGCCAGTCTCCAATTCCCTCTCCTATCTCCCTTATCTCCCCTTTATCCATTCCTTCCCTTCTATCCATCCTCACTCTTTACTCTCCCCCCCCCCCCTTCCTCCCCCATCTGTTCCCACCCCCTCTCTCCTAACCGGCCCTCTCCCTACCCCCAGCCTCCCATCCTCCCTAACCTCTGCCCCATCCTTTTCCTCCCTAAGCTTCATCATCGCAGATGGTAATCCATTATTTTGTCAACCCCAGCATCAGAAGATAAAATCCAAAATCAATATCCTTCACCCCTCCTCTCCCCTAAAGCCCCCCCCTCCACCCCATGGAATTGCTCCCAAGAAAGCTAATTTTGAAATTGGCTCCCGCTCTGTCGCAATTATCACATAGCGATCCCCATTGTATTGAGTGTAACAAAATTAAATGAAGTTTCATTCGATTATGGAATAAAGTAGCTGAAGAATGACGTAGACTTAGCGCCATTGACATCATACACAATGGCGTAGATCTGCCGTCACGACTGGTTGGCTCAGTGTCAGGATAATGTGACTGAGTGGGATATCATGTCATGGTGCCAGTGGCCTGATTTCCTAGTGGGGGAGCACTATAAAGTCGCCATGAGTGCGTACTGTCACAAGTAGGTACCCGTCCTGACCTTAGATGTTGCCAGGATGTAAAACTCCAAGAACCAACCATCTGCCGTCACTGACGGCTTTCAGGATGTGAGAGACGCAGCATGATTGTCAGTTACCTAGATTTAGTGTGATTGGCAGCCTATAAAATTACCTAGATTTAACATAATTGGCAGTTTACAAAATTATGTAGATCTAATGGAATTGTCAGCTTACCTTTTATAGAATGACCTAGAATTAACGTGATTGACAGACAGCCTGCAGAATGACTTAGATTCAACACAATTAACAGCTTACAGAATGACCTAGATTTACTGTGATTGACAGCTTCTGGTATAAACGTGGATTTACTGTGATTGACAGTCTATTTACTGTGATTGACAGCTAACAGGGGGTGAGGCGAGTCTGGGAAATGGCGACTGTAACGTGGCAGAGCTGTGGCAGGGCTACGGCAGAGCTGTGGCAGAGCTGTGGCAGCGCGTTAGGTGTATGTGGCAGGGCTGTGACAGGGCTGTGACAGGGTTGTGGCAGGCCTGTGGCAGGGCTGGGGCAGGACTATCGCAGGGCTGTGGCAGCGCTTTAGAGGGATGTGTAAGACCTGTGACCGAGCTGTAGCAGGACTGTGACAGGGCCCTGACAGGCTGTGGTAGTGCTGTGGCAGGGCTGTGGCAGGACTGTAGCAGGGCTGGGGCAAGGCTGGAGCACATGCCCCCCCCCCCCCGCCCCGACACTCCCACTCCCCCCACATCCCGCCGGCCACACTCCATAAGGCAGGTCATATCAATAATGGGGGGTCATACTAACTGCCCGGGTCGTGAGCAGCTCGAGGCCGCGAGCCCCCTGCCCGCACCTGTGTAGTCAGGAGGCCGTGCTCGGCGCTGGCAGGAGGCGGCTCGGGGCAGGTGGCAGGCAGGAGGCCGGGCTGGTGGCTGGCAGGAGGCTGGGCTGGTGGCTGGCAGGAGGCCATGCTGGTGGCTGGCTAGAGGCCGGGCTCGGGGCTGGTGGGAGGCCAGGCTGGTGGCTAGCGTGAGGCCGGGCTCGGGGCTGGCGGGAGGGCTGGCTGCATGGTGGCTGGCGGGAGGCCGGGCTCGGGGCCGGTGGGAGGCCGGGCTAGTGGCTGGCAGGAGGCTGGGCCGGTGGCTGGCAGGACGCTGGGCCGGTGGCTGTCAGGAGGCCGGGCTGGTGGCTGGTGGGAGGCCGGACTCGGGGCTGGTGGGAGGCCAGGCTGGTGGCTAGCGGGAGGCCTGGGCTGGCGGAGGGCTGGCTGGTGGCTGGCGGGAGGCCGGGCTCGGGGCCGGTTGGAGGCCGGGCTAATGGCTGTCAGTAGGCCGGGCTGGTGGCTGGCGGGAGTCCGGTGTCGGGGCTGGTGGGAAGCCGGGCTCGGGGCTGGCGGGAGGCCGGGCTTGGGGCTGGTGGGAAGCCGGGCTCGGGGCTGGCGGGAGGCCGGGCTCGGGGCTGGTGTCGGGGCTGGTGGAACTCGGGGCTGGTGGGAGGCCGGGAGAGCTCAGACTATTGGACGGTCTCACTGCAGTTCGTTGATCAGCAATGCCAACATGCACACTGTTGTTGACGCAGTCCATTCACTACTTACCACATCTCGGTCAACGCACGTCGCACTGAGACAAACAGAAATAGGATTGATTGGTTGGTGTGTTGTTGCTTTACGTCCTCGCAATATGTAAGGTCAAATCAAGGCGGGTACTCACTTGTGACAGGGCGCACTCATGGTGACTTTATAGTGCTGCCCTATTGGGAGATCATGACCTGATGACTTAAAATTCCAGGGAGACGACCGTTGTATTCTGCACAAAGCTCTCAGGTAAGGAGCCACATTTAGGCAAACTGGTAGACATGGAGAGGATGATTGCATCAGAAGGCCTAGGTGGTGTAATGGTTAAAATGCTTGCCTGGAATGGTAAAAAGTGTGGGTTTGAATCTCTAGGGAAAATATTTCCCTTTTTCATCACCACCACGACAAACCTATATATAATAATATTCAAGTGTATGCCCTAGTAATACTATGATGATTGATATAACATGATAATTGATATGCCAACATACATTGTATTAGGCAGCATAAATGTGTATAACTTACAGCATTATCAAAGGCCAGTTGCTCTCCTACCATGTCTATGTGATGTGGGAGGTTAAAAATCACTTGGGTCGGTAAAAGTGTCGGCTCGGGCTTTCTATCGACAAACTGTCTTTTTTTTTCTCTTTTTTTTTTCTTGAAGATTTATACTGCCTATTATGGATAAGCCTGAATAGACTTGTTTTCACCATTAGACAGTTTGTCGATAGAAAGCCTGAGCCTACACTTTTACCGACCCAAGAGATTTTTAACCTCCCACACCACATAGACATGGTATGAGAGCAACTGGCCTTTGATGATGCTGTAAGTTATCCACAGCAGTGGAAATCCAAATTGGCAGAGGTGGGGGCATGGGGAATCGAACCACCGACCTTCAGGTTAGGAGTCTGACCTAGAAAATAGTCAGACACTCTAACCACTCCACCACAGAGAACACCACTTGTCTAATGGTGAAAACAAGTCTATTCAGACTTATCCATGAGAGGCAGCATAAATCTTCAAGAATAAAAAAGAATAAATGAGCCGAAATATGTATTAATATTTTACAGTCAAATCCACATTAAGATCCTTGGTTCTCGCCCACTTACTAATTACTGAAGCTACACTTGCATAGTCCGATGAAACCATTACATTAAAAAAAAAACAAAGCACAACCTGCCTACACTTGATGTATTGCGCCAGAGAAGGAATATTAATACAATTCAATAACATCAGTAACTGCTGGACAACATACACTCATTTTGGCGTGCACACCTAAATTATTTGGCATGTTTTGGCTTCAAAAAACTTCAAAGCTTGTTGTTTTTCATTAGAGTTGCCCACAGTAAAGTGGATTATAGCGATCAATCTAATGATTAGTAATATATTTATTTTAAAAGTATAAAGGACATTCCAAACTATCGGATTATGCTATTTCAAGTTGTAAAATATTCCGATAATAGACTACATCACGGTTTCGACTGCGCATGCGCTGAAAACGTCGCCAGGAGCAAAGCAATGTCATACGGCCATTGAGTTTGCCAATACACATAGGTCAAAACTGGCATTTTATTCAAAATAAATAGAAATATATAACAATTTGGCAGAAACATGGATGGAAGGATGCAATATAATAATATAATGACTATGTTTAAGACACAATTATCCATAATTAAGCATTTTGAGCTAAGAAACATACAATTTCAGTCACTTTACAGGCTGATGTTTACATCACCATTGATTAGACATAAGTAATTCTTGTTCTAAATATTAAAATGTCAAATGTATCAACAAAAACTTGTTTCAAAGAAATATATAACCAATATCTGATTAACCCTACTCATTTTCTATTTCTACATATGTCATTAACCATAGGATATGAATAAAAACATGAATAAAATAAATAAAACTGACTCTGGCTATGGCTCTAACACTAGTCTGAATGCCTAGATTTGTCTAAATCTAAATGCACATGGCATAAGATGTACTGATTATATTGATGTAAATGCAATGCTGGATAAAAGATTGATATCTTAATTTATTATATATATATTTTTTAGTCGGTATGCTATATTTCAAACAAGAGCTGAGATGAGCTGAAACTAGCACATTTCATAGCTGCACCCAGTGTATTAGCATGTGCCATGTGCTTCTCGCGGGTTTGTTTTGCTCTGATGCATCCTACAATGCACCACGCCGCTGGAACCATGATGTAGTCTATTGGCAGTGGGGGAAATGGAAATCCTCTATTATTATTCTATGTGGCCGGCCAAGAGTGTGTGTATATGTATGCTGTGTATATATATATATATATATATATATGGCTTGGCCCATGTTTGAGGGCAGGCGATTATAGATTTAAGGATGATTGGCAGGTCTGGGTGATTGCACTCAGGGCCTGGCTCTCTGCTGAGGTAGGGGTCAATGAAAACAGGGGTCAGGGTTGGTGGTGGCCACAGGTCAACCAGCTCTGGTGGGCAGACCACTGGTCGTCATGGTAACCAGGAATGTGGAGTCCCTATTGGAGGAACTGGGAATGCTGCTGCCCTATTGGTTGAATGAATGCCATGATCCTATACCAAGAATCCATGTACTATATATAATAAACCAGAGGGGCTTGGACTCACTTGCTATCCAGACCGCACTTTGTCCACACCTCTCTCTATCTCCTCTCTGCTGGCCATGATCCGCCTTGATATTGTCTGAAAAGAGTTCCAGGAGGGGGAGCCTGCCAGCATTTCATTTTCTACTCTTACTCTGTCTGTGTCTTTGGCACACCGGCTGGTCACCATAGAGCAAATAGACACGGTCAACTCTCCTCATTTCTCTTTCCTATACTCTACCCTTTTTTTTTCTCTCCCAGGCTTACCTCTCCCCTTGATCAATGGAGTCGTTTGGTTGGGTGGGGCCCTGTACCTTATCGTTTCTCTCGCTTTGTTCTTGTTGCTGGAACCGCTGTACCCACCTTCACCCATCCCTTCCTCCTAAACCCTTGTTACTGTTGACTGGATACGAATGCTCTGCTACTGCCGGACCGGAGAGATACAGGGCCGTCCCAACGCTTTACCGTTTTGAATGTTGTAAAGACATCCCCAGCTTCTACAACAGTCCCTACTGAAGATTAATCTTCAACCAAAGATTGGACCGGTTTATCGGGCCCTTGTATATTGCTGCAGTTCTGCAGACGGTAACCGTCGTAAGGTTACAAACAACCGCAAAAGCAAGCTTGGACTCTCTCTTACACTCTTACTTTTGCTTCACTCTTTCTTTCCGTCCGTATTGTTTTCACTTTAGCCTGCCTACATTTAGCCACAGACCTGAACACCGACCCTACAAAGTGATGTTGATCCATTGACAATGTTCCTAATAATATATAGGATCATATATATTTTGTCATGACCCATAATTTTGCAAAAGAAAGTGAATAGCAGATTCCGTTGAAATCACCCGTATTCGCTTTCCCTACCCCTCCCGCCATACACCCCCCCCCCCACACACACACACATACACCCTCCCCTACTACCCACCCCAGCCGTCGGTTGGAGGCGGCCCGTGTTTGACGACCCTCTCTGCGCATGCTCAGCCATGCCTCGGCCCGCCAATTAGCGCATGTAATCTGCGTAATGAGTGCTTCGATCAAGAGACAAATCCCATCCCGGCGTGCCCCGTGCCGAGCGGGCGGCGGCCGGCCGGACTCTGCCCGGCCTCTTCACGGCCCAGTTAGCAGCCGACCCGGCCGCTGCCCGCCGCCTTCCGCCCGCCGCCCCCCCCTCCCGCCGTCTTCCGCCCGCCGCCCGCCTTCCGCTTTCCGCCGCCCGCCATCCGCCGCCCGCCGCCCGCCGCTCGCCGCCCACCGCCCGCCGCTCGCCGCCCGCCGCCCGCCGCTGCCCGCCCGCTGCCCGCCCGCTGCCCGCCCCCTGCCCGCCCGCTGCCCGCCCGCTGCCCGCCCGCTGCCCGCCCGCTGCGCGGCTCCCGCCGCCTTCCGCCCGCCGTCCGCCGCCCACCGCCCGCCACCCGCCGCTGATCTCATTGTCGGCAATGAATGACAAAGTGGGGAGCAAGGAAGCACCTTCCTCCTTTCCCGCCCTCTCCGCCATTCCCCGCCCTCCCCGCCTTCCCCACTCTCCTCGCCTTCCCCGCCCTCTCCGCCCTTCCCCGCCCTCCCCGCCTTCCCCACTCTCCTCGCCTTCCCCGCCTTCCCCGCCCTGCCCGTCCTTCCCGCCTTCTCCGCCCTTCCCGCCACCCTCCCCGCCTTCCCGCACTCTCAGCCACCCTCCCCTCGACCCCCCCCCCGCCCCACCCCGCCGGCGATGGGGCAGGGGGAGGGAGAGGGATTGTGCACAGGGCGATATGATTCATGAAGACGGTTGCACCAGGATGACCGGTTCAATATCGATCTTCTACTCCCCCGCCATCATTCCAGCCGTTCCCTTAAATACATGCGAGTCACTCCCCTCACGCACATTCTTCAGTCACTCCCTTCATGCAAATTCCACCCTCACTCCCTTCAAATGCATCCCTACCGAACGCGGTGGCCGAATCGCAGGCTTCCCGTGCGGAAGGTCGGGAGTTCGAATTCCAGCCGAGTCAAACAAATTACTTATAAGTTTGTTTGTTTGTCCTAGCAACATCTAAGGTCATATCAGGCTGGGTACTGACTTGTGACAGTGCGCACTCATGGCGATTTGATAGTGCTGCCCCACTGGGACTGTGGGAGATCAGGCTGCAAGCACCCACTCAGCCATATTATCCTGACACTGAGCCAACCAGTCCTTGCCCTATCCTAATAATGCAGAGCACCTGGCTGGGAAGCGAAAAGTATCAATTGTTAAGTCATTGGTTTGAAGCTTATGTACTCAGGTATCATATGTAACTGGAGGTCATGGTGCTGGTGGCCTGGTCTCCCAGTGGGGCAGCACTACAAAGTCGCCATGAGTGCGCACTGCCAGAAGTGGGCACCCGTCATGATATGAACTTAGATGTTGCTAGGACGTAAAACAACAACAAACAAACAGCTTTCGCTATTTATACTCGTATAACGCTTTGTACATCACATACAGAAAGCAGAGGTAACTCCTGAACACACTGCACGCGTCGTATCCTTTGACACTCAAACATATGCTAGCCTAAAATGCAGGTGCTGCTGGTGCTCACACAAAACCTGCAGTGTTACAAGACTACATGTGCTTTTATTTTGATAAAAAAAGAGACCTTGAATAACAGATGTGAAATAATAATTTTTTCCAAAGCACGCGGAATTTTGTCAACTTTAATGCCTTTGAAACTGATGTGCAATTGACAACTAACTTTTGGAGGAGTGTGTATTGACACTGACACACATATATATATATATATATATATATATATATATATATATATATACCTTCCGGTGTACTAAAATTAAAAGGGAATATATATATATATATATTCCATTTTATTTTTATTTGACACAAAGCCTTTACATTTTCCTTTCAACATCAACACACTGAATTCACAGGGTATTTTCCCCACCCCTATCATGTTCCATATGGATGTATATTTCTATGGATCTATCACAATGCCATTGGAATGTCATTATTGAATTCAGCGAAGCAGTTGGTTTATTACTAGTTTTTGTTCATGACGAGAATGGGCTTTGTTGCCGATCTAGCGTTAAACAACTAACTCCCTCACTTACATTCCTCTTACCCACTTCCTGCTTTATCGCTCAATCCCCTCCAAAACTCATATCCACACACATATACACACATACTCACGCACATACCCACTCCCTGCTTTATCTCTCACGCACCTCCCCAACACATAGCCACACACATACACACATGCCCATATACATACCCAAACACGTACACACATGCCCGCACACACATACACACATGCCCACACTCATACCCACACACATATACACTCATACTCACACAAATGCCCATATACATACCCACACACACATGCACACATGCCCCCCCACATACATATACCCACACACATACACACACGTACACACATACTCACACACACGCCCATATACATACCCACACCCAGATACCCATACATATCCCCACACACATGCCCATATACATACTCACACACATATCTACACACATACCCATCTATATTTGCACACCCCACCCACACACCTACACACCCCACATACACATATGCTACACCCACACACTATCCCAACACATACCCACACACATACCCACACATATACTCACACACATACCCCCGACACACACCCACACACATACATATATACACACATACTCACACACATACCCACACACATACCCACACACATACCCACACACATACCCACACACATACCAACACACATATCCACACCCTACACACGTAGCCACACACCACAAATACACACACACCTACCAAAACACCTATGCACACACATACCCACATACATAGCCACACACTACACAAACATACCCATGTACCCCACGTATATACACCCCCACACATACATATACACATGCACACATACAGCCCCACACACATGCACACTCCCTCGTACCCACACACATACTCACACACCCTCACACACACACATAATGCACACAGTATCCCCCTAACAAACACGTTACCTCCATCCATTCTTAACACTCTAATAGTAATACACAATAAATCTTCCCTCCACTCCCATATTTTTCCACCACCACTTGAAGATCCCCCACTTCCCTCACCTCCCTCTCACATCCACCCGATTCCAGTCGGTATTCTGAGCGTCCTTAATCCCACTACTACTAACACCCCTACTTCCACCCTCACCCACACCCCACCCACACCCACACCCACACCCACACCACCTCAACACCCACCAGCAACAACTTCCCCACCCCACATTCCCAACCTGACCGTCCTTACCTCCACCTGCCCCATACTCACCACCAACCGATCTCCACCACTATCCAACCCACCATCCACCACCTCCACCACCACCACCACCACCACATTCACCACCGCCCTCTCCACCTCCATTTCCACCACCACCGGCAACACCTCCACCTCCACCTCCACCTCCACCTCCACCTCCACCTCCACCTCCACCTCCACTACCACTATCACCTCCACCAGCACTATCACCACTATCACTTCCACCACCACCACATCCACCACCACATCCATCACCATCACCTCCACCCCCATCACCACCACCTCCATCACCACCACCTCCACCTCCACAACCACCAACACCTCCACCACCACAAGCACCTCTACCCCCACTATCACCACTACCACTTTTACCACCTCCACAACCACCAACACCTCCAGCTCCACCACCACTATCACCTCCACCCCCACGATCACCACTATCACTTCTCCTACCACCACCGACCAGACGGGATGGCCGAATGAGTTAGAGCGTCCGTCTCCCGTGCTGGTAGATCGTGGGGTCGTGGGTTCGAGTCCCGTCGAGTCAAACCAATGACTTTAAAATTGATACTTGTTGCTTCCTAGCCAGGCGCTCGGCATTATTAGGATAGGGCAAGGACTGGTGTGCTCAGTGTCAGGATAATGTGACTGAGTGGGATACCAGGTCATGGTGCCGGCAGCCTGGTTTCCCAGTGGGACAGCACTATAAAGTCGCCATGAGTGCGCACTGTCACAAGTCGGTACCCGTCCTGATATGACCTTAGATGTTGCTAGGACGTAAAACAACAACAAACATCTACCACCACCACCATCACCTCCACCATCACTACCACCAGCACCACCTCCACCACTTCCACCACACCCTGCCCCTACCACCACACCCTCCTCAAACCAACGCAGGCCCACCGTTCGTTCACCCTGTTCTCCCCCCCCCCCCCCCCCCCACACACACACACTCTTTATTTTGAGCCATGTCAAATTTGATCAGTAGTTCCAGTGTCAAGACGGCCACAGAACGGTGCCTCGGGCCTTAGCAAACATGGGCCTGCCGTAAAACGAGTACAGTTTATCCTGAGAGAGTGTGTGTGGTTGGGGAGGTTGTAGGGGGGGAAGGTTGGGTGTGCCGCCGGGGTGTAAGGTGCATGCACCTAGCGTCTTCACAGGCGCTGCACTGGGCGCGGTAGCCGAATCGGTAGAGCGTGGGTCTATCATGCAGGCGTTCGGGAGTTCGGTTCTCAGTCGAGTCAAACCAATAACTTATAAAATTGAGACTTGTCGCTTCCTAGCCTGGGGCTCGGCATTAATAGGATAGGGCAAGGACTGATTAGCTGTGTCAGGACAATGTGACTGAGGGGGATATCAAGTCATGGTGCCATTGGCCTTATTTCTCAGTGGGGCAGCACTATAAAGTAGCCATGAGTGTGCACTGTCACAAGTCGGTACACATCCTGATATGATCTTAGATGTTGCCAGGACATTAAACTCCAACAACCAACCAACCAGGTGCAGGTATCAAAACATACGGTGCCCTGTAATATACAATGCCCGAAGGGTCAGGGAGAAAGATGCACATCCAGTCCAGCAATCTTTTACATACTTTATGGGATAAAAAATGCTCTTAGTATTATATAGATACTTTAGCGTTTTCGGTTTGGCACCAGCGAAATGTGATAGTCGTGGTAGGGTAGGGTGGGCGGGCCCTGACCCACGACTATCCAAGGCTAGTACCTCAGGAAAACACCAGTTATCCATCATCTGTACCCAGGTAAGATTCATATAACTATACTATTTTACCTCGGTACTACCCTCTGGCTACTAGTAGTCCAGGGAGAATTTGACGTATTCTTTTATACTTAATGTTGTAATTATACTATTGTTTTTTAGTGCAAAATATTAATTTTATTTCTCACACGTCTTCAGTTGGTGAGTAGGCGAGTCGCCAGGTTGCCTGGCTTTTCTAGTCGTTTGTTGTAATGTTTTGCAAACGATCTAGCCGTCTTCCACCCCACGTGTGCAAGGATTCTCATTACTGAGATTCCTAATTGTCTTACCTTAGAGATCATACACCGATCTAATTAACCAATGTACTACCTGATGCTTTCCAATCCTTTGACCTTTCCTTGGTAGAATAATTGAAAGTGCACATCTTGCTGCATTAATTGCACCAAATCCTAACCCTTCATCTTCTAATATTCTTAGAAATCTTACTATCTGGGCTATTCTAGGTTTTAATGGTTTGACTCCTTTAAGCAGACAATGAAGTCCCTATTTCTTTAAAGAACTTGTGTATAATTTCACCGTTCCTTTCCTTCTCATGTGTGAAATAAGTCTTTCTTGTGTAATTTTGTCTAAACCCTATTGTTCTAAATGTTTTCTTGGAAAAGGAATGCCAAAAGGGGTGTTGTTAAGACGTCTCCGTGGACTGTTAGTGGTCCCTGATGTTGTAGGTTGTCCCTTTCTCATGGAAACCTGAGCATGTCTTTTGCTGCTAATGTTATTGCCGCTAGCCATGGTTGTGTGTCCGATGCTGGTACTATCAGCACTGCGTGTGAGTGATCCATCTTGATCTTCCTGGCCGCTCTGCTGATAATGCTGAATGGTGGGAATATGTAATAGAATTTATTATTCCAAATTAACGAAAATACATCTACTCTCCAGGCTTCTGGCTCTGGATGCCAAGACACATAGTTGGGTAGTTTTTTGTTGTTGCGTGATGCGAATAAGTCAATTTCTGGTTTGCCCCATTTATCACGAATGTGGTCAAAAATACTCTGATTTAATTACTATTATAGATGGTCGTGAAAATGTTGACTTTTCTTGTCAGCCAAAGTATTTTGACTGCCTGGAATATGTGCTACTGTTGGCCATATCTTGTGTTTCTCTGCCCAGTCCAAAATTATTTGGCTAAATAGTTACATGGCTTGGAACAGGTCCCTCCCATATTACATATGTAAGCCATAGCTGTCATGTTATCTTACATGATTACATTTTTAGGCAGGTGAACTAGACTAAGTAATCGTAGATAAATAGCTCTAAGTTCTAGTACATTAATGTGATCAGAGATTTCATCATCCATCCACCGACCACCTGTTGCCTGTTAGTGTCTGTGAGCCCCCCATCCTTCTAGTGAAGCATCTGTTGTGACTGTAGTGTTGGGGTCTCCCATTCTAATGGGGTTGGGCGAATTGTTGATGTGTGACAGCCACCACATAATATCATTTTGACCATCTGGCAAAATCATCATGGGCCATTCAAAGTTTCCTTTTGTGCGAGCCAAAGCCAAGTTCTTATCTATTTCTAGTGATTTAATATGAGCCTTGCCATACAGAATAGCTGGTGCATATGCTATCATAATTCCTATCAGTACTGCGACTTGTCTTATCTTTGGTTTGTTCAATTGTAATAATTGGTTTGCTGTTGTTGTAAATTCATCAACTTTTTGTTCCGTTACTGAAATGGTAATTTCTGTGCTATCAATAAAGAATCCCAGAAACTTGAACTTCTTTGTTGGTGTTTAAACTGATTTAGTTTCATGTATGTAGAATCCTAATTTCTTAAATGTCTCACATAATTTGTCTACTGCTTTCTGGCACTGTTGTTGTGTTTGTGCAACAATAAATGAGTCATCAATATAAGGGAACATGATATGTCCTTCCCTAGCCATGTGGGAAAATATAGGTTTAAGTAACCTTGTGAAAAAGTGTGGAGTGCAAGCTAGTCCATTAGGCATACACGTGAACTCATACAGTTTGTCGTTCCAACAAAACCTGAGATATTTACGATCAGGTTTCTAGATTGGTACTGCACAGTATGCATCTCTGAGATCCACACTGGCTAGCCAGGAGTCTTGTGTTACTAAGTCTCTAGCTGTGTCTAATGGAAACATTTTGAAATGTTTGTATTCTACCAATTTGTTAAACAAAGTTAGATCTGGAATTAGTCTTACATCTCCATTTGGTTTGGGTCTCATGAAAATATTAGAAATAAATTCCCCAGCCACATGTAGTGCTGGTTCTATGATGCCTCTTTCACCAAATTTAAGGACCTTATTATCTAACGCTTCGCGTTCTGAAGCATGAAATTGGTATGGGAAAGGTATGCTATTTGAAATAGGTTCCTCAATCAAAGGTATTCTTACTCCTTCTGCTAAACTAAGGATAGCTAAATTCTCTGTAATGTTATTCCATTCCGGTAGGCAATTATTGAGGTTACCAGCTTTAAATATGCTTACTCGTGTTTGGGTTGCCACTTCTATTTGTTCCCTGGGCAGGGGAACGGCTTCTGGGCATTGAACTCCCTCTTGAAGGGTCTGTTCCTGTCGTTCCAGCCGAACGATGGCCTTTGACCCCTTTCCCTGGCCTGGAAGCTGAAATTCATTCCGAACTGGCCTCCTTGTTGTCGGCTTCGAAGGCTTCGAAAATCCTGCCTCGTCTTTTTGAAGTGGGTAGGATTTGTCTCTGCGGACGTCTTTTTGTCCGTTTCCATATGTTTCCCACAATTGGAACCGGTCTCCACTTGTTTGAACAAACATCTTGGTCTTGTCCAGTGGCTTTCCCTTAATGGGCTTGGGGGGCAATAAATAATGTGTATTCCTTCCCACCATTGTCCAAGACCTTCTTAGATCTGGCTACTTCCTTTCCTGCATCCATGCAGACTGCCTTAAAGACATTTTCGAAACGTCTGTATGACAGGAAATTGCTAGTCACTGTGAGCAGCGCAATTCCCCCATCCATTTCCTTGCACAGCAACGAGAATTTATTCTCAGCCATCATCCTGTTGGCTATCGGTGTCATGGCTGAGAGTGCTGAGAGTACCCCTTTGTGTACAGTGTGAAGAACCATCTCAAACTTCTTCCGGTCATTGCTCAGTCTCACCTCTGAGTCCATCTCTTTGATGGCAGATTTTGGTATCCCTTTGATCCCTGTGAATTTCTCAGCAAGCTTCATAATAACCTCAGCCGGCTTGAAGGTGTTGAAGTGTCTCTGAATGGTTTTCCTCATCATCGTAGTGGTATGGATCTTTTTCCTTTGAAGAACCTTGCACTTCTTCATCGCCTTACGACTCAACTCATCGATGACGAGTCTGATGAAGAGTCAGACAAAGAGTCAGAAGAAGAGGATTTGTTCTTTTTCCTCTTCTTGGACTTCTTCTTGCTCTTCTTCATGTGTGGCTTCTTCTTACGTGACCACATGTACTCATCCCCATCTGATGAGTGTGCCTTCTTTTTGTGCTTGCGTTTGCACGCAGCCACAACAACCTCCTCCTCCTCCGACTCATCGTTAGGCGAGGCCTGATCTTCTGAAAGATCTTCCCAGTCAGATTCCTCTGAATCCTGCACTGGTTTCTTCCCTTTCCTGGTGGTCAGCATTCTGGAGGGAAAAATCTCCTCCTCTGGTGTACTAACCGTGCAACTCTTTCATCTAGGTCAGCTGAGCCGGGCTCGGACCCCCCGCTTCATTGGAATCTTTGTTCCGGTGACCTTTGCACCTGTGCCGGCGGTGAAGATTCTTCATCTTCACTGAGCGCTTAAGGTGTCTCTGCCTTACTCCACTTCATAGCCATAGCTCGGAGTCTGTAAAACACAAAAAAAACAATGGTTAGGCATTATTCAGGCTGAATATCACACAGATAATTAGAGTATAATTATACTAGGTGTGTATCATGGCATTAAAACTGTATTTTAACCGTTTTTAACACAGGCATGTGGTTAATAGACAGTCATAGGATAATGGTATGGACAACCAACCAAACGAGGTGTAAGGTATTCCGATATTCAGCATAGGGGGGAATGCAAATGTTCTATTACTGATTGGTGTACGTGACCAGGCGCATGTGTGTATATATATATGTATGGGTTGGTGGTGCCTGAGTGGGATGTAAATAGACATAGTGGTGCTGGCAGGTCTGGGTGTGATTGCACTCAGGGCCTACCCCCTCTGCTGGGATAGGGATCACCACACTCAAAGGTCAAGGTTGGTGGTGACCATGTGTCCATACAGCTTGTGGTGGTGGGCAGACCACTGGTATCCATGGGGACCAGGAATGCTGGATCCCTATTGGTTGGGCCAAGAATGCGTGTTTCCCATTGGGGGAAAGGTGTGGGGGCGATACTCTGCAATGAACCCATGTAACCATATAAATAATAAACCAGGCAGCTGGACTCTCTCTTCATCTTTACACTTTATCCTCTTCCTTTCTCTTTGTCTGTATTGATTTCACCATAGCCTGCTTACACAGCCACAGATTCGAGCATTGGACTTTACAGAGGGGTAGGGACCAGTGTAGTGGTCCACTCCCACACTCTCTGTCCTATAAACTTCTCCCACCTGTGGCTTTCTTCGCCAACGATTCACAGAAGATGCTATAGGATTGTAGGTATGCCTTTTCGAATACTTAATTGGGCAATCTTAAAGAAACCCACAAATAAATCCTATCGATGTAAATGGCTCCTGCCAAACATCTCTCTGTTCAGCAATGGGTGGCTTTATCAATAAAAAACAATGGCTGCATTGTTCTAACGATCTTACATAATTCAATCGTGATTAGGCTGTAAAACAGTACTAAATTATGGACAAGTTTCAAAACCTTTTGTACATAAATGCTAACATGAACTGAACCAAAATATCCAGTTAATAAGGTACTAACCTGGTTGGTTTTGTAGTTAATGTAGAAAACTGGCAGAGCTACTCACAAACATCCTCCCATTGTGAGTTGACTATGCTAATTGCTGGACCCGGATGTGCTTCCTTCTCCCTGGACTACAAGTAGCCAGAGGGTAGTTCATAGGTAACAAATATATATATATGTTTTATTGTATATTCACGATTATATACAATATTCTATATACAATAATTAACAAATTAAAAAAGATAAATGGATATATATGAATATATACCTATATTTATATATCTATATATCAATATATATATAGTGGCATGCGTTGAGAGAGCATACCTCACAGGCCCCTTTGTGGCCACCGTGTTGAGCACCCATATTTTAGGCTTTGTCAACTTGTTACTTAGCGCGTTACAACACCGTATATTCACACGGTGCGAGTAAATAAGCATTTCTTTTCCACACACCGCCCACCACTTCTCTCTGTCTGCAGTCATTCTCAATACAGATGAGAGGGGGGAGGATAGGAGAGAGAGGGGAAGAGGGGAGGGGGGAGGGAATGGGAAAGGAGAGGGGGAAGGAGAGGGGAGGGCAGGGCGAGGGAGGGAGGAGGAGAGGGGAAGAGGGAATGGGGAGAGGAGATGGAGGGGGGGAAGAGGGAACGGGAGAGGAGAGGGGGAGAGGGGAGGAGAGGGGGAGGAGAGGGCAGAGAAGGGAAGAGGGGAGGGGAGAGGAGAGGGGGGTGAGAGGTGAGGAAGGGGGAGGGGGGGGGGGCGAGGGGTAAGGGTAGAGGAGGGCGAGTGGAGGGGTGGGAAAGGGAGGTAACCGAGGGGGAGGGGGGCAATATGAGATGGAATGGGTGTAGGGCAGGGGAGAGAAGGCTTTTGAATAGACTCTTTCTCAGCCGATATCAAAGTATATTGACAAAAACATTAGTGTTTCATGTGAGAGAGGGTCGAGAGGGGAAAAAAATAGTTCCCTCCAGCAATGCTATATATATATATACATATATATATATACACCCTGCACTAAGCATCTTTTTTTTTGTTTGGACTTGTTCAAAGGGCTTTCACTTATAGCGTCCCACAAAGGGATGTCACAGTTTGCCTACATTGAGCAGCGTTCCATTGGGAGGAGAGGACTTCCTGCAGCCATAACCGCTCCCTGTTAAAGAGCCACTGTCGAGATTTCCTTTCAAAGTAGTTGTATGCACATATGCTGTTGAGTTTTCTTTTAATTTAGTCATGCACACTGTTAAAGATCGATTGTCAAGAATTCCTTTAAATTAGTTGTATGCATTCTTAAAGATCTGCTGTTGAGATTTCTTTTAAATTAGTCGTGCACACCATTAAAGATCCACTTCGAGATTTCTTTTAAGTTAGTTGTATGCACTGTTAAAGATCTGCTGTTGAGATTTCTTTTAAATTAGTTGTATGCACTGTTAAAGATCTGCTGTTGAGATTTCTTTTAAGTTAGTTGTATGCACTGTTAAAGATCTGCTGTTGAGATTTCTTTTAAGTTAGTTGTATGTACTGTTAAAGATCTGCTGTTGAGATTTCTTTAAATTAGTTGTATGCACTGTTAAAGATCTGCTGTTGAGATTTCTTTTAAATTAGTTGTATACACTGTTAAAGATCTGCTGTTGAGATTTCCTTTAAATTAGTTGTATGCACTGTTAAAGATCTGCTGTTGAGATTTCCTTTAAATTAGTTGTATGCACTGTTAAAGATCTGCTGTTGAGATTTCTTTTAAATTAGTTGTATGCACTGTTAAAGATCTGCTGTTGAGATTTCTTTAAATTAGTTGTATGTACTGTTAAAGATCTGCTGTTGAGATTTCTTTTAAATTAGTCGTGCACACCGTTAAAGATCCACTTAGAGATTTCCTTTAAATTAGTTGTATGCACTGTTAAAGATCTGCTGTTGAGATTTCTTTTAAATTAGTTGTATGCACTGTTAAAGATCTGCTGTTGAGATTTCTTTTAAATTAGTTGTATGCACTGTTAAAGATCTGCTGTTGAGATTTCTTTTAAATTAGTTGTATGCACTGTTAAAGATCTGCTGTTGAGATTTCTTTTAAATTAGTCGTGCACACTGTTAGGGATTCACTTTTGAGATTTCTTTGAATTAGTTATGCACATTGTTAAAGACCCACTGTCGATGCTTCCTTAAATTAGTTGTACATACTGTTATGTCAACTTTTCAAAACCAAAACAATTATCTACATTTGATTCTACATATCTAACTTAGATACTGATGCACTTATCAAACATTTGTTGCCACATAGAAGGGAATACTGAGTCAGTTTAATAGAACCTGTTACTGCTGAAGCCTATGGTGTCAGAGCTTTGCCATGCTTGCCAAAACTAATGTTACTTGTTTGCACTTCAAATATCTCAAAAGTTAGCCATTTAAAATAAAAGTTACTTCAACCTAAGGTAGGGTAAATTATAACTATCAATTTAATATATTTATCTTAGAAAAATAACAGAAACTCAAAACCATCGGACTATGCAACTTTAACTTAGTTACAGAAAGTGTTGAAGAACCGCTACCATAATTTCCTTAAATTAGTTGTAACTACTGTTAAAGGTCGCCTCTCAGAATCTTCTTAAATTAGTCATACTGTCTTGTCTCAGCTTCCGCAAACAAATTCTGCCGCCGATGAATGTGGAAAGTTCTATTCCAGCCCTTACGTTGTTTGCCGACACTTCTGTATAATCGAGGGCAGCCCCTCTCTCTACCCTCATGCGGACCGCCGGCACCATAACCCGATATCCCACTCAGTCACATTATCCTGAAACTGAGCTAACCAGTTCTTGCCCTATCCTATTAATACCCAGTGCCAGGCTAGAAAGTGACAAGTGTCAATTTTATAAGTACAAGGTTTGACTCGACCTTGAACCGAACTCCCGATCTCCGACATGCGAGGCCCGCACTCTACCGATTCGGCCACCCCGTCTGGTCCGGACAGGATGGTCAAAACCAGTAAGGCCGCTGGCTTCCTGTGTGGAAGGGCGCGGGTTCGATCCCCGGCCGAGTCAACCCAATGACTTAGAAAATTGGTACTTGTCGCTGTCAAGCAAGGCGTTCGGCATTACTGGGATAAAGCAAGGACTCGTTGGCTTAGTATCAGAATAATGTGACTGAGTAGGGTATCAGATCAATCAACTTAAAAATGGCAGCATGTATAATCCGCTAGAATCACACATCAATGTGTGTCAAATGACAGCAAAGTTTAACTCACAAAACATGAATAAAATTACAAGAGGCGATAAAGTCTAGTTGTTCGTATAAATTCTAAATTGTTTTAGGATATTTCCTTTTGATAAACCGTGAGTGGCGATTTTCAATCTGCACATTATGAGTGGGGAGAAATGGAGCTAAACCTTGTATGCAGCTCTTTAAGCGTACCACATGCGCAGGTTGAAATTCGCATGCGCATGGGCGGTTACTACAATGCACACACTACGAGAAGCCTCTTCCAAAGTGGCAAACGCACACAAGAACAGATCATTAAATGGCCTGCGATCGACTATGGCAGATCTGGCTAATCGAAAACCGGGCTCGGTGGTTGAATCGGTAGAGCACAGGCATCGCGTGTGGAAGACCGGGAGTTCGCAAGTTCGGTTCCCGGTCGAGTCAAACCAATGACTTCAAAATTGATACTTGTCGCTTCCTAGCCTGATGCCTGGCATTATTAGGATAGGGCAAGGACTGGTCAGCTTGGTGTCAGGATAATGTGATTGAGTGGGATCTCGGGTTATGGTGCTGGAGGCCTGATTTCCCAGTGGGGCAGCACTATAAAATTGCCATGAGTGTGTACAGTCATAAGTCGCTACCCATCCTGATATGACATTAGATGTTGCTAGGATGTAAAACAACAACAAACAAACAAACAGCTAATCGAAAAGAAAGTGGACGGAGTAGAAGAAGGAGGAGGAGGGGGGCGGGCGAAATAACGGGTACAGATTGGAGGATTGGAAGAAGTCAGGCAAAAATTAAATTAAAAAAGTTAAATGAATAGAATTGTTGAAGAAAAAAGAAAAAGAATTTACTTGATAAGAAAGATTTAAAGTAACCAGAATTACAGATGTGCAGGACTTCAGACGGGATGGCTGGATTTTCTGAAGGCAATTAACTAGTGAACTATGGGTTGTTTTTTTGTATTGAGTTTCTTTTTGTACATGACAGTCAATCATGACGGTTATTAATGAGGCAGGGGGCCGTGGCCAGGACGCTCTTCCCAGGAGAAAGACAGACATGCCGAGCACTGACCGACCTGTCTGTCTGTATGTGTGTATGTCTGTCTGTGTGTCTGTGTGTGTATGTGTGTGTGTCTGTCTGTGTGTCTCTCTGATTCGCGGTTGTCTTCACTGATCGGGTAGATTCCCCATGAACCGATGGTTTCGAGTTTCATCTCAAAATCTGCTGTCATATGTGCAGTCAGGAGGCGGTGAGTCATTTTGGGTTTCAGCACACGATGTGGCTGAATCAGTAGAGCAAAAGGTCGGGCGATCGAATCCCACCCGAGTTAAATCAAGGACTTATAAAAATGATACGAGTCACTACATAGCCAGGCGCTCAACATTAATAGGATAGGACAAGGACTGGTTAGCATGTATTGGATAATGTGACTGTGTGGGATATCGGGTCATGGTGCTGGCGGCCTTGTCTCCCAGTGGGACCCGTCCTGATATGACCATAGATGTTGCCAGGACGCAAAACTCCAACAACCAACCAACCAACCCAGTAGGGCAGCACTATAAGTCGCTATGAGTGCGCACTGTCACAATTCGGTACCGATCCTGATATGACGTTAGATTTTGCTAGGACGTTTAAAAACAAACAAACAAATAATCATTTGGGGTTTTACGTCATCGCAACCTAGCGTCTGACGTCAGAACTCATATGTGAGGATCGGTGTTGACCGACCTATGGCAGTCTTGAACAGCGGAGTTTTATAATTAAGCTACATAGTCCGATGAAAGCTTCGATTTGTTGTTTTAAGCCAAAACACTTACTTAGCTTTCATTCACCATTTCTAACTTATGGCCATGTCACATTACGACGCATCGCGCAAGCGCGTGGCCAACAGCTAAAATCACTTTCAAACTTCAAGATGCCTCAAACTTGTCAGCGCGGGGGTCAAAGTTGGATGTATACATAGCGTATATGCAATGTAGCAGAGCGTATGGCCAACGTATGGCCAACATATGGCTAACGTGCCTCCCGGCGAAAAACGCTCGCATTACACTCGCAGAATGCTATATATGTATTTTGATCGCCAGAACTACACCTTATACATTACATATGTCAAGACACAGTGGAGAAACGCAAAATGTATGTCAGGCATACATTAGACTAGGTTATCCATACATTGTCAATATGCAGACTGTATGTTTGTACTGGCTCTTCGTCCGACTGACATAGGTCAACGTAGTGCTATGTAGTTAACAATGTTTGTCTAATGTACGTCAAACATACATCGATGTATGCCTAACGTATATATAGCGTATGGCTGATGTAAATGCCACACATTGTCGAACGTCAAAAGTTTTGTGCATGCACAAAACTTTCGCGACCCCTTCACGAGCGACACCGTATATTTGACGTACATCGACTTACAGATAATGAACATGTAGCGTTCGAGAAATGCATATCAACATACACTGACGTATTGGCACAAAATCACCTACATCAGCGGATGCTTGCACGATGCGTCGTGGTGTGACAGGGCTTTTAGGTATTGGTGCACTTATTATAGAATGTGTTGCTGCATAGAAGGGAATACTAAATCAACTCAATAGAACTTACCATTGCTGAAGCCTAGGGTGTCTACATTTCTTCTTGGACTCCAAAATTAATTTAGTATATTTTCATATCAAATGTATCCAAAGTTAATCACTTATAATAGTTGTTTCAAACTAACATAAACTGGAATCTAGCAATCAAGATAATATATTTATCTTAAAGGAAATGGTCGAAACTCAAAATCATCGTATTCTGGAATTTTTAATGTTCCCATTTATTTGGGAGGGTGTATTTCAATTGCGTACAATAGGCGATTTCCAGGGAGCGTACGCAATCAGCTGAATCTCCGGTTCAGGTCAGCTCTAATATTGGTTGGTTGTTGGAGTTTTACGTCTTGGCAACATCTAAGGGCATATCAGGACGGTGCTGCTCACACATTAACTACTCACGTGGTGTGTTTACTGGGCGGGTATCTGCGTGTGTAGTGTGTAGTGTGTAGTGTGTAGTGTGTAGTGTGTAGTGTGTAGTGTGTAGTGTGGGTGGGTGTTGGCAGGGCGCGCCGCACTGAAGGGTCACAGATCTGCGCCTCGTCCCGCAGTGCCCAGCCCGACATGAGTCAGTGACGTAGCTTCACGTCACGAGGCCGGCGCTGGAGAGATGAGAGCTGCGTCACGTTCCACACTGAGAGGGGGTCCTGGGTGGTGGAGTGGGGGTGTGTGTGGAGGGGGTGGTGTTCTGTATGGTGAAGTGGGGGTGGAATGGTGGTAGTGGTGTGGTGTGGGGGTGATGGTAGGACGGGTATGTGGTGGTGTGGTAGCAGTATTCGGGTATAGGGATAGTCATGGTGGAGTGGTGTGTTGTGTTGGTGGTTTGGTGGTAGTGGTGGTGGTAGTGGTGGTGATAGTGGTGATGGTGTGATGATGGTGTGGTGATGGTGTGGTAGCTTGCTGGTGTTGTGGTGGTCGTATGTAGGTGTGGAGATAGTGGTTGAGGTATGGTAGGTAGTGTCGTGGTGGTGGTGTGGTAGTGGTGTGGTAGTGGTGTGGTCGTGATGGGGTAGTTCTGGTTTCGTCGTGGTGGTCTGGTTGTGTCGGTGGCAGCTGGTAGTCGTGGTGGTGATGGTAGTACTGGTGGTGGTGATGGTAGTAGTGGTGGTGGTAGTAGTGGTGGCGGTATGGTAGTGGTGTGGTGGTGATGTGGTACTGGTGTGGTGGTGATGGGGTGTGTTGGTGGCAGTAGTGGTGGTGGTGGTGTGGTAGTGGTGTGGTCGTGATGGGGTAGTGGTGGTAGTAGCGGTGGTGGTGGTAGTAGTGGTGGTGGTGTCGTGGTGGTGTGGTAGTGATGTGGCAGTGGTGTGGTCGTGATGGGGTAGTTCTGGTTTCGTGGTGGTGGTCTGGTTGTGTCGGTGGTAGCTGGTAGTCGTGGTGGTGGTGGTAGTAGTGGTGGTGGTAGTAGTGGTGGCGATGTGGTGGTCGTGTGGTGGTGTGGTGATGTGGTACTGTGTGTGGTGGTGATGGAGTGGTGTTGGTGGTAGTAGTGGTGGTGGTGGTGTCGTGGTGGTGGGGTAGTGATGTGGCGGTGGTGTGGTCGTGATGGGGTGGTGTTGGTGGAGGTAGTGGTGGTGGTGTCGTGGTTGTGGTGTGGTAGTGGTGTGGATGTAATTGGGTGGTGGGCTAGTGGTGGTGGTAGTATTGTTGTTGGTGGTGGTTGGTGGTGGTAGTAGTGGTGGTGGTGGTAGTAGTGGTGGCGGTGTCGTGGTGGTGTGGTAGTGATGTGGTAGTGGTGTGATCGTGATGGGGTGGTGTTGGTATTAGTGGTGGTGGTAGTAGTGGTGGCGGTGTCGTGGTGGTATGGTAGTGATGTGGTAGTGGTGTGGTCGTGATGGGGTGGTGTTGGTATTAGTGGTGGGGGTGGTGGTAGTAGTGGTCGCGGTGTCATGGTGGTGTGGTGGTGATGTGGTAGTGGTGTGGTCGTGATGGGATGGTGTTGGTGGAGGTGGTTGTGGTGGTGTCGTGGTGGTGGTGTGGTAGTGGTGTGGATGTGATTGGGTGTGGGCTAGTGGTGGTGGTAGTATTGTTGTTGGTGGTGGTTGGTGGTGGTAGTATGATAGTGGTGAAAGTGGTGGTGATTGGGTAGTAACGTGGTGGTGGAATGGTGGTGGAAGAAAAAGAAGAAGAAGAAAAAAGAGAAGACTAATAATAGACACACAAAAAGAACAAACTAACGAAAGAAAAGAAGGAAAGAAAAGTAGGGGCTGTAGAATATGTTGAGAAAATATGGAACTAATAATAAACTAATCTAAAGTGTTGTCATATGTGCTATATGTTATTTTAATGCACACATTTTGTAAACATCAGTCTGACCTCTGATGTTTCTAGGACATAAAGACCATACAAACATACAAACACATCAAAGGACTCTCAATGTCCTCTGGGCTACCAACCAGTTTGTCAGGGGCGCCTGCTCCAAACACCCATCTCCTTATCAGCACTACTACTTACGCCGAGTCCCGGGTCAGCCAGACAGGGGGACTGCGGCGGTACGGCGGCCGGCAGCGGGCGGTGCGGGCGGGGAGGCCGCCGGGCGCGGAGACGGGGGAGAGAGGAGCAGATCACGAGCAAGTCCAACCAGAGCTGACCTTGAACCCGCCTTATGCCCACAATGCAACGCAAACATATTGCGCGCCCTCCTCATGCGCCACTTCCGAGTCGGCTATGTCGCTCGCTGCTGGTTCTGGTGTGGTAGTCACTGGTTCCTGGTCCTCGTATTGTAAGGATAGTATGATAAATTGATATTGACATCATCTTGGTGGATCTTCGGAAATTTATTTAATTGGAAAATGTTAGTTTATGCTTCATCAGCGAGGATCAATATATTTGGTAATTTTGCTGAATGTAGTGTTGTTGGGGAAAATAAAATTGGTAAACAATTTATTCATCAGAATATATCATTTTTCCACTTGCCTTTTAGTAATTTGCTTTACATTGCAAATCAGATATCACAGTGGATACCTAGATAGGGTATATTAATAAATTAAAATGGTACGTTTATGAGCTAGTGGTTTAGCTACCAGGGCATATTTGGTCAATTAAATCAATATTATGAGATAAGTAAGGTTTGTTTTCTAGGTCCTAGCTACATCTAATGTCATATCAGGACGGATACCGACTTGTGACAGTCCGCACTGATGGCGATTTTATAGTGTTGCCCCAGTGGCAGACCAGGCTGCTAGCACCATGACAAGATATCCCACACAGTCACACTATCCTGACACTGTGCTAACCAGTCCTTTCCCTATCCTATTAATGCCAAGCACAAAGCTAGGAAGTGACAACTATCAATTTTGTAAGTCATTGGTTTGACTCGACCAGGAATTGAACTTCCGATATCCCACTCGGGAGGCCTGCGCTCTACCGATTCGGCCACCGCGCCCGTTTTGTGTAGGATAAATGGACCATTCAGTGGGACTTGTCTGCAGACCCCAAGGAGTGGTCCATCTCCGAGTCTTGTCTGTCTGTCCAATTGGTATATAATACATTGTGGTTCTTTTTCTCTTCCATACATCAGTGAATGTATTTGGGCTGGGATCTCAAAATTTGCTCTCATGTACATGTCATGTACACTCAATTGGTTTTGCCCTTGAATACAATGTTGAGCACTCAGCTCTGATATTTTAACAGCTTGTCCACAAGTTGTTCGGTCATCTGGCTGTAAATTGCATCATTCTCGTCAAAGATGGGACGGATAGTGGCTTTGGAAAATAGCAGAGCAGGGTTCGCACGGATGTCGGCATTCATTCTCCCGTAGGTAGTTAGGTAGTTCAGGGCTTAGCTTGCAAACTTGTTGTAGCCTGCTTATGGTGCTGTCACATTATGATGATTCTCGCCGGCATGCCGCCAACGCGCAAAATCACTTTTAATCGTCGAGATACTTCAAACTTTTCGGCGTCGGCGCAACGTATTGGTAGCATGCGGCCGACGTTGTGATAAAAGTTTGGCGTGCCATCCTGATATGACCTTAGATGTTGGTAGGATGTAAAAGAACAAAAATGAAATGTTTGACGCAACATGTGGGAAGGACCCTCACGCGCGTGAGGCGTGTTCCTAGCGTTCGCATAACGTTATTCCAGCGATGTCGATGTGCTTCTGACATCGCCATAATGTTGGCACACGTCCACTGTCGCACGTTTGTCAGTCATCGAAAGTTTTGTGCAAGCACAAAACTTTGCTGATCTGATGACATGTGCTGCTGACCCTCGTCAACCATCACCGTCAATCAATGAATACCAACGCGCGCCTAACGCATGCGTAATGCTTCCTGATGTTTCCCGACATTCCGCCAAAAAATCACATACGTCGACGCGCGTTGGCGAGAAGCATCATAATGTGGAGGGGTATTAATGCCCGGGCACATACATGTTATCTTTGTAGTTGAACATAGTGGAGGCTAACGTAGTTGAACGTACGGGCATCCATACTTCTCCATCATGCTAACTTGGTAATAACATGGGTGGGCCCTGAATTCCAATTTAATCTTTGGACAAGTCCAAAAGAGCGTTACGTTAGAGGCTGAATTTGCATCCATGATACAAGCATACTCTAGCATACTCTACCATTCTCTAGCATACTCTAGCATACTTGGACGAAGCCCTTGTCACAAGCATTAGTGGACGTAGGTGAACGTAGTGGAGCCTAACGTAGTTGAACATACCAGCATCTGTACCGTGCCGCATTTATCCGTACCATACTGTATTTATCCATACCATAATGCGTGGGTTCGAACCCTTGTTGAGTCAAACCAATAAATTGGATACCTGTCGCTTCCTATCCTAGCCAGGTGTTCGGAATAATTAGGATAGGGCCAGGACTGGTCGTCTCAGTGTCAGGATAATGAGACTGAGTGGGATACCAGGTTATTGTGGTGGTGGCATGGTCTCCCACTGGGGTAGAACTGTAAAGTCGCCATGAGTGTGTACTGTCGCATGTCGGTACCCATCCTGATGTGACCTTATATGTTGCCAGGACGTATAACTCCTACAACAACCAACAACTAGCTCTACAAGTTTGTTATCGTAGTAACTTTGCACACAAAGTCACATGGGGAATACACACTAGTATCCCCTCATGACCCCGTCCAGCCATTAGCGGAGGAGCCAGGCGTCTGTGTGACCTATATATATGAAGTGACGTACATTGGGTTGTCACGTGCCTATGACATGGTGTGTGCCGGACAGAAGTGGGACCCATTCGTACTGTATTTGTTCTGCTTTTCAATGAATGTATCCATTAGGAAAATATTGTGGAAATAACTAAAGCAGTCACTGTCACATCGCGGGCATTAATTAAACGAAAAAGCCCCCCCCCCAAAAGCACAGCATTGCTAATATAAATTTATTTATCTGTGAGCGTGCTAAAAGTTAAATGCGAAAAATAAAAATTAGGCAACTGTACCTGCGGATCTGATCTGCTTATAAGTTATACTTATAGTACACACTGATACCAGACAGAGCGGATTCCCTAATCAAAATCCAAGGAAGGGGTGGGGACTGTCACTCCTCAAACCAACTATCCTAACTCAACAAGGGAGTGACGTCACCAATAAAACATTCACCAACAAATAAAGTGTGTCCTCCACCTCTGTAACAATAGCTAACAAATAACCTGTGGATACAATCCCAATGCCATGAGTATAGTAACTGCATGTGCAATGTGGCATGTCATCATTTCATGAAAGCTGAAAGCTGCCTGCAAAAGTGTTGAAGTGCTGCTGGCTTTTGCAAGTTACCAGCGGCACTCTCTCGGGGAGCAAATAGAGGTTTCACACTGGCAAGAACAGGTCAAGACAGGCGCAAAACTATTTGTCCCTGCAGTGGCTGGTCGGGAGATGTTGGGAGTTCCATACATCAACCGCCCTTAATGCTGCCACAGTGACATGGTTTTCTGTTTAGGGTTTGCTCCCTTAACCTTCGGTTCTGTCAAGGACCTATACTACAAGGCTGTGGTTTACAACTCTGCAAGGCAGGGGCGTCAAACTTCCTGAGGTATTGCTATACCTGCAATGTGGCATGTAACATGTGTAATATTATACTTATACCGATATTGTTTTAAGGGAAGTGTATCATTGTATCGTATCATTGTATGCATCTATACTGACCATAAAAATACACATATAATACACACACGCACATACAAACACCAATACACACATACTAACACACATACATACACAGATATGCACACACACAATCATTGCTGTGCTACCGCCCGACTGGAGTGATTCGGGGCCGCCCCAATGACTCTTCGTTTAATCCCGCAGCTTCTACAACCGTCCCACCAGAAGATTCATCTTCAACCAAAGATTGGACCGATTTATCAGTGCCTCTCTATATTGCTGCAGTTCTGGAGCCAGTAACCGTCGTAAGGTTACAAACACCCCAGAAGTCAGACACAATAATCAGGTTCAAGGTCAGTCAGTCAGATTCTTGACTAGCATCATATTGGTGGGCTTCTGCCCCCCCCCCCCCACCACCACCCCCTTTGCTTGTTTTGGAGACAAGTTGTGACAGGCAAGGTGTCCACGTGACCGGAAGTAGGGCGATGTTTACCCGGCACTAGTCTGGCACAGCGTTCATTGATCCCCGCCCTGACAACTACATCCACCACCCCGCCTACACTTCCATTCGCACGTTACCCTCCCAGTCCCACCCCCACATCAACAACCCCACCCACACACACGGAATTGAGATCCGTCTCCCGTTTTGGTAGATCGTGCGATTCGAACCCATGGGTTCGAACCCTGGTCGAGTCAAACCGGTGACTTACAAATTGATATTTGCCACTACGTAGCCAGGCACTCGACATTATTAGGATATGGCTGGCTCAGTGTCAGGATAATGTGACTGAGTGCGATATCAGGTCATGGTACAGGCAGCCTAGTGTCCCAATGGGGCATCACTATAAAGTCACTATGAGTGCGCACTGTCACAAGTCAGTACCCATCCCGATAAAACCTTAGATGTTGCCAGGACGTAAAACTAACAACCAACCAGCCAACACCCACAACCCACACCCAAAACCACTTCTACAACCCACACCCATAACCCACACCCATAACCCACACCCATAACCCACACCCATAACCCGTACACACACCCACAACCCACACCCAAAACCACTTCCACAACCCACACCCATAACCCACACCCATAACCCACACCCATAACCCATACCCATAACCCATACACACTTCCACAACCCACACCCATAACCCACACCCATAACCCACACCCATAAACGCTTCCACAACCCACACCCACAACCACTTCCACAACCCACACCCATAACCCACACCCATAACCCATACACACTTCCACAACCCACACCCATAACCCACACCCATAACCCACACCCATAACCCATACATACTTCCACAACCCACACCCATAACCCACACCCATAACCCACACCCATAACCCACACCCATAACCCATACACACTTCCACAACCCACACCCACAACCACTTCCACAAACCACACCCACGCCCACCTCCACACCTACACCCCCACCCTCACCCACGCCCACCCCTGCCAACCAGCGCCACCCGCCGGCTACCAGAGCCTTCGTCATGTTCAATAAACGTGGTCTTATTGCCAAATAAACATCCCATAGCCGGTCCCGCCGAGGACCGACCGCTTTTGCTCCGCGAAGCAAAAACATATTATGGGATAAGAGAAAGGCTCAAGTCACGTGACAAGCGTTTCAGCGTTTCGTTGAAACGCGCGGAAGGGATAAGGGTGATTCATTTCACTTCACAGGCCATGAAAAAAAAAAGATAACTGTAGAGCTGAACAGGAAATGCTCCTAGGTAGTTATCCACTTTATCTCTGCACTGACGACACCCTGGGGAGGGAAGGACCTGATGTTTGTTGTCTTTTGTTTAAAAATATGTATTTACATCTTCAGAATATGAAGGGAATAGTCAGGAGCCACTACGTGGTGCCTATACATTAGGATGTGCGAGGTCTACACGTAGGTTGTGTGAGGTATATACATAGGGTGGGTGGTGTCTACACGTAGGCTGTGTGAGGTATATACAGAGGGTGGGCAGGGTATATATATGTATGTTGTGTAAGGTATATACATAGGGTGGGCGGGGTCTATACGTAGGCTGTGTGAGGTATATACATAGGGTGGGTGGGGTCTAGACGTAGGCTGTGTGAGGTATATACATAGGGTGGGTGGGGTCTATATGTAGGCTGTGTGAGGTATATACATAGGCTGTGTGGGGTTTATACATAGGGGTGTGAGGTATATACATATGGTGGGCGGAGTCTTTACGTAGGCTGTGTGAGGTATATACATAGGGTGGGCAGGGTCTATACGTAGGCTGTGTAAGCTATATAGATAGGGTGGGCTGGGTCTATACGTAGGCTGTGTAAGGTATATACATAGGGTGGGCTGGGTCTATACGTAGGTTGTGTGAGGTATATACATAGGGTGGGCAGGGTCTATATGTAGGCTGTGTAAGGTATATACATAGGGTGGGCGGGGTCTATACGTAGGCTGTGTAGGGTATAATCATAGGGTGGGCAGGGTCTATATGTAGGCTGCGGGAGGTATATATACATAGGGTGGGTGGGGTCAATACCATATACATAGGTTATGTGAGGTATATACATAGGGTGGGCGGGGTCTAATCATAGGCTGTGTGAGGTATATACATAGGGTGGGTGGGGTCTATACATAGGCTGTGTGAGGTATATACATAGGGTGGGCGGGGTCTATACGTAGGCTGTGTGAGGTATATACATAGGGTGGGCAGGGTCTAGACGTAGGCTGTGTACAATGGATTGGTTGAGGCATATATACATATACAGTTCTGTGAGGCCTAGAAGTAGGTTGATGATGGTTTTAGAAGTAAGTTGTGTGAGGCCTAGTACTACTTGTAGTAGTAGGCTGCACGAGGCTGAGAAGTAGGTTACGTGATGCCCAGAAGTAAGCTAGTCGTAGCCATGTACGGGATGGTCGAGGGTGTAGAGCGCCGGCTTCCCATACTAGGATTGTGCAAGGACAGATCGTCGGTTCAGTGTCAGAATGATGTGTCCGAGAGGACTATCGAGTCGGGGTAATGGTGGATGTAAAAGGGCCAATGTACTCAACAAACACTTCAATGGATAGGTAGTTATTTTGTAAAACACGATGCCTTTGGTGCGTCTCAATGCATTCTTCATGTTCATGAAAATACTGTTGCTGTTCAATTTGATGTGCTCAAGAAGTTTCTAAGAAAAGCAAAAAAAGAAAGAAAAAAACTGCCTCATTAGTGACAAACAAAATGGCGGAAGAGAGGAGGATTTCATGTGTGTTTGATTTATCTTGTATGAGGGGAAATCACGCAGAGGAAGACATTAGCGTCTTCGAATCTGGACCTAGTTTTTATGTGTTTTTTTTTGTAAAACAGTTTATTCATCAGAACACTTTTATCAGCGCCGAGGGACCGGTCCACCGGCCGTTTACATTACATTGTAAATGGATAGTTCAGCAGTTTAGGCCCTGTCACACTACGACGTTTCTCCCGGCGTGCCGGCAACGCGCAAAATATTTGCAACCCGTCGAGAAACGTCAAACTTTTCGGCGTGTTGGGGGGTATTTGGATGGGGGGTAGCGTGTTATTAGCGTGATGATGGCATGTTAGTAGCGCGCCGTCAACAGGTATCGACGTTTCGGGTGGAAAAAGCGTAAACATTTCGTAATTAGCTACTTCACGGTCGGGTGGTTTGGCTCAGGGGAACGGGCACGAACTGGCTGTCCGCGTGCTAGTGGCATGTTGCTGGCGCGCCACGAGCGGGCTGCGGCCGGTCTGCCGGCGCGTCGGTATTGCATCAGGTGGGGTTTGGTGGGTGGGTTTTCCATATAAATATGTTTGAAGTCTGTGTCTCCACATCAGTGTTCAGCAGTCACCAGCCAGTACACGTCTCTCTCTACTGATTACACACAACACAACTACACAATGCCAGGAAAAAGGATGGGACCGCTTGGCCGTGGCAGAGGCAAGGGCAAGGGCATCAAGAGGTTGATCGAGGAGAAATGTCGCTCTCCATCAGTTTCACCATCTCCATCTCCACCTCCACCCCCAACTGCTGAGTCGGTTCCATGTTCAGCGTCGCCCACGCTCTCTCCATCTATGGAGAGTGGTGACCGTCCACCGAGCAGGGAGGTGGTGGCCAGCTCTCCTGACGAGGAATCGCCCCCTGCCTCATTGCCGTCGACATCGTCTCACCAGGGTCGGCAGAAAAGTGGCCGTAAGTGTGACTACACTCTGACCGAAGAACAGGAGGAGGGGATGGTTGAGTTTCTGCAGGACAATCCTGTCCTGTGGAATGTCCGATTGACTGGCTATAGGCGTACGGACCAGAAAGCTAAGTTGTGGGATTATCAGGCCCTGTCGATGGGGAAGACTGTCGGTCATCTCCAGGGGTGGTTCAAGTGCCTCAGAGATGCGAACACCAGACTACACAAACGGAAGAGTGGGGATGCTGCGCCCGTCCTCAGCGAGAGGGACGAATGGGTGCTCTCCAAATTTGAGTTCCTCACTGCTGAAAACGCTGGTGGAACGCTCCCAGAACGCCCGCGTCATGGTATGAGCGCGCCAACAGCACGCCCCACGCGCCAGCAGCGCGCCACACATGCCACAAACAGGTCCCAATGCGGCAACATAACGTCAGAACGCGTTACCAACACGCCACCGACGGCCAGCAACGCGTCGACCCCCGCAATTAACACGTACCGGCGCGCTGGCAAAACGGCCAAACACGCCCCCAACACGTCCCCACACGCGACATACAGTTCAAAAAGCCCCACTAACCCGTCAAAACGCGGCAGCAAAACGTCAAAAAGCGCCAAAAACACGTCCACAACCGCCATCAGCACGTTCAGACACGCCAACAAAACGTATACACGCGCCAACAACCGCCAGCAACACGTACACAGGCGCCACCAACCCGTACAAAACCGCCATCAACACGTGCACAGGCGCCAGCAACACGTGCAACGTGTGACGCAACGCTGGCGCTACGCTGATAGGTCGTTCACTACACGTCCGTGACACGTTACGGACGCGTTCCCAGCCCGCTCGCAGTTTGCCGAAAATTCACCAGCGTTCAACAACATTGGTCAACGTGCCTCCAGCAGGCCGACAACGCGCTGTTAACGTCGTTCCACGTCCTGCCAACGCGCCACTAACGCGCGATCCAACACGTTGCCGCGCGTCGCCGCGCGTCCACAGTTTTGTGCATGCACAAAACCTCAACGCGCCCCGACGCGTGCCAACGTGTTCGTCAAAGCGTTGATGGTCCTCAACATGTACCGACGTGTACCGACGCCCCACTAACGCGTTCATAACGCCCTGTTAACGCGTCATGACGGGTGACGACGGGTCCCGACGTTTCGCCCAAAATGGCAACACGTCGCCACGTGTCGAAGCGCGTTCATGAGAAACGTCGTAGTGTGACAGGGCCTTAAACCGCGGAAGGAACCATTTGTGAGGTTCTCGGAATGCGCCCTTGCCTTAATAACTCCTAAAGTGGTAACTCAGGCGGTAGAGTTTCCACTAGTGAAGGTGTGGGTCATTTGATCGATCCTGCTCAGTGGACACACTTGTAGTTTGCATTATTTTCCATTCCAACCAGTGGTCCACAAGTGGTTTATCAAAGGCTGTGGTATGTGCTATCCTGTCTGTGGGAAAGTGCATATAAACGACCCCTTGCTGCTTATCGGAAAGAGTAGCCTATGTGGCGGCAGCGGGTTTCCTCCAAAGAAATATGTCAGAATGACAATATGTTTGACGTCCAATGGCCGATGATAAAAATCAATGTGCTCAAGAAGCTTAATTAAATAAAACCAACTTTTTTTAATTAACTCCTAAGATGTTTGCAAATTGATGCTGGGCCCCTCAGTAAACATCAGCAATTAAGGATGGAAGCACACTCGGTAGTAGCAGGGAGCGGTCTCTGTAGTCAGGCTTGGTGTTAATATCTTTGTTGGTTTTTGTGATGGTGAAGTAATTCATATCTGTACTAGCACTAGTAGCAGTGTAGTATGCCCAGGTGAAACACCACATACACAGGTAGGCATGGGTAGGTTGATTAGATCAGGGAGCCTAGATAAGATAATGGTTATCAGGGGCGTAGCTAGACCTTTAATGATGTGTCCTCCTAATTTCGGCAGGGGGTTTAGGGGGCCGCTTAAGCTTAAGCTGGCAGATTTTACACATTTTAGACTTGAGTTTTCGACACTCCGGACTACTACATGCCTCCTCTCTCTCTCTCTTTATTATATTTTAATTTGATTTTTTTTTACAAAACGATGTGGACGTTTTGGCGTATGCGTGTATGCCTAGCTACGCCCGTGGTTATGGGGCTCGCTTTGGAATGGCAGAAATGTGGGTTCGAGTCCCGCTCTAGACATAGTGTCCATTTTTGATACATGTGACATTCCCCACGACAGTGTTTATATTAGTGTTCATATTTATATTTTACAAGACATGGCTATTGCGTCTATTAAAGACGCTAAAGAGTAGGCATATTTGACAGCTATGCTTGTTTAGCAACATCTAAGCTTACATCAGCATGAGAACTGACTTGCGACAGAATGCACATGTGGCTTTATAGCACTGCCCACTAAAATACGGTGTTGAGTATGATGTATGTAAAGGACGCGTGTGAACACATTGAGTTCAGATGTTAAGGCCCTGTCACACTACGACGTTTCCCCCGGCGCGCCGGCAACGCGCAAAATATTTGCAACCCGTCGAGAAACGTCAAACTTTTCGGCGTTTTGGGGGGTAGTTGGACGGGCAGCAGCGTGTTGGTAGCGTGATAATAGCGTGTTATTAGCGCGCCATCAACGGGTATCGACGTGGCGGGCGGAAAAGTCCTCCCTCCCTCCCTGTGTCTGTGTGTGTGTCTCTGTGTCTATATGTGTGTCTCTGTGTCTATGTGTGTGTCTCTGTGTGTGTCTGTGTCTGTGTCTGTGTGTGTGTCTCTGTGTATCTATATGTGTGTCTCTGTGTGTGTGTCTCTGTGTCTGTGTGTGTGTCTCTGTGTCTATGTGTGTGTCTGTGGGTGTGTGTCTCTGTGTCTTTGTGTCTCTGTATGTGTGTGCCTCTGTGTCTCTGTGTCTGTATGTGTGTATCTGTGTGTGTGTGTGGCTCTCTGTCTCTGCATGTGTCTCTTTGTCTCTGTGTGTGTATGTGTGTGTATGTCTGTGTGTCTCTGTACATGTCTCTGTGTCTCTGTGTATGTGTGTGTCTCTGTGTGTGTCTCTCTGTGTCTCGGTGAGTGTCTCTGTGTGTGTCTGTGTGTGTATCTCTGTGACCGTGTGTGTCTCTGTGTATGTGTCTGTGTGTGTCGAGGTGTGTGTGTCTGTGTGTGTCGAGGTGTCTATGTGTCTCTGTGTGTCTCTGTGTGTGTGTATATGTGTCTTTGTGTGTGTGTCTATGTGACTGTGTGTCTGTCTCTGTGTCTGTGTGTGTGTCTGTGTGTCTGTGTGTGTCTGTGTGTGTGTGTCTCTGTGTCTCAGTGTCTGTATATGTGTCCCTATGGGTGTCTCTGTGTGTGTGTCTCTGTGTTTGTGTGTGTCTGTGTGGGTGTCTCTGTGTGTGTATTTGTGTCGGTGAGTGTATCTGTCTCTCTGTGTGTGTCTCGTTGTCTCTATGCGTGTATGTGTGTGGCTGTGTGTGTCTCTGTATGTGTCTCTGTGTCTGTGTGTGTGTGTCTCTGTGTCTCTGTGTTTCAGTGTGTGTCTGTGTGTGTGTCTGTGTGTGTCTGTGTGTGTGTATATGTGTCTCTATGTGTGTGTCTGTGTGTGTCTCTGTGTCTGTGTGTGTCTCTGTGTCTATGTGTGTGTCTCTGTGTGTGTCTCTGTGTCTTTGTGTCTCTGTCTCTGTGTGTGTCTCTGTGTGTGTCTCTGTGTCTATGTGTGTGTATCTGTGTATGTGTGTGTGTGTCTCTGTGACTGGGTGTGTGTCTCTCTGTGTGTGTCTCTCTCTGTATGTGTGTGTGTCTCTGTGTCTCTGTGTGTATGTCTCTGTGTCTGTATGTGTGTCTCTGTGTCTATGTGTGTGTCTCTATGTGTGTCTGTGTGTGTCTCTGTGTCTCTGTGTCTCAGTGTGTGTATCTGTGTCTCTATGTGTGTATGTGTGTGTCTCTGTGTTTGTGTGTGTCTCTGTGTATGTGTGGGTTTCTCTCTGTGTGTATTTGTGTCTGTGTGTGTCTCTGTGTCTCTGCATGTGTCTCTTTGTCTCTGTGCGTGTCTGTGTGTGTATGTGTGTGTCTATGTATGTGTATGTGTGTCTATGTGTGTCTCTGCATGTGTATCTCTATGTCTCTGTGTATGTGTGTGTGTCTCTGTGTCTCTGTCTCTGTGTCTCTATGTGTGTGTCTGTGTGTGTGTCTCTTTGTCGATGTGTGTGTCTCTGTGTGGGTCTCTGTGTATTTGTGTCTCTGTCTGTGTGTGTGTATGTGTGTGTCTCTGTGTGTGTCTCTGTGTCTATGTGTGTCTCTGTGTATGTGTGTGTGTCTCTGTGTCTCTGTGTGTGTTTCTTTGTATATGTGTGTGTCTCTCGGTGTGTCTGTGTATGTGTCTGTGTGTCTCTGTGTGGGAGGGAGGGGGGAGGGAGAGAGAGAGAGGGAGGGAGAGAGGGGGGAGGGAGGGAGGGAGGGTGTATGTGTGTGTGTCTCTCAGAGACACAGACACACAGACACATACACACACATAGAGACACACACATACACAGAGTCACACACACAGAGACACACACATATACACACACAGACACACACAGCCACACACAGACACACAGACAGACACACAGACACATACCGAGACACAGATACACACACAGACAAAGAGACACACACAGAGACACAGAGACACACACACAAACAGACACACACACATACACCCCTACACACACAGACACACACAGAAATACAGAGACACAGAGACACACACAGAAACACAGAGACACACACACACAGCGACACACACAGAGACACACCCAGAGACACACAGACACACACATAGAAACAGAGAGACACACACACAGACACAGAGACACACACACACTGAGACACAGACAGAAACACAGAGGCACACACACAACCACAGAGACACACACAGAGACATGCACAGAGACACAGAGACACACACAGAGACACAGAGATACACAGAGACACACACACTGAAACACAAAGACAGAAACACAGAGACACACACACAGACACAGAGACACACACAGATACAGACACAGAGACACACACACTGAGACACACACACAGAGACACAGATATATACCCACAGAAACACAGCGACACAGACACAGAGACACACACACAGACACACACAGAGACACAGACACACACACATAGACACAGAGACACATGCATAGACACAGAGACACACACCTACACACAGACACAGAGACACACACAGAGACACACACACAAAGACACATAGACACACACACATACACGCACAGACACACACAGACACACATCCAAACACACACAAAGACACAGAGACACAAACAGAGACACACACACAGACAGAGACACACATACAAACACAGAGACACAACACAAATACACAGAGACACACACAGACACAGAGACACACACACATGGAGACACACACACAGATACACACACAGAGACACACACAGAGACACACAGACACACACACAGACGCAGAGACACACACAGAGACACACAGACACACACACACACGGTAACGTGCGAGCAACACGCTGGTAACGTGTGTCGACGTGCTGCAAACGCGCCCGTCGCACCCGTAACGTGGGTCCACGTCATACTAACGCGCCGGTAACGCGCGATCCAACACGTTGGGGCGCGTCGGCGCGCGTCGAAAGTTTTGTGCAAGCACAAAATCTCGACGCGGCCCAACGCGCGCCGACGCGTCCCGACGCGTCCATTCACACGTTGCTATGTACCGACGCGCCGGTAACGCGCCGGTAACGCGCCGGTAACGTACCGGACGTGTACCGACGGTTCGCTCAAAAGTGCAACACGTCGGCACGCGTCGAAGCGCGTTCATGAGAAACGTCGTAGTGTGACAGGGCCTTTAGACTGCCTTTATTGTCTAGTTCCGGTCAGGTGGTGGGCAGGTGGTCACGTGACCACCCAGCTCAGCCTTTCATTCCTCGCATATATTACATGAGTCACATCCCAATATAATATCCAACTCAGTCATATTATTCAGAGCCTGTACCAAACAGTCCTGACTGGACAGTGAAACGCAGAAATGCTTAATTGTTTGGGGGTTTACGTCATAGCAACATCTAAAGTCATATCAGGACGGGTACCGACTTGTGACAGAGTGCACTCGTGGCAACTTTATGGTGCTGCCCCTCTAAGAAACCAGGCTATCAGTACCATGATCTGAAATCCCACTCAGTCATAGTATCCTGACACTGGCCTAACGAGTCCTTGCCCTATCCGAGTAATGCCAAATCGCCAGGCTAGGTAGTGACAAGTATCAATTTTGTAAGTCATTGGTTTGACTGGACCGGGTTTCAAACTCCTGACCTTCCGCACGGGAAGCCTGCGCTCTGACCGATTCGGCACACCCGCACCCAAGTAGTAAGCCATCCTCACACCTCCAGTAGACACGGATCAGTGTGCTGGTGAGGGTGGAGAACGGGGTTACCCTCTGAGATACGGGGTCATCCCGGGGTCAGGGCGGTAAGGAGCTCGGGGTGAGGGGCGCGCCAAAAGGGGTGACCCTTGTGGAAGGAGTATGTAAGAGGAGTTTGTTATTGTTGGAGTTTTACGCCCTAGCAAAATCTATGGTCATGTCAGGATGAGTACCGACTTGTGACAGTACGCACTCATGGCGACTTTATAGTGATGCCTCACTGGATGATCAGTCCACCAGTGATGTCCCACTCAGTCACATTATCCTGACACTGCCCTATCCTAATAATGCCGAGGGCTTGGCTAGGAAGTGACAAGTATCAATGTTAAAGTCATTGGTTTGATTCATCCCGGGAACCGAACTCCCAACCTTCCGAACGCTAGTCCCGCGCTCTACCGATTAGGCCACCACACCCGGTGTGTAAGAGGAGTGGAATCTGATGAGCGCCCCCTGGTGGCTATGGGCAGGACAACACCTGCCCTGCCGAGATCTTTGTGTAGTGTGGGGGTCCTGGCGGCTAAGCGGATTTAAGACGGACAAACACCGGCGTTAGCAACTGCTAGCATGCCCAAATAAGTAGATGGCGGAGTGAATCCGTGTGGATATTATTAACATAACTACTTTATATGGTAGTGAAATTAAAAATGTTATATATATATATATGAAGAGATGCATAAAAATATCCAAGCTAGATACTAATATGTGTATATAATTTTATATGTATTATATTTTGGTAGATCATGGGATACGAACCCACAGTTTCGAACCCCGGTCGAGTCAAACCAATGACTTAAAAAATTATTCTTGTCGCTTCCTAGTCTGGTCCTCGACATGATTAGGATAGGGCAATGACTGGTTGGCTCAGTGGCAGGATTGCGCACTGTCCGTGTGATAAGTCAGTACCCGTCCTCATATGACCTTATATGTTGCCAGGACGTAAAACTCCAAGAACCAACCAGCTAGTCTGCCAAAATAAGGAGCCGATGGAGTGAATCCTTGTAGATATTATTAACATAAATACTTGATATGGTAGTGAAACTTAAAGATTAATATATATGGAGCGATGCTTAAAAATATCCAAACTACATTATATCTGTATTGTATCAGAGAGCATGTATATAGATGAGAGGGAAAACTCCCGCGAAAATCGGTAACACAGGCTACAGTGGCGCTCCTGGCGGTTATTGTTGAACAAGCCTTGAGTTTGCCAGTATGTGCAATGCAAAACATTAGTTTTCTTCAAAGATTAATAGAAATCCAGAACCCTAACCTTATGAATTCAATATAATCTTTTTGGTAAACATGTTTTCTATATGTGTTCCAAGTGGCTTGTGTCTAGGTCGTGTAGTTTTAGAGATATTTGACATTTTCTGTATGAAGATTGCTCACCGCCATTGAAAATGCATTGTGTTTGCCATACGTGCAGTGCAAAACGTTTATTTTATTCCAAATTAATAGAAATGCAGAACACTAACCTTATAAATTTAATATAATCTATTCATTGAATATGTTTTCTATATGTGTACCAAGCAATTTGTTTCTAGGTGGTGTGGTTTTAGAGATATTTGACAATTTCTGTATGAAGATTGCACACAACCATTGTCAATGCCTTGAGTTTGCCAGCTGTGTCATAAAGTGTTCAACAACCACCACTTGGAGCACCACAGTCGGCAGCTGTTACACGTTCTACTATGACAGTTGTCCCTCTCATCTATATACATACTCTCTGATTGTATATACATATATACACATATGCACACATATGTATATTAATATATAGCGTGGATATAATATATATTAATATCCATCGGATTAACAAATACTTTATATGGTGTTAATTACACTGAATCCCGAAGAGTCACTGAACGTGGTGGCCGAATCGGCCAGACTAAGAGCACAATGTGGAAGATCCGGAGTTTGAATCCAGACCGAGTCAAGCCAATAACTTACTAAATTGGTTCTTGTCGCTACCTACCCTGATGCTTGGCATTACTATGATACGACAAGGACTGGTTAGGTCAGTATCAGGATAAAATGATTGAGTGGGATAGTGGGTCATGGTGCTGGCAGCCTCAGTCTCCCAAAGGACTACAGCACTATAAAGTCACCATGAGTGCGCACTGTCGCAAGTCACACAGTCACAAGTGGGTATCTGTCCTGATATGGCCTTAGATGTTGCCAGGATATAAAACTTCAACAAGCAAACACCCAAAGAAACAATTTGATATTTTTCATTTTGATTAATTCTCAGCAATACCCCTCTTGCATTCCCCCTCTTTCATTCCCCACTTAGTCTTCCATCCCCCTCTTCCATCCACCCTCTTCCATTCCCCCTCTTCCACCACCCTCTTCCATCCCCCCTCGTCCATCCCCCCTCTTCCATTCCCCCTCTTCCATTCCCCCTCTTCCATTCCCCCTCTTCCACCACCCTCTTCCATCCCCCCTCTTCCATCCCCCCTCTTCCATCCCCCCTCTTCCATTCCACCTCTTCCATTCCCCCTCTTCCATTCCCCCTCTTCCATTCCCCCTCTTCCATTCCCCCCCTCTTCCATCCCCCCTCTTCCATTCCCCCTCTTCCATTCCCCCTCTTCCATCCCCCCTCTTCCATCCCCCTCTTCCATCCCCCTCTTCCACCCCCCTCTTCCACCACCCTCTTCCATCCCCCCTCGTCCATCCCCCCTCTTCCATCCCCCTCTTCCATCCCCCCTCTTCCATCCCCCCTCTTCCATCCACCCTCTTCCATTCCCCCTCTTCCATCCCCCCTCTTGCATCCCCCCTCTTCCATTCCCCCCTCTTCCATTCCCCCCTCTTGCATCCCCCCTCTTCCATCCCCCCTCTTCCATTCCCCCCTCTTCCATCCCCCTCTTCCATCCCCCTCTTCCACCCCCCTCTTCCATCCCCCTCTTCCATCCCCCCTCTTCCATCCCCCCTCTTCCATCCACCCTCGTTCCATCCCCCCTCTTCCATCCCCCCTGTTCCATCGCCCCTCTTCCACCATCCCCCCTGTTCCATCTCCCCTCTTCCACCCATCAGTTCCCCATTCCCCGTCTTCCATTCCCCATCTTCCGTTCACCCGCTTCCATACCCTCCTCTTCCATTCCCCCGTCATCCATTCCCCTTTCTTGCATTCCCCCCTCTTGCACCCCCCCCTCTTCTTTTACGGTTATTTTACTCTGAAAGAAAATGTCTCTGTTTATTTGGGGGGTGGGGGGTACGTGAGGATTTTGTAGACTCGATCTTGGCCAGGCATGACTTGAAAGTTGAAGCTGCAGCGCTGCCTTAGGGAGTAGTTCTGGACAGGCCCACTAGGTGGCGTCTCAGCCTGAGCTGCGCCCATTGAGTGGCGTGTCGAGCGCATCAGACTGGCGCGGTGGTTATGGGGCTGTCACATTATGACGCTTCTCTCCAACGCGCGTCGACGTGTGTGAATTTCGGGCGGAACATCGGCACATGTCAGGAAGCATTACGTGCATGTTAGCCGCACGTTGGTACCGTGTCGGTACACATCTGTACACATTGATGGATGTTGATGGTCGGTGAGGATCGTTGGCGCACGTTGAAAGTTTTGTGCTTGCACAAAACTTTCGACAACCGACATTGCGCGTCAACGCGCGTGTGCCAATATTATGGCGACGTCAGAAGCATGTCGACAGCACTGGAATAACATTATGCGAACGCTAGGCACACGCCACACGTGCGTGAGGGTCAGTCCCACACGTTGCGCCAAAATGGTGCATTGTTGTTTTACATCCTACCAACATCTAAGGTCATATGAGGACGTCGCACCTAACTTTAAAAAATAATTTCCACACGAGTCGACACACGTTGGCCGCGCGCTACTAACATGCTGCGCTGATGCCAAACTTTTCCCCAACGCCGCCGAAAACTTGGGCGAGTCTCGACGCGTACAACTTATTTTGCGCGTTGGCAGCATGCCGGTGAGAAGCTAGGTTTGCCAGTGTGACCATCTCTGCCATTTATTCAATCATTTTTCTTTTTCTGTATGCATGGTTCGAATTCTCGCCCTATTTGTAATCAATATTCTAGGTAGATATTTTGCAGGCACTGTTAAACATTGCGAGTTATATATATAAAACTCGAGATTTGTCCGCACAAGGAGGTAGCCTGACTCACATACATACATAGGCCTAAATACATACACCTGTTCCACACCCATGGAATTATTAAATCCAATCATTTGATCTCCATCTGGATTTCTCTGGGGAAAAAATTCGGAAATTACGAAGTCCTAGAAAATAAATAATGTCAACAATACTTCACGTTATTTGATTCAACAATTTTATTCTTAGAACTTGCTAATGATGTGTTTGCTTCTTTTTTTTTTTTTTTTACATCTTAGCAACATCTAAGGTTAAATCATTATTGGTGACAGTGCACAGTCATGGCAACTTTACAGTGCTGTCTCACTGAGAGACCAGGTCACTGGCACCATGACCCGCTATCCCACACAGTCACATTATCCTGCCACTGAGCTAACCAGTCCTTGTCCTATCCTATTAATGTCGAGTGCCAGGCTAAGTAACGACAAGCATCAATTGTATAAGTCATTGGTTTTTACTCGGCTGGGATTCGAAAGCGATACCTGTGGAATATTTAGTTTCAATGTTCTCTCCTACACAAGAAGCAATGCACGGGGTTGGCTAACTCATTCCACCTCTTCCATTCCCCATCTTTCCCTCTTCCATTCTCCCCTCTTCCATTCCCCCCTCATCCATTCCCCCTCTTACATTCTCCCTTTTGCATTCCCCTTCTTCCCTTGCCCCCTTCCATTCCCCCTCTTCCATTCCCCATTTTCCATTCACACACTTTTCCATTCCCCCTCTTCCATTCCCCCTCTTCCATTCCCCTCTTCCATTCCTCCTTCCATTCCCCCTCTTCCACTCCCCCTCTTGCATTCCCCCTTTTCCATTCTCCCCTCTTCCATTCCCCTTTCTTCCGTTCCCTGTCTTCCGTCCCTCCTCTTCCGTCCCTCCTCTTCCGTTCCTCCTCTTCCGTTCCTCCTCTTCCGTTCCTACTCTTCCGTTCCCCATTCCCCATCTTCCCTTCCCCATCTTCCCTTCCCCATCTTCCCTTCCCCATCTTCTGTTCCCCGTCTTCCATTCCCCCTCTTCCATTCCCCCTATTCCATTCCCCATTCGGCAAGAGGTGAATGGAAGAGGGGCAAATGGAAGTGGGGGAATGGAAGAGGGGGGAATGGAAGAAGGGGGAATGGAAGAGGGGGGAGTGGAAGAGGGGAATGGAAGAGGGGTGTCCTAGGAGGCACTCATGTTGGTCTAGTTCAGGCAAATAACACTAGGTACGAGGTATGCGGGTATTGCAGTACTTACCTGATAAAATACCTCAGGGAGTTTGATGCCCCTGCCTTGCAAAGTTATAAACCACTGCCGTGTGGTGTACAGGTACTTGATAGAACCAAAGGCTAAGGGAGCAAACCCTAACAGAAAACCATGCTTCCATGGCAGCATTAAGGGCAGTGATGAATGGAACTCCCAACATCTTCCGACCAGCCACTGCAGGGACAAATAGTTTGCGCCTGTCTTGATGTTTTCATGCCGGTGTGAGACCTCTGTTTGCTCCCTGAGAGAGTGCTGCTAGTAACTTGCAAAAGCCAGCAGCACTTCAACACTTTGCAAGCAGCTTTTTTTAAATGCACAACCGCACAAAATAGCGGCGCTTAAAAAATAAAAGCAGTCTTTGTCGCATTGCAACCGACAGCATGATGATGATGATGATGATGATCTGGAGACCAGTCGCGAAACGGCGGTATATGTGAGCACTCCAGTCTTTAGCAGTCGGGATATGTGTATTGTCCCCCGTCTTCAGTTTTAGTCGGGAATCAGGTCGAGTCGGGTCGGTTCGCATCGAGCAATAGGTTTTTGCGCGTAAATCGTATACGAGAGGTGTGTACCAGGCTTTAGAACAGTCACCATGTAGGAATGTGCCCAAACAAAAAACAATTTAAAAAATGTAATTTAAAATTTATTTTTTTTAGTTAAAGAATAGAAAACAACAACAAATAAATGCTAAAAAGAGGCAGAGTGGACGGTCTTGCTAAGCCGGGGTGTGATTGCCGGTTCCTCTGTGCCGCTGATCAGGGCGGGGTTAGACTTATAACAAGAGGCGCCCCCTGCCGTCATTAGCCCCAGGCTGCGGTGACCGGGCGCGGCCGGACAATTGTCGGGCACCTCCGTAATGACCACTTAGCAGCCCAGCGGGCAGCCGGGAGAGAGGCAGCGGGCAGCCAGGCAGCGGGCAGCCAGGCAGAGGGCGGCTGGAAGTTAGGCAGTGGGAAGTTAGGCAGCACGGAGCCAGGCAGCAGGCAGCGGGGAGTTAGGCAGCGGGAAGCCAGGGAAGTTAGGCAGCGGGAAGTTATGCAGCGGGAAGTTAGGCAGCGGGAATTTAGGCAGCGGGAAGTTAGGCAGCGGGGAGAGAGGCAGCAGGCAGCGGGAAGGTAGGCAGCCGGAAGCCAGGGAAGTTAGGCAGCGGGAAGTTAGGCAGCGGGGAGAGAGGCAGCGGGCGGTGGGAAGTTAGGCAGCGGGCAGCAGACTATCAGCATTGTCATTAATGGAAATAAATATATTAAATTGATCCTGATAATCTACCTCACTTTAGTTTGAAAATTGATGTAAGTTTAACAAATTTAAAATGGCTAAAAAGACGGACGGTACCGACTTGTTCCAGTACAGTATAACCCCGTTAAACCAAAGTTAAAGGGACCCTAGAAATTTGTTGGGATTAACCAATCATTGGTTTAACCGAGCTTTAGCTTCGACTTTGATTTGCTTTGGCAAAAATGTGGGTGCATTATGAATGTAATATACAATGTATGTGGACACTTTGATTATTATTTTTATGTATATACAGTATACCCCCGTTAAACTAAGCTCGGTTAAACTAAATGATTGGTTAATCCAAACTTTTTTCGGCAGCCGCGAAAAATACTACCCTTTATCACATAAAAAAGTCTCAGATGACGTTATAACCACATGAAAGATTGGTTTAACCATACCAGAAGTGGCCTGGGGCCCGACAATTTTGTTCGGATTAACTGATAATTTGGATTAACCGACTTTGGTTTTGCCAACTTTTTTTATATGATAAATGGTAGTATTTTGCTGGGCCACCGAAAAAAAGTTAGGATTAACCGATCCTTTGGTTTAACCGAGCTTGGTTTAACGGGGTTGTGCTGTACTGAGTAGTTCTTGCCATATCCTAGTAATGCCGAGTAGCCGATAAGTATCGGTTCTGTGACTACCCGGTTTGACTCGGTGAGGGTTTGATCATCTACCCTTCACACGGGCTATTAGTACTCTGTCCACTTGCAGTTTCCATCCTGATACGAGTAGGTTACATTGGTCAACCTGATATATTTATTTGAAAAATATGGCACAAATTCAAAAGCTAGCGGACTCTGCAACATTAACTATATAATGTGTGGTTTTAGGCTCAAAGTGAGCTTGATGTGTCGGGATAGAGTCTAGAGTAAGGGGTAGTGTTGGGGGGAGACTAACACCTTACCTGCGGAGTGGTTTTGTTTGTTGTTTTACGCCCTAGCATCATCCAAAGTCATATCAGGATGGGTACTGACCTGTGAAAGTGTGCACTCATGGTGACTTTCATAGTGCTGCCCCATTGGGAGACGAGGCCGTCAGCACCATGTCCCGATATCCAACACAGTCACATTATCCAGATACCGGGCTAACCAGTCCTTGCCCTATTTTATATCCTATTAATGTCGAGCTCCAGGCCAGATGCCAACAAGTATCAGTTATATAAGTCATTCGATACGGATTGAGTCGGGTCCAGTTTGGCAAAATCGGTCTTGTTAGCGTTCGGCATTATACAGGTGTACAATTTCCCGATAATTAGACATTGGAGGATGGCGTTAACTAGTCTATAGTGAATTACAATTGTTATATGAAAAGGTAAATGATATATAGGGCCAGAGGCATTAAAGTATTATATGGTGAAGGTGATCCTTTACTGAAATTTATATAGACATTATGTAGTTATAGATAGTGTGAGAGGGGCACTACTTTTAGTGTGACAGAGCCTTAGCAGCTCTGCTCACATACCCCCTCCCCCCAACTGTTATTTACAGATCACTGCACACCAAGACACAAAAGGGCACTGTAGCCATAATGAACCAAGGCTTGGATACAAGCATATTGAATGTTCATTGGTTGATTGGAGAATGTCTACTGCTGATTGGAGGAGCTGATCATGTGTGACAGCCATCTTGGATACATGAAACTATATGATAATAAACCTGAGGGTGGAAGCTCTCTGTCTTTCTGTGCACTTTATACTCTACCTTTCTCTTGCCTGTAGTGATTTCATATTTAGCATACCTACACAACTACAGCTGCTAGCCGTCGACTTTACACAGGGACACGGCTTAAAAACAGGGCATCGGAACTGGAACTCTTCAGGTGGTGCAAGGCGGAAGTGGTAAAGTTTAAACTACTATTAAGGGGGTCAGATAGAAAAGAGCGGGCGGGGAAGAGGAGGTAGAGAGGGAGAGATAGAGAGATAGAGAGAGATAGAGAGCTAGAGAGAGCGAGCGGGAGAACGAGAGAGAGGGTGATAAGTGTTAAATAACTGTTTATTTTAATCGTTTCAAATTCTACAGGAAAGGTGAAGTTGCGTCTTCAAGAAGCGGGGTTTGTGTTGGGGAGGTGGAGTGGGATGGTGGAATGGAGGGGAGGAGGTTCGGTTTGGAGGAGGGCGAGGAGCGGTGAGGAGGGGAAGCAGGGAGAGGAATGGGGAGGGGAGAGGGGAAGGGAAGGTGAGGATAGGTAGGGAGTGAGGTGTGGAGAAAGGGGGGGGGGGGGACATTTGGGGGACGGCGGAGAGGGAGGGGTAGCAGGAGGGGGGAGGGGAACAGGGAAGGCCCGGTCACATACACGTTAGTGGACATAGTTGAACGTAGTGGAGGCTAACGTAGTTGAGCATAGTTGAACGTACCGGCATCCGTACTTCTTAAGGCCCTGTCACATTATGGTGTATGGTGGGAGCGTATTGAAAACCTACGTAAGTCCTGTGCGTGCCGGCCTATCATGACCTTTGGTGACCTATCGGGTGTTTTTGAGCGTATGCGTAACCTATGAGGAGCATACGAGGAGCATACGAGGAGCGTATGAGAGCATACTGTGACATATTTTGACAGTTTTGATTGGCATATGGAACCTATGCATAGCGTATGCATAGCGTATGCATAGCGTATGCATAGCGTATGCATAGCATATGCATAGCATATGCATAGCATATGAGCGTATGAGTAGCATATGAGTCAAGATCGATGTCGAGACCTATGGCATACGCTTGGAATATGCTGTGCATACGCTGTGCATACACTGTGCATATGCTGTGCATATGCTAGGAGTATGCTCCCATACCTAACTCATAGGTTATGCATACGCTACATATGCTAGAGATATGCCGGTGACGCAAGTGGAGCGTATGCGTAACCTACGCTGGAGCACCCCTAGCATATGAGGAGCGTACACCGGCGTACGAGGAGCGTATACCGGCGTATGAGTAGCGTATGAGTAGCGTATGAACCATACGCTCCCATAGGTCGAGATTTTTTGAGCATGCACAATCAAATTTGGACGGACGGACGGGAGAAAGCATATGGCGGCATACAACGGCATACGCCGGCATAGGCCGGCACATGATGGCCTATGCGTAGCATATGCATAGCATCTGTGTAGCGTATCCGTAGTGTATGGCGGCATATGCCGGCGTATGCCGACGTATATGATGTAATGCGCCTACGCCGCCGTACGCTCCCGCAAAAAACCCTAATAGGTACATTCAATTACCCTTTAGGTACATTCAATTACGTTCAACGACGTTCAACTACGTTAGTCTCCACTACGTTCAACTATGTCCACTAACGTGTATGTGTCCCGGCCTGGAGAGGGAGATGGGGCCTTGGAAGGGAGTGGGGAGGGGGTGGTTGTGGCGCGGGAGAGGGAGGCGGAGCGGGGCGTGTGAGCTTGTGTACGGTTGGAAAATATCCCGATATTCAGCATAGGGGGGGAATGCAAATGTTCTATTACTGATTGGTGCATGTGACCAGGTGCATGCGTGTATGTATATATATATATATATATATATATATATATATGTGTGTGTATGGGTTGGCGGTGCCTGAGTGGGATGTAAATAGACATAGTGGTGCTGGCAGGTCTGGGTGTGCTTGCACTCAGGGCCTACCCCCTCTGCTGGCATAGGGATCACCACACTCAAAGGTCAAGGTTGGTGGTGGCCATGGGTCCATACAGCTTGTGGTGGTGGGCAGATCACTGGTATCCATGGGGACCAGGAATGCTGGATCCCTATTGGTAGGGCTGTGAATGCTTGTTTCCCATTCTGAGAATAGGGTGGGGTGATACTCTACAATGAACCCATGTAACCATATAAATAATAACCTGGAGGGCTAGACTCTCTCTCTCTTCCTTTACACTTCATACTCTTCCTTTCTCTTTGTCCGTATTGATTTCACCATAGCCTGCTTACACAGCCACAGATTCGAGCATTAGACTTGACAAAACGATTGGGGATGGATTTAGGATCCGTGTGCGCATGCGCGTGCGCATACGCGTGCGCATACGCGTGCGCATGCGCGTGCGCGTGTCAGGGTTGCGAGGGTTCACGGGGTTCAAGTGGAGTGAAAGGTAAAATTGCACTTTAGACACGTTTGCCACGAACTAGGTTTGGTCTCAGATCGCGCTCTAACAAGTCGGGGATTAAGAAGCTCTTTAAAATAACAGAGGGGAGGCGAGAGGGGTGTGTGTGCGCGTGTGTGCGCTTGTGTGCGCGTGTGTGCGCGTGTGTGCGCGTGGAGATAACCATCGCTCAGGTATCCGCGGTTGTTAATTACAGCTATAAATACAATTAAGCGCTATGCATTGCGATGTTGAAGCCACGTCCCCCGCCCATTGGGCGTGCCGTAACGTCACTCAACGTCGGGCCAAGAGGCGAGAGCGAGGCTTATTTACGGCGTCGGGGCAGTTTTATAAACAGCTAATCGATTAAACTGATTGTCTTTTGTACACATGCGCACACACAAAGGCTTCGCATTGTCCCAACCCACGCTTTTAGATTATATATGTATCACACACAGATATATATATGTATATATACACTATACAAATGCATCTCTTATATAGTGAAGTAGCATTGGGGAAAGGTGGTGGACATCGGCGGATGGTTGGACTGGGGTCGGCGATTTCGCGCCAGTGCAGGAAATTAATATGTAGTAGCCGCCGTCGTTGTGTATAGCGTTATTTGAACAACCCAACCTGGAAAGGATAATTTGAATATTATATCTTGGCTCTTTGTTGTGACATAAAATATACAGCGGCGTGTGGACATTAAATACAAAAGAAAATAAATACATATTTCTCATTTTCATCATCCCCACGGCATATATTTATATATGTATGTACAGTGGTACAGTGGGACAGTGGTACAGTGAGTGGCGGTTACGGTGTGCAGGGATGGCAGTGCCACCATCGGAGCTGGGTTTGGGGAGGCTGGATCAATAGATGACTATGAGAGACTCCATCATTTCATGGAGCTGGGTGAGTGTGATGAGGAGGGATATTCCACGTTATTATACTCGTATAAAGTTGGCCAGAAGCACTTCAACACTTTTGCAGGCAGCTTTCATGAAATGTACATCTCATGAGGATGTCATCAGACAGGCTACCAAAGCAGATCCTCTATTCTCAACTGTCTTCTGGTTACAGAAAGAGAGGGCGCCCTTGTCTCCGGTTCAAGGATACCATCAAGAGAAACCTGAAGCTGAGGGACATTAAGACCGACTCATGGACATCACTCTCACAGCAGAGAGCTAAATGGAGAGCGGCAGTCAAGTAATGAAAGCAGTCTTTGTCGCATCGCGACGGACAGCATGATGATGATAAAGTTGGCTACGAATTAAGGGAGACAAAAAGAGGACAGCAAGACGAGGAGTGGTGGAAGCCTACCTATATTTCCGAAGGCCCATTGGCCGAGCAATAAACAGCCCTACCTACAGAAAAAGTTTTAAATTCGGAGCTAATGTGATACTGACGCGCTCTGGCTAGGCTAGGCCTAAACGGCGGTGGCGCCAGCCGCGTACAGCGGGAACCGACCCGCAGCAAATAGCACAATAAATAATACGTAGATAATAAATAGCAAGCAATTAAATACAAATTTCCATAAAACCATAGCGGGAACCGACCCGCAGCAAATAGCACAATAAATAATACGTAGATAATAAATAGCAAGCAATTAAATACAAATTTCCATAAAACCATATAGAATACCTGCTCCGCCCCTTTATACTCATAAAATAAATTATATATCACATAATTCCTATGCAGTATATATATATATATATGTGTATGTATATATATACATATATATATACTGTATAAGAATTATGTGATATATAACTTATTTTATGAGTGATAAGACTGTTATCATGTTAATAATCTCTGTAGTGTCCTGCTACTACCCCCCTTCCTGGGTGGGGTGGGTACCGGCATCCTTCACTTCCCCCCCCCCCCCATCCGGGGCTTCCGCACAACACTCACTCGGAAGTATGGTGTGTGCGATGTATAAGCATTATGTGAGTATAAAGGCGCGGAAGGGAATTTATTATTATTATTATCATTATTATTATCCATTCATTACCAATTAGTAGTCGCAATGTAATTTGCTCCATTCCTTCCATCCTGGGACCGGTGGCGCCACCACTGGCCCAAACCCTAACTACGGGCCCGCACATTCGCTCCCGAGGATTAAACAAAAATCTATCTAAAAATCTATCAACAATTACTTCAATATCATGCCAAGAACACTTCATGGCGAAGACCTAGTGGTATTTATTGTGTTATTCTTGTCACTCACATTCACATTCCTACTTTGAAATTTATTTGAAATTCTAAAATAGCCTAGAAGTTAGATCCATTGTCAACTGATACTTGATAGCAAAAGCAACCTCTGATACAATTTTGAAGTGGTTAGACTTGTGTCAACTGACACTAGTGACAGTGAAATCTAACTCACAAAATATTGCCAAATTTCCAGGAGGCGATAATTATGTACATATAATCAAACACACCGATATTTGCTATATACGTTAAATGTTCAGTGTTTGATAGTCGAGTACAAATGTGGACATGTGAGGACGGTCACCGACTTGCGACTGTGCACTCAAGTTAGCTGCTGGTACCACTGTCTACTGTGAATGTAAATTGTAATATCATGCCGCCGGTGCCGTCACATATTAATACCCGAGCTACTCAGTCACGCTATCCGGTCATTGGGCCGGCCAGTCCCTGCCCTGTCCTATCAATGCCAACCAGCATGAAAGATGACGACAACATATCAATGCTGACAGTGTCAGTCCTAACTATGAATCTTTTTATAACTATACACAGCTACGTAAGCCATCCTGGCCTCGAAACCGCTGCTGTCTCGGGCTGCCTCGTTCCGCCTCCCCGCGCTTCCCCGTCTCCCCCCTCCCCGCCCCCCCCCCCCGCCTCCCGTCCTCCCGGCCCTCCCCGCCTTCACGGCCGTCTTCTCCCGGTGAACTAGGAGGCGGAGGCGGAGGCGGAGGCGGAGGCGGAGGCGGAGGCGGGGCCGGAGGCGGAGGCGGAGGCGGTGGCGGGGCGGTGGCGTCTCGGCGCGAACAGGCCCAATTTAGTACCGCCGAGCGCCGCTTGGTGCGCACTTGCGCATCGCGTATAGGGACGCTAATCAGGCCCCCTTCAGGTGCCGCCTCTCCCCACGTAACCCGGGCCCTTTGAAGGTCCATCCGACGGAGAGAGAGAAAGATAGAAAGAGAGAGGGAGAGAGCACGCGAAGCTAGTTTGCGTCACGAAGTAGAAATTGGTCAAATGCATGCCGCGGCCCATATGAAGGTAATGAGAGACTGTGGGCTGATTGGGGGAGACCCATACACACCTATACATACACACAATGCCCGGATGTATGTGTGTAAGTGCGCAGTGTTCATGCGCAGAGCGGTGTATGGACACACAGCATAGGCATCACAATGGCGGCTACCGTAAAGTCCCCCTTCACAGCCCGCCATTGGATTAGAGGAGAAATTCAGTTCAATGCAGCTTATAATATATATACATGTACAGTAAAACAGTTTTTTTATCGTTACAATGGTATTGTATGGGCGATCGTTTGGGACCCAAATAAAGCAATCGACATCGGGCAGTGGTCGATCTGTGGAGGTGGTCGGTTAGAGAGGTTTTATTGTGTGTATATATTTCATATACTGCATATATTGCACATATTGCACATATTGCATATATTGCATATATTGCATATACTACGTATATAAATTATCAATTTTATAAGGCCTTGGTTTGACTCGGCTGGGATTCGAACTCCCGACTTTCCGCACGGGAAGTCTGCACTCTACCGATTAGCCATCGCATCCGGTCACCTATTGTGATGGTGTTAGATGGGGGGGGGGTGTAATTTGTTCTTGTCATTGCTGACTGTTGAATAAATATGGTTTGGAAAATAAATGTATTTGCGCCAATGCATTGATATGTGTGCGCTCCAGTAAGAGAATTGGGCAATGTTTGCCTGGTTCAGTGTCAGGGCAATGCGACTGAGTGGGATATCAAATCATGAGTTCGCATTGGTACAAATCGGTACCATGCAGGTCCTTATATCTTGCTAGGCCATGGAACCCCAAACTAACCAACCTAGACTGGGCATAATGCATCGTTCCGCGGGTTTGAGTTTCTGCTATTTCTTTTGTTAAGCAATTTTTATTAGGTGTGTTTGTTGTTGCTTTGCGTCCTAACAACATTTAGTGTCATATCAGGACGGGTTTAAAAAATCTTGTTTAATTACTTCACACTCACGTAGAGTAGACTATAATAAAGGGTTAACTTTATAGCTGTTTGAAGTGAAGGCATACTAAATTAATCTTAGTGTGCACAACATAATGCTTTGTTCAAATTTGTCGATAAACGTTACTGAATGCACTGAATCTTAGCTCATGCAGTAGCATGTCCACCTGTGAAGGTGTCGGTCATCCTATCGATCCTGCTCAGGGGACCCATTTGCAGTTTGGGCTATTTTCCGTTCCAATTGGTGGTCCACAACTGCTTCATTAAAGGCTTGTGCAATGTGCTTTCCAGCAAAGAAATATGTCAAAATGACCATATTTTTTACATCCAATAGCCGATGATAAAAATCAGACATATTTTCTTGGAGGAAACCAACTGCCTCCACATAGGCTTCTCTTTCGATAAACATTTCCAACAAGCAGCAAGGGGTATTTTATATGCACTTTCCCACAGACAGGACAGCTCATTTGGTGAACCAGTTGTTGACCACTGGTTGGAACGGAAAATAGCTCAAACCGCAAATGAGTCCACTGAGAAGGATTGATCGGATGACCCACACCTTCACAGGTGGACACTCTACTGCCTGAGTTACCACTTTAGGAGTTATTAAGGCAAGGGCACATTCCGAGAGCCTCATAAATGGTTCCTTCGACGATAAACTCAGCATCGTTAAAGCTGCGTAGTCCGATGAAACCATCAAATTTTCAAAACCAAAACAAGTGTCTCGATTTGATTCTACATACAAAACTTAGATACTGGTGCACTTATCAAACATCTGGCACCACATAGACGGGAATACTGAGGCAATGTAATACCTATGGTGTCAGAGTTTTGGCATGCTTGCCAAAACTAATTTTGCATGTTTGCACTTCAGATATCTCAAAAGTTAGCTATTTAAAATAAAAGTTACTTCAAACTAAAGTAAGGTAGATAATAATCATCCTAATATGTTTATCTCAGAAAAAGACAGAAACTCAAAATCCATCGGACTATGTAACATTAAATAAAACAAGAAAAGAATCAAATTATAAAAAATTAAAATGTACCGAATCTAAACAGGGCAATGTGGCTGAATAATACCATGATATATAATTGGACAATGACACAGTGTATTAGTTTAAAGTTGGATTTAATTTTAAGCACCAGCAGTGTAAGTTTTTGATCAGTACAAAGTTCAATTTCAACGACAAGTTCAATTACAGTGAGGTCAAGAAGCTTTTAACCCTTGCCCTTAACAATGTCATGTAGGGGTGAGCGGGTGGCAATTTTTCAGGCTAGTCAGTGTCCTCCTTGTGTCCGTGTCGATGTGAGCTCACCGCTGCAGGACCTGGCCTTATATAGGCTCGTAAGGTTAATTAGTTCAGTAATACGACTGCAGATGGCAGATCAATAGCATTAGTTAGGTAATCAGGTTTTGTATCTTGAAAGTGAATATAGGTGGTGCTGGCGTACAAGGCATATAGTAGTACAACCGTTCCTCGATCGGTGGCAGCATAAGGCCTTCTTAGTTACTATGAGGGTATGGCTGTGTACGGATGTCAAATTACCCGTGTTGTGTCGAGCATCACGGACAATTATACCCAGCTACCTAAGTCCACCTACCCCCAGAACGGCTGTGGCTCCCTATGTCCGCCTCCCGAAAAGTTACAATAAAATGTTGATGCTTTTCGTCGGATTATGCAGCTTTAATGCAGTGTCAATTAGGGCGTGCATCAAGGCGTTTCGCCGGTCAGTAATTCAGGCGGAGGGCAACGCGGGCAGGTACTTGACAGCTGGACGTGAGCGTGAGTACAAGTGTTCAAATTAGCCGGCATGCTCACGGAGGGAGGGGGTGGAGGGGTGGGGGTGGGGGTTCTGCCTCATAGCAAGACACATTCCAAAAGGTTGGTTGTTGGAGTTTCATGTTCCTGGCAACATCTAAGGTCATATCAGGACAGGTAACGACTTGTGACAGTGCACACTTATGGCGATTTTATACGTATAGTGCTACCCCATTGGGAAATCAGTCCACTGGCATCATGACCCAATATCCCGATATCCTACTCAGTCACATTATCCTGTCACTGAGTGAACTAGTCTTTGCATTATCCTATTAATGCCAAGCGTGGGGCTAGGAAGCGACACATATCAATTTTATAAGTCATCGGTTTAACTCGACCACGACCCGAACTCTCGATCTCCCGCACACGAGGACTGCGCTCAACCGATTCAGCCACTGTGCCCTATCCACATTCCAAAGGTGTCAAGAGAGACCCATGCGCCATATTATCATCTCACTTCTTCACACAGATAACCCATCTTCCAATATACAGTGGTATATCTGAGCATAAGAACCATGTCCCTCCTCCCATCTATGTGTATACACTATGTCTATAGTTAATATTACTTCCTCCACCCCTTGATTGTTTGTTTGTTGTTGTTTTATGTCCTAGCAACATCTAAAGTCATATCAGGACGGGTACCGACTTGTGACAGTGCACACTCATATCGACTTTATAGTACTGCCCCACTGGAAGACCAGGCTGCCAGTGCCATGACCTGATATCCGACTCAGTCACATTATCCTGACACTGAGCCAACCAGTCCTTGCCCTATGCTAATATAGTAATAATGCTGAGCGCCAGGCTAGGAAGCGACAAGTATCAATTTTTAAGTCATTGGTTTGACTCGACCAGGGTTCGAACCCACGACCCCACGATCTACCAACACGGGAGACGGACGCTCTAACTCATTCGGCCATCCCGTCTGGTGCCACCCCTTGAGCATTGTTGCAAAGTTCCATGTAACCATGAATACCCGTGTATAGTTTGTGCATAGTTATGTATGTATTGCTATGCACATTTCTATATACTGACATAGTAAGTTTGTTGTCGGGAGTTTTACGTCCTGGCAACATCTAGGGTCATATCAGGACGGGACATAATTACATAGAGAGAAACACGCCTCATATACGACATTAAAAATTGTTTTATTAATTTGAATTCTTTTGTTCTATTTTCTTTTCTATTGTTTCCTCACCTGGAAAATCGTGAGGAAACGAAACAAATGAGAGCGGGGGAGAAGGGTGATGGGAAGAGGGGCGTGGGGGAGGAGGAGGGGGGGGCGGAGGGGGGAAGGGAGGGGGGACGGGAAGGGAAGGGAATGGGAGGGGGGAATGGGAGGGGGGAGGGGGAGAGAATGGGGGGTGGGAGGGAGAGGGTGAGAGGGGAGGGGAATTGATGGGAAGGGATAGGGGAGGGGGGGGGGAGAAGGGGAGAAGGGGAGAAGGGGAGAAGGGGAGAATGAGAGAAGGAGAGAAGGGGAGAAGGGGAGAAGGGGAGAAGGGGAGAAGGGGAGAAGACAGCACTACAAGTCATTATGTGCGAGTGAATAACATAAAACACAAAGACAAACTTTTGTCCCCCCCCCCCTTTATTTTTTAAAGAGGAAACACTGTTTTTTCCTATGAACTAAGGGTCCAAGTTTAAACACAAATGGTGTCCAGCTGCCCATATAGTCTACAGTGTCAGGTGTCGCGGGTAGCGTGCGGTGACACGTGTAAACCTGCACGTAGTGCCGCTAATAATTTAGGTAATTACAGCAATATAAAAGAAATAGAATGGAAAAAAGGTCAAGGGTATGGGGGCGAGTGTGTGTGGGGGGGGGAAGGAGGGTGGGAGGGAGGGGGAGAGTGGAGGTTAGTTGTGAGTCTGTGGTGTGTGGGTGTGTGGGCGATTGGGGAGGGAGGGAGGGGGAGAGCGGAGGTGAGTTGTGAGCGGGTGGTGTGTGTGTGTGAGGGGGTATGCTACGATCACATTATTTATATCACAACTTGAGTAAGGAGCGCCTGAGATGGAAGGGTTTTGATTTATAATTACTGACCGTCCATCGCATGCTTGTGGCCGGGAAGTGTTCTTTATTGGCGAATTATAATCGGGCATAGTCGTGTTTATAAGGCATTTTCCACGGACCATAATTGGAGTGCATTGGGTAGGTTTTTAAAATTTTATATATGGACTTGCGTTAGCTCTGATGCACACAAATGTATAAGAGCGTAATTACACACACACACACACATGACACGACACCAGGTTGGTTGGTTGTTGGGGGTTTTACATCTTGGTAACATCTAAGATCATATCAGGGCCGAGACCGACTTTTGGCAGTGCTCACTTATGATGACTTCTGATAGGATTTTAGATGTTGCCAGGACGTAAAACTCCAACAACCAACCAACTTAATATAACTTTGTAGTGCTGCACCACTGGAAAACCAGGCCGCCGGCACCATGACCCAATATCCCACCCAGTCACATTATCCTAATACTGAACAACCCAGTCCTTGTTCTCTCAATCATATTAATGCCGAGCGCTAGGCTAGGCAGCGACAAATATCAATTTTGTAAGTCATTAGTTTTACTTGGCCGGGGTTTGAAACCTCCACTTCCCGCATGAGAATCCAGCTGGCGCTCTTACCGATTAGGTCATACCGTCCGGTGTCGCAGTTTCCGCCATCCGCCAGTTTCCGCGGTACGCATACACTCAAATGCATTGTCAATGGCCATGAGCAATCTTCATACAGAAAAAGTGAAATATCTCTAAAACCACACCACCTAGAAACAAATTGCTTGGTACACATATAGAAAACATCTTTACCAAAAATATTATATTAAATTTATAAGGTTACTGACGATGCTGTTCGATTTTGACGCATGCACAGAAGCAATGCATACCGCGGAAACTGGCGGACAGCGGAAACTGCGACACTGGCCCTCGAAGCACCAACAGGGGAGTGTGTATGGGATTGTGGACAACGTGTTGGGTTTTAGTCACTCGGATACATTTCTTATTGTGTGCACCACCCGTTGTGCTGTCAATGGAATTATCAGAAAAGTGAATTATACGCTAAGGAAAACAAACAGTGTGAACTATCAAATTTACACAGAATTCTAAAATGCAGATTGCGAGGGTCCACCTCAAAGTTGTGTTTGTTTGTTGTTGCTTTACGTCCTAGCAACATCTAAGGTCATATCAGGACGGCCAGCTCAAAGTATTAGAAGGCGAATAATTCTGTAAGTGATTGGTTTTACTCAACCAGGAATCGAACTCTCGACCTCTTTCTCTCATTTTCTCCCTCTTTTTCTTTCCTTTTCTCTTTTTCTATCTCTTGCTCTCTCTTTCTATATTTCTATCTCTCTTCCTCTCCCTTTCTCTCTCTTTCTCTCCAAGCCTTTTTCTCTCTCGTTCTCTCTTCCTTTCTCTTTCTATTTCTTTCTCTCTTTTTCTATCTCTTTCTATCTCTCTTTCTCTATCTCTTTCTCTCTATCTTTCTTTCTCTTTCTTTTTCTTTCTTTCTCTCTCCTTCTCCCATTCTCTCTCTCTATTTCTCTCCTTCGCTCTCTAACACCCCCCCCCCCTCCCCCAACACACAGAAGCAGTCCCTTATGGACTGTGAAAAGGAGAGAGTGAAACTGAGAGTGAGAACTCCAAAGTTCAAGGATTCGGGCGCCCCCTACCCCTCCCTGCCACACCCCGAAACTCCCACATCGTGTCGGTGCCGGGCCGCCACGAGAGGGCGCTACGCCCCCTGTTTTCAAATTTTCCCGCCCCTTGGGCGCAGTTTCCCGCCTCCCGGCGCGTCGCCTCGAGCGGCCGGCCATTCTCCCGGCCCGCTTTACACACCGAGTGCAAATGTTGTGTTTACCCCAGTCGACTTTTGATTGCGCCAAGGGTTGGGAATAATGGCATCTGAAGTGGGGTTTGTCGTCCTCGAACCGGATCACTGAGAGGCGCCATAAAGGACTTCACAGGCCGGCATTCTTTTCAAAAGTCACTCAGCCGGCCCCCACCTAAGCCACGCCCACTCTCTGCGCATGTGCCTTTATTTTGGATTTTGGATTTCCTTCTTTTTTTCTTTTTTTCTTTTTGGCCCCATCAGTTAAAATTCGACGTTCACATGGCTCCCAAATTTTGTTGATTGTTATTGGGCTTTCGGCGAATGAAGGAAAACATTTAGCTATTAGTGCACACTATATATTATATTGACTTGTATATATATATATATATATATATATATATATATATATATATATAATATTCTGGGTAACACATCTTCCTACAAAAAAGAAAGAAATGGGTGGTATTTGAATTATGGTATAATATATATTATATCATAATTATAATCTAGAGAATACATATATATATATGGGTGTGTGTGATGTGAAATATTCATGGATCATTTTACCAAAGGTGAAAATGGGAAAGGGAAGGGGGATACGGGGGAGAGAGGGAGAGAGAGAGGGGGGGTGGGGGGGAGAGGGAGGGAGGGAGGGAGAGAAATGGACGGGGGGAGGGAGGGAGGTAGAGAGGAGTGGGAGAGAGGAGAGAGGGGGCGCGAGTGAGAGAGAGGAGAGAAGGAGAGAGGAGGGAGAGAGGAGAGGAGAGATGGGAGAGAGAAGAGCGAGCAGAGAGGAGGGGGAGAGAGGGCGAGAGGAGAGAGGACTGAGGGAGAGAGAAGAGAGGAGTCGGGGTGAGGGAGAGAGAAGAGAGGAGAGAGGGAGAGAGGAGGGAGAGGACGAGAGGGGAGAGAGGGGAGAGAGGGGAAGACAGGGGAAGACAGAGGAAGAGAGCGGAAGAGAGGGGATGAGGGGGGAAGAGAGGTGAAGAGAGGGGAAGAGGGGGGAAGATAGAACAGAGAGAGAGCGGGACAGAGAGAGGGAGAGAGAGGGAGAGGATGGGGAAGTTCCGAGTGACAACATCACACATTCGGGCGCAAGTGATCGGCGATTTGTTAATAAGTGCGCACCCGAGCGGCGGCCGGGAGCCCACCTGGATGGGGAGTCCTCCAGTGATTAATGTGCGCCCGGCCCGGTGCCGGCCTCCCTCCCGGGCGGGCGGACGTCGGGGCCGGGGGTGCCGGCGAGCTGTGAGCAAACAGCGGCACCCTTTGGCGGCGCACCTGCACTGGCTTAGTGAAAGGGCCTCATTAGCATGTCGGGGCTAAAGGGCCATGACAACGGCGTATTCAGGTATTCGCTGCCGCTCTGAGGGCTTTCATTTTCACTGCAGCTCATCTGAGGGCTTTTGACTTGAGGGATTGACCGCCGTGTCGGCAGTCGGTTCGTGGTGTGGAAGGTGTGTGGGTGGGGGGAAGGTGTGTTTGGCGTGTGTGGGGGGGAGGGTGTGTAGGGCAGTTGTGAGAGGTGTGCGGGGAGGTATGTGAGGGGAGGTGTGTGTGGGTATGTGTGTCGGGGGAAGTGTGGGAGGAAGGGAGGGGGAGGTGTGTGGGGGAGGTGTGTTGTGAGGGAGGAGGGAGGAGGGAGGAGGAGGAGGGGGTGTGGATTGTGTCCGTGTGTGAGGGGTAGGTGGGTGTACGGGTATGAAGGTTTGTGGGGGAGGTGGGGGAGGTGTGGGGGGAGAGAGGAGGGGGGGATGAGGGGTTGAGGTCTAGCTTGCATGCATGTGGATGTGAGTGTGGGTGTGTGGATTGTGACGGGTTGTGGCTATATGTGTGTGGGAGTAGGTGTGTGGGTACGTGTGGGGGAGCATGGGTATGTGGGATAAGGACAAAGAATTTTTTAATCCGGTGTTGTCCGGTGAAGAAATCTATCGAAATGTATCAAAATGGAGCATAAAATTGAGTTAATTGCTGCCGGACAACCGGATAAGTACCGTACATGCACTGTACATGTACCGGATGAGAACCGGACACGTAACGGATGTCTACCGGACATGTACCGGACAAAACGGACAAACCGGACACCAACGGATGGGTACCAGATGGGTACCGGACATGTACCGGACAAACTGGACACCAACCGGACACCTCAGTCTGGCGGTGTCCGGTAGAAGTTTTGTGCATGTTCAAAACTTGTACCGGACACTGCCGGATGGTTACCAGACGGTACCCGAACATCGACGTACACAACCAGACAGTGTCCCGTTCTCGTCCGGTTCCCCAGTCCGGCAAGGTCTGACAGGGCCTTTATGTATGGTGTAGGTTTGTGTGTGGGATGAGGTATGTTAGTGTGTGTGGGAGGGGGTAGGCTGGTGTGTTGTGTAGATGTGTGTGGGAGGGGGTAGGCTGGTGTGTTGTGTAGATGTGTGTGGGAGGGGGTAGGCTGGTGTGTTGTGTAGATGTGTGTGGGAGGGTTGGTGGGTGCCATGGGAGGTAGATTTGTGGTATAGGTGTGTGGGAGTAGGTGATGTGGTGGTGGCCGGTTAGGAGTCGGAGGTTGGGGAGGGATGGAGGGTTGGGGAGGGGGGATGAATGGCGGGGGCCGGGGGGGGGGGGGTGTACGTGCAGGAGTGCTAAGCACAAACCACATAATAAGTAGGCAGGTAGATATGATCGACTCTGAATACTTACATCAACAGGTGCTTTGTATGCTGATATATGTCCTCTATAATTTATTGTGTGAGTATAAATAAATAAACTGCACGCACACTCTTCCTTACTATATCTAAGCTGATTACAAATTGTTGTGACTAATTTAGTTACAACGAAAAGTTCAATCGTCCAGCATATTAAGGGTGCATAATGCAACGAAAGCACACACTTTTCTAAACCAAAGCACTGGCTAGATTTTTTAGCCAACGTATTTAACTAAAGGGCTCTGTCACACATCACCGGATTGGGGAAACGGGAAGAAACCGAACAAAGTCCGTTGATATCTGGCAAAGTCCGGTTTGTGTCCATTGCATATCCATTGCATATCCATTGATATCCGTTGATATTCGGCCTGATCCGTTACAAGTTTTGAGCATGCACAAAACTTGGAATGGATTCCGCCAGATTGACGTCTATGGTTCTTATTTGGTTTGAGTTTGTTTAGTCCGCTTATTGTCTGTTGGCTATCCGTTCATGTACATTTCATGTCTGTTTCATGGCCATTTCATGTCCATTCGTCCGGTGGCCTTTGACCCGATATCACAACATTTTGACACATTTTAATACATTTTGATACTTATCATGCCCGAACACCACCGTACTAGAACATTCTGGCTGTTGCTCAATCCGGCAAAGCGTGGCAGGCACTTAAGTTAGATACCAGTGCATTCATTGAACATTTCTTGTTAATGTTAGATAGAATGGATAGTAAGCCACTTTAATAGATGGTTGGTTGTTGGAGTTTTACATACTGGAAACATCTAAGGTCATATCAGGACAGGTGCCGACTTGTGACAATGCACCCTCATGGTGACTTTATATTGCTGTCCCACTGAGATACCAAGCCACCAGCACCCTGACCTGATTATCCTGACACTGAGCCAACCAGTCATTGCCCTATCCTAATAATACCGAGCGCCTGGCTAGGAAGCGATAAGTATCAATTTTGTAAGTAATTGGTTTGACTCGACCGAGAATCAAACTCCCGACCTTCCACACGGAAGGCCTGCGCTCTACCGATTCGGCCACCGCGTCCTCTGCGGTTCTCATCAGATGGTGTGTCTGAGTAATAATGGACAGCTTTCGGAGTGTACTAAAACCACTCTCTTATCTGAGATCATTTAACAGTTTGTTAACATGTTACATGAGTTAGTCAATTTAAAAATCTCTGAGCAGTGAAATGGATTTTGTACCCGTGAAACTGGCCTTTGTTGCCGTCGTTCTCTCTAAGGCATCACCATGACTCACACATGTGTGTGTGGTTAGTTTCCACAACAAGTGCACCTACAAAAATACAACCTACGGCCAAGGTGCCTTTTTGTTTGTGTAATTGTCTAAAGAAAAGAAAGGTAAGAAATAAAGGAGAACAAGATCCACCGCGTAAAGGAGATCCAATCCTGTATTAAAATTATTACAGCTACATCAATATATCAACTTGCATACATAATATATTACACTACAGTAAAACCTCCCAAACAGACAACCTCCACAGATCGACCACTCCCCTATATCGATCGCTTTATTTGAGTTCCAACAATACAATTGTGACCATATTCTAACTCCCTAAACCGACCACTTCCCTAAATCGACCACTTTAAGTCGGCCCCAAGGTCAGTCGATTTAGAGAGGTTTTACTGTATAACGTTAGTATTAATAAGTATTTCATATTTCTACTTTCAGGCCATAACTTGCATGCCTGTGAGATACTGATATAAATGTGAACTATAAGCCTATATGTTGTAATAATATATTTACATTCATATATCAACGGATATGCATCTGAAATATTGATATATATATATATATATATATATCATCATCATTATCATCATGCTGTCAGTTGTGATGCGACAAAGACTGCTTTCATTACTTGACTGTCACTCTTTGTGCGGTTGTACATTTCATGAAAGCTGCCTGCAAAAGTGTTGAAGTGCTGCTGGCTTTTGCAAGTTACCAGCGACTCTCTCGGGGAGCAAATAGAGGTCTCACACCGGCAAAAACATGTCCATATAGGCACAAAACTATATATAGTTAGTGTTAATTTAATATATATCTGTATTCATATATCAAATATGCATATAGAATACTTAAATTCACAGGGCGGTTGGGGCTGGGACAAGCCCACAGAGCAATATATATAGGCTCTCACAAAAGCAGTACCAGGGCAAATAACACAGAGCCACTGATTTGCCCAATACCAATTACCAAATACAGGAAACCTGTTTATTTTCGCCATTTCTATACTTATATAATATTATACTACATATATATAATATATATATATAAGTTTATACTAATATTGTCCCCTGTGGGACCGAAGAATTAGTGATTAGTTAGTAGAGGTGCTGGATTGGCTGCGTACAGAAAGAAACATTTGGAACTGATACAAGTCATGTGACTAGTAGTAAGCAAGGCCCACTGGAGATTAAATCTAAGTTTTTCACTCAATGAGTAAAGTGCGTGAAAATTGGGGTATGGCATTTTCGTGGTAAGCAATTTGTTCTTCAAAACAAAAATCTGGATGTTTTTGGTGGTTTTTTTCCTGAATGAAGCACTGTTGTTTTGGCTACGGACGATTTCAGATAATTTACCAAATTTGTGTGTACAGTTAAATAGAAGATTGAGATGTAATGGGACTTAGTAGGGAAAGTGTGTGTTGCAGGAACGCTGTGGTTTGTAGTTACCTTTCACCAGTAGTTTAAGTCTGCAGCTTTTAAGTAATCGGACTATGCAACTTTATCGCTACCAACATCATCGCTAATCAAATGGCGCGCATAGTCCGATGGAAAAAACGCTAACTTTCAAAACCCAAAAAAGTATCTACATTTTATTTTACATACATAACTTAGATACTGGTGCACTTATTAAACAGTTGTCACCACACGGAAGGGAGTACCGAGGCAACTGAATAGAACCTGCCAATGCAGAAGCCTTTGGTGTCATAGTTACACTTCAAATATCTCCGATCTTAGCCATTTAAAATATAAGTCACTTCAAGCTAAAGTAAGGTACATCTTTATTGGATTATGCACCTTTAATGGTTGTGTAGATCAGTGTTTTAATTTTCTATTTTCTTTATCTTTGCTGTTCCAGTCAAATGAATTTAACATGAATATTTCACCAAGATAAAAACACCTCCTTGCATAAAGAATACATCTTCTGGAAAGTTCAACAATATTGAGTTTGGAACTGTAATGGGCCTGTCACACTACGACGTATGGCGTAAGCGTATGCCGGCATATCAGTTTTCGTCGCATACGCTGTCATACGCTATGCATACGCTACGCATACGCTAAGCATATGTCGTATACGCCTGGCGTATCACGTCATATGCCGTCGTACGCTGCTCATATGCTATGCATACACTATGCATGCCGGTATACATTACGCATAGGTTAGGGATACGCCGGTATACGTTAGGCGTACGCTGAAATCGCGCCTTCGGCGTATCTTTAGCATATGTAGCGTATGCCTAGCCTACATGTAACATATTTGAGCGTACTCCTAGCGTATTCTCAGCATGTACAAAGCATATATTCAGCATATGCCCGGCGTATGCTCTCGGTATATAAAGGCGCCGCAAGGGAGGGAGGGAGGGAGAGAGGGGGAGGGAGGGACCGGGAGTATAGGGCGTATGCGTAGTGTATGCGTAGAGTATGATGGTGTATGATGGCATATGATGGCGTATGCACCGAAAACTGATACGTACTCACACACTACTCATATGCTACTCACACACTACGCATTAGCTCATATCAGTGCACAAAGGTCAACATATGTCACCATATGTCGTTCTGCAACGGTTTTCGTTTTTTTGTGGTACGTTAGCTATACCCCGCCGCCATACGCCGTAATGTGACAGGCCCATGAGGGATATCCACGAGGTGTATGTGGAGAACTAGGACATGTGGACAACTGGGACCTTGGACTACTGGGACACTGGATGACTGGGACCCTGGCTGACTGGGACAGTGGTCTACTGGGACACTGGGACACTGGATGACTGGGACACTGTATGACTGTGACACTGGATGACTGGGACACTGTATGACTGTGACACTGGATGACTGGGACACTGTTTGACTGGGATACTGGATGACTGGGACACGGAATGACTGCGACCTTGGACTACTGGGACACTGGGCCACTGGATGACTGGGGCACTGGATCACTGGGATACTGGATGACTGGGACACCGAATGACTGGGACCATAGACTACTGGGACACTGAATGACTGGGATACTGGATGACTGGGATACTGGATGACTGGGATACTGGATGACTGGGATACTGGATGACTGCGACCTTGGACTATTGGGACACTGGATGAATGGGACACTGGATGACTGGGGCACTGGATGACTGGGACAGTGGATGACTGGGACACTGAATGACTGGGATACTGGATGACTAGGACACTGTTTGACTGGGATACTGGATGACTGGGACACTGCATGACTGCGACCTTGGACTATTGGGACACTGGATGAATGGGACACTGGATGACTGGGACACTGGATGACTGGGACACTGGATGACTGGGACACTGAATGACTGGGATACTGGATGACTGGGATACTGGATGACTGGGATACTGGATGACTGGGATACTGGATGACTGGGATACTGGATGACTGGGACACTGTATGACTGGAATACTGGGACACTGGATGACTGTGATACTGGATGACTGGGACACTGAATGACTGGGATACTGGATGAGTGGGACACTGGGATACTGGATGACTGGGACACTGGACGACAGAGGTATTAACGGGGAATACCAACATAGTAAACCGGACACGGTGGCCGAATGGGTATAGCGCAGGCTTCCTATGTGAAAGGTTGGGAGTTCGAATCCCAGCTGAATGAAACCAATGACTTATAAAATTGATACTTGTCACTACCTAGCCTGGTGCTCCGCATAACTAGGATAAGACAAGGAATGGTTAGTTCAGTGCCAAGATAATGTGACAGTGCGGGATATTGAGCCGTGTTGCTGGCAGCCTGGTCTCTCACTGGGGCAGCACTATAAAATTGCCATGAGTGCACACTGTCACAAGTTGGCACCCATCTTACAATGACCTTAAATGGTGCTAGATTGTTAAACAACAACACACAACCCTACATAGTAAAATGCGACATAGGTACATACCGAGGTGTACTGGTAGTAGACAGCGCCTTTATACATCTGCATACTAGGCATAAACGAGGCTAGGAGTGAAGTAAAAAAAAAAAGGTGCTAACTTATCTGGCTGTGAGAGGTTTTTTTCACCCAGTACCGGAACATTATCCTCCCAGATCTAACACCTGGATTTGGTTAGTTGAAACTTAATACAGTTTAAAAAAATAGAAATAAATTTACAAAAGGAAATCCCCAAGAGTAAAACGCCACTCTACATTCGTATTGGATTTCGCAGGCACTAACTGCTGGTTTGGTGTTGAATTAGGATTATTTATTTGTTAATGTTGTCAGTGAGAATTTGTTGTAAGTTAATACAGCATCTACTTCCTCCTGATCATGCATCCATATATATATATGTGTTGTATAATTTACTATGCGAGTATTAATTTATTGGTGACATAGTCTTTATATTGTCCGTTGTCGGGGTTAATACAACTTGACGCCAGTCCAGTTGGGACTACTACTACTAAACTTGTGCTTCCAATTATGTAAGACAAGCAAGCATTGTAACTGATGTACCTATCTAAATGTACCTTGTTCCTATATAGATTTACCTCCCACAGCTGGTCCTCGGGGTCTTCCTGTTTCCTCCCAGCCAATGATCTTATATATATATAATGATGTAGAAGTAGATAATGTACAGAAAACATTGCCTGTCATAGAGTCGTTAACAAAAACCAACAACAAAATATACTAAAGGCTAACAGTCCCTTCATCAACATTCAGAACACTCATCATGAACTATATTATCCATGAACACTTGTTGCATGGAGAAAAGGTTGTTGCAGACATATTCGAGAGCCTTGACACTGATAGCATCCTGTAAACTATCATTGATTACTTAACCACTGTTGATTCTCTTGTAATAGTCTTATATTATATCTGAATTAAGAACAAGCAATGTTGGGACTTATTTGTTCTTACCGAGAGTTGCACTGACTGGGTTTACTATCTCATATTATAATCTTGTAACATCATAAATACTATAACATTGGTACTTGTAAACTTGTTGTAATTATGTATATTCCTATTAATATTAGACTACAGCCAAGATGGTATCAATAACTTATATCCTGTGAAATCATGTAGCAGACACAATTCACTAGCAAACAATATATCTAATAGTTAATTTGTTATTCTGACCTGGAATCTGTCAATTGAAGTGGTAAAGAGAGAGGAAAACATCATGGAAGCCCCTCCCTTCAACTTCATACTCATAGTATAAATATATGCAATGCATATGGCCAGAAGACCAGTGCCTCGGCAATGAAAAGTAGTACATGAGCCTGGCTCAAAAGGTGATAACTCTTCTTTTTTTTGTCCATTGTAATGACTGACACAAAATAGCACAGAAACGGTTACACTGAAAACACAAGGACATTTGCTTCAAATCAATATGTATTCTATCAGGATTATAAAACACCACGTAAAAAACAAATCAGTTTATCCTGAGCAAATGCATAATCAGATAGTATGTTGATCGTTACAATGGACAAAGTTTTGTCCCATATTGCTGACCACCTTTTGAGACAATCTCATATATTCTGATGAATAAATGCTTACCAAAACAACCAAACAATGTGGAGACGCCACACCATGCCTAGAGCAGGATTGAAACCTGGGTGTTTTCCATTTCAAGGTGAGCTTCCTAAGTTGACCACAAGGACTCCCTGATGCAATTAATGTACCCACTCATGGTGCTGTTAGTGTTAGACTCGAGGTGCCTGTTGAGGTGAATTGTGACTGGTGTTGAGCTGCCCAACACAGGCATTCACTGGAAAGTATATGTATTGTAGTAGTCCATTATCAGCCCCACTACCACACGTTGGCAGTCTCGACTGCGCTGACCCTTGCTGATAAGATGTATTGGCAGGTGGCAATACGCTAGCATGAACAGTCCCAATGGTGGACTGTTCCACACATGGCTAGCAGGGAACTCCTGTGGAAGATTACATTCATAAATCAGAATGGAAAACATCCTGGTCATGGCGTTGTTAAGGGATCTTTTGCAAACACATAGGAAACCATGCCTCAAAATGGATTTCAAACACACATTTCTGTCGTTCTGTTTGAGCCATTCTAATCATTGAACTACCTAATATCTTTGACGCAATTCCACCTACTGACGCCTACAAGTCCTCTCCCCGTCCCACCTTGTCTAGTAAAGCTTGATGCCAGCCTTCAAATGTTGGATAATTAATCAAACAAATTAACCAATAAAACAACTTAATAGTGAATTTTAAATATAAAAAATCGACACGCCCATTTTCTAACAGTTACAAGGTTTGCGTAGCTCTTATATTGTGACGTCAATGCATCAACAAAGCAAAGGGGCGGTCTGGTCTGCCAGTGGTTCAGCACTATAAAGTCGCCATGAGTGTGCACTGTCACAAGTCGGTACCCGTCCTGATATGACCTTAAATGTTGCCAGGATGTAAAACTCCAACAACCATCGAACCAACCAAGCAAAGGAGCAGCAAAACTAGCAATACATCTTCAGCGCAGACGATATTTTGACAAGGCTGACTTTTCAGTGTCAATGAGGTTTCCAGTTGAGATAGTGTAAGCATCACACACCCCCTCCCTCCCCCACATACATACATTGTTGCGGGGCGGTTATCAGGCCAGTATCTGTGTTATCTCCAGGGATTTCCTGCCCGACTCTGGCTATGTAGGTCAACTGTCCGACCAGACAGAGTGGCGACAACGACGTTCCTAGCAGACGACACACCTGGGTGTATGCATGTATGTATGGGAGGAGCGTGGTACTAGCAAATCACAGAATATATGTAGATGGCTTTTATAAGTATTAGCAGAAAACACACGTGGGTGTATGCATGTATGTAGGGGAGGAACTAGGTACTAGCAAATCACAGACTAGATGTAGCTGACACTTATGTGGAGTCCAGCAGAATGCGCTACATGTCGATATATAAATTAACCTGGTCCATCTTAAGTGGTATTTTAATATGTTAATATGGCCAAAAAATACCCTTTGTATGTGCATTATTAAGTCTGTGTTATTATATATATAATATATTTACACAAAGTTGTTTTTTGTGTGTTCTTTCTTATTGTTATTTAGAGAATTGCATAGGTGATATCTAAACACGGTTTATTTTAAGAAGGCATATTATTTATATATATATCTCTCTCTCTCTCTCTCTCTCTATATATATATATATATATATATATTAACCAGATCACTCTTAACTGACAGCGTAATATCTTGAGATAATAAAAATGTGTATTGAGTGTGCATTATTAAAGTTTTCCGTCCAAATGTGACCTTAGATGTTGCTAGGACGTAAAACAACAACACACAAATTAAAGTCTGTATCATTACATATAATATGTTTTCATAAAGTTGGGTGTTTCTTTTTGTGCTTTAAAAAAAAAAATTTGTAACATCTAAACGCAGTTGGTAACAATAGGACTTTGGAGTATGCGCATTACGAGGTATTTGAGAAGACATACAGCTCAACACTTTCAGATCCACACCCTATATAAGGGTATATATATATATGCTACTTGCACGAGCAGGTGCAGCTTAGAGTTGCATAACCCCACAAAAACATAATCTTTTCAAAAGGAAAACACAATCTCGATTTGAATGTACATAACCAACTTAAAATAATTGTGCACTCATTAATAATTTATTTGGGGGCTTTATCCGACAGGATTGATTAATTGTTGGATCTCAGGTTATATCAGGACGGTTTGTTGTTGGGGTTTTACATCCTCGCAACATATAAGGCCATATGAGGATGGGATCAGGACGGTATCCGATAGGAAGATCTAAACTCACTGACCTAGTTAACCTAGCAATGGCGTTTGTAACTTGGCTGAAATTGATGTTCCTGTTTCTTTGTTGTTGTTTTAGGTCCTAGCAACATCTGAGGTCATATCAGGACGGGGCTTCAATTGATATGCCTACATAACATATGTCAAACATCACAAATGCTTAGCAATTACCATGAAACTTACTCCAATGTAAAGGAGAGTGGTTTCTAATGCTCAACCTGCTATATTTATCTAAAGAGATATTACTACAATTGTCCATGATGTGCGCAACATGGGTAATTGAATGACGAGACTGTGAATCTCAGTAGATTAGGGCACCATGGCGCCGACTATATTCTATTCTTAGAACTAATAATTTTGGCCGCCGCTCGACGCGCCATCTACATGATACTCCTTGAACTTCTTATTGCGCAGTTAACTTTAATTACGCAGTTAGATTTAAATCAGATGGTTGGTGACACCTATATTCGCTTTTAGAACTAACTAAAATGGCCGCCGATTGATGCACCACCTATAGTGATTTCCAGTCAAAGCCGATGACGTGGCACTGGAGATCCTCACTTCGACCAGACTTTTCAAACCGAGAGGACGTACTTCTTACGGGCAGATTTGTCGTCCCACCCACCCAACTAATGTGATGTATCGATAGGGTTAAGTGCCTGTAATCCTTGAAATATCTAAGGTCATCTCATCATGAAAGAGTAATGTAACAAGCTAAGATAGAAAGAATTAAAATTGCCACTTTATACTACTGTCTCATTCTGTTTTCAATTCAAAGAAAACCCACATGCTGCATACAAACAAAGTAAATTAAAGTGATGCAGTTTTAGGTTGCGATTGGCTTTTTACGATATGTTTTATCATATTATTAAGTACGTTTTATTTCATTAAAGTTAAGTTTTGGAAATAAAGACAAACTAATTACAGCATGATATGTATATTTACATATCTGTTTTACCAGTGGTCCACAACTGGTTCATCAAAGTCTGTGGAATGTGCTGTCCTTTCTGTTGGAAAGTGCATATAAAAGACCCCCTTGCTACTTATTGGAAAGAGTAGCCTATGTGGCCCAGCAGGTTTCCTCCAAAGAAATATGCCAGAATGACCATATGTTTGACGTCCAATATCCGATGATAGAAACCAAATCAGCTCTAGAGGCATCGTTAAATAAAACAAGCTTTTATGTTTATACTTGATCTGTTTTGAGCATAGCAGCAGCACAGCACAGTCGAACCAAAATGCAATGAAAGTTTAATGAATGCACCAGTATCTAAGTTGGATCTCTAGCGTCAAATCTAGGTGCGTGTTTTTTTCTCTCGAAAATTCGATGCTTTCATCGGACTGTGAAGCTTTAAGAAGCTGATTTAGAATTCGGTAAATTGTTTTTGCCTTTTGTTTCTTTCCTGTTGTTGCTTTCGCGGAATTACTCCAGGGTCACTAGGACGCAGTGTCAAGTAGATGTGGTGTTGGCATCAAAGCTCGGTACAAATGATGACGGGGCCTGTGATCTTTGGATTTGCTTGGCATAAATTGGTGGTACCTTACATTGGGGAAGGGGGTGGGCGAAGCTTTGTTTTATAGAATTGAATTGAATTTGCTTCAAATCGTGTGGCCTTAGATGTTGCTAGGACGTAAAACAACAACAAACAAACAAATTAAATCGTGTGTTATAAACGCGGACACAACCAGAAGATTGTTTATTTGTTTGTTGTTGTTTTATGCCCTAGCAACATCTAAGGTCATATCAGCACGGGGTGCGGACTTGTGGTAGTGCGCAGTCATGGTGACTTTATAGTGCTGCCCAACAGGGAGATCAGGCCGTCGAGACCATGGCCCCCATATCCCACTCCGTCAGATTATCCTGATACTGAGCTAACCAGTCCTTTGGCATATCCTGGTAATGCTGAGCCCCAGGCTAGGTAGCGACAAGTACCAATTTTGTAAGTCATTGGTTTGACTCGGCCGGGATTCGAATTCAAATATTGTACGTAATTGGTTTGACTCAGCCGGGATTCGAACTTCTGATATCCCGCACATTCTATCGATTGGGCCACGGCGTCCCATTAGCTTCGTCCATGAGATCCTGATTCAGGATAAAGTGGTTCACAGATAAAGCTAGCTACCATTCTGTCACTCATCATCATGTGAGTTAAAGTGAGTTTTTCCCACCCTTCCAAGTCAGCCACAATAGACGAGATCACGGTTCCGAGTGCGCATGCGCTGAAAACGGCATTGACAGCAAAGCAAGGGCGCACAGCCATTGAGTTTGCTGATACGCATAGGGCAAAACTTCCATTTTTACTCAAAATTAATAGAAATACATAACAATTTGGCACAAACATGGATGGAAGGATGCAATATAATAATATAATGAATATGTTTAAGACACAACTATAAACTAAGCATTTTGAGCTAAGAAACATACAATTTCAGTTACTTTACAGGCTGATGTTTACATCACCATTGATTAGCCATAAGTAATTCTTGTTCTAAAAATTTAAATGCCAAATGTGTCAACAAAAACTTGTTTCAAAGAAATATATAACCAATATCTGATAAACCCTATTCATTTTCTATTTCTACATATGTCATTAACCATAGGATATAAATAAAAACATGAATAAAATAAGTAAAACTGACTCTGGCTATGGCTCTAACACTAGTCTGAGAGCCCAGATTTGTCTAAATCTGAATGCACATGGCATAAGATGTGCTGATTATATTGATGTAAATGCAATGCTGGATAAAAGATTAATATATTAATTTATTATACATATTTTTAGTTAGTGTTCTATGTTTCAAACATGAGCTGAGATGAGCTGAAACTAGCACATTTCGTAACTGCACACAGTGTATTAGCATGTGCCATGTGCTTTTCGCAGGTTTGTTCTGCTCTGACACATCCCACAATGCACCGCGCGGCTGGAACGGTGAAGTACTCTATAGTCAACCTTCACCACACTGTCAACAAGTTAGTCAGAATCTGCATTTTCTCTGCCTATCATGGATAAATCTGAATAGTCTGGTTTTCACCATTAGACAGTTAGTCGATAGACAGCCCAAGTCTACACTTTTACTGACCCAAGGGACTTTAACCTCTCACACCACATAGACGGGGTATGAAAGAAACTGGCCTTTGATGATGTTGTAAGTTATACACAGTGGTGGAAATCGAGATCGACAGAGGTGATGACCAGGCTGATGACATGGGTATGTGCTTAATCTAGTCTTAATCCCTTAATCAATACAATCCACCAAAGTCAGTCAACCTAAGCTACCAGTCCTATTGATGTAACCAGGCATTAAAGTGGGCCTATGGCCGAATGAGTTAGAGCGTCCGTCTCCCGTGTTGGTAGATGGTGGGGTCGTTGGTCGAACCCTGGTCAAGTCAAACCAATGACTTCAAATTGATACTTGTCGCTTCCCAGCCAGGCACTTGGCATTATTAGGATGGGGCAAGGAGCAGTGGAATGAGGAAGACCAATCATTCGCGATTGAAATTTCCCCTGCTTAAACAACTAATGTACCAACAAAATAAACCAAAGATCTACCACCTCTAGCCAGGCAGCAAAGTCAGCCTAATTTATTAGTCCTATTCCTATAACCATGCAGTACAGTCAGCCTAAGCTATCAGCATCAGTCCTACGCCTATAACCAGACAATTAAGGCTGCTTAATCCACCAGATGATAAAGACATCAAAGATAGCTTAATCTCCAAATTATGTACCAGGCATAACGGTTTAATTAACCAATCCTTCATCCAGAACTAGGCATTAAATTCAAAGTGATCTACCTGACACCCACCATCAACCAGGCGTTAGAGTCAGTCTAATCTAGCATTCTTCTGCAGTCACTCAGGCTAATTATACTTTGCTTTTTTTTCCCTCACCAATCAATCCACAACTTGACCTTGAATTCAATAACATTAAATTTGCCAATGTGTAAAACCATGTGTAAAATTTCAGAGTACATGTAAACCGGCTGGAAGACCAGTGCTCCGGCGCTGACACTATGCCATGCTTATGAAAAGGAAAGAGAAAAAAAGCTTCTATTTTTGACTAGCTGGAACAGCGGCGCATGGCTATAAACCAACGCGCCACTGCACACTGCACAACAAACAGCAAAGCAAGACAGCTTTGTTTCACTTGCATTTTGATACGTTGCAATTAATTGGAGAAAGAAAAATTCAGCGTGATTTGTTGGTAGAACGCGCCCATGAGACCGCCCCGCTCAAGTGGTGCGCCCTGGTGGCGTACAAAGGAAACGCACCTTGAAAGTTGCCGCCGCGCATTCTCCTACCCGTTCACACTGCACGGCTTCACACCCAGCATTCACACCTATACCGGCCTCCTGACAGGCCACGCTGTGGAGACTGCTAATGCCCGGCTTTGACAGTGCCGACTCACTCACTCAGTCAGTCTAATACCCCTGTCACACTACGACGTAAACAGCAAATGTAAGCCTGATGCAATCACGTTTCGCCATTACGTTGACATACGTTGGGTTACGTTATCATGACGTCAGAATGACATTAGACTGACGTCGAGCTACATCACGTTACATGGTGTTACGTCGGCGCGTTTCAAAGTTTTGAACCTGTTTAAAACTTTCGACGTAACTTGAATGTAAGGGTTTACGTTCGCCTATGTTCTGTACATGTTCGGTGAATGTCAATGATGTTAAACAGATGTTAAACAGACGTTAGTCAAACGCTACTCACTACGTTCAACTACGTTCCACTACGTTGACCCACATTAAACCCGGTGGAACGTCCACGCGGCGTAATTGGAACATCAGGAGAAGATCAGGAGAACATCTGGAGAATGTACGTTCAACGTATGTTCAACATTTCGCCACCGTGTCATGACGTATGTAACGTCACATAACATAGTTCTGGTGATAGAATAACGTTCATAATGTTCCGTGACCGTAATGACGTCCTCTCTCGTTGAATGATGGTATCACTACGCTTTACCGATGTTACGCTCACGTCAACTATGCTGCATCCACGTTCAACTTGTGCCCAAATTTGCATACTACGCCGAGAACTTCAACGTTCTTCACGTTCTCCCTATGCTCACGTCGTTACGTCGTAGTGTGACAGGGCCTTAAGACAGGGCACGATTCTTGTTATGGCTACCTCTTCAGTCTACGCTGGTCAAGAATTCGGCTGCGCTCCCTAATTACTCACCGCCGGTCCCCCCCCTCCCCACCTACCGGTCCCCCGGCCTGTCCCCGACGGTCCTCCACCGCCCCCACCGGTCCCCCGCCGGTCCTCCACCGATTCCCCGCCAGTCCCCCGCCGGTCCTCCACCAGTACCCCGCCGGTCCCACATCAGCCCCCCCTCCGGTCACTGCACCTGCCCCACCACCGGTCCTTCCCGCCGGTCCCCCCGCCGGTCCCCCCGCCTGTCCCCCCGCCGGTTCCCCACGTAGGCGAGTATAATGTAAAGCAGTGCTTGCAGTGGCTAGCTGTTGTTCTGCTTCTGATTATATGCCTGGTGTTTACTTTCTCCCCTCACCTCCCGAGTTTGTCAATAGCCGAGCACACGAGATGCGGAAAGGGGTGGATGTATGTACGTGTGTGGGGGTGGGTGGGTGGGTGGAGGGGGTGGTATGCGGTGGAATTACTCCCTCAACCCCCACTTCACAGCGTGTAAAGTAGCGGTGGCGTTGATTTTTTAATTTCTCCGAAGTCCTAATCTGCTGGGGCACCATGCCTCTCGACACGCGTAGTGGGCGTTATTTATATTTAGCAGGTTTAATAGATTTAAGCCCTGTTTACACGGGCGAGTTAAAACGCCTCATATAAAACGACTTGCCTAGATCGATTTACATTTGTCGTGTAAACGCGACTCTGAGGCGTTTTAGGGCTGAATCGATTCATATAAATCGGTAGATGTAAACCACCTTGCGAGGTAGTATAGATGAAGCGATCTAGCCAGTTCCCGGGCGGCGATAGTGTAAAATAGCAGTGCTCGCCGGCTACAGGCTCAGCTGTAACTATCGCTGGTGCCTGGCAGCATTAGGGACCGATTAGGCCGAAATCTATTGAATGCAATCATATTTAACAGAATTACATACTCAAATAATGAAATTTAATTAAATTAACCCTAAATTCCAAGCGATATTAACGTAGCCGCTACATTGGTGTCGTTATTCATATTGTGAATCGACGTATGTAAACTAAACAAATAGCAGTACTCGCCGGCTACAGGCTCCCCACTAAGGCTACTGGTTCCCGGCGCCGACACACTTTCAAACTCGGTCGTGTAAACGCGCCACTAAAACGCTTCATATAAATCGCTTTGTCTAGATCGTTTTACAATTCCCCGTGTAAACACGGCTTTAGTATATATTTAGTACACTTATCATATTTATACTGTACTGTTTTACACGCGAATGTTCGCCAAATGAATAGATTTAAACAAAATTAGGATGGTTGGATGGTTGTTGGAGTTTTACGTCATGCCAACATCTAACCCCAAAAAACAACATGTATATACATATATATATAGTTTGTTGTTTTACGTCCTAGCAACATCTAAGGTCATATCAGGAAGGATGGTACCAACTTGTGTCAGTACACACTCATGACAATTGTATAGTGCTGTCTCTCTGGGAGACCAGGCCGCCGGCACTATGAGTATGAACCGATTTCCCACTCAGTCACATTATCCTGATACTGAGCTAACCAGTCCTTGTCCTATCCTAATAATGCCGAGCACCCTGGTAGGTAGCGACAAGACTCAATTGTGCAAGTCATTGGTTTGACTCTACTGGGAATCGAACTCACGACTTTCCGCACGGAAAGCCTGTGTTCTACCGATTCGGCCACCGCGTCCGGTATATATATATCGAGTGAGAGAGCGAGAGAGAGAGTGAGCGAGAGTGAGCGATAATAGGGCGGGGAGTCACTAATTCCTGCTGCTTCCTCCCTTGGATCCACCCACATGTCAACAAACAGACGTGCGGTATCAACCAGCCCACCGGGCTGCGAATCGGCTTAACCACCGCTTGGACCAAGATCAGGCTCAATGTACAAATGGGATGGTAGGAGGAGAAAAAAGACACTAGAAATTCAATTCACACACCTGAAATCTGAGCTATTGCGTAGTCGTCCAGAAATAAAAAGGCAAACAAACAAGTATCCACATCAGATGGTCACCACACACATGCAGTTAAACACAGCCCACAGTTCCCACTAGAACTAGTAGTCCCTCTGTCCGTCTAATGTAGAGTGATCTGTGTTACTTAGAGTAGGAATGTAGGAATGGTAACCTTTTGGGGCATATCGGTCACTATTAAAGTTGTATATGTACGTCTGCACGTGTCTGTGTACACATCTGCATGCACAAACTGTCTGCATGCATGTATGCATGCATGTCTGTTCGCATGTATGTATGCATATATGTACACATGTATGTACACATGTGTGTGCACATGTCTGTGCACATGTATGTACACATATATATGTACATGTATGTACACATGTTTGTACACATGTATGTGCACATGTCTGTACACGTGTATGTACACATGTATGTACACATGTATGTACACATGTATGTGCACATGTCTGTACACATGTATGTACACATGTATGTGCACATGTATGTACACATGTATGTACACATGTATGTGCACATTTATGTACACATGTATGTACACATGTATGTGTACACGTCTGTACACATGTATGTACACATGTATGTACATATGTATGTGCACATGTCTGTACACATGTATGTAGACATGCGTGCACATGTATGTACACATGTATGTGTACATGTCTGTACACATGTTTGTACACATGCATGTGCACATGTATGTACACATGTATGTACACATGTATGTATACATGTATGTACACATGTATGTACACATGTATGTACACATGTATGTACACATGTATGTACATGTCTGCACACATATGTACACATGTTTGTATGCATGTGTGTAGACATGTATCTACACATGAATGCACATAGGTCTGTACACATGTATGTACACATGTATGTACACATGTATGCGCACATGTATGTACAAATGTATGTACAAATGTATGTACACATGTATATACACACATGTGTATGCACATATTTGTGCACATGAATATACACGTGTCTGTATACATGTGTGTGCACATATCTAAGCACATGTCTATGCACGTATCTATGTACATGTCCATACACATGTCTATACAACATGATATACACATGTCTATACAACATGTCTATACACATGTCTGTACACATGTCTGTACACATTTCTGTACACACATCTATACATGTTTTTATATGTTTATATATCTGTGTATATCTTTCTCTATATTTTTCTATATGCGTGTCTATTTGCATATATTTTAAATATATAAGCTGTATGAATACAATGCATCCAACTGTACACATATGTTTGTTTGTTAAAGTGGCTACTTTAAATGGATGGAGTAATGAGTTCACTCCTTCCCACACACGCCCACCCCGCCCTACCCCTCCGCACCCCCACACCTCATTCAAGCATTCTCTATACACATCCTTCAAACACCCCACTCCCACTTCCACACTCCCACATCCACACCCACCCCTGCACCCACATCTACTTCCACATCCACATCAACCCCCTCACACACCTACATCCACCCACAACCACACCCGCCCCCGCACCCACATCTACTTCCACATCCACATCAACCCCCTCACACACCTACATCCACCCACAACCACACCCGCCCCCGCACCCACATCTACACCTATTCCCACTCCCACATCCACATCCACACCCACACGCACCCCCGCACCCACATCTACTCCCACTTCCACATCCACATCAACCCTCTCACCCACACCTACATCCACTCACAACCACACCCGCCCCCGCCCCCACATCTACACCTATTCCCACTCCCACATCCACATTCACACCCCGCACCCACACCTACATCAACCCCACACCCACCCCGCACCCCCACACAGACCTACACACACCATTCACAAACCATTCACCCTGCCCATCCCCTCACCCACACCCACATCCACACCCACACACTCCCACTCACACTGAACACAGTCCGAAGGCTATTCACTGCCGACTGATCCATATTCATGACGAGGCTGGGCGCGTCTGTAGAGGAGGCCTTGGGTCAGAGAGTATTAAAACCGCACTGCTCTGGTCGCTGGTTTGCGGCAGGTGAAGGCCATTCATCACAGGGGGATCAGGTCCCAGACTAGTTAAGTAGGTTGGGTGGTTGATTGTTAGAGTTTTATGTCCTGGCAACATCTAAGGTCATATCAAGACGCGTACAATGCGCACTCATGGCGACTTTATAGTGCTGCTGGGACACCAGGTCACCAGCACCATGACCTGATATTCCACTCAGTCACATTATCCTGATATTGAGCCAACCAGTCCTTGCAGTATCATAATAATGCCGAGTGCCATGGCGAGGAAGCGTCAAGTATTCATTTGTTTAAGTCATTGGTTTGACTCGAACCGAACTCCCGACCATCCGCACGCGAGGCCCGCGCTCTACCGATTAGGCCACCGCGCCCGGTGACAGGTGAAGGTCATTCATCATACGGGGGGGAGGGGTGATCAGGTCCCAGACTAGCTAACAACCTGAACCAAAAGGAAAGCCTGCCAATATGGTTCGGAAATGGACTATTGGTTTGGTTGGTTATTGTTGTTTTACGTCTTAATAACATCTAAGCTTATAAGTTATAGCAAGACGGTGGTCTATTGGTTGTTTTTTGTTACTTCATAGCAACATTACATGTCACTATTTATATTCTTGATTGATTGATTCATTGATTGAGTGGTGATGGCTTAATGCTGTGTCAGCACGAATGGCTATATTCCTGGCGAAAGATTACTAAAATTCCATAGTCGTCTCATCAAACAAAAAGGATGTGTCCATCACTTGTATATGCTCAAATGTGCATACAATTCTGAAATGGTCAAATTTGTATCAAATGATAGCGCAATTGATTGCATGAGTGACTAATTGATTTATTGCTTAGCAAAATGTATCTCAGTCACAACGTTGAAATAGTTAAATTTGCGTAAAGTGACAGCAAAATCGACCTCACAAGAAATAGTATAATTCTATGGTGTACCCCTAAACTAAAAGTCTGGTTATTTTATTGCCTTTCTTTCACGTCATGCAAAATACAGCTAGTTACACTCCCTAACTATTGTCGCCAGTAATACCCATTGAAATGGGATCTAAGTGACTCACTGTGCCTTAATGCCGGCAGCACCGAATTGGAGCCTCATTGAGAATCAGGCGTAGGTTCTGATACTAAAAAGGCAGCCAGCTAATAACGCAAACTGAGCCCTGGGTACTGGAGGAACTTAATACCTCATTCATCTTGCTGACTCCTTCACTCAGCTAATACTGACATGACACTTAAGTTCAGACAAATGAAGTTAAGGATGGATTGCACCATCATCAGATAAGCTGCATTTCTAAATATAGCACCTACTACCAGCAGTAAATGCGAATTATCCCCAGCGTGCCTGAGCAACACGATCTGACATTTGAACAGTGAGGCCAACTCTAAGAACCCGGTTAGAGTTGTTTTTTTTAAAGAATATGTCGGCGTTCATTCACTGCATAATTGGAAGGTTGGTTGGTTGGTTGTTGGAATTTTACGTCCTGGCAACATTTATGGTCATATCAGGATGGGTACCAACTTGTGACAGTGCACACTCATGGCGACTTTATAGTGCAGTGCTGCCCCACTGGGAGACCAGGCCGCCGGCACCATGATCTGATATCTCACTCAGTTATATTTTCCTGACACCGAGCTAACCAGTTTTGCCCTATTCTATTAATGCTGAGCGCCAGGCTAGGAAGTGACAAGTATCAATGTTGTAAGTCATTGGTTTGACTCGACCGGGATTCGAACTCCCGATCTCCTGTGTGGGAGGCCTGCACTCTACCGATTCGGGCACCACGTCCGGTCCAAATGGGATGGCCAACAGATAGAAGAACAAAATTGGAAGGTTACTGGTTGGTTCGCTTTGTGGACATTAAAGGCTATCTGCACCAGTTGTGACTTGCAATTGCCACGACGTAGGCAATGCCCAAATATGGGCAGTATCGCTGTCTCTCTACCCTACTCGCTGCCATTAAGTCAAAGTTACCAACACTAGGCACATTCTCACCCAGTTGACCCAAAAAGATTGTTTTATTTAACGACACATCTAGAGCACATTGACATCCAATAGCCGATGATAAAAATCAAACATATGGTCATTCTGACATATTTCTTTGGAGGAAACCTGCTGCCGCCACTCTTCCGATAAGCAGCAAGGGAACTTTCATATGCACTTTCCCACAGACAGGATAGCACATACCACAGCCTTTGATGAACCAGTTGGAACAGAAAATAGCCCAAACTGGGTCCACTGAGCAGGACTGATCAGATGACCCACACCTTCACATGTGGACACCCTACTTCCTGAGCTACATCCCGCTCCCCCACCCACTTGACCGAGTCTTTACCCACGTGACCCAGTCTTTACACACCTCACCCACCAGTCTTTATCCATGTGAAATCCAATAAAAACTACCCTGCTTTACTCTCTCTCTCTATAGATATTTTCATTGTTTTTAAATATATAGTTCCTATCCTTATAGTCAAACATGTTTTTGATACTACTAAAACTATGCTGTAGTAAGTTTGTAGTTGTTTTACGTCCTAGCAACATCTAAGGTCATATCAGGATGGGTACTGACTTGTGACAGTATGCACTCATGGCGATATAGTGCTGCCCCACTGGGAAATCAGGCCGCCGGCACCATGACCCGATAACCCACTCAGTCACATTATCCTGACACTGAGCTAACCAGTCCTTGCCCTATCCTAATAATGCCGAGCACCAGGCTAGGAAGCAACAAGTATCAATTTTTAAGTCATTGGTTTGACTTGACCGAGGACCGAACTCGCGAACTCGTGATCTTCCGCACATGAGGCCTGTGCTCTACCGATTCGGCCACCGTGCCCAGTATATGCTGTAGTACGAGGGCCCTGGGGTAAGCCTAATCTAAACTGTATCACTTGGCTGTGTTGATGAGTTGGTGAGTGAACGAGTGAGTGATAACCTAATTACTGCTCCTCCATAAAACCTAAACTAGGTTACTAGGATGAGCGAAGGTTAGTACTATACACCACTTCTGGGAGAACGCGGAACTACTGGCAAAGGCCATGTACCACCAGATGTAGAATTGTGCCAATTTAATGTCACTTTAATGAAATGGAACGGTGGCAAATGCAGTCAACCGGAACTCAGCACATGAGACTAATTATGCCCACTTGGAAGCAGACCTAACCAGATTCCAGGACACTCATACCCCCCCCCCCCTTTTTCTCTCACTCTCTCTCGCTCTCTCGCGCTCTCTCCAAACCCGTCCTGGGAACTATGGCTTGATTTCTTTAGGAACTATGCTGCCATCCTAGCGGTATCTATTTACAGAAGGAACTTGCATCTCATCAAGAATGTCTACATTCTTGTTACCATGGACGGGGTCTTCGAGAATTTTGTTTCACTTGCCAAAAAAGCAAAATCACACATGCAAAGTTTTGCCAAAGCTGTGCTCTTTCTGGTCAGTTGAAGCCATCAAGGAGTTCACACAAACAAGTTTGTTTTCTTGGCTATGGCTTGTTGTTAAGTTTTGCTTAACTGGCCTTTAAGTCCCTAAGCACAAACATGATCCACTGCTACTCACCGCCATTTCACGTTTTCATGCACACCAAATTTTTAAAATCACCAACAACAACAAAACAAAGGACAAACGATAGCAATATTGTCCATTCGTTGCTTACGCAAACAATTCATAAACTGTTTTCAGTGAAACTTCAACATTTCAGCTTAACATGACTCACAGACAAACCATTGGAGGTGCTTTTTGTTGTTGTTACATAATGTTCGTGTATCAGGCCGGTGTTTTTATTATGTAGCAGGCTCCAATCTTGTGATGATCAGCTCCATCTAGCGGCATGGCCCGACCTGTGGTGGGCGGGTCCCCTAACCTAACCACAAATAGACATAGCCAACAATAACGGCGGGCCTGCCATATTCCACCGGGTCCCCGGGCCCTGGCTGCTGTGGCGCCGCAAGATTAAAACTAAAAATCCAGGTGATACATGAATTAAATTTATTTAAAAAGCAAAGCCGCTTAATATAATCGGAGAAAAATAGTTGGAGAAATGCAGTGCGTGGAGTGAGGAGGAAAAGAATGCGTGGGCGAGGAGTGAAGGAGAAGGTGATGGAGGAGTAAGAGAAGGGAAAGGAGAAGAAAACGAAGCAAGAAGGGAAGTAAGAAGGGAAGCAAGAAGGGAAGCAAGAAGGGAAGGAAGCAGGGAAGCAAGAAGGGAAGCAAGAAGGGGAGCAAGAAGGGAAGCAAGAAGGGAAGCAAGAAGGGAAGCAAGAAGGGAAGCAAGAAGGGAAGCAAGAAGGGAAGGAAGCAGGGAAGCAAGAAGGGAAGCAAGAAGGGAAGGAAGCAGGGAAGCAAGAAGGGAAGCAAGAAGGGGAGCAAGAAGGGAAGCAAGAAGGGAAGCAAGAAGGGAAGCAAGAAGGGAAGCAAGAAGGGAAGCAAGAAGGGGAGCAAGCAGGGAAGCAAGAAGGGTAGCAAGAAGGGGAACAAGAAGGGAAGCAAGAAGGGAAGCAAGAAGGGGAGCAAGAAGGGAAGCAAGCAGGGAAGCAAGAAGGGTAGCAAGAAGGGGAGCAAGAAGGGAAGCAAGAAGGGAAGCAAGAAGGGGAGCAAGAAGGGAAGGAAGCAGGGAAGCAAGAAGGGAAGCAAGAAGGGAAGCAAGAAGGGCAGCAAGAAGGGAAGCAAGAAGGAAAACAAGAAAGGAAGCAATAAGGGACGCAAGAAAGCAAGCAAGAAAGCAAGCAAGAAGGGAAGCAAGAAGGGAAGCAAGAAGGGAAGCAAGAAGGGAAGCAAGAAGGGAAGCAAGAATGGAAGCAAGAAACGAAGCAAGAAGGGAAGTAAGAAGGGAAGCAAAAAGGGAAGCAACAAGGGAAGCAAGAAGGGTAGCAAGAAGGGAAGCAAGAAACGAAGCAAGAAGGGAAGTAAGAAGGGAAGCAAGAAGGGAAGCAAAAAGGGAAGGAAGAAGGGAAGCAAGAAGGGAAGCAAGAAGGGAAGCAAGAAGGGAAGCAAGAATGGAAGCATGAAACGAAGCAAGAAGGGAAGCAAGAAGGGTAGCAAGAAGGGAAGCAAGAAACGAAGCAAGAAGGGAAGTAAGAAGGGAAGCAAGAAGGGAAGCAAAAAGGGAAGGAAGAAGGGAAGGAAGAAGGGAAGCAAGAAGGGAAGCAAGAATGGAAGCATGAAACGAAGCAAGAAGGGAAGTAAGAAGGGAAGCAAGAAGGGAAGCAAAAAGGGAAGCAAGAAGGGTAGCAAGAAGGGAAGCAAGAAGGGAAGCAAGAAACGAAGCAAGAAGGGAAGTAAGAAGGGAAGCAAGAAGGGAAGCAAAAAGGGAAGGAAGCATGGAAGCCTGAAGGGAAAGAAGCAGGGAAGCAAGAAGGGAAGCAAGAAGGGAAGCAAGAAGGGCACCATGAAGGGCACCACGAAGAGAAGCAAGAAGGGCACCACGAAGGGAAGCAAGAAAGGAAGCAAGAAGGGAAGCAAGAATGGTAGTAAGAAAGGAAGCGAGAAAGGTAGCAATAAAGGAAGCAAGAAGGGAAGCAAGCAGGGAAGCAAGAAGTGGAGGAAGCAGGGAAACAAGAAGAGAAGCAAGAAGGGAAGGAAGCAGGGAAGCAAGAAGGGAAGCAAGAAGGGAAGCAAGATGGGAAGCAAGAAAGGAATCAAGAAGGCAATCAAGAAAGAAGGAAAACTAAAGAGAAGGAACATGTGCTGGCGGGAGAGGAAAAATTGTGAAGAAGAAGAAGTAGCAAAGAAACATACATATATCTTATATTGCATACTTAAGGTAAAAATATATATTAGAGAAACTGACACCACATTGATGTATAGCTATGCTATAGACCAATATGGTATATATGTAGGCTATCGCACATTACCTCAAAATCAGGGTATTTACGAGAAGTCTAAACCGTATCACTTCAAATGTATGGTAAGACTACATATGAGGTATATGTACATCAATGTTATATAATTTCATATATCACATTGTATGTCTATACAAGCTCCATATAAAGCGCTATATATAGATATAATGTGATATATGGAACATATATATATGTGTTTTATATGGAATATATATGAGCCTGTCTCAAAAGGTGATAACTCTTCTTTTTTTTGTCCATTGTAACAATTGACACAAAACAGCACAGAAACGGTTATACTGAAAACACAAGGACATTTGCTTCAAATCAGTATGTATTCTATTGGGATTATGAAACACCATGTAAAAAACAAATCAGTTTATCCTGAGCAAATGCATAAGCAGATAGTATGTTGATCATTACAATGGACAAAGTTTTGTCCCATATTGCTGAGCACCTTTTGAGACAGTCTCATATACACATATGTGATATATGGAATTATATGTGTATATATATTCCACATAAAACATTATATATATATATAGATATCTGATATATTCCATATATCACATTATATATCTGCGCGTGTCAGGCCCAGCAGCGTATGGATTACAGCTCCAGTTGCTCCCTACATGATGTAGATCTAACAGCTCACCCAACATCTTCAGCCACAATCCCGGAAGCTGCTGTCATCCTCACCCCTGGCCGCCAACACCGCCATAATGAGCGCATGCGCACTGACCGCCACGCACCGGGGCTTGGCTTGAGACTTAGGGTGAACTTAGACGGGCTGACCGGAGCCTCTCCTGCCTAACGCCGGGTATTACAGCGTAATGCCGTGCTTTAACCGGCTCGGCCGCCCACACAATCTAAGCCCGACCGCAATCCTCGCCCCACATATTTAAATATTATGTACATGTGTATGTATGTACATGGATTGACCTGATTTATTGCCGTACAATACAACACAGATTATACCACAGTCACACTACTGCTCATGGCCGCTCGTGACCGCTCATGGCCGCTTGCGACCGCATGCTACCACTCGTGACCGCTTGCACCTGCTTTTGCCTGCTTGCGCCTGCTTGCAACTGCTTGCGACCACTTGCGACTGCTTGCGACCACAACAAAATGTTGGTCGCAAAGAGTTTGCAAGCGGTCGTAAAGTGGTCACAAAATGATCCTGAGTGGTCGCCGACCTCATTCAGACCATATTGGTCGCAAGGATGTTGCAGCTACTGCACTAAAATCCTCCTTGTGATGAAAATGGTCACAGGGATGTCAGCGACGATTGCTTTGGTCGCAAGGAAGTTGCCGGTGACTGGGTTCTTTTGTCCAAAGTGCTCTCAAAGTAGTCGCAAGCAGTCACAAGCCATAGTGTGACCAGGGCTTTCCTCTCCACCAACATGTGTAGCCAAAAGGATTGTTCAAGTGTCATAATTGTGTCGCGTTTTTCAAGTTACTGTATTTGGTGGAATTGCCAAATGAGTTGAGCGTCCGTCTCCTGTTTTGGTAGATTGGTTTGATTTGACCAGGGTTTGAACCTGTGGCTTTAAATCCAATAATGGCATTAAAAATTGTACTTGTCGCTTCCTAGCCAGGTGTGTGGCATTATTAGGATAGGGCAAGGAGTGATTGGCTCAATGTCAGGATAATGTGATTGAGTTGGATATCAGGTCATGGTGCTGGCAGCCGTGTCTCCCAGTGGGGCTATACCCATCCTGACATGACAGTCTTGTGACAGTGCGCCCTCGCGACTTTATTTATAGTGCTGCCCACTGAGAGACCAGGCCGCGCCGAGCACCAGGACGCCGATATCCTACTCAGTCACAATATCCTGATACTGACTAAAATAACTTGCAGATCGCCTTTTGTGGGTTAGAACCATCACCCACAGCTGAAATGCGGCATCGACTACTGTCCTTTTTTTATGTGTGTGATACGGCATGGGGAGTACCTTTCTCCAATGAACCAATACAAATATAAAATATATAATATATATATATAAAAAAGATTATGAGCAAAAAGAGGCAGAAAGAAAGACACCAGAGGGAAAGACAACAGCCCATCTCTGTGCATTAACTGGTGATGTGTATGTATGGTGAGGAGGGGGAATGGGAGGAGTGGGGGGAAGGGTGGAGGAGGGAGGAGGGAGAAGGAGGGATGAGGTAGGGGGGAGATGGCCTAGGTGGATGGCTTTCCGCGCGACTTTTAAAGTTTTATTTCTCCCACTGCTTCCATAATGTATCGCTAAGACACAGCAGGGTGCGCGCGCATTCCTCGCCGGGCGGAGCTAAGCCGAGCCCGGTGTCCCTCCACGGGGCGGCGGCCTTGTGGGTGCGGTGGGATGTGGGCTGTGGGAGTGGGGGGTGGGTGTATATGCATGTTGTCCGCATGCACAGGTTTGCGCCCGCCATGTTGGCATACCTGACTTAATGAGTGTATACAGGCCGGTAGCGCCCCCTGGTGTCCTCTAACAGAACCCTCCTACCCACCCACCTCCCAACACCCACACCCACAACTATACACACACATCCCCTATTTTTCCTCAACCCACCACCTCACCTTCCTCCGCCATACAACACATACACACTCTCTTCCCTACCTTCACACTCTCTTCCCCACCTTCACAATCTCTTCTCCACATTCACAATCTCTTCCCCACTCTAACAACAACAAAACCCTACAAAACCACCGCACACAAAATGACAACATAGCAATGATAAGTCGAAAATCAAGAACAGTGAAAAACAATACCAAAGAAAAACAACAACAAAAACAACAATAACAAAGAGTCAGAATAAGCCAACACTGTATAAAGTGATAAGAAAAACAGCTAACAACTAAATAAAATCAAAGGGGTGAGCTGAGGTTGACCTTCTGTTGGGAACCATTGGGAAGGATGCACTGATCTCATTGGTAGGTAAGCAGGATTTGGTGTGTTCCTTCTTTCCTTTGCATTCAGGATTTCCTTGGAATTCTTTTTTCTTGTCACCTTTGGACTTTTCATTTTATGAATACATGGGATTACAGTTTTTCTCCCATTCTCAAAATGTTTTTCATTTCAAGGGACACAAACTTGACATGTTGCATCTTCTTAACGTCTCCACTCCACCATTTTAGAACATCATAATGACATTACATCATGACATCAGGGTTGTGTTGTATAGATTTATGAATTATCATTGCATGACGGGAATAATTAAGTCACTCCTTAAATAATACATAATACATATATTAGTACTTTTTCCCTTTTCTACAAATTCTCCTGTTTCCTTCTTTCTCGATTGAGAGAGAGAGAGAGAACGAGAGAAAGAGAGAAAGGGGATAAAGGAAAAGAAGTGACAAAAGTAAGCTGATACTGCACCAAAACTGAACATAGTGTTTAGTATTCCAGCAGATGGTCCTGCTTCTGCTAACTTCTGCTAACTTATGTCACTCTTATCACCAAATGGAATTCAGACCCAGAGCAATTTTCGAACCTAAGACACTCATTTAAATGTTATTCTACATATATAAATTAGATACCAGTGCACTTACTGAGGATGTGATGCTGTGTAGAAGGTAATGCTATTTAATTCAATTTAACCTAACATGTTACTACTGAAGCCCTTGATGTTGGCGTTCTCGTCAAGACCAATGTTATGGTGCTGTCACATTACGACGTTTCTCGCCAACACGCATCGACATGTGTCATTTATTGGTGAAAATTCGGGAAACGTCAGAAAGCATTAGGCGCGCATGAGGCGCGCATTGGTATTCATTGATGGACGGTGACAGTCGGTGGCACGCGTCATCGGATTGGCGAAGTTTTGTGCTTGCACAAAACTTTCGACGACTGACAATGTGCAATAACACGCAGGTGCCAATATTATGGCTACGTTAGGAGCACGTGGAGATCGCTGGAATAACGTTATGCGAACGCTAGGCAGACACGATGCGCGCATGAGGGTTGTTCCCACATATTGCACCAAAACTGTTGCTTTGTTGTTTTACATCCTAGCTACATCTAAGGTCATATCAGGACGGTGTGCCAAACTTTTACCACAATATCGGCCATACGCTACCAATACGTTGCGCTGACGCCGAAAAGTTTGACGTATCTCGACGATTAAAAGTGATTTTGCGTGTTGGCGGCACGCTGGTGAGATACGTCATAGTGTGACACTGACAGGGCTATTACATGTTTGCATAAAAATTAATATATCTAGAAAGTTAGCCGTTTAAAATTAAAGTTACTTAAAATTAAAGCAGGTTAGATTATAACGATCAATTTAATCTATTCATATAAAATAAATGACAGAAACTCAAAACTATTGGACTGTGCAACTCTAAGTTTAATATTGTGAGTTCTGTATGGTGGATTAACCTAGTTTCGGATCTGTTCCTCATACACAAGGCACAGTGCGCATGCGTTCATTGATTATTAATAAGGATTCCTTATAGGACAAGTGTAAAAAGAAACACCAATATCGGCATGCATTCGCGATAAGGGACATGATCTTTTTTATGGAATACAGTTTTATTAATGATCAATGCGTGCAAGCGCACTGTGCCCCTGAGTGGTGATGTGTGTGTGTGTTGTGGAGAAAAATGTTTGTTTTATTTAACGATGCCTCTAGAGCACAGTGATTTTTATCATCGGCAATTGGACGTCAAACATATGGTCATTCTGACATATTTCTTTGGAGGAAACCTGCTGCCGCCACATAGGCTATTCTTCCCAATAAGCAGCAAGGGGTCTTTTATATGCACTTTCACACAGACAGGACAGGACATACCACAGCCTTTGATGAACCAGTTGTGGACCTCTGGTTGGAACGGAAAATAGACCAAGCTGCAAATTGGTTCAGTGAACAGGATTGATCGGATGAGGTGGACACTGTACCGCCTGAGCTACGTCCCACTCTGTTATGTTGCAGAGAGTACACACGTGTGTGACTGCGTAATAAAACATGACAGTGCCGAGACGAGGGGAAAACATAGATGCAAAACACATACAGGGTGCAGGTGTGCGATATGCAAATGGCACAGGGATCCGTGCGGTATACATTTAAATGAAGATCCGGATGGGTTGGGCTGTGTGCGCTCTGTGCGGTGTGGGGGGTGTAGGGTGTGAAATGTGTGTGGTCGGTTTCACACCTCGGTGTTGTCTCTCTGCCTCTCTCCGCCACCCTGACCCCCACCCCCACAACACCACCACCCCACACCACCCTAACATTGGCCCTCCACACACACAGACATCTACACCATATATCACATCTCTACTCACACACTCACAAACCCGTACACACACCGCCAACAATCATGCATGCATGCCCATACACAACCAACACTCATGTTCATTTTCATGTGATTACTTATGCATGTACTCATACTAATGTTGGATGTCGCTAGGACGTAAAACCCCAATCACCGAGTCCCATCACCAACTTATCAAAAGCTGTCCCATTCAGATAAGGTGGCACAATATCCCTACTCAGTCAGGATATTGTGATAACTATCGTGATACAGCGGGTCAGTCAGGTGACAAGCGCCATTTTGTCAGGTCTCTCTTCACTCGGTCCGGGATACGTACATAAAGGTACCGGTTTGTTTGTTGTTGTTTTACGTCCTAGCAACATCTATGGTCATATCAGGATGGGTACCGACTTGTGACAGTGCGCACTCATGGCGACTTTATAGTGCTGCCCCACTGGGAAACCAGGCCGCCAGCACCATGACCTGGTATCCCACATTATCCTGACACTGAGCCAACCAGTCCTTGCCCGTCCTAATAATGCTGAGCACCTGACTAGGAAGTGACAAGTATAAATTGTTAAGTCATTGGTTTGACTCGACCAGGGTTCGAACCCACGACCCCACGATCTACCAGCACGGGAGACGGACGCTCTAACTCATTCGGCCATCCCGTCTGGTAAAAAGGTACAGGGGTTTATGTATGTGTAGCATCGGTTTGGTTTGGTTGTTGGAGTTTTACTTCCTGGCAACATCAAAGGTCATATCAGGACTGGTACTGACTTATGACAGTGCACACTCATGGTGACTTTATAGTGATGCCTCACTGGGAAATCATGCCACCAGCACCATGACCCGACATCCCAGCCAGTCACATTATCCTGACACTGAGCTCACCAGTCCTTGCCCGGTCCTATTAATGTCGAGTGCCAAGCTAGGAAGCAACAAGTATAAGTTTTGTAAGTCATTGGTTTGACTCGACCAGAAATAGAACTCCCAATCTCCCGCACGGGAGGCCTGCGCTCTACCGATTCGGCCACTGCGCCTGGTATGTCTAGATTTGTGAACTACTGCAAGTGCAGTTCACCTCCACCTTCGCATGGCCTGGGACCAGACTAATGGTTGTGTGACACTAACTTTGTTATCTTGGAAGTGTCATCAAAGATCCTCCTGCATAGTTAGTAGAATCTTTGGTGACATTTTCCTGTATTCCCACAAACCCACAACCCACAAACTCCCCCGGGTGCCTGGGAGTAGAGGGGGGGGGGTGAGTAGGAAAATGGGGGGTGAGGGGTGAGCGGAGGGGGAGGACGGGGAGGAGGGGGGAGGGGAGGAGGAGAAGGTAGGAGGAGGAGGGGGAAGAGGAGGAGGAAGAGGAGGGGGAGGAGGGGGCGTTGGATGCGGAGAATGCGGAGGAAGGGAGGAGGAGGGGAGGAGAGGATGGGGAGGGGGAGCGGTGGGGCAGGAGGGGGAGGGGCGGTAGAGCGGTAGGAGTGGCCGTAATGGCCCTGTCACACTACAACGTTTCTCTCCAACGCGTGTCGACGTGTGTCACTTTTTGCCGAGACGTCGGGAAGCGTTACGCATGCGTTAGGTGCGCGTCGGTACACGTCGGTACACCTTGATGGACGTCGACGGTCAGCGAGAAATGGCGGCGCGCGTAGTTGGTCGCTCAATGTTTTAAGCATGTCAAAAAACCGCGACGACCCACAACGCGCGTCAACGCGTGGGTTCCAATATTATGGCGACGTCAGAAGGACGTCGACAGCGCTGGAATAATGTTATGCGAATGCTAGGCAGTCGCCACGCGCGTGAGGGTCGTCTCCACACATTGTGCCAAATGGTTGCTTTGTTGTTTTACGTCCTACCAACATCTAAGGTCATATGAGCACGTCACGCCAAACTTTTCTTTTTTTTTTCCTCACTCGTCGACTCACGTTGGCCACGCGTGAATAACGCGCTGCGCTCACACCGATCTTTTTCCCCAAACCTCCGAAAAGTTGGTCGTGTCTCGACGCGTAGAAGATATTTTGCGTGCTGACGACGCGCCGGCGAGAAGCGTCGTAGTGTGACAGGGCCATAAGGGGCGGCGGACGGGCGGGGTGTGTGTGTGTGTGGGGGGGGGGGGGATCCCGGTGGCAGAAAGTGCATCCCGGTATACACATACAGGCCTCCATCGGGCGTTCTGGTCAGGTGTGCAGTGTTTACCGGATACACCTCCCCGAGCCCCGGGGTGCAGCTCGGGGGCCAGCGGGGTCACTGCCGGGGTGTGAAGGCCCCGCCAGGCTGCGCTGACCCCGCTCCTCGTTGAGACCCCCGCCTTCCCACCTCCCCCCCCCCATACCCAAGTGGACACTGTGCACACCAACCGGGTTTCCCCTCCAGCCTCACCTGAGTACAATATCCAACGGGCAATGTCCGACTGAGAGGCAGCAGTGTAGGAAACTTTTTTTTCATTTTTTTTTGTAAACTTGTTTTATTCATCTGAATACAGTCTTTTTTTCAGCACCGAGGCACTGGTCTTCCGACCATGCTTAAACTTTGGGTCATTTACACTATTTACTTACAAGAACAATTTAAATATAATAACATGTCGTTATTACATTCAGTTAGTTAAGAGTTTGTGGTATATTTGGCTAGCGTATGCATTCACTGTGCATTTGATAATTTTTTAATGTAGGTGGTGTTTTAGTTAGTTTTCTAGGCAGGGTTATGTCGGTAGTGGACAGTGACTGGCGGGTGGTGGCGGGGGGGGGGGCGGGCAGGGGAGGTGGTGGGAGTTAAGCTAAGATTCCTTCTACGCGGTATGCGGTATGCGGCATGCGGTATGCGGTATGTGAATGAGAGGATTCCTTCTATGTGGTATGCGGCATGCGGCATGCGGCACACGACTGGCTATATTTAAAAAATAAAAATAAACAAGTATACTCCATGCTGCACTCTATATGGCCTAATATGGCATTTATATCTATGTACCTCTTGGTACGTCACATGGGGGTTCCTACCTTTATAATTACCAAATTATAGATAAGTATTCATATTTCTGTGGCTATGGTAGCATTTTTACGAACCCATAACCCCACCACCACCATATGTTTCCCGTCTGCACCCTTGTGTGTGACCGTTCCGTAATGCTCAGTCGCCTCTCCTCGTCTAAAACTAATGGACAAGTGTGACTGATGTTTCTATTCACATACCGCATGCCGCATGCCGCATGCCACACCGATCGCTACAGGGACCGATCGAGTTGCCGCATTCGCATTCGCATACTGTGTGTAAGGGATGTAGCCCATTGACTTCAAGGCGTTTCGATTTTTTGCCGCATTCGCATTCACATACCACATACCGCGTGTAAGGAATCTTAGCTTTAGGCCGTGGTTCTCCTTTGTCTAACCTGTGAATCGCCTCAACGGTGGCTATAATATACCACACTGAGTCGGTGATCCGCGCCCATGCCGGCCAGATCCACCCGTTGACCAAACATCTGAATATGTCATACAGATTAAGGGCTATAAGCTCCCCCTGGTGGCTGGCTCGGTGGCAAGGCTGGTGGTACCACCCCCCCCCCCTCACCTCCTCACCTCCCCAACCCCCTACATCGCGCGCACACGCGGCACACAAACATACAACCACACATACCACACACATACTGCTCCTCACCTACCCATGACATGACCAGGATGCTCCACCTTGTCGAGGTCAGAGGTCATGACCCGGATCACTTTGCGGATACCGCTTAAGGTCATTCAGATCGGGAATAAGAACGAGGCTTTCTCTCCCTCCCTCTTTCTCTTTCTTTCTCTCTCCCTCTTTCTCTCTCTCCCTCTTTCTCTCTCTCTCTCTCTTTCTCTCTGTCTGTCTCTCTGAGTGTACAATTAGCGGAGAGGAAGGGTGGAGGCGAATTTAGAGAGAATGCGTGTTCGGATGGAGATTTGCGGGCAGTGAAAGAGGGGAAGGGGGGGGGGGGGGTATGGGGGAGAGTGGGGTTAGCGTGAGAAAGGGGGGGGGGGGCAGGGGAAAGGAGGCAGAAGAGAAACAGTGATAGGTGTGAGTGTCACCGGGAGAAGGTGGGGAGAAGGGGAGGACGGCGGGGCGGGTAGGGAAGAGGAAAAGAAGACGGAATTGGAGAAGGGAGATGGGGAAGGAAGGAGAAGGGGAAGGGGGGAGCGAAGGGAGGGGAGCGAAGGATGGGGAAGAAGGGAGGGGGCTGAGAGGGAGGGGGAGAGATGGGAGGGGGGGGGGACAAGGAAAGGGACAGGGGAGAAGAGGGGAAGGAGTTAGGAAGGAGATGGGGAGAAGGAGGGGAGGAGGAGAAGGGGAGGAAATGGAGAAATGCGATTAAGGAGGGTAAGACTAAGAGGGGATGGTCGGGAGGGAGAAGTGGGAGTGGGGCTAGGGGTGGGAGTGAAAAGGGGAAAGAAGTAGTTGTATATGGGTGGATGAAGGGAGGAGAGGGGTTGATGAGGAGGGTGTTTGCTTGAGAGCGAGGGGAAGAGGGGAGATGGGAGAGAGTGTGTGCGTGGGTGGGTGGATGGATGGGTGGGGTGGGGGTGGGGGTAATGTGGACGGATCGGCGGGCACGGGCCCACAGAGAGCGGTGTGTGCCCCGGGAACCCCGGGTTTGCGACGGGTAAAATCCACTGAATTAATGACTAATCACCGGGACGAGAACAGTGGGGGTATTCATAGACGCCGGCCACCTCCCCAAAAGGGACCCGCCGTGTTCTGTGGGGGGAAGAGTGTGTGTATGTGTGTATATGTGTGCATAATATATATATATATATATATATATATATGAGGAGGGTGGGAGGGGGTGTTGACAGCAGTTTGTCGACTGTACTTGAAATGCTACGGTGTGAATATTTATACTCTTATCGAACTTATATAAGTTATGTATATTTACATAAATGTCTATACATTTACATAATATATCAATATGAAAAATATATATGGTGTTCTCTGTGGCAGAGTGGTTAGAGGGTCTGACTTTTTTCTAGGTAAGACTCCTAATCTGAAGATCAGTGGTTTGATTCCCCGTGCCTCTGCCAATTTGGATTTCCACTGCTGTGTATAACTTACAGCTTCATCAAGGCCAGTTGCTCTCATTCCATGTCTATGTGGTGTGGTAGGTTAAAAATCCCTTGGGTCGGTAAAAGTGTAGGTGTGGGCTTTCTATCGACAAACTGTATAATGGTGAAAACCAGTATATTCAGACTTATCCAAGATAGGCAGTATAAATCTTCAAGAAAAAGAAAAGAATATATATATCCAATTATGGTTTTAATTTCTTTTGTATTTATGTATTATATATATACTTGAATATGTATGTATATATATATTTATGTGTATATATATTAATAAATATTTACATATTGTATTTATATAGCTATGTATATATGTACATATAGTTATGCATAGCAGCCAGTGTATATATATATATAATTTTGTTGTTGTTAATATCCCTCCTCCAATATATATATATTGTAAATATATATTTATATACTGGCTCGCCTCCCGTGTTGAAAATTATGTGGTCGAACCCTGACAGACAAATGACTGACAGTATGTATACTTGTCGACACCTAGCCTGACGCTGGGCATTATTCGGATAGGACAAGTACCAGGCTGCTCAGTATCAAAATACTGTGACTGAGAGGAATGTTGAATGAGCGGCCAGATTTCCCAATAGCGCAGCATTTATAGTTAGCATACATGTGCACTGTCACAAATCGGTACCCGTCCTGATATGAACATGAATGTTTCTAGGTCGCAAAACCCCCAAAACAATGACATATGCGCTTGTAAGTTGTATGCCTAGTTATCTCTTGACCTGTTCTTGACGGTCATCAGTTGACAGTGTGATACCTCTATTTGCTCCCCGAAAGAGTGCCGCTAGTAACTTGCAAAATCCAGCAACACTTTGCAAGCAGCTTTTATGAATTGCACAATCGCATGAAATAAAATGGAGAGCAGCAGTTAAGTAATGAAGCAGTCTTTGTCGCATTGTGATTGACAGCATTATGATGATGAGGATATATATATGTATATATATATGCATATATATATATGTGAAGTGGGCGAGACTACTCGACCGGTCGTAATGCGGGCTGGGCTGATTAGCTCGCATTCTGAAATGCGGGCTACTCACTAGACTCACATTTGCCACCAATTGCAGGGCCGGGTTCCCTGCTGTAACGCGTTGCTAGGAGACGTCAATTGTGACTTTCCTAGCAACAGTGGAAGGTCGAGCGCTCGGGCTCCAACCCGTCGGACGTGTTTATGCATGCTCTAATGTTTTAGACGAGATTTAGGCTTTTATTGTCAAAATTCCAAACTGATTTAACTTAACAAATACGGGAGGGGATACACTTATTGTACTAATCGTTATTCAGTGAAATTGAACTATGAAAGAGCTCTTATTGTACTAGTTAGGGTAAGAATAAAGCAGTGACCTCTTGGAAAGGTGAATTGGAACGTTCCTTGCATCCTTTACTATTCTCCAGTCTTCCTGTAGATTAACCGCTATGGACAACCTGATATTTGATTGTTTTATATGTAATTAAGGGCCTTATGCCTGGTAGGCCTTATGCAGCTGATTAACCCATCTGTGGGAAGATAATAACAGACATATTAACAGAATTAACGTAGTGCTATTTGGCTGAAAATAAGACATTAACTTAGGCTGATTATCAGTGACAGTAACAGAGGGACAGGGCATGTCTGCTTAGTTCTGGATTAATTCGAGCACAATAACACACACCGAATGGCGGGGAGGATAGCCAGTTAGTTGAAATAATAAATAACTGCTTTGGTATAATAAATGTGGGGAGGGACAAAGAACCGTATTTATATGATACTCTGGCTGTCCGCCCTTAGTCCGCCCTAATGGGGCTGTCACATTACGGTGTATGGCGGAAGCGTATGGCGGCGTAGCGGCTTACGTCATATACGTCGCCATACGCCGCATACGCTACGCATACGCTACTCATACGCTACGCATACGCTACGCATACGCCGCCAGTGCCGCAACACGCCGGCGTATGTGAAGCCTATGATGCATACGCCGCCATACGCTTTCATAAATTCGTCCGTCCTTTTTTTTTTGTGCATACTCAAAAAAAACACGACCTATGTGGGCGTATGGCCCAAAATGTCAAAAAATGTCCTAGCACGCTCCCATACGCTCCCATACGCTACGCATACGCTACGCATACGCTACGCATACGCTACGCATACGCTCAAACACACCCGAAAGTGGCACCCGATGGCGTACGTAGGTTTTCAATACGCTCCCGCCATACGCCGTAATGTGACAGGGCCTTTAGCAACAACAGAGATGGTCTACCTGCAGACGGGAGGAGATTGTCCGCACATGGCAGAGCTCCGGAGTAATAAAATGCCTCACATCAAAAGCCCAAAACTTAATATTTGGGGGAAATTCCATTTATTACAATTATGTAATCAACCCTTATATCAACTTTTGTCCAGAGGAAAGCGAACGTTGACAAATAACCACACGCAGCTGAACTTAAATGTAAACACAAAACCTGTAAAAGCGATACGAGTGTGGCTGTCTTATTGTGTGTTTTATACGAAGAAAACACTAACTATGTTGTGTTGCGCGTGGCGATTTTCCAATCAATGATGTCATAGACACGTGCATATGATCAACGAGTGGTTGCAGAGTCGTGCTTCCACATTAGATTCGGGGTCCAGAAAATACCTCAAAAAGGATAAAATATCTAGACACAAACAAACAACAATATGCATGTATGAGAAAAATCCTCCAGTGTGGGCGATGGTTTGTCGCGTCCGTTAGGGACGAGGAGAACCGGTGGCGGCGCCACCAGTCATGAGTGTGAGGTCAAGGAGGCAGAATATAGAATAATGGGTACAATGTAAATATAAGTAATTCCATTGCGCACATTTACACTCATATCATACGGTTAAGACGAAGAAGAAGAAGAAGAAGAAGATAAAGAAGAAGAAAAACCAACTTAACAGACAACAAGAAAATAAAAAGAGAAAACTTAAAATTATATAAGTGTGACTGTGAGTGAGTGTGTGTGTTTGGGTAGAGGGATAATCTGGTTTAAATTATTTCACTAGTTTTCTCATTAAATATCAAAGGAAAATTCAATTCCCTTCAAGATGTCCTTTCGCCCCTCACCCGACTCCCCCACCCCACTCCGCTTCCCTCCCCACCCTATCCTGCCCCCCACTCCCCACTCCCCACCCCCTCCCACCCCCACTCCCCACCCTCGGAATCAACCATCAATCCATACGAAGGCATTAGTCCAACTCTGTAAGTATATATCCCACCTCTATGTTGGTAATCACCTGTGTCTGTAAGCATGTGTGTGTGTGTGTGCGTGCGTGTGTGTGTGTTTGTAGTTACAAAACACACCATCACCAAATCCTTCTCTGTGTTCGCTAAGTAGCCGCCGCCCCGGTGCCGGGTCCCCCGGGTGCAGTTAAGTCGCCACCGGAAGCACCTCTTGCCCCCGTGCTCTTATTAAAAGCGTATGTCAATCTGCGCAGGCGCAGAAAGCTGGGGGAGCTTACGTCAGCGCGCGGTTACGTCGCGTAAAGTGGCTCCCCCTCGCGGAGAGACACCGCACAGCGCAGCGCCCGGTGGGGGGGGGGGCGGGGAGGGGGCGGCCGGGCGGGCAGGCGGCGTTCCCGGGGAACACCACTGGCTCGACAGGTGTCGCAGTTTCAGCTCCCTGTCAGTTTCAGCCGTGCGCATAGCCTCAAACTCAAGGCATTGTCAATGGTCGTGAGCAATCTTCATACAGAAAATACAGAAAAAGTTAAATATCTCTAAAACCACACCACCTATTAACAAATCGCTTGGTACACATATAGAAAACATCTTTACCAAAAAGATTTGATTAAATTTATAAGGTCAGGGTTCTTGATTTCTATTAATTTTGAATAAAACTAATGTTTTGCACTGCGTGTATCGTCAACCTCAAGGCATTCTCAATGGTCGTCAGCAATCTTCATACAGAAAATACAGGAAAAGTGAAATATCTCTAAAAGCACACCACCTAGAAACAAATTGCTTGGTACACATATAGGAAACATCTTTACCAAAAACATTATATTCAATTTATAAGGTTAGTGATGATGCTGTTAGATTTTGACACATGCGCAGAAGCGATGCGCACGGCTGAAACTGACAGGGAGCTGAAATTGCGACACCAGGTGGACATGCGAGTGGTGGGGAGAGTCAACCGGGACTCCAGAGCCTGTGCGCCCGACAAACAGGGGGCTGCTAACCCGGGGGCTTAGACTCTCATGCCCCGGTCACATACACATTAGTGAACGTAGTTGAACGTAGGTGAACGTAGTAGAGGCTAACGTGGGTCAAATGTGGTGTAAGTACGTTAAACTATGTTGAAATATGTTAAGGTACGGCAGGTTTTGGTACGGATAAATACGTTACGGTACGGATAAACACATTATGGTATGGATAAATACATTATGGTATGGATGCCGGTATGTTCAACTATGTTCAACTATGTTCAACTACGTTAGCCTCCACTACATTCACCTACATCCACTAATGGCTATGTGACCAGGGCTTCGTCCTAGTATGCCAGAGTATGCTAGAGCACACTAGATTATGCTAGAGTATGCTAGATTATGCTAGAGTATGTTACCATCACGGATGCAAATTCAGCCCCTAATGTAGCGCTCTTTTGAACATGTCCAAAGATTAAATCGGAACTCACTGCCCACCCACATTATTACCACGGAGAAGTATGGATGCCAGTACGTTCAACTACGTTCAACTACGTTAGCCTCCACTATGTTCAACTACGTCCACTAACGTGTATGTGACCGGGCCTTTAGAGGTGTGGGTCTGTGTGTCTGTGTATTTGTGTGTGAGGGGGGGGGGGGGGGGAGGGGTTACTTCTACTTCCCTAATTGATTCTGAATTCTACAGACACACACAAACAGACCGGACGTGCGGGAGATCGGGAGTTTGATTCCCGGTCGAGTCAAACGAATGAGTTATATAATTGATACTTGCTGCTTCCTAGCCTGGCCCTCAGGATTAATAGGATAGGACAAGGACTGGTTAGCGCAGTATCAGGATTATATGACTGTGTGGGATGTCGGGTTATTTTTTATCAAATCGCACTCATTCACATTAATATGGGAAAACTGAACCTGTCAATGATGTCGCAAGTCACACACGTATGTAGCATCTAGCATTTCAGTGTGCACACCGAAATTAATCTAGCATATTTTTACTTGCATTAGCGGTGAAGTTCGCTATTTTTAATCAAAGTTACTTCAAACTAAGGTAGTGAAAGCTTATAACGATCAACCTAATACAGTATAACCCCATTAAACCAAGCTCGGTTAAAGCAAATGATCAGTTAATCCAAACTTTTTTCGGCAGCTTGGCAAAATACTACCATTTATCATATAAAAAAAGTTGGTTAAACCAAAGTCGGTTCATCCAAACTATCGGTTAATCCAAACAAAATTGTTGGACCCCAGGCCACTCCAGTATGGTTAAACCAAACCTTCATGTGGTTATAAGGTCATCTGAGACCCCACCGACTTTTTTATATTATAAATGGTAGTAGTTTGCTGGGCCGCCAAACAAAATTTGGATTAAGCGATCATTTGGTTTAACCAAGCTTTGATTAACTGGGTTATACTGTATATACATTTTTTTTTAAGCAATCATCAAAGTGTCCACATACATTGTATATTACATGTGCAATACAAGCTTACTCAAAGTCGAAGCCAAAGCTTGGTTAAACCAATGATTGGTTAATCCAAACAAATTTCTAGGGTCCCTTCAAGTTTGGTTTAATGGCATTATACTGTATATCTATCTTTTTAAACATGGCAAAAACTCACAACCATATGATTATGCAACTTAATCCGCCAAGCTAGGAAGCGACAAGTATCAATTATTTAAGTCATCGGTTTGACTCGACTGGAAATCAAACTCCCGATCTCCCGCACTGGGGGCCGGCGCTCTACCGACTCAGCCAGCGCGTCCGGTAGTGGGGAAGGAGAAGTGGGCGGGGATAGGACATTGTCGGGTAAATTGCTTTCCTCTGCGAAAGCCTCCAGGTGTTCTGCGCATGCGCATGCGCAGTAGGAGGCGGGGAGAGGAGCGTGGCTGCGGGGGTTGAGCCGGTCGGTCAAGTCACGGGCATGCGCAGTTAGATGACCGCTGGTCACGTGACAGCAGCCCGCGTGCACGTAACACTAACAAATCCAGGCATGCCTGTTTTATTTAGATCGCGTCACACACTCATTCACACACTAGCAAGCAATAGCATGGTTTGAAAGCGAATGCTATTCTGCAGAAGCCTACATTGTGAACACCAATTGAGCGGATTCGGGTGGGTGTATGATGAGGGGAAATGGGGGGGTGGGGGGGGGGGAGTTCAGGGGCAGGGTGGGGGGGGGGGTAAGATTTGCACGTAGAAATTGTCGGTGAATGTATAGTGAATCGAAGGGGGGTTGAAGATTTTGGGGGTTATATCATTGTGTGCAAGATACATTTGGGGAATATTTTAATTGGTGGTCTGGACATAAAAGAGTGCGGTGGAGTGTAGTGGGCGGGGGGGGGGGTGTATGTGAGCGTGTGTGGGGTGGGGTGGGGGGTGCATTGTTACTTGGTTGCTGGACACAGCTGGGGGTTAGGGAGGGTGGGAGGGAGAGTAAACGAGGGACAGGGATAGAATATGGGAAGAGCCTGTGTCGCGGTTTAAATTCTCAGTGGGTTTAGATTCTACACTCAGGGTTATGCGCATGCGTCAAAATCGAACAGCATTTCAGCGTATTCGATTAATCAACTCGGGTGACCCTAGCGACTTTTTGACGCACAAATGTGACGTCATCGCTCCTAGCCAACCCCAGCCAATAGGTGGGTTAGAACTTTTTGCACAAGGCACGTCCTTTTGTCAACTCCACTCGTTCTATTTTAATTTCTAGCAACTCGGGTGGGCTGGGCCCTGTTAATCGAATACGCGCATGCGCATAACCCCGAGCGTAGGCTCTAAGCCCACTGAGAATCTAAACCGCGACACCAGGCTGAACGAGGAGGAGGAGAGAGAAAGAGACTCCATGAAGACAGCTAAATAAACGGAGACAGAGGCAGTGCAAAAGGAACAGACACTGAGAGAGGCAGGGAGAGGAAAATGGAGAGCCGGGAGACATGGGGAGAGGAGAGAGGGGGAAGGGCGAACAGATTGAGAGACTATGAAATGAGAAGCAGAGATTGATTTCTGATGAACAAAAAAAAAATGTCTTAGTATTAATTTATTATATGTGTAATGATACTAATAGGCAGACCGGACGAGTTGATTGAATTGATAGAGTGCAGTATGGGAGATCGTGAGTTCAATTTCTGGTCGAGTCAGACCAATGATTTACCAAATTGATACTTGTCACTTCCTAGCTTGGCGCTCGGCATTAATGGGATAGGGCAAGGACTGGTTATTATAGTATCAGAATAATGCGGCTGAGTGGGATATCAGGTCATGGTGCTGGTGGCCTCGTCTCCAAGTGGGGCATTTCTATAAAGTCACTATGACTAGTATGAGTGCGCGCTGTTACAAGTCAGTACCAGTCCATAGATGTTGCCAGGACGTAAAACTCCAACAACCAACCATCATAGGCGAGTCAGTAAGGTTAACGTGTAGAGCTAGTTAGTGTAACTACTACATCCAGACATTGTAAATTACACACAAATTGAACCGACTTTGACCTTTTTTGTTCATCGGTAAGCAATGTGGATTATTTCTGATAGTCAAATAATACAATGTTTGCCCCCTTTCCAATGTATTTGTTTAAATACTTCACAACGCTTGGGGGTGTTTTTTGTGTGAGAGTATGCGTTGGTTTATTTATTTATTTATCTTAATTAGAGATCCTTCCAACCTTGTGGGTGTGACAATCCGCTTGTAGAATCTTCCCACTGACCGAGTCGCAAAAGGCCAGCCGGTGCGCCGCCAAGCCGGTACCAGCGATCGATAGGCAGGCGTGATGTCGGCCATATTGTTACCGGGAGTGGCGCAGCGACGCTGGCCACTTCCGGTGTGTGGACACGAAATCTCATCGACGCAAAGCCGTGGGAATGAGTTATGGGTGTTGATAGTGGGGTGGGGGAGGGGGAGGTGAGGGAGGGGGGAGGTGGAGGGGGAAGCGGGGAGGTGGAGGAGGGGAGGGGAGGGGGGAGGGGGGGTAGGGGGAAGGGGAGGGGAGGAGACGGAAGGGGAGGAGAGGGGATAGGCGAGAAGGGGAGAAAAGGGGAGAGGATGGGAGGAGAGGAGAGCAGAGCAGAGGAGAGCAGAGGAGAGCAGAGGAGAACAGACGAGCGGAGAGCAGACGAGATGGGGGCGAGGGGAGGATGGGGAGGCCGAGTGGAGGGGAAGAGGAGGGGAGAGGGGAGGGGAGGGGAGGGTAGAGAGTAGAGAGGGGAAGCGAGAGGAGGGGAGCGGAGGGTAGAAATGGAGGAGGGTAGTGAATTGGGAGGGGGAGGGGAGAGAATGGGGGGGGGGGGAGAGCATGGGGAGAGGGGAGGAGAGGGGAGGGGAGAGAATGGGGAGGGAATGTGGAGGGGGGGGGGACGGGATGGTAGGTGCCACAGGGAGGGATGGGGGGGGGGGGGGGACTACAATGAACTGAAAGGATCTGCAGAGGGGTAAAAAAAAGTGATGGAATTAATGCGCACAGTAGTGGATTCATTACTGTCTGATGCAGTGGGCTGTAAGTCGGTTGTGTGGGGCAGTGTTACGCGGGCTGCAGTGGGTGGGGTAGGCAGCGGTGTTTTTTTTCTCCAGTGTGAATGGGCGCAGGCACCATGAGGAACAAGACCCACCTAGGTGACTGAAAGTCAAGGTCATCAACATCATTCTCCATCGCCCAGTACTGTGTTACACATACCTCACCGATTATAGCTATTCATATTAATATTCTCCAGTTTATCAAATGCTTGAATAGGTTTACTGTTGCATTCTTTTTTGCCGGGTTTCCAGTCCAGTCGATAAAACCAATATCAAACTGGCCAGTGGAATCAATATCACGTTTTGATGTTCTCATTCTTTACTTGTTCAAATGCTTTTCAACTCCTGATATTCAAAATGGCTTAAGTTTGAAGGCTAAATTCATGTAATAAATTATCGATCACCTCAGCATGGGGATTAGATATCGTCGAACCTCTGGAATGTGCATTGCCGTCGGTTGTCTGTTGGAGTTTTATGTTCCAGCAATATCTATGGTCATATCAGGACGAGTACTGACTTGCTACAGGGTGCATTCGTGGTAACTTTATAGTGCTGCCCTACTGAGAGATCGGGGTGCTCGCACCATGAACCGACACCCCACCCAAGTCACCTTTATCTGATACTGAGCTAACCAATCCTTGCACTAGCCGAATAATGCCGAATAATGCTGAATAATGCCGAATAATTCCGAACACAAGGCTAGGTAGTGGCAAGTATCAATGTTTGTGCGTGAATGCTTTCAATCGATCGGGATTCGAACTCCTGACCTTCCACATGAGAACCCCGCACTCTTACTGTCTTAGCGATTCGGCAGCGGACGCGGTGGCCGAATCGGTAGAGCATAGAGGTCCCCTGTGGAGTTCAATTCATGGTCGAATGAAACCAATGACTTGCAACATTGATACTTGTCGCTTCCTAGCCTGGCGCTCGGCATTAATAGGATAGGGCAAGGACTGGTTGGCTCAGTGGCAGGATAATGTGACTGAGTGGGATATCAGGTCATGGTGCTGCCAGCCTGATTTCCCAGTGGGGCAGCACTAAAAAGTTGCCATGAGTGCACACTGTCACAAGTCGGTACCCATCCGTATATGACCTTAGATGTTGCCAGGATGCAAAACTCCAAAAACGAACCAACCAATTTAGCGATTCGACGACCGCGTCCGGTCCAGGGTGCTGTCAGATATGCATCAGTTGATACTCATTCTGAGGCCATAGGGATCCAAGTCCCATATCAGGCATTAATTGCTTAGTGCGGTCAAAGACCCTATAATACTAAGAAGACTCACTCAGCCTGTACCGTGTAATCAAAATGATCAAACCCACCACTTGGTGCGCTGGATGTTCTCTTGTTTAAGCAGGTGCTATATTATATGTATAAATGTATATATGAATGTGAAAGATGTGTGATGATGGAGATGATGATGATGATGTGTATTTGTTCATAGCAATTTCATATTGATGTGTATTCATACTTACCTATCTCATGTATAATATAATTGTATGCGTTTACATGTGAAACACCAACCAGCAGCTGGGCTGATCAAACCCACCACAAGGTGGCACTGCGAAATTTACATTACCATGGGAGAGATAGGGAGTGAGTCGTCTTAGTATTATAGGGTCTTTGGTGCGGTGGATCCATTTTAACATGCTTTCCTTACACAAATATCCATCACCTTAAAGCGGAATGCTTAGCTCCGAGAAAGGTCGACTATATTGAGCTAAGAACGGCCAGGAATACTCGTTGGATAGGTGTTCTAATTCTCATTAAATGATCAAACAACACCTCGCGGGTTGGAACTCAAATAACTCCATTCTGTGACGTCATCCAGGAAATGAATATGGAAGAGTCTTATAGGAAGAACACAAAAGTGGGGGCTTTAAATCCACAAATATTCAATATTACATTTTCTCAAGCGGATTCCTGATATGAAAGAAATAAGACATTTCACACTCTGAAATTTTCTGACTTTTCTTTACTTGACTTTTATAAACACTTTTATTTTTAAGCTATAAACTTAAATATACTTCATTTTCGGTTCAGATATAGATGGAATTTATGTGGATCTGCTTGATTCTACATCAGTTTGAACATATAAACTTAAATATAGGCCTACTTCATTTTCATTTCAGATAGAGCTAGAAATGTGTGTGGATTCTACTAGATTATTCATCACTTTAAACCTATAAACTTAAAAATATACTTAATTTTCATTTCAGATATAGCTAGCAATTTGTGTGGACACTATTAGATTCTACATCACTTTAAACCTAAAAACTTTAAAATATACTTGATTTTCATTTGAGATAGAGCTAGCAATTTGTGTGGACGATACTTAAGGCCCAGTCACACCTTACCGGATTGGGGAACCGGACATGAACCGGACACTGTCCGGCGATGTTCGGTTCTCGTCCGGTTCTCGTCCGGTTCTCGTCCGGTTCTCGTCCGGTTCTCGTCCGGTGGTGCCCGGCGGTGTCCGGTACAAGTTTTGAACATGCACTAACCTTGAAAAAAAGAAAAAAGTATATAGCCGACCTGTCTGTTTATTGGTCACCTTCCAACTGTCAAATGCCTCATTCTTGTTGGCTTGGCAGCCAGCTATTTTTTTTAATTGTATCTTTTTTCCTTGACCCACCCACCCACCCCACCCCCACCCTCACCCCCGCACCATGCAGTCAGCTTATTACGGAATTGAGATGGAGAAGGTTTTTCGAGATAACGACAAAAAAACTATTCTGAGGCAACCGGCTGCAGTCGGTTGGGTTCCCAGGGCAGATTGTGGTTGGGTATGGGGGGGGGGGGGGAGTGTGGAAGGGATGGGGAGGTGGCACTCCTTGGCTGCTGCTGATTGGTGACGGTGATTAGAAACGTGATTATGCGCAGGGTTTCGGTTGTTTGGCCGTAGTGCGCATGCGTGAAATCAATGATCAACGCGGGCGTATAAGGGGCGGAGGGAACAGGCTGCCTGCATGTCGCACCGCCACCAGCCGACCGGACACACAGCCCGCCAGTGTGATAGTGTCACAGTGCCGCAGTGTCACAGTGCCGCAGTGTCACAGTGCCGCAGTGTCACAGTGCCACAGTGTCACAGTCAGTGGCACAGTACCGCAGTGTCACAGTCAGTGGCACAGTGGCGCAGTGTCACAGTCAGTGGCACAGTTCCGCAGTGTCACAGTTCCACATTGGCACAGTGCCGCAGCATCACAGTGACACAGTGTCAGTGGCACAGTATCACAGTCAGTGTCACAGTTCCACAGTGTCAAAGTTCCGCAGTATCATAGTGCCACAGTGTCACAGTTCCGCAGTCACACAGTCACAGTGTCACAGTGCCGCAGTGTCACAGTTCCGCAGTGTCACAATCCATGCAATCCGGCAGTGTCACTGGCCCAGAGTCACAGTCCTGCAGTGTCACAGTCCCACAGTGTCCCACAGTGTCAGTCCCGCAGTCACAGTGTCACAGTCCCTGCAATCCTGCTGTGTCACAGTCCAACAGTCCCTGCAGTCCTGCAGTATCAAGGGTACCGCAGTTCCATAGTCTGAAAGTCCTGCAATGCTACAGTCAAGCAGACCCAAAGTACCACATTCTCGCAGTCCCACAGTACCACAGACCCATATCCCCACAGCCCTGCAGTCCCACAGTACCACAAACCCATATCCCCACAGCCCTGCAGTCACACATACCCATATCCCCACAGCCCTGCAGTCCCACAATACCACATCCCAACATCCCCACAGCCCTGCAGTCCCACAGTACCACAAACCCATATCCCCACAGCCCTGCAGTCACACATACCCATATCCCCACAGCCCTGCAGTCCCACAATACCACATCCCAACATCCCCACAGCCCTGCAGTCCAAAGTACCACAAACCCATATCCCCACAGCCCTGCAGTCACACATACCCATATCCCCACAGCCCTGCAGTCCCACAGTATCACAGACCCATATCCCCACAGCCATGCAGTCCCACAGTACCCCAGACCCATATCCCCACAGCCGTGCAGTCCCACAGTCATCCAGTATGACATTCTCGCCGCCCCACAGTCCAACAGTTCCCACAGTCCAACAGTCCCACATGTCCCACAAGTCTCACAGTCAGACAGCCCCACAGTCCCACCAAAGAATGGAAAACCAAGAAAACTGCCACCGACGCGCATTATAAATGATTAAGTTACTTCCTTTTTTTCTTTCTTTGTTTTGGGGGGTGTGGGAGGTGTGGAGGCGGGGGAGAGGGGCACATTTATGGATACGATCGCACTGCCATCACAATGACATCAAAATTCACATTGTCTATTATCTATTCCCTCTCCTCCATTTCCTTCCTAGGAAAGTTAAATATCTTCCAACATATTATATGTGTACATGTCATGTGTAATTACTTATGCAAGTATAAATGAACAACTAGGATCCTTTTCTGAATATTTTGCTAAAGCTGCAGTTCAATGAAAACGTCAAATTGTCCATATCTAAACACTTACCTAGATTTGCTTCTACATGAGCTTAGTAGATACTGGAGCACATTCGAACATTTGTTGTTGCATAGAAGAGAAGGATGATGAAAATATCATGGACAAAGAAGATCACCAACAAAGAAGTTCTCTGAAAAATTAAAAATAAGAAACGCTTGTTTGCCACTATACAGACAAAGAAACTTATTTATTTTGGCCACATCATTCGTCAGAGTTCAATATACCGTACATTGTTGGAAGGGAAGGTGAATGGCAGCAGAGGGAGAGGGAGACCAAGAACATCATGGTTTACTAATATTTCACAGTGGACAGGCTTGAATTATTCACAGTCTATCAGGACAGCACTCCATCGGGACAAGTGGAGAACCATTGCATCCAAAGCTTGACTAGAGGACAGAACTATTGATTGATTGATAGAAGAGAATGCTAAGTCAATTTAACAGAATGTGACCTTATAACCATACGAAAGTTTGGTTTAACCATACCGGAGTGGCCTGGGGTCCAACAATTTTATTTGGATTAACCGACTTTGGTTTAACCAACTTTTTTATATGATAAATGGTACTATTTTGCCGGGCCACCGAGAAAAGTTTGGATTAACCGATCCTTTGGTTTAACCGAGCTTGGTTTAACGGGGTTGTACTGTATATTCATCTCAGAAATTCAAAACCATCGGACTATGCAACTTCAAAGTCACTTCAAATTGAAGTAAGGTAAATTATAATAATCAATCTAATATTTTTTATGGTTTTTTTTTGGTGGGGGGGGGGGGGGTGGCGTCGTTTTTTGTTGTTGTTGGGGGAGGGGGGGGGGGGGGGTTCAGTCGCGTTGGCGCGCTGAAGGCTGCATTTCTGTAGAACTGCATGGGCTCAACCAAACCAACTGCGGTCCCATGCGACCAGTTGGATTCCAGTGGGTAGTGGTCAGATACATCAGAGAGGGCCTGGAGGAAAAGCGGGGGGGGGGGGGGGCAGGGCAGCGCGAGCTCATGGACAGAAAAAAGGTCCTCTAGGACGGTCGGACGGCATCTTGGAAGGGATGGTGCGTGGGTGCTGTGGATGGATTGGTGTAGGGTGAGGGTGCTGGGTCGAGGTGTGTGTGGGGTGGGAGGAGTGGGGGGGGGGGGGAGTTGGGGAGTGGATGGTCGGTGAAGTTCTCTGTTCGGGGGCGAGTATGTGTGGGGTGGGGGTGGGGGTGGGGGGGAGTGGATGTTCGGTGAAGTTCTCTCTTCGGGTAAGAGTATGTGTGGGGTGTGGGGTGTGGGGGGGGGGGGGGGGGGAGTTGGGGAGTGGATGGTAGGTGAAGTTCTCTGTTCGGGTAAGAGTATGTGTGGGGTGGGTGGGGGGAGTTGGGGAGTGGATGGTCGGTGAAGTTCTCTGTTCGGGTAAGAGTATGTGTGGGGGTGGGGAGGGGGGAGTTGGGGAGTGGATGGTCGGTGAAGTTCTCTCTTCGGGTAAGAGTATGTGTGGGGTGGGGAGGGGGGAGTTGGGGAGTGGATGGTTGGTGAAGTTCTCTGTTTGGGTAAGAGTATGTGTGGGATGGGGGGTAGTTGGGGAGTGGATGGTAGGTGAAGTTCTCTCTTTGGGTAAGAGTATGTGTGGGGTGGGGGTGGGGGGTGGGGGGGGGGACTTGGGGAGTGGATGGTCAGTGAAGTTCTCTGTTCGGGTAAGAGTATGTGAAACACATGTGAAGCATGTGAGGTGTCTGTCCGTGTGTGTGTGTGTACGTGTGTGCTGGCGTGTGTCCGTGTGTGTTGGGGCGAGGTTTGTTTGCTCTGTGGGCTGCAGGCGTGTTGATTGTGGCCGGAATTATAATTAGGTGTTACAAAGAGAAAAAAAGGAATATGTCGGTCTTAAGTTTCAAACTAGCGACAACAACAAAAACTAACTGGTGAGCGAATGTCTCAATTTTAGTTACACTATAGTTGAAACCTGGTGTTGCATCTTGTTACTGTTGTCACTGTGACGCCTAGAATATTAGGCGGATATTATTTTTAATCGGGCCCAAACACAACAAAAGTATTCATGACAGATTATATTCTGCATATGCAACTGAGATACTGTTGCACTTATTAGTTGGTTGGTTGTTGGAGTTTTACATCCTGGCAACATATAAGGTAATATCAGGATGGGTACCTACTTGTGATAGTGCACACTCATGGTGACTTTATTGTGCTGTCCCACTGGAAGACAAGGCCACCATGACCCAATATCCCACTCAGTCACATTATCCAGTCACATTAACCAGTTATTGCACTTATTAAGCCTCTGTTGTTGTATATAGGGATATATTAAGGCAAGTTAATAGAACTCATTACTTCCATTTTATGCAGCAATAAATGCTTAATAAGTGCACCAGTATCTAAGTCAAGCTAATAGAACTTGTTACTGCTGAAGCCAATGATGGCAAAATTTTGACCTGCATGTGAACATTAAATTTGCCTGTTTTTTCTTTTACTAAAAGTATTTTATTTAGCGAATAATGTCTTTTGTCAGCGCCAGAGCACTGGTCTACTGGCCGTTGATTACAATTTGTTGGTACATAAATGACAATATCAGTTGCAATAATAACCACATGAAAATCCTGTTCGATAATAGAAACATAATATAAATTATTAGTTGCAATAATAACTGCATCCAATTCCAGTTCAACATATGTATTATGCATTTGGTGAGTATGCATCACATGGTATTGCATGATTCTAGAATTGTCCTTAAACACTTCTTTCTTCCTTTGTCTTTCTCTCTTGTTTTATCAAAAGATATAACATATCTCCAATACACATATATACATTATATTGTAAATATGGAAATCAGTAGATCCAATCACTTCAAAAGTCTCCAACGGTAGCCATTTAAAATAAAAATTACTTAAATGTATTAGGTATCGCTATAATCTACTTTACTTTGGTTTAATCCAAAACAACAATGGCAGAAACTCAAAACCATTGGACTGTAACTAATAGTGAGCTATGTACAGTGCACTATCCTGTGGTTAAAGCGTCCGCTCCCCATCTAGCCGGTCGTTAAAGTGACCCTCTTGCTACAGGATCAATCCCAAACTGAGTCAAACCAAAGACTTGAAAGTTTGATACTTGGTTTACAACGTTCATGCGTAAGGCCTACCTGGCACTGGACATGAATCAGTAAGTACGAGTCTTGGAAACTCGTCTGCCTCAGTGTCAGAATAATAATGTGACTGAGTGGGATATCGGGTCATGGTGCCAGCAGCACAGTATCCAAATGGGGCGGGTTGTCCTATAAAACCGCAATAAGTGTCAAATGTCACAGACATGCTGAAACCTGCCGCCAGTAGATGCAGCCTGCCGCCAGTAGATGCAGCCTGCCGCCCGTAGATGCAGCCTTCCGCCCGTAGATGCAGCATACCGCCCGTAGATGCAGCCTGCCGCCCGTAGATGCAGCCTGCCGCCCGTAGATGCAGCCTGCCGCCCGTAGATGTAGCCTGTCGCCCGTAGATGCAGCCTGCCGCCCGTAGATGTAGCCTGCCGCCCGTAGATGCAGCCTTCCGCCCGTAGATGCAGCATACCGCCCGTAGATGCAGCCTGCCGCCCGTAGATGCAGCCTGCCGCCCGTAGATGCAGCCTGCCGCCCGTAGATGTAGCCTGTCGCCCGTAGATGCAGCCTGCCGCCCGTAGATGTAGCCTGCCGCCCGTAGATGCAGCCTGCCGCCCGTAGATGTAGCCTGTCGCTAGTAGATGCAGCCTGTCGCCCGTAGATGCAGCCTGCCGCCCGTAGATGCAGCCTGCCGCCCGTAGATGTAGCCTGTCGCCCGTAGATGCAGCCTGCCGCCTGTAGATGTAGCCTGTCGCCCGTAGATGCAGCCTGCCGCCCGTAAATGCAGCGTGTCGCCCGTAGATGAAGCCTGCCGCCTGTAAAGATAGTCTGCCGCCCGTAAAGGCAGCCTGTCGCCTGCATAGGCAGCTTCCCGTTAAGGCAGCCTGCCACCCGTAGATGCAGCCTGTCGCCCGTAGATGCAGCCTGCCGCCCGCAGATGCAGCCTGCCGCCCGCAGATGCAGCCTGCCGCCCGTAGATGCAGCCTGCCGCCCGTAGATGCAGCCTGTCGCCCGTAGCTGCAGCCTTCCGCCCATAAAGGCAGCCTGTCGCCCGTAAAGGCAGCTTGCCACCCGTAAAGGCAGCCTGCTGCCCGTAAAGATAGTCTGCCACCCGTAAAGGCAGCCTGCGCCCGTAAAGGCAGCCTGCCACCCGTAGAGGCAGCCTGCCGGCCGTAAAGGCAGCCTGCCGCCAGTAAAGGCAGCCTGCCGCCCGTAGAGTGGTGGTTTATAATTATAGGGAAGGGAGAGAGAGATGTAGAACAGGTAAGGTAGAAGGGTGGGAGGTGAGGAGGTGAGGAGGTGAGGAGGTGAGGAGGTGAGGAGAGGAGGGGGTAGGAGAGGAGAGGAGAGGAGAGGAGAGGAGGGGGATCGAAAGGTCTCTTTCTCCTTTTTTTTTCGAAATAAACTCTCCGGGGGCAGACAATTTTGAAGGGGTGATTATATTTCGTGACACCGCCCGAGTTGTGGCGGGCGTAATTTTGGATCGCTAAGTACACTGGGACACACACACCTCGCATTGACTTATGTAGATCGGAGCGACACCTGTGGTCGCCTGCCTACATCCGCGCCCCACTGTGCGCACTGACGGCACTATTTGGTCTCCTTCTGTTTGCTCCAACCATATTTCCCTATAGGCCTTATGATAATTTGTATTTGCTCTTTTTTATATATTTTAATTTTTTAAATATATATACTTATATATTATTTGATTGTTAAGGGGGGAGCGGAAGCTTGTTTTTCTGCCCTCCCTTCCAACCCCCGAACCCCCGACTCCAACACACACACCATCTCAACCCCCCCCCCCCCCCACATCTCAAGCCAACTCGCCATCTTAACCCCCCCCCCCCTTCTCAAACAAACTCCCCCTATATCAAACCTCCCCCACTCCAACCCTTCCACTGAACCGCTTCACTCAACCCCACCCCCAACTTAACCCACCCCCATCTCAAACTCACCCATCTCAAGCTCACCCATCTCAAACTGAAACCCCTCCATTCAACGGCGCTCCCATCTAAAACCCTCCCTACAACGCCCCCCCCCCCATGTCAACCCCTATTCCAAACCCCACTCCAACTTTCTCACACCCCTCACCCCTCACCCCTCACCCCTCACCCTCCCCTCCAACCACCAACCCCTGGTGGACTCATGCGGTACTATTATATGCCGATGCCAAAATACCGAGACAGTGTAAGACGGGGCGGCCAAATTGTAAATACCAAGACAGTGTAAGATGGGTCGGGCAAATTGTTAATACCGAGACAGCGTAAGACGGGACGGCCAAATTGTTAATAGTACCGAGGCAGTGTAAGACGGTACGGGTGAATTGTTAATACTGAGACAGTGTAAGACGGGACGGCCAAATTGTTAATACCGAGACAGTGCAAGACGGGATGGCCAAATTGTTAATACTGAGACAGTGCAATATGGGACGGCCAAATTGTTAATACCAATACAGTGTAACATGGGATGGCCAAATCATTCATACCGAGACAGTGTAAGATGGGACGGCCAAATTGTTAATACCGAGACAGTGTAAGACGGAACAGCCAAATTCTTAATACTGAGACAGGGTAAGATGGGACGGCCAAATTGTTAATACTGAGACAGTGTCAGATGGGATGGCCAAATTGTTAATACCGAGACAGTGCAAGACAGGATGGCCAAATTGTTAATACTAAGACAGTGTAAGACAGGACGGCCAAATTGTTCATACCGAGACAGTGTAATATGGGACGGCCAAGTTGTTAATACTGAGACAGTGTAAGACGGGATGGCCAAATTGTTAATACCGAGACAGTGTAAGACAGGATGGCCAAATTGTTAATACCGAGACAGTGTAAGATGGGACGGCCAAATTGTTAATACTGAGACAGTGTAAGAAGGGACGGCCAAATTGTTAATACTGAGACAGTGCAAGACAGGACGGCCAAGTTGTTAATACCAAGACAGTGTAAGACGGGATGGCCAAATTGTTAATACCGAGACAGTGTAAGACGGGACAGCCAAATTGTTAGTACCGAGACAGTGTAAGATGGGACAGCCAAATTGTTAATACTGAGACAGTGTAAGATGAGATGGCCAAATTGTTAATACTGAGACAGTGTAAGACGGGATGGCCAAATTGTTAATACTGAGACAGTGTAAGACATGACGGCCAAATTGTTAATACTGAGACAATGCAAGACAGGACGGCCAAATTGTTAATACTGAGACAGTGTAAGACAGGATGGCCAAATTGTTAATACTGAGACAGTGTAAGACATGATGGCCAAATTGTTAATACTGAGACAGTACAAGACAGGATGGCCAAATTGTTAATACTGAGACATTGTAAGATGGGATGGCTAAATTGTTAATACTGAGACAGTGTAAGACGGGATGGCCAAATTGTTAATACAGAGACAGTGTAAGACGAGATGGCCAAATTGTTTATACTGAGACAGTGTAAGATGGGATGGCCAAATTGTTAATACTGAGACAGTGCAAGACAGGACGGCCAAATTGTTAATACTGAGACAGTGTTAATTTCAGTGTGGTTCATCGGAAAAGACTGGAGTCATGGTTTCAGCCCTCCGTCGGTTTCAGCTCTCAGCATCGCTTCTGCGCATGCGTCAAAATCGAACAGCATCATCTGCGCATGTGTCAAAATTGAGCCAGATTCAAACCGTCGCCGATCACCGCAAATCGCTGCACTCATACTGTCACTATAGTGTCAGTGTCACTAGCCTTATAAATTTAATATAATCTTTTTGGTAAACATGTTTTCTATATGTGTACCAAGCGATTTGTTCCTTGGTGTGCTTTTTAGAGATATTTCACTTTTTCTCTATGAAGATTGCTCACAACCATTGACAATGCCTTGAGTTTGCCAGTACATGCAGTGCAAAACATTAGTTTTATTCGAAATTAATAGAAACCCAGAACCCTACCCTTATCAATTTAATATAATCTTTTTGGTAAACATGTTTTCTATATGTGTACCAAGCGAGTTGTTCTAGATATCTGAAACAATAATTAAAATAATATAAAAGCATGGAGGGATGAAACTGACAGAGGTTTGAAACCGTGACACTCTGCAGTTTGAAAGCATCGGTCGAATTTGGTGCATGCGCTGGAAATCCACACATGTGCAGAAGCGACAATGGAGAGCTGAAACTGACGGAGGTCTGAAACCGCGACACCAGGCGCGGTGGCTTAATCGGTAGAGCGCGGGCTTCACGTGTAATGCCCGGTACACACCTACCGTATACGATTCGCGCACTAAAACTGGATGGCCGACGCAACACGTCACGACTCGGTCCATCCCGTTTTCGACTTAAAACTGACGACAGTGGGTGCTCACATATACCGATCGGGTATGCGCACATATACCGTCCGTTTCGCAACTGTGTTCCACGAACCTGGTGTATTTAGCGCGAACTACACTCGCATCAGCGCCTCCTAGCAGTTGTTGATCGGCCGTCGGTCAGCAACGCTAGATGGTGCCAAGTTGTTTTTTATCGCTGCGACTGGCGTCGGGGCCGCGAACCACATTGAGCCGTTTAAAACTGAGCAGCAGCATGGCGCCGCGCTCAACTGCTCAAAAGAGAGCCATGGCTCTTGCGCTTGCTGTGCTTGTTATACGCCGTCGTCGCCGACGACGTCGGAAGATTGCTAGAAATGTGTGGGTACGCCCACACATCGCTCAAAGATCGGAGCTAGGAGCCTTCAATGCCCTGATGGCTGGTCTGCGCAGGGACGAGCCACAGGCCTTCACCAACTTCAGCCGTATGCCGTCGGATCAGTTCGACGAGTTGTTGCGTCTGGTAGAGGGTCGTATCGCGCGACAAAACACCCGATATCGAGCGTCGATATCGGCTGCGGAGAGGTTGGCCGTCACGCTGCGATTCCTGGCAACTGGTAAGAAATTTATTTTCAACATATTTGTCTCCTCGTCCTGATTCACGATATCGTTGCTCTGAGCTCACAATTAAATATATGCAAATTGAAATAAACCGAAATATGTAACCAAATAATTTAGTTTTAGCAAACATATTTGCGTAGTCCTTGTCATAGTTTTTATGTGAATCCTTCGTGGGTCTGAGCTACCATGTTTAAATCTCGAGTTTTAAATCAACACAACTAGAAATATAAATAAACTGATATATCTAACCACAACATTTTGTTTGTAGGTGAGTCCTTCCGGAGTCTCAGCTACCTGTTTCGTGTGGGGGCAACCACCATCGGCCAAATTGTCCCCAAGACCTGCGACGCCATCTACGAGTCGCTGAAGGACGATTATTTCAAGGTAAGATTGTTTTATATGGGTTTTTTATTGAATTTCACACAACTTTAATAGAATACCGTAACAAGTAATACAGTAACAACTCTGCCACAGCAGAATCAGAATCAATCTTTAGCACTGTGCGTACACACAGTGGGAGTAAAATATAATGCACTAAAAAGCTAGATTGTCATACTCAGAATAATGATCAGATTGCAACAGGTTTACGAATGAAAATGACCCAGTAACGGGCAGCTAAAACGTGAATAATGTAACCGACTAAAAAACGTTAACCAACTAATTGCAACATGTTTACAAATGAAAAGGCACCTGCAACGGGCTGCTTAGCTACATCGTTAAACTTGATTATTGGAACCGACTAAACAACGCTAACCAACAAATTTAAAACGGGCAACATCTTTGTCTTACTTGAATAGTGGAACCGACTACAAAGTGGAATGGTGGAACCGACTAAAAAACGTTAACCAACTATTTAGTTTTCATACTCGGAAAATTGATCCGATTCCAACATGTTTATGAACGAAAAGCCAGCACCGGGCCTATGCGCACTGGGCCTATGCGCGGCGGTCCCCGATGGTCCGGGTCTGTTTTCACTGTCAGCCTGCAGGGTTCTGTTGCGCGCCGCGTTTCGCGCCGCGAGGATCTTCATGTTCCCGCGGAAGCAAACCTGATCAATGTCATTTTGCATCACCATCAACACTTCTGGATCGGTGATTGTTCGCAGCCTGTTGGTAACATGTTTGCCGAAAGTCGTAAGCGCGTCGTCTGGAGGGGCATTTGTGTCTTCCAGGTTCTTAATAACCAAATTCATGAGATCGTCCTCTCCGTCACCCTCACATCGCTTGCGTTTTTTTTGGTTCACCCAATCTTGGCTCGACAGTGGGGTGCTGGTGTTGGTGCGGAAGGATCCTTCCTCTGGGGGATCGTCGTCGACTGTACTCAGATTTTGAGAAGACACGCTCTGGGTATCGGCGTCAGTCCCTGTCTCCTCGTCGGCGTTAACAACCGTCTCCTCACGGTTTACCTGCGAGTGTGAATAGAGAAACAATTTAGTTTGTCGGCAAAAACGTGTAACTTTATTTCGTATTTTCTGTATTTTAAGCGTCGTTTTTTTTTTTTTTTTGCAGACCCCGTCGAGCCCGGAGGAGTGGAGGAAAGTCGCCGACCAGTTTCAGGCTAGATGGAACTTCCCAAACTGTATCGGCGCCCTGGACGGGAAGCACATACACATCAAACCCCCAGCACACTCCGGGTCGACATTCTACAATTACAAACACACGTTCAGCATAGTGTTGATGGCCCTAGTAGACGCCGACTATCGGTTCCTGTTTGTAGATGTGGGATGCAATGACCGGGTTAGTGATGGGGGCGTGTTTTCCGGATGCACCCTTCAAGAGTCGCTCGAGAACCACGCCGAGTCGTTCCCACCCCCCCAACCACTACCCGGGGATGATCGGCCTTTGGGGCACTACCTTGTGGCGGACGATGCCTTTCCCCTCAAAGATTACTTGATGAAGCCGTTCAGCCACAGAGACATGCGCATGGATCACCGGATCTTTAATTATCGGCTGTCGCGCGCCCGACGTGTCGTTGAAAACGCGTTCGGAATCCTGTCCAACCGGTTCCGAGTGTTTTTGACGAACATAGCATTAGCGCCAGACAAAGTCGAGAAGATCGTCATGGCGGGCTGCGCCCTACACAATTTCCTGCGGGAAAAGATCGGCACCACAGCAACAGCTGACTACGAAGACCCTGCGACGCACTCGGTTACTCCCGGGTCATGGAGAAACGATCGTGTGCTACGTCAGGCGACATTCCCATCGGGGACCAACTCAACGCAACGGGCCAAGACACAACGGGATTACCTCGTCGAATATGTAAACTCAGCGACAGGGTCAGTCCCGTGGCAGTCGGCCATGATCTAGACTGTATATATGCCTTAAATAGTGTACAACTTTTGGACTACCAGCAAGACTTCTCGATCTGTGCTCATACGTAGTCTATATTTGTATATTTTGAAAATAAAATGTGTATAAATTGTAAATAAACCATTACTTTATAATTTTGAAGTTATAATTAGATAATTAGATAAGTATCGTTACCTCAGCAGTTTCTTGACTGCATCTTGCCGACGGTAGTTGGTGGTTGCTGACACTCTGCCGTCGCTGCAAATGTGGTGCCAGGAACGACAGCGACGTCTGGATCCATTTTTGACGGGCGGTCAGACGCTTCCCTGCAGAACCCGAGGCCACTTGTTTCCGAAAGCGTGTGTATTGGGTTCTGAGATTCGTCATCCGTTTCTGGATGGACGTCGCTGTAAAAACAAATTATACCCGTCTTGTATTGTATTGTCTAAGACAAATAAAGAAAGAACATTTATTCTCTACCGATGTGTTACTGTTACCCCGCTAACTTTGACTTGAAAACCAATGCCCGTTCGACACAACAATAACCAATAAATGTAATTTTCATGTGAGAGCGACGATCTAGCAGAAGCCATTTTCAACCACCGGCGCATTTCACAACTATGATGACAAACAATAAATACTATATTATCGGGAAAAACGGGCGTACCTGACTGTCCAATTTCTGCGGAGATCGCTGCCAATGCACCGACTTTCTTCACTCGGTTGGAATACTCTTGGCACGAGACATCAAACAGACACGGCAGAGTTTGCCACATCTCTACCATTGTTACCTCTGCCTCGTTCGTCCAGTCCGCCATTTTGCATCGTTTTTGTATGGACACGGTCACATGACCCTTCGCAGCCCGGTGATTGGCTGATGCGTTAAAACCCCGACGCGATCGATCGCCGACTAGCACACACCTACCGTATACGATACGACTGACCGCTCACATATACCGATTCTCGAACGGGCCGATTCGTTTTTCGAATCGGTTGCGATTCGAGTTGTAAGCCCTAAAACTTAGTTTTATACGCGAATCGCAAGCGTCTAGTGTGCGCGGGGGTCGCACACCTAACGACTAAAACTCAGTTTTATGCGCGAAACGGGCAGTTTTAGATCGTATACGGGAGGTGTGTACTAGGCATAAGAGATAGGGATTTCGGTTCCCAGTTAAGTCAAACCTATGACTTATAAAATTGATACTTGTTGCTTCCTAACCTGGTGCTTGGCATTAATAGGATAGGGAAAGGGCTGGTTAGCTCAGTCTCAGGATAATGTGGTTGAGTGGGATATTGGGTCATGATGCCAGTGGCCTGATTTCCCAGTGGGGAAGCACTATAAAGTCACCATGAGTGTGTGCTGTCACAAGTCGGTACCTGTCCTGATATGACGTTAGGACAGGTACCCAGGGTATAAAACTCCAACAGCCAACCAACCTTGGTCATGCCGTTTCCAGCATCGTACTCTATGGACGCCCCCTGGCGCTGACAGCGGAACTGGTGGGCATCTGGTTAATTGATTACGCTGCTGAATCTGCATCCCTAATTGATTGATCCCGATTTGAGTGGCAACAGGGAACATGGCCTAGCATGTGACCGATTACTTCCGATGGAGGGGAGCGGGGATGGGAGGCAGGGGGGGGGGGGATGGAGGCGGGTGGGGGCGGGATGGAGGCGGGGGGGGGGGGGAGTGGGGGGGGGGGGGTCTCATCCGGTTAGCGCCTCGTTTTGAATGTAAACAAGATGAAAAGGCAAAGTAATCAAACACCGTGTACCAGCAGCCTTTGGGGGGTGAGAGAGGGGAGGAGTGCGGGTGCGGGGAGGGGGGGGGGGGCTATTGACTACTGGATGGATGGATGAATGTTAGTTTTACATACAGGGAACTTAATCCAATCAGAATTCCGACGACTATCTGTTTATGGGGCAGTTTACCTGTGAAGGTTTATATAACTCACTGCTATAAGTACTAGTTATGTGTTGAACTACATTAAAATTTCAGCTCCTTCAAGTGAGGCTAAATAACCCACATTTAATAGTGTGGCTATTTGCAAAGCTAAGAGACTACATGACACAAGAAATGTTAATAAAAAATCTTCAAGGGCATGGTGCTCCCCTATTTTGACTATGGAGATGTAAACTACATGGGTGCGAGAAAAGAACTACTAAAAAAACTGCAAACACTGCAGAACAGAGCGCTAAAAATCTGTCTAAGAGTAGACAAGCTGCACCCCACCTATGACATACACAAAAGAATCCAAGGGAAATTACTAGAAAATAGGAGAATAATTCATTTGAAAACATTAGCATATAGCTATAGTCAAAACATTAAACTTCTAACAAAACCACAAAGGGCTACTAGAACAAATAATGCGCCACTACTAAAGCAGACCAGAAGCCAAATAAAAGCTCATGAGAGAAGCACGCTGGAAATGGCTGCCAAGGTGTGGAATGCCCAAATGGTAAAGGAACGACAAATTCCTGACCTAAAAACTTACAAAAAATATCTGTGCAAAATAAGGCTAGGAAACTCCCACTAAGCTGCACTGCAAAGGGGCATGTGATATGTCATGGCCCACCAGCGGGACACCCAATGGAAGGTAACCATGCCAAAAGTAGCCAGATAACACACCACACAGTTATGTACAAGCCTATGATATGTAAATAGGAGTAGGCTAGTCTAGTAATAAGAGTAGAAAAGATTAATACATATATACCAATAAAATCCAAAAAAACTAACATAGGCTATTAACCATACCAACCAATTATCTATCTGCTACTGAAATGCAGGCAAACAAATACCTTATCAGCAGCCACTGTGTGGTAAGATAACACCAACACTACAACTGGCCAGCATTGAAAACAAGCCTGGGTACCCGGGCTTATATGCTATGGACAGTATAAATACAGCCTCAATAAAAAATAAAAAATAAATAAAGAATAAAAAGATTGTGTTGGTAATTTATTAAAAGCTTGGCGTTGTTTTAGTCCTTCTGGGATGCGGGTGGACTCAGAAACTGGGAGCCTCAGAACCGTCTCTTTGAATCCTTTGCAATATCACGTGACATATTTCTGCGTGTTCCTAGAATGCTACAGTCCATCCAATTAGTTGAACAAACAGACCTGTAATAAATTGTTAGCAAACCATAGCTTTATGCTTTTGATATACCACTTACTGCATGCATTGTCAACATCAAAATCAAAATTTGGTGATAGAGGTGTTTTCAGGGAGGCAGTCTCTCCTAGAATGGTGGGAACACAGTCATTTTGTGGGTGAGCGGATATATTTGAAGTGTAAAGATGCAACATTAATTTTGGCATGCTTGTCAACACCTAGATAAAAGATTCACTCGGTACTTGTGTAGTACACGGGTGAAGGACAACGTACTCTAAATACGGGCGAAAATAGCTTTAGTATGGGACATGAACTAGAAACTGTGGTTCCAGGATCAAATGGCTACATATATAGGCACAGAGTTGGTGAAATGGGAGAGAATGCAAAAAAGACAAGATGGCACCCACATAATGCCATCGATTTCACTTTTAAATCTTATTAAACCAGATGTTTTATTATATTTTTCAACTCAAAGGTAGCGGGTAAATATGAAGACATCTACAAAGAATAAATGTTGCTTCTTAGATTGTGAAATTACGCTCTCATTTCATTAACCCGATTTTTCGACCGTTTTTATATAGGGTTGGTATTCACCCGTGTACTGCGAGTACCGGGGGAATCCTTTATCTAGTCAACACCCTGACCCATAGCCTTCAGCGGTAACTATTTCTCTTAAATTGATTTAGTATGGCCTTATAAGTTCTATATAGCAACAAATGGTTAAGAAGTGCACTGCTATCCAAGTTGGATATGTAGGTTCAAATCTAGATAAGTGTTTTATATTCGAAAAGTTGCTGTTTTTAATCGGACAATGAAGCTCTAACAAGCCTATCAATATATACTGTATATGTCCCAATCGACGCGCACTGCACAGTTGCAGACACATGGATGTGCATCTATTCAAAGCTACAGTATTTCATGGATTTCTTTTTCTCATGCCTCTGAAATAATGTGGGATTGTCTTATTTTATGTGCATTCAGTTTGAATATGATCATAAATCTTTATATGTTTTTGTCGTGCCTCTGAAATAAAGTGGGATTGTCTTATTTTATGTGCATTCAGACTGAAAATGATCATAAATTTGTGCATGCTTTCAATCATGAAATGGTGGGCAGCGTGCTTCTATTGGGACATATAGGGTAATTGTGTGTTGTTCCACTAATTAAACGGAGGTGCAGACACCAAGTGTACTGCGCATGAACCGACTTCCGTCACGTGCCAGCCACCCAGACACTTTATATCAACTCCAACGCCAGGCCCCTGATAAACCTCACCAAAATTCATACGCCAATTTACTCGCCTCTTTGCGCATGCGCCACATACTATATCAAATAAAATTAATTTTAAAAAAATTTTAAAGAAGAAAAAACACGTGGGGAAACACGTGTTCCTAATCACAACTAATGATTACCAACCTGAAAATAACAAATTTAATCGAATTGCGTAGTACACGCCCTCCCCCCCTCCCCCCACCACCACCCACCACCACCACCACCACCACCAACCACCACCGAGCGCGGTGGCCGAATCGGTAGAGCGTGGGCCTCGCGTGCGGGAGGTCGGGAGTCGCGGTTCCCGGTCGAGTCAAACCAATGACTTATAAAATTGAAACTTGTCGCTTTCTAGCCAGGCACTCAGCATTATTAGAATATGGTAAGGACTGGTTGGTTCAATGTCAGGATACTGTGACTGAGTGGGATATTGGGTCAATGTGCCAGTGGCCTGATTTCCCATTGGGGCAGCATTATAAAGTTGCCATGAGTGTGCGCTGTCACAAGTCAGTACCTGTCCTAATATGACCTTAGATGTTGCCAGGACGAAAAACTCGGTTGGTTCATTGGAGTTTTACGTCCTGGCAACATCTAAGGTCATATCAGGACGACGTAAAACTCCAACAACCAACCAACTCCTACTCACAACTAATGATTACGACCCTGAAAATAACTAATTTAATGTTGCATAGTCCGATGGTTTTGAATTTCTGTATTTTTTCTGAGATAAATATATTAGATCGATCACTAGTATCTACTTCACATTAGTTCAAAGTTACTTTTATTTTAATCGGTAAACCTTTTAGGTATTTTGAGTGCGAACATGAAAAGTTAGTTTTGGCAAGCTTGTCAAAATTCTGACACCATATACTTCTGCAGTAACAGGTTCTGTTAAATTGACTCAGTATTGCCTTCTACGCAAAAACAAATGCTTAATAAGTTCATCAGCATCTAAGTTAGATATGTAAAATCAAATATAGATAATTGGTTTGGTTTTGAAAATTTGATATTTCATCAGACTATGCAGCTTTAATCAAATTGTGTAGAACCCCCCCCCACCTTCACCCTCACCCCCACCCCCCACCCCCAACAAAAATGAAATAGAAAGAAGAAGAAACCGGCCTGGCAGGATGCTAATCGAGCCCCCTGAAATGCGTTGTTGGCGCATGCGCAGTCACGGCGGCGGTCTGCGCATGGGCATCCCCGGGTCGGACACGGTCACATGAGGTAGAGGTTTAGAACTGGGGCCACTTAGCTTGTACTGATCAACTCAAATCATGTTATGTAAATGGCGCTCCTAGGGCGGCAATGTCTTTGTTTGAAAGACGTAGAAAGAGGTGATTGTGGAGACGTGTGGGGAGTCAATGAATGGGGGGGGGGGCTGCTTGCTTCAATTAGAGCTGTCTGTTTCCGGTTATCCGGCAGGTGGGAGGGTGTGGGGTGGGGGTGGGGGTGGGGGTGGGGTAGTGTGAAAAGTAATTGAAGAAGAAGGAGAGCTTAATTAGATTTCGGCCTACAATAATTGCATTGTTGTTATGCAATGCATTTGTAATGAGAAGGGTGATTGTTCTGCTCATTTCCCGTACACGCCAAAATCATTAAAGCTAGTATATACGGGGGCATTAGTGGGTTATATAGGCCTATGTATGAAGGAGTAATATAGCATGGAGAAGACCAATTGTTCATAAGTGAAAGTTGGTAATAGCTAGTGTAAATGCAATTATACAAATCAGTTATAATAGATCATGTGAACGCCATTAAAATCACCCAAAGTTGTATAACTGCAATGAAATGAATCTTAAGCCGTGTTCACACGGGCAAAATGTGAGGCGAATCAGGCAAATCGAATCAGGTGAGGCGAATTAGGCGCCCGTTCACACGGACACTGCGCGAGGCGGAAGTGGATATCTGCGCATGAGCAAGTACAGACTAACCAGCGCCATTTTGGGTTCGACGATGCTGACACCAGAGATTGTGGGTTCGACCTAGATATGTATTTAATGGATCTTATTGGTTTGGAACGGTCAAAACTTCTGCTGGGCAGTGAAACCCTAAAAATAAATGATGAAAAAAATATCTGTGCATAGATAGCGGTTTCATTAATTAAATTATATAATATGTGCTTTTGATCGACCGGAAAGTCAACAAACTAAGGTCTCGACTGCGCATGAGTGTGAGGTGCTTAATCCGCATCAGTGCGTCCACACGGGCAAAATTATCCGCATCACAGGAATCGATTCACGTAGACTACCTCGCTTAGGTGGTTTACAGTATGCGCATCACGTGAATCGAATCAGCCCTAATTCGCATCAGACACCCGTTCACACGAGAAATGTGATGCGAACTAGGCAAGTCGCTTTCTACGAATCGATTTACATTCCCCGTGTGAACACGGCTTTAATGTGTGGTGTATGCACAATTACCTGCAGACAAACATGTATAATTGCTGCTAATAGATAGTGTCATGATATCAAATTGATCATGTGAACACCATTAAAATCACCCAAAGATGTATAACTGCAATGAAATGGATCTTAATAGGTAGTGTATACACAATTACCTGCAGACAAACATGTATAATTGCTGCTAATAGATAGTGTCATGATATCAAATTGATCATGTGAACGCCATTAGAATCACCCAAAGATGTACAACTGCAATGAAATGGATCTTAATAGGTAGTGTATACACAATTACCTGCAGACAAACATGTATAATTGCTGCTAATAGATAGTGTCATGATATCAAATTGATCATGTGAACGCCATTAGAATCACCCAAAGATATATAACTGCAATGAAATGGATCTTAATAGGTAGTGTATACACAATTACCTGCAGACAAACATGTATAATTGCTGCTAATAGATAGTGTGATGATATCAAATTGATCATGTGAATGCCATTAGAATCACCCAAAGATATATAACTGCAATGAAATGGATCTTAATAGGTAGTGTATACACAATTACCTGCAGACAAACATGTATAATTGCTGCTAATAGATAGTGTCATGATATCAAATTGATCATGTGAACGCCATTACAATCACCCAAAGATGTATAACTGCAATGAAATGGATCTTAATAGGTAGTGTATACACAATTACCTGCAGACAAACATGTATAATTGCTGCTAATAGATAGTGTCATGATATCAAATTGATCATGTGAACGCCATTAAAATCACCCAAAGATGTATAACTGCAATGAAATGGATCTTAATAGGTAGTGTATACACAATTACCTGCAGACAAACATGTATAATTGCTGCTAATAGATAGTGTCATGATATCAAATTGATCACGTGAACGCCATTAACAATCATAGAAACATGTATAACTGCAATGAAATGAATCATAATGGGTGGTGTATAGACAATTACCTGCAGACAAACATTTATAATTGCTGCTAATGGATTGTATTACCATATCACATTAATTATAATGAATCATGTGAATGCCATTAAAATCACACAAACATGTATAACTCCAATGGAATTAATCATAATGTGTAGGGTAATTAATTATAATAAACCACGTGAACACCAATCACCGAAAAATGTATAAATGCAATGAAATGAATCATAATGGGTAGTTCATAAACAATTAGCAGTAATTATAGATGGTTGTATGCAGGTAATGGATGGTGGGACCACCATCGGGGTAAGTTGTGCTGGGAGAGTGTAAACATATAGAACCATATCCCCAGCTATGTGGAGAAGAACAAAGCTATTGTAGGCCACTCACATATATAGCCGGCCAATATTTACCCAGATTGACATGTGATATCTGTATCAATGGAGGCATTCGACTGGGACCTTTCCATCTGCAAGATTTAGACCCCGCCCACATGCGCTTCCATTGCAAATGGCTGCCCTGTATGGGGGAGGCCATTTGCAATCAAAAAGAACCAATCAGAGCTGTTCGATTCCATTGCAAATGGCTGCCCCTATAGAGGGCAGCCATTTGCAAATGAAAAGAACAGCTCTGATTGGCTGAAGCTACTGAATCTTTCAACATTTCCATATCAACTATCTTGAAATACAACATGTGACCTTATGGATGGAGCCACAAGATACATTTGATTCATACGTATAGAAACCCATTTCCGGTCCCAATCGAATAGGAATTTGTAAAGAAATATTTTGATATGCATATAGAAAGGCCCAGTCGAATATGTCCACTGACTCGATTCTCACAGCATGAGAGCCAGATTTTTTTTAAGCTTTTTTTATTTAACGTCTCTAGAGTGCATTGATTTTTATCATCGGCCATTGGACGTTAAACATATGGTTTGCACCACCAATCTTGCCTTCGCAAATCAGTGACTAGAACTAGTGTGGCTAATAACACATTAACAACTCACCGTGCACCATAGTCCCTGGTAAAGGTCTATGAAATACCCGAATCTGTAGTAAAATACGAAGGGAATTGTTTCCATTATATACTATAATTATATATTATCATTATTACCATTATTATACTCCGTAAGACTCCGTACTTGACACGTGGCGCCACCTGCGACCCACCTCCTCTCTAACTGGTGTCGACAAGACTAGTGCCGGAGGATATAAATATATGCTATATAGTTTCTTATATAATATATGTTATATAACCTATTACATATAAAACTGTACATACATACATACATACATGCATACATACATACATATATACATACATACATACATACATACATTCTGACATGTGTAACATTAATTTTGGGCATATAACTATATATTGTATACATATTATATGTGTAGTTTGTTCTCTCTGTGAGCGGTATTTAGGGACAGCTGGGCCAGGATGTTGACATAGGAATCCCGATACGTAGGTTACTGATAGTGGAGAGTGGAGAGTGGGATGGTCCCCGACTCCCACAGTCACCAGGTGAATGCCACCATCCCCACCCACCCACCCTTAAACAGAATACAGTAGGACACAAAAAATGTGTATTATAATCGATTAGATTAGAAGGTTAAAGAATAGGTATTGGTCTTAGTTAAAGTTGCATAGTCCGATGAAGCATCAAATTTTCAAAACCAAAATAATGAAATAGATTTGACTCTAGATATCTAACTTAGATATTGATGCACATATTAAGCATTTATTGCCACATCGAAGGGAACACTGAGACAATTTGATAGAACCTGTTACTGTTGAAGCCTATGATGTCAGAGTTTTGGCATACTTGCCAAAACTAAGTTTGCATGTTTGAATTTCAAATATCTCAAAACTTATCCATTTAAAATCAAAGTAACTTTAACCGGAAATAAGGTAGATTATAACGATCAATTTAATATATTTATCTCAGAAAAATTACCAAAACGCAAAACCATCGGACTATGCAAGTTTAAGGAATATGTCTTTATCACTAACTATATGGAGCGTCGTTTTGATTCATTTTGTAATTTGTCTTATTTTGTCTTAGGTAATGTCAATAATCAAAATGGGTGGATCTTGCTTTAAATGAGCCGTCCCTATAGATATACATACACACCCATACACAAACACTTTGCGCGTCCTACAGTAGAAGCCCTGAGGTGTGTGTGTGAGTGAGTGAGAGTCTCCGTAACTCGTCCGGGACGCAGCGGCGGGCGGCGGGCGGCCGGCGGCGGGCGGCGGGCGTCGGGCGGCGGGCGGCGGGCGGCGGGCGGCGGGCGGCGGGCGGCGGGCGGCGGGCGGCGGGCGGCGGGCGGCGGGCGGCGGAGCACCGCGGGCGGCGGGCGGCGGGCGGCGGAGCACCGCGGCGCAGGGGGGACCCGGCGGGCGGAGAATGGTGTCGGTGTGTGTATGTTTGTGGGTGGGTAGCGGGGTCACGGGGGTCATGTGGGCGGTGGAGTGGGAGAGTCAGGCAGCTGGGGCGGGCGGAGGAAAGTTGGGAGGGGGCGGGGAGTGGGTGGGGACGATGGCGGCGGCGGGTCCAGGTAGCCGCCGTGTCGCCGCCGCCTGCCCCTTATCGGTGCCCCGGCGCCACTCTGTCTGCGCCGGCCGGCCCGCGCCAGTCACCGCCGAGCACGCGTGACCAGCGCCCGGAGTGCCACGATGAGCCGACCCACCACCAGCCCGGAGGCATCCCCAGGTACAGACATCCATCCACCAGCTAGCCAGGTATCGCTCTCACACACACCCTCCCTCACCCTCCCTCACACTCCCCTTCCCTACCTCCCTCACCCTCCCATCACCCTCCCCATCCATCCCACCCTCTCCCATACCATCCCCATCCCTACCCTCCCTCACCCTCCCCTACCCTCACACACCCTCCGTCACCCTCCCTACCCTCCCCTACCATCCCTCTCCTCCTCCTTCCTCCCTCCTCCCTCCTCCCTCCTCCCTCCTCCCTCCCTACACCTTTAAGCACTTTGTTCCACCGTTACCGTGCCTGCGCCGCGGTCACTGCCGGCGCCTTAGGGCGGGAACCCCCGGGAGTGGCCGTCAACATGATTTACCCACGGCTCATTTGGTCGGCTAACATTAAAACAAAACAAAACAAAACCTGTATCAGGATGTCGATGGCACTTTGTATTCCCAGATTTTCACCCTGCTAGACATTAACAGACTCAGCGTTACAGTGCGCTCTCATGGCGACTTTATAGTGCTGCCCCACTGGGCGACCAGGCTGCTAGTACCATGACCTGATATCCCACTCAGTCGCATTATCCTGACACTGAGGCAACCAGTCCTTGTCCTATCCTATTAATGCTGAGCACCTGGGCAAGGAAGCGATGAAGTATCAATTTTTAAGTTATTGGTTTGACTCGACCTGGGTTCGAATCCGTGGGTTTCCCCCTAATTAGGTATTTACTGTAATAGTAAATACATTTACACCATGCCTTGTTGACACTAATTCCCTTCGGGGGATTTACTTCCCAAAACCAGGCTGGCCACCCAGCTACTTGGCTGAAGGTATTATTATTAATCCTGATGACGTCACGGGACCGCAGTAGCCAACTGTAGCCGGTATGGTATGGTATGGGGTGTTCGTAACCTTACGACGGTTACCGGTTGCAGAACTGCAACATTTATAGAGAGGCTCCGATAAATCGGCCCAGTCTTTGGTTAAGACATGTCTTCTGCGGGTGAAGTGGTCTCAGAGGAAGTGTTGTGAAGGCTGGGGATATCCTTCAAGACGTAGTGACGACGGGGCGCCGGGTGGCAGCGGATCTCTCCGTGCCGTCTGTTTGTAGTAATCTGTATGGTGTCTGTAGTGCAGCACTTGCATCCGGTCAGCAGGGGTTCGAGGAAGGCGGGCAAAGGTGGGAGCAGCGGTCGTTCCAGCAACAAGAACCAGACAGAGAAATGGTAAAAGGTCAAGAGCCCCCCCCAAGAACACAACAACCCTGGTTAGGGGAAGAAGTGAGCCTGGGAGAAATCGAATGGGCAGATCTAGGAAAGAGAAATGAGGAGAGTTGAGTCAAAGGCCCGTGCCTATCTGCCCTATGGTGACCAACCGGCGAGCCATAGACACGGACAGAGTAAGGGTAGAAAGTGAAAATGCCGGCAGGCACCCCCTCCTGGAACTCTTTTCAGACATATCAAGGAGGTGTCCGGCCGGCGGAGAGGTGATAGAGAGAGGTGTGGACGAGGTGCGGTCCGGATAGCAAGTGCCAACTGTAGCCAACATCGCCATCCCATTTATATGATTTAGCCCTATGCTAAAATTCCATTCTTTTAAATGCAAATTAGACTTTGTGTAAAGGTATGCACTTCTTTCACTCAAAATGAGGGTTGCATATATATATGCCTCATAAAAAAATATATATAACCCCAAAAATCTTTTTAGAACAAAAAAACATGCGCAACAGTACTCTATTTACTGCTCGACCTGACGTGATGGCCGAATCGGTAGAGCGCAGACTTCCCGTGCGGAAGGTCCGAAGTTCGAATCCCAGCCGAGTCAAACCAATGACATAGAAATTGATACAATATAACCCTGTTAAACCAAGCTCGGTTAAACCAAACGATCCGTTAATCCAAACTTTTCTTGGCGGCCCGGAAAAATACCATTTATCATATAAAAAAAGTTGGTTAAACCAAAGTCGGTTAATCCAAACAAAATTGTTGGACCCCAGGCCACTCTGGTATGGTTAACCCAAACTTTCATGTGTTATAAGGTCATCTGAGACCCCGCTGACTTTTTTATATGATAAATGGTAGTATTTTGTCGGGCCACCGAAAAACTTTTGATTAACTGATCGTTTGGTTTAACCAAGCTTGGTTTAACAGGGTTATACTGTACATACATAAACAACAATAATCAAAGTGTCCACATACATTGTATATTACATGTGCAATAAACCCTTACTCAAAGTCAAAGTCAAAGCCAAAGCTCGGTTAAACCAATAATCGGTTAATCCAAACAAATTTCTATGGTCCCTACAAGTTTGGTTTAACAGGGTTATACTTTATTTGTTCCTAGCCAGGCGCTCGGCATTACTAGGATAGGGCAAGGACTGGTTAGCTCATTATCAGGATGACGTGACTGAGTGGGATATCAGGTCATGGTGCCGGCGGCCTGGTCTCCCAGTGGGGCAGCACTATAAAGTTGCAATCAGTGCGCACTGTCACAGTCGGTACCCGTCCTGATATGACCTTAGATGTTGCTAGGACGTAAAAGAAAAAATTTACTGCACATGATTGCTGAATTGCTTAAATGACACTTTAGATTGAGAGGTCACAGACTAAGTGATTCTCAGAGATCACGGAAGTTTACTGTGATTGATTACTATTTGACAAGCCGATCGCGGTTTTCTGTGTACATGTTTTGTTTGTTGGGGTTTTGTGCCCTATTAATAACGAGGGGCCAGGGTTGGCAGTGACAAGTATTGGTTGATTAATTGGTTTGACTCAGTTGGGGTTTGAAGCCACAACCCCATCACTTCTGTGCGTGTTTTATGCTTTAATTTTAAGACCAATTAGCCGCGATTGAAATTTTACCTGCTTAATCAATTAATGTGTCAAAGGGATCAAGATATATTATGTAAATATAGAACAAATAATATCAACCTCCATTGGGGATCGGCTATATTCTTTTAGTTAAATGTTGCTGTTATTTAACACAAACTTAAGTTAACTTAACTGAGATCATCACTGTTGCCATCATTTGACACAAACATGGCCATTTCAGATGTTCAAGTAAACTTCAATACACGCAGATAATAAATGTGATAAGCAATAAATGTGACAACACAACATTAAACCCATCATCAATCAACCATATATATATACGTAGCTACATGTATATTGAATATAATATAAATATATATGCATTATATACATATATAGTCCCATGTGTATTAAAGGTAATGTTAATATACTTCTTACTTCTATTTTATTTTTAAATAATTTTTAAATTTGTATAGTATTACTATTATTAATGATTATTGTTAGTTTTGACTGGAAAAGGCGCCTTATAACTATTGTACTTCTGATTTCTCCTTTTTCATGTGAAACATTACTGATATAAATTTCAGATTGTATGTATAATGATCATGTGGAAATAAATATATTATTATAATTATTATATATAAACTCTTTTGTTTAATCTTCCGGTGCGACTTACACTGGTCAACATCCGGTGGAGGTGGGCTGGGCTGAAGGTGGCGCCACCAGTACAGTGTTACTGTTACAGTGTTAGGTCTTATAAAAATATAACAATAATTCCCTTCCGTATCTCTATACTCGCATAATACGTTATACATTACATATACATACATATATGGGCTATATGTTCACATATCTCTATACATCTATATGGAGCGCTGCAGGGCTCTATAACTATAAGTTCGCTATAGGACGGGACAGTTGGTGTCAGTTCACTGTTCACAACGTGGCCTAGCTGTGGGTTCATCGCCACTGAATCAAGTCTTATTTTGTATGCTAAACAGGTGTATATAAACATCAGAGTCGTGCCGCGCTGGGCGTACACTTGCACCTTTTACTTTGTCCCTCTCCCAGATGGGCTGGTTGGTTGTCAGTGAGTTTTACATCCCAGCAACATCTAAGGTCATATCAGGAAAGATACCGATTTCTGACTGTGCACACTCATGGCAACTTCACAGTGCTGCCCCACTGGGAAATCAATCATGACCCAATATCCCACTGAGTCACATTATCCTGACACCGAGCTAACCAGTCCTTGCCCTGTCCTATTATTAATGCCGAGTGCCGGGCTCGTAGGAAGTGACAAGTATAAATTTGGTAAGTCATTGGTTTGACTCGACCGGGAATCAAACTCTTGACTTTCCGCATTTGAAGCCTGTGCTCTACCGATTCGGCCACTGCGTCCAGTTTCCCACATGGGTGAATCCGACTTTTCAACATGGCGTCGTTATAGGTACACATCACACCCACGCACATCCACCACTGACTGTGTTGAAAAGGACGGCGTCGTTTGAGTCATAAAATGAGCCGTGTTTTATGTGTAGTGATACACGAAGGACCTGATCGACTTTGTTGAATTTAATTGGGGCTCACTGAGTCTTGCGGTGGGCGATAAGGTTTCAGATAAGGCTGACCTCTGAACTCTGACCTATGCACTGAGGTCGCCCCATGCACCTGTGCGGCTTGTGTTGATCGCACATAGGTTTGTTATGGGTTATCGCTACAGCGGGTGGTGGAGCATGGAGAGGTGTGGGTGAGAGTGTGTGTGGAGGTGAGGGTAGGGTGGATGAGAGTGTGTGTGGGTGGGTGTTGGTGAGTGAAGGTGTGGGTGTGGGTGGAGGTGAGGGTGTGGGTGTGCGTGTCGGAGGGTGTGGGTGGTGTGTGGGGAATGGAGCAGGGGGTGTCGGAGAAGGGGTGTAGGTGTAGGTGTAGGTGTTTGTTTGTTTGTGTGTTGTTGTTTTATGTCCTAGCAACATGTAAGGTCTTATCAGGACTGGTACCGACTTGTGACATTGCGCACTCATGGCGACTCTATAGTGCTGCCCCACTGGAATACCAGGCCATCATCACCATGACCTGATATTCCACTCAGTCACATTATCCTGACACTGAGCCAACCAGTCCTTGTCCTATCCTAATAATGCCGAGCGCCAGGCTAGGAAGCGACAAGTATCACTTTTTAAGTCATTGGTTTGACTCGACCAGGGTTCGAACCCACGATCTACCAACACGGGAGACGGATGCTCTAACTCATTCGGCCATCCCATCTGGTAGGTGGAGGTGGAGGTGGAGGTGGGCGTGGAGGTGGGTGTGTGAGTGAAGGGTTGGCGGGGAGGGGGGTTGCTTGTTTTACGTCCTAGCAACATCAAAGGTCATATCAGGACGAGCACCGACTTGTGACAGTGCGCACGTATGGCGACGTTATAGTGCTGCCCTGCTGGGATATCAGGCCGCCGAAACCATGACCTGATATACCCCACACAGTCACATTGTCCGGATACTGTGCTAACCAGTCCTTGTCCTGTCCTATTAATGCCGAGCGCCAGGCTACATAGAGACAATTATCAGTTTGATAAGTCATTGGTTTGACTCCACTGGGATTCGAACTCCCAACCTTCTACACGGGACGCCTGCGCTCTACCGATTCGACCACCGCATCCTTTTCGCCCTTTTCTTAATAACACATTTAATAAAGTCTTCCTTGCAGAGACAAATATTTAAAAGGGACCAGGAAATTATCAATTTTATAAATCATTGGTTTGACTCCGCTGGGACTCGAACTCCCGACCTTCTGCACGGGAATCCTGCTCTCTACCGATTCGGATACCATGTCCGATTTATATATATATATATATATATATATATGTTGATATACATATTGATGTATATATATTGATATTTATATATTGATATATATATATTGATGTGTATATTGGTATGCATATGAACAATTACAATTGTAAACGTGGTACACATATAAGTAATGTACTCCCATAATAAACTACTTGCTGTAATAATACGTTATCTGTGGCGGAGTGGTTAGAGTGTCTGACGTTTTTCTAGGTCAGACTCCTAATCTGAAGGTCGGTGGTTCGATTCCCTGTGCCCCCCCCCCCCAACTTCTGCCAATTTGGATTTCCACCGCTATGTATAACTTACAGCGTCATCAAAGGCCAGTTGCTCTCATACCATGTCTATGTGGTGTGGGAGGTTAAAAATCCCTTGGGTCAGTAAACGTGTAGGCTCGGGCTTTCTATCGACAAACTGTCTAATGGTGAGAACAAGTCTATTCAGACTTATCCATGATAGGCATATAAATCTTCAAGAACAAAAACACAAAAAAACAATGCTACCAGTCAAGAGTATTAAAACAATTGTTATCGGTTATTCAGACATGTCTATTAGCCACACTGAAGTTTACTTCCCTTCCACCACATGAATAATCTGTCAAAAATTGTGGGTTTTTTTAAGGCGCAAAATCCAATTATTCTATTCTATTTTGTTGTTCTGCAATGAATCAGCTTGAATCACTTCCAGTTGACTTAAAACCCTGTTCACTTCAGTAACACCTGAGTCAACATACCTTCAGGGGCGCGAGGCAGGAAGACGAAGCCAGTGAGAGGCCAGCGATTCGCCCTTGTATTAATATTTAATGCATGATAAATATTGAAGTCACTATTTACCTAAATGATTTTTTAAAAACCAAACCCAGTTTTCAAACTAGACCAACACTTAAAAAAAAAAAATCACATCACATAACCAGAAGCGAAATATTTTTTAAAGAATGGGGGGAATTAAACTAAGACATTTTTTGGAGGGCGTTTGGGAGGTTGAGACATTGGGACATTGGGACCGTGGGACATTGGGACTTTGACATGTTGAGCCACTGTGACATTGGAACATGGGGCTGTTGGGGATGTTGGGGCGTTGGGGCGTTGGGATGTTGGGATGTTGGAACATGGGGATGTTGGGGCATTGGAATGTTGGGGCATTGGGATGTTGGGGCATTGGGATGTTGGGATGTTGGGATGTTGGAACATGGGGATGTTGGGGCGTTGGGATGTTGGGGCATTGGGATGTTGGGATGTTGGAACATGGGGATGTTGTGGCGTTGGGATGTTGGAACAGGGGGATGTTGGGGCGTTGGGATGTTGGGATGTTGGGGCGTTGAGAGGTTGGGATGTTGGGGCATTGGAATGTGGAGACACTTGGGCATTGGACCATAGGAACATGGGCATGTTGGGATTTGGGGCACTGGGACATGAGGATGTTGGGAACATCAGGCCCGTGGCCAGGATTTGGTACCCAACAAGGGTTTCAGAACAGATACAACATTCCCGCTAATTCTGATTCTCCAACCACATTGTCAAAGCCTTTCTTTGTCGGTCGGTCCGTCCATAGTCACGTGATCATGCCACTGCATGGACTGTGGCCCGGAGACTTTCAGGCTTGACGGCCACGGTCACGTGACTCGATCCGGAGAATAAAATTACTGCATCCGTACAATTTTCAATTCATTTTTATATCTCCCTCCTTTTTTTTTCTTTCGAGATAAGACAGGTAGAAATGACATTCGAACGGCCGTCCTCCACTTCCGGTTGGCTTTGCATACTTAATGTAGACCACGTGACCAAGTGATCACGTGACTACGTCACTCCAGAGTAATTAGCCGCTACATGGCGCGGCGAGCAGGACAGCTCTTCGGAATGGTTTCCTATTGAATAATATGCGCATAATATATTATATCATATAGTATATATTTAATTAAGGGAATATAAACTACATCTGGAATAATATATATATTTAAAACACCTCTCTAAATCCTTGGGACCGGCTTTAGAAAGTTTAAGTGGTCCATTTAGGGAGGTGGTCGGCTTAGGGAGTTAGCATATGGTTACAATGGTATTGTTGGAATCCAAATAAAGTGATCGATATAGGGGAGTGGTCGATCTGTGGAGGTGGTCGGTTAGGGAGGTTTAACTGTGTATAATATATATATACATATTTATATATATACATATAGGTAATTGACCACGTTATACATGTATGGGTGGTTGCCCCTGGTCTGTAGCTGCTACAACACGAAGAGAAAACAAGGAAGGGAAGCGTATGCTTCAACTTTCAAGGGTTTACTTCCTTCCTCCGTACCGTGGCATCAGAGAACCCACTCTCTCCCCGATTATAGCGAATACTATTTTGGAGAATTGCCTCTGAGCCTGCACTCATTCCGAATTTAAGATTATTTTGGATATCTGCCGGCTCATCTGTGTCCAGAAATTCAGAACGAGGCTCGACGTCTGGCCACCTCACTTCTCGCTGCTTACATTCCTTACATTCTATTCTTTAAAAAAAATCACATACAGTAAAACCTATTTAAATCGATCGACCTTGGGACCGACTTTAAGTGGTTCATTTAGGGAGGTGGTCGGTTTAGGGAATTGGAATATGGTTATAATGGTATTTTTGGGGCCCAAATAAAGCGTTCGATATAGGGCAGTGGTCGATCTGTGGAGGTGGTCGGTTAGGGAGGTTTTACTATATACAGTAAAACCTCTCTAATGGATCACTTAAAGTCGGTCCCAAGAGAGGATTTACTGTATATATTATATTATATAATCCACCCACACGACACATACACAACAGTCAGCTGTCACACAACTGTGGATATGAATAACATATGGTAAAAACAATTTACTGTTGTTTAGCATATGACCTTTTCCGGTTGGTTGTTGGAATTTTACATCCTGGCAACATCTAAGGTCATCATATCAGGACAGGTACTGACTTGTGACAGTGCACACTGATGGTGACTTTATAGCGCTTCCCCATTGGGAAATCAGGCCACCGGCACTATCCCACTCAATATCCCACTCAATCACATTAACCTGACACTGAGCTAACCAGCCCTTACCCTGTCATATTAACACTGAGTACCAAGCTAGGAAGCGGTAAGTATCAATTTTGTAGGTTTGACTCGACCCGGAATCAAACTCCCGATCTCCCGCACGCAAGGGTTGCGTTCTACCGATTCGACCACCGCGCCCTGTTGGCCCTTTTCTTAACACATTTAATAAAGTCTTCCTTGCAGAGACAAATATTTAAAAGGTACCAGGAAATTAGAAAACCTGACTGCTGTCTGCATCTATTGCTCCACTTTTAAGCAGAGAGATCTGCACGTGTTTGTCTTACTCTATTTTAATACCATGACGTGCACTTATTGCTAAGTATTCACAGACCACCAAAAAGTTGAATGCCGCAGGCACTAACACTAAAGGCCCTTTCACACTTTACCGGATTGAAGAAATGGATTGAAACGGACAAAAATATTCTAATCCGGTGTGATTCGGACTTGAAATGTATCGATTATGTAATGGACGGTAACGAACGGGTAGCAGACAGTAATGGACGGGTAACAGATGGTAGCCAATGGATGATAACATATCTAACAATCAACGGACAATTCAGTATACAAAAAGAACAATAACGAATGGCAACGGATGGGTAATGGATATGCAACGAACGGGAACGGACGGTAACAGACGGGAATGGATGGGGAATGGAAAGTAACAGATAATAACCACATACGTCAGTCCGGTGCAATCCGTAACAAGTTTTGTGCATGCTCAAAACTTGTAGTGGATCGGGTCAGATATCAATGGATATCAACGGATATGCAACGGACAGAAACCAGATTTTGCCGGATATCAACAGACTTTGTTCCGTTTCAATCCGTTTCCTCAATCCGGTAAAGTATGACAGGGCCTTAAGACTAACAGTACAGTACACCAATCACATATTCACACACCTTTCAAAATTAAATTTTAATCAAATTGAGAGGTGTTGATAGTGGTTTTTTTTTAATACTTACAGTTGTAAATGGAAACTGTGCACCCTTTTGAGTTGGGATGTTTGGGAAATTTCGGAAGGTGTGTTTTGTGTCTCTTTCTTTTGTCTACCTGGAACTCAGCACTCGTAAAACAACACCTTGATGGGGGGAAATGGGACTTGTATTGGCTTCTAGTCCCCCAGCCTTGCCATCTGGAGGCCCCTAGTACATATAATACAATATAGTATAATAACTGCATATGATATAATATAATATAATATAATGTGTGCATGCATGTGCATTCATATGCATACATGTCCCTACATGTGTATACATGTCCATACCTGTCCATACATGTTATGCAAGTACATACTTGTCCATACATTTGTATACATGCTCAGACCGGTGTCACGGTTTCAGTTCTCCACATCGCTTCTGCGCATGCCTCAAAATCGAACAGCATCATCAAGGCATTGTCAATGGTCATGAGCAATCTTCATACAGAAAAAGTTAAATATCTCTAAAACCACACTACCTAGAAACAAATTGCTTGGTACACATATAGAAAACATGTTTACCAACAAGATTATATTAAATTGATATGGTTAGGGTTTCTATTAATTTTGAATAATGTTTTGCACTGCGCATACCGGCAAACTCAAGGCATTGTCAATGGTCGTGAGCAATCTTCATACAGAAAAAGTTAAATATCTCTAAAACCACACCACGTAGAAACAAATCGCTTGGTACACATATAGAAAACATGTTTCCCGAAAAGATTATATTCAATTTATAAGGTTAGTGACACTGACACTATAGTGACAGTATGAGGCAGCGATTTGCGGCGATCGGCGACAGTTTGAATGTGGCTCGATGTTGACACATGCGCAGACGATGCTGTTCAATTTTGACCCATGCGCAGAATCGATGTGGAGAACTGAAACTGGTGGAGAACTGAAACCGTGATGTGTATGCATGTCATTCCTGTCCATACATGTGTATACATATGCATACCTGTCAATAGATGTATGGAAAGGTATGCACATGTATACATATGTATACATCATGTGCATATAATGTCCTCATAAAGCAGATGTGTCATTGAAGAAAAGTGGGTTGCAGACGACAAAGCTTCGCTGACCACAGGATTCGCTGAAGGCAGGTGTAACTATATTCGATGACGTCATAACTCATATCAAGAGTGGTCTTGGGTCATGTTAAGTGATTCTTAAAGGGGCAGTAACACGACTCACAATTTTGAATTCCTGACCTTCCGCGCGGGAATTCTGCGCTCTATCAATTCGCCTACCGCATCAGGTCTTCATACAATGAACCCGGGAATTTAGGAGATAGGACGTGGGCGAGGGAACAGGGCGGAGGGGGTGGGGTGGGGGGGTGAGTGTGTGTGGTGGAAGGGGTGCAGAGAGAGAGGGGGTGGGGGGGAGCACACAGCACACACAAAGCAGCAAACACTTGCTGCCTCTATATTTGCTGTTCATTGTGTCCATGTAAACTTCCCAAGTTGTGGTGCAGTTTTGGCATACAAATGGATCTTCTCCGACACCGTTTACAGTTCACACTGTTCGTGGCTAGTGTAGTGTAGTCCCTGTTGGTTAGCTCTGTCTGACTTGAGCTACCCGCCTATAGTAGACCTTTTCGGCGGTTGGTTGTTGCAGTTTTACGACCTGGCAACATTTAAGGTCATATCAGGACTGGTACCGACTTGTGACAGTGTGCACTCATGGTGACTTTATAGTGCTGCCCCATTGGGAAATCAGGCTGCTGGCATCGTGACTGGATATCCCACTCAGTCACATTATCCTGACACTGAGCTAACCACTCCTTGCCCTATCCTATTAATGTAGAGTGCCAGGCTAGGAAGTGATAAGTATCAGTTTTGTAAGTCATTGGTTTGACTCGACCGGGAATTGAACTTCCGATCTCCCGCACACTAGACCTGCGCTCTATCGATTCGGCGACTGCGGCGGAGGACGCGCAGTGAACTACCACTGCGCTCGTGCTAGCCAGAACCGCGCTGAGTATTTGGGTTGAGATTGGGGTGGTGGAAATCATGGTTGTTTGTTGGGGTTTTACATACTGACAACAGTTAAGGTAATATCAGGACATGTACTGACTTATTAGTGCGCCCTAATGGGGGCTTTATAGTGCTACCCTATAGAATACATCGCCATTCCAGCCGCGCGGTGCATTGTGGGATGCGTGGAAGAAAAACAAACCACCGCGAAGCACATTGCTAATGCTAATGCTAGGTACACACCTACCGTTTACAACTCACGCACTAAAACTCGTGACCCGACCCGACCCGCTTAAAACTGAAAACGGGCCGATTTATTTTTCGAATCGTGAATCGCAATCGTAAGGAAGCACTTTTAGCCCTAAAATTGAGTTTTAAGTCGCGAATCGCAATCGGTAGGTGTGCTACTGCTAGGGGAGTGCACACCTCAAGACTTTTGGGCAATTTTAGATCGAATACAGTAGGTGGGTGCGGAAAAACGGTAGGTGTGTACCTAGCATAAGACACTGGGTGCAGCTATGAAATGTGCTAGTTTCAGCTCATCTCACCTCTTTTTTTCAATATAGAATACCAACTAAAAAATATATAAATAATAAATTAAGATGTTAATCTTTTATCTAGCATTGCATTTAGGTCAATGTAATCAGCACATCTTATACCATCTGCATTTAGATTGAAAACAATGTGGGCACTCAGACTAGTGTTACTGTTAGAGCCATAGCCAGAGTCAGTTTTACTCATTTTATTCATGTTTTTATTTATATCCTATGGTTAATAACATTTGTTGGACTAGGAAATGGGTAGCATTAATCAGACATTGGTTATATATTTCTTTGAAACAGGTTTTTGTTGACACATTTGACATTTTAATATTTAGAACAAGAATTACTTATGTCTAATCAATGGTGCTGTAAATATCAGCCTGTAAAGTGACTGAAATTGTATGTTTCTTTGCTCAAAATGCTTAATTATGGAGACTTGTGTCTTAAATATATTCATTATATTATTATATTGCATCCATCCATCCATCCATGTCTGTGCCAAATTGTTATGTATTTTGATTAATTTGGAATAAAATCGAAGATTTGCAATACGCGTATCGGCAAACGCAATGGCAGTAGCCTTTGCTTTGCTGCCACCGCCGTTTTTAGCGCATGCGCAGACGGAACGATGATCTCGTCTATTGGCACCATGATCCGATTTTCCACTCAGCCACATTATCCTGATGATACTGAGCATACCAATCATTGCCCTATCCTAGTAATGCCGAGTGCCAGACTAGGTACCGATAAGTAAGTCATTGGTTTGACTCAGCCAGGATTCTAACTCCTGATCTTCCACATAGGAAGCCTGCGCTCATACCCGATTCGAAATCGTCTATAAGCTCATTTTGACAAAGAATGCTACCAACGATAATTGTTCTTCCACCAGAGCACGGGTTGGGGGTGGAAATCCTCTATAAAAGTATAAGACCCTTTCCACAGAACATACTACACAGTGAGCTGCTACCCAAGATATTCATTTTTGCCAATGCCGCCAGAGGGCGGGTCAAGGGTGGAAATCGTCTATTGCTACACAATGAACTGCCACCCACAAGGTTAGTCCTTTCACTGCCGGCACAGGGTGGGTTAGTCGTGGAAATCTTCTATTAATTATGCACATACCAACTGTGTCCATGTTATGACCTCACCTAGTTGCCTCTGTATTCCGTATTCCATATTCCATATTATTATTACATATTGCATATTGCATATTACATATTATAGATACCAGATAGTAGATATTATAGTCTATATTCTATATACTATATATTAATACTGTCATGGGGGTGATGAAAATGGGAAATATTGCGCCTAGAGCGGGACTCGAACCCACATCTCTTTGCATTCCGGGCCAGTGTGCTAACCATTACACCATCTAGGCTCCCCGATATCAACACACTACCCATGCCTACCTGTCTATGTGGTCACTTGCCTGAGAGGTCAGTGCACACTACTACACTCGTCCCCCTGGAATTGTAAGTCTTTTAATACTTACAATTACATACATACAGGCAATGCACTAACACATACATACACAGGGTAGGTTCAACAACCATACAGCGCCTAGCTTGTATAGGATCATGTTCACGGCAACCAGTGTCATGGGGGTGATGAAAATGGGAAATATTGCACCTAGAGTGGGACTCGAACCCACATCTCTTTGCATTCTGGGCCAGTGTGCTAACCATTACACCACCTAGGCTCCCTGATATCAACATACTACACATGCCTACCTGTCTATGTGGTCACTTGCCTGAGAGGTCAGTGCACACTACTACAATACTATATTCTATATTCTATATTCTATATTCTATATTCTATATTCTATATTCCATATTCCATATTCCATATTCCATATTCCATATTCCATATTCCATATATCATATTCCATATTCCATATTCCATATTCTATATTCTATATTCTATATTCTATATTCACGTGGGGTGGCGATAACAAAACCATCCCAATCCTGCTGACAATGTGGCACCAGGACTTTACCTCCCCCCCCCCCACCCCCCACACACAGTGCTGCTGTGACAACACATCAGACAGCAGCCACGTTAGATGGACTAGCACGTAGATTGTCCCCTTCATGGGGTGGAGAGGAGAGGAGGGTTCGATTCCAGAAGAGGAAAAGATTGTGGTATCGATCATTGACCGAGTCAAATGAAAGATTGTTTTAATGTATTTAAAAAAAACTAAAGCTTCATATCACATCATACATGCATAAACCCGCCATCACACGAACCTTATACACACGTAACAGTACTCGACACAACCATACACACCACCATACACACCACCATACACACCACCATACACACCACCATCCACACCACCATACACACCACCATACACACCACCATACACACCACCATACACACCACCATACACACCACCATACACACCACCATACACACATACCACCACAAACACTGCACCATACTCACGCACCACCACACGCCACCACTCAACACACGCGAGCACACCCACCCACCATCCACACCACGCCGTCACCCACACACCGCCACACACATACATCCACATCCCTGCACCCTGTCTCCACATAAGGTGTGGGTGTGTGGGTGTGGGTGCGGAGGGCATTCAAACACCGTCGTCCACACACCCCTATACACACCCTCCACCCTGCCTCCACATAAGGTGTGGGTGTGTGGGTGTGGGTGCGGAGGGCATTCAAACACCGTCGCCCACACAGCCCTATACACACCCTCCACCCTGCCTCCACATAAGGTGTGGGTGTGTGGGTGCGAGGGCATTCAAACACCATCGTCCACACACCCCTATACACAACCTCCACACTTCCCCCACACACTCCCCCACCACACATACACACTAGCCCTCCCCCACCCACACACACCGTGAAGGGAAGGGTCATCTCATCCGTAATATGATCAGAACAAAGATTGTTATAACAGTCTCCTTTGGTCGGCAGTCACCCTGACTCACACAGGCGACACGGGTGTGTGTGTGTGTGTGTGTGAATGTTTGAATGTGTGTGAGATCGTGAGAGTGTGTGGGAGTGTGTGGGTGAGGGTGTGGGTGTGGATGTGAGTGTGTGTGAGTGTGTGTGAGTGAGTAGAGAGTGTGTGAGAGTGAGGCTGTGAGTGTGTGTGAGTATGTGTGTAAGTGTGTGTGTGAGTGTGCGTGAGTGTGCGTGAGAGAGTTGAGTGAGTGTGTGAGCGTGTGAGAGTGTGTGAGTGTGTCAGCACAGCTGAGGCATTAAGCCCAGTAGGCAACGGCACAAAGAATGTGCCACAACCCCTCCCACAGCCCCCCTCCAACACACACACAACACTCTGCACTCCCCCTGCTGCCAGCCACAGTGGGAGGAAGGGGGGGGGGGGGGGGCGATGACGCGGCAAGGTGAGCAAGTGAAACCAGCCTGCCATTCACTGCGCACTCTGGTGGTGACATCAAAATCAGCGCCCGGCCTAAATCCACTGATCTGTTCATGTAATTTGGCGGGCCCCCTCGCACCCGAATCGCCACGCATGACTGAATTTCAATGTTTCACATTTTAAGAGATGATCCCTGAAATGTTTAACAACAACAAAAATTCATATTTCCTAAAATAGTAAAAGCAACTAAGCTGAATCATTTCCTGTAGTTTTGGTTATGTTATGTGAGTTGGATCAAACTGTCAGTTGACAGTACAATGTACAGTATAAGTGTACAGTGTACAGTGTGCAGTGTGCAGTGTGTAGTGCACAATGTACAGAGTGCGTTGCGCTTGCCACAACTTTCCATAACTTTCTAGTTGGGTGTTAGTCCTGTTATGTTACACATTTATTAGTTTTAAAAAAAGGAAGGTGAGGAGAGGGTTGCTTGTTTCGTGGCCTAGTTGATTCTGGAGATGGAACGGTAAGTGATCAATGGGTAGGAGGAGTAGGAGGAGGAGGAGGGTCGACCCACCGACCCTCTTCCTCCTACGCTCACCGACACCCCTCAGACCAACCCCAACATCCCCACACGCACGCACCCCCCCCCCCCCCGCACCCCTCCCCTCTCCCGCAGGGAATAAACAGCCACGGTTTGCTCTGAAGGCTGAGAGGTGCGTGAAGAGGGAAGGGCTCCTTGTGTGAGCAAGGGGTGTGTGTGTGGGGGGGGGGGGGTGCAGAAGGGCGGATAGTAAGGAGGGGCTGTAGGGAGAGGTCGTCTAGATCGTCTCGGTCTGACGGGAATTTGCCCGTGCCACAAACTCCGGCCAGGTGAGCCGGGCTGTGTGGGTGGATGTGTACGAGTGTGAGTGTGAGAGTGTCTGTGAGGGTGTGGGTGTGGGTGTATGGGAAACTGCGTGAGTGAATATGAGTGAGTGAGTGAGTGAATGATCATGAGTGAATGAGCATGGGTGAGTGCGTATGAGTGAGTGAGTATGAGTGAGTATGAGTGAGTGAGCATGAGCCAGTATGACTATGAGTATGAATGAGTTGGCTCTGGGTATGGGTATGTGTATGGGTATGGGTATGGGTATCAGCATTTACTAATACTATTAGTAATAGTGTCGTGGGGGTGATGAAAATGGGAAATATTGTGCCTAGAGAGGGACTCGAACCCACATCTCTTTGCATTCAGGGCCAGTGTGCTAACCATTGCACCACCTAGGCTCCCTGATATCAACACACTACCCACACCTACCTCTCTATGCGTCTCCTTGCCTGAGAGGTCAGTGCAGACCACTACACTCGTCCCCTTGGAATTGTAAGTCTTTTAATGCTTACAATTACATACATACAGGCAATGCAACGCACTTACATACACAGGGTAGGTTCAACAACTATACAGTGCATAGCTTGTACAGGATCATGGGCACGGCAACCAGTGTCGGAATGCAAAGAGATGTGGGTTCGAGTCCCGCTCTAGGCGCAACATTTCCCATTTTCATCACTCCCACGACAATGGTATGAGTGTGAGTGTGTGTGAGAATGAGTAGGTGAGATTGTGTGAGAATGAGTAGGTGAGATTGTGTGAGAATGAGTAGGTGAGATTGTGTGTGATTGCATGTGAGTGTATAGGTGTGTCGCGGGTATGTGGGTTTGTTGCTGGAGTGTACTGGTTTGTTGGGTGTGGGTATTGGGTATGGTTATTGGCATAGATTGAATACCGGGGTCGGTGGGACTGTGGCTAATGGTAGTATAGGCTTTCACTGCCAGTGTGGGTGTTTTTTGGTTGGTGTGGGTATATGGCGAGGATTAGAGTGTGGGTCTGGGTGTGTGTGGATATCTGCTAAGTTTACATCCATCAAGTCACCTTTAAATAAGTGGGCATGCTAAATCTTATAACCATTGTGATTCTGCATATAGCGTTTGCGGCATGACGTCACATAATACTGGCAATAGCCGTGCGCCAGCCCAGTATGTACGCTACCCTCAATATTAGGCTTGGCAACTGTCTTCAGATGGATAAAAGGTTGGCAGTGGAAATCATCTTGTCTACAGAGCACGCTGCACAGTGAGCTGCCATTGACATTAATTCTTGCAAATGCCGTCAGAGAGCAGGTTGGTAGTGGAAATCGGCTGTTGCCTAATACTTCCATGATCATTCTAACGAATAACACAGATAATCCTAGCAGTTCTAAGCTCAAATAGTTGTCTTTTTGTTTGCCTTAAGGATGTGGATTTTTCACTAAGCTATAGCGTCTACTTGTTGTGTAAAGACGGGAATCACGTGACAGGAGCTTGTAAGGTGTTACAACTGAAAATACAGTGAAGCATTAAAACATCCAGACACCGGATACAGTGGCCAAATCGGTAAGAGCACAGGTTTACCATGCGGAAGGTTAGGAGTTTAAATCCCAGCCGAGTAAAACCAATTACTATGTGCGGAAGGTAAGGAGTTCAAATCCCAGCCGAGTCAAACCAATTACTATGTAGTGACAAGGACTGGTTGGCTCTGTCAGGTCATGGTGCCAGCGGCCTGGTCTCTCAGTGGGGCAGCACTATAATTAAAAAGTCGCCATGAGTGCACACTGTTAGAAGTTGGTACCCATCCTGATATGACGTTGTTTGTTTTGGAGTTTTACATCCTGGCAACATCTAAATTGACCACATCCGGAAACCGGAAACTGTGTTATGGACACGGCATTAATTGATGTCGTAAAATATCGTACAATGAGTACATGGATGAATTACATTTCTTTATTCACACCAGACTATTTATATCATGTCTACACACAGAAAGGTTAATACAAAAATGGCGGGGGCGTCATACGGGCTTGCTTACTCCATCACTGAGTTGCCATCACAACATGTAAATGAATCCAAGTGACGCTATACTGCCCGGTTGTACTTTTAATTTGGGAACAAGAAGAAAAACAGCAACTACAATAACAGCAGCAGCAAACCCCACCGTGTCGTAATTGTCCAAGATGGTTATAGCAGTTGGCCGTTGGTAATTCGTGTATTGCGTGGCTAGGGGTTGGATGAATAGATAACGACCATGACAGTGACAACGACAGCGACACTGATAGTGGCAATGACGGTGACAATGTCAGTGAGAGTGAGAGTGACAGTGGCAGTGGCAGCAAGAATGACAGCGACAGTGACAACAGCTAATGACAACAACCAATGACAACAACCAATGACAACAACCAATGACAACAACCAATGCCAACAACCAATGCCAACAACCAATGACAACAACCAATGACAACAACCAATGACAACAACCAATGACAACAACCAATAACAACAACCAATGACAACAACCAATGACAGCAACCAATGCCAACAACCAATGCCAACAACCAATGCCAACAACCAATGACAACAACCAATGCCAAAAACCAATGCCAACAACCAATGACAACAACCAATGACAACAACCAATGTCAACAACCAATGACAACAACCAATGACAACAACCAAAGCCAACAACCAATGACAGCAACCAATGACAACAACCAATGCCAAAAACCAATGCCAACAACCAATCACAACAACCAATGCCAACAACCAATGCCAACAACCAATGACAACAACCAATACCAACAACCAATCACAACAACCAATGCCAACAACCAATGACAACAACCAATGCCAACAACCAATGACAACAACCAATGACAACAACCAATGCCAACAACCAATGACAGCAACTAATGACAACAACCAAGGACAACAACTGATGACAACAACCAATAACAACAACTAATAACAACAACTACAATGAGACAACAACTGAGGCAATGTCACTGACATCAATAGTGACAACTTCCTAGCCTGGCGCTCGGCATTATTAGGATAGGACAAGGACTGGTTGGCTCAGTGTCAGGATAATGTAACTGAGTGGGATATCAGGTCATGGTGATGGTGGCCTGGTCTCCCAGTGGGGCAGCACTATAACATCACCATGAGTGCGCACTGTCACAAGTCGGTGCCCGTCCTGATATGACCTTAGAATTTGCTAGGACGTAAAACAACAACAAAAAAGCAATAGTGACAATGACAGCAATGAAGACAGCGACAGTACAGCCGTGACAGTGTTAGTGACAGTAACGACATCGATGACAACAACAACAACAACAACGAGGGCGAGAAGAAGAACAGCATCACCAACAAAACAGCGACAATAATAATGATTATAATAATTACTATTAATAACAATTAAATTGAGGCGACCGCACTTAATTAAAGTTGAACTTCAGCCCAACGCAGCCAAGCCCAGCGTGGCCCGGCCCGGCGACTGGCTGGCTGGCTTTGTCTGGGGTCAACCTGTAGGCACCAGCTTGTCGGCCCATTATGCCCAATTAAGTGCCTGATCAGGCGTGAAATCAACAAGGCTCGTCCATATTGTAACGATGGGGGATGAGTGTGTGGGTGTGGGCGTGGCCGTGGGTATTTGGGGGTAGGGGTGGCGGGGGGTGGCGCCCCCTGCCGGCCACGCCCATCCACCCCTTTACTCACTCAGGCCTGCCTTGGGGTTGTTATAATTTATGCCGGACTCTAACCGATCCGATTTGCTTTACATTTACCGACTTGGTCTGGTTTTGTTAGTTTGTTGTTTTACATCTTAGCAACACCTAAGGTCATATCAGGATGGGCACCGACTTGTGACAGTGCGCACTCATTGTGACTTTATAATTATAGTGCTGCCCCCCTGGGAGATCAGGCCACCGGCACCATGACCCGATTTCTGACAGTCATATTATCCTGATACTGTGGTAACCAGTCCATGCCCAATTCTAGTAATCCCGAGAACCAGGCTAGGTAGTGACAAGTATCAGTTTTGTACGTCATTGGTTTGACTTGACTGGGAATTAAACTCGATCTCTCGCATGGGAGGCCTGCACTCTACCGATTCGGCTAGTTTGTGACTAGGTCAACCTGCTGCCTAGATAAAAGATTCACCATTGTAGTACACGGGTGAACAACAACGTAGTGTAAATACAGGCGAAAATAGCTTTAGTATGGAACATGAAGTAGAAATTGTGGTTCCAGGATCAAATGGCTACATATATAGGCACAGAGTTGGTGAAATGTGCGAGAATGCAAAAAGACAAGATGGCGGCACTAGAACGCCATCGATTTCACTTTTAAATCTTATTAAACTAGATATTTTATTATATTTTTCAACTCAAAGGTAGCGGGTAAATATGAAGACATATACAAAGAATAAATGTTGCTTCTTAGATTGTAAAATTAGGCTCTCATAAAGACTCAGTTCATTAGCCCGATTTTTCGACCATTTTTATATGAGGCTGGTCTTCACCCATGTACTGCGAGTACCGGGTGAATCCTTTATCTACCTGCTGCCATGCAGGAGGAGTGTGCATACTAGCCAGATTACATTTTGGTCAGCCCGACAGTCGGTCAAATGCTGTCTGCCATGCTGAATTGTATCCATTGACGACTTCTTTGTAGTTTCATGAAATAAATTATTTCCACCACCAACACGCCCTCTGTCGTCACTGGATAAACTAATGTTGTGGATAGCAGTTCACTGTATAGCATGCTCCGTGGGAAAAGTCCTATAGACGCCCTCTGGTGATTGTAGATAGAACTAATGTGGTGGGCCATGCTCTGAGTATACACTGTGGGAAAGGCCCTTGAACAAGGAATTATACTATCAACCCAGTCTCTGATGACAGTGGGGGCATTCGACTGGGCCTCTCTATGTGAATATCAAAATATTTCCTAACAAATTCCTATTTGACTGGGACCGGAAGTGGGTTTATATATGCATGATTCGGATGTGTGTTGTGGCTCCATCCGATCCATCCGTAAATCTTGCGGATAGAAAGGGCCCAGTCGAATGCCTCCAGTGGCAAGATTGTTAATTTGCTTGGGTGTTATGCCCTAGCAATATCTAAGGTCATTTCAAGATGTGTACTGACTTGTGACAGTGCGCACTAATGGTGACTTTATAGTATTGCCCCACTGGGAGACCAGGCTGTCAGCACAATTCCCCACAGAGCCATATTATCTTGATACTGTGATAAGAGTGTAGGCTTCCTGGCGCTGAGCATTAATAGGATATGGCAACGATTGGTTAGCACAGTGTCAAGATAATGTGACTGTGTGGGATATCGGGTCATGGTACCGGCAGCCTGGTCTCCTCCAAGTGGAGCAGCACTATGAAATTGCCATGAGTGCGCACTGTCACAAGTCGGTAACAACAGCAGATCTGCCCTGTTGACACCAGGCATTAAGGGTTGGCGTAGAGGAGGTCTGTTGTGTGGTAATACTATAGGGTAAGGGGGGTTGTTTGGTTGCCATTTGGTTTCCCCTTAGTGTGGCAGCACTATAAAGTTGCCATGAGTGTACATTGTCACAAGTCGGTAACAACAGCAGATCTGCCCTGTTGACACCAAGCATTAAGGGTTGGGGTAGGGAGAAGAGAGGTCGTCTGTTGTGTGGTAATAGGGTAAGGGGGGTTGTTTGGTTGCCATTTGGTTTCCTATCACCCTAAAAAACACTTAGTGTGGTATTATTTAGGAGCGGTATATATTCAGAGGTGGTGGGTGGAGGGGTGGAAGGCTTGGCTGGTGGCGGCGACTAGTGGGGGGTTTTGGAACTACTTATAGCTGGACGTCCACCGTGGTCACACTGCCCGGTCACACCTCCCACAATGCACACATAAAGGAGGGAGGGGCGCCACAACCGTTACCGTAGTGGGAGGGTTTCGGGATAAATCACACTCTGTGTGACGTCACGCTTAAGGCGCTATATATGGGTGGACGGGGGTGGGTGGGTGGGGGGGTGCGGGGGTGGAGGGGCGGACGGGGGGTAGGGAGTGTGATGGGTACGCTCTACTCTTTGTTTGTTGTTGTCTTACGTCCTAGTAACATCTAAGGTCATATCAGCGACTTGTGACAGCGCACAATCATTGTGACTTTATAGTGCTGCCCCACTGGGAGATCAGGCTGTCAAGACCATGACCCGATACCACACACAGTCACATTATCCTGACATTGTGCTAACCAGTCCTTGTCCTATTCTATTAATGCCGAGTGCCAGGCTATCAATTTTAAATGTCATTGGTTTGACTCGGCTGGGATTTGAACAACCGACCTTCCACACGGGAAGCCAGAGCGTACCACCGGACGCTGTGGCCAAATCGATAGAGCACAATTCGGCAATTATTGGAATATAAAAACGGGCATCACCCCCCCCCCCCGCCGAGTTGTTCTCCGATCCTGTTTCAATGTAAATAGCATGCGAGAAGTCTTGACCTAAAAGAACTCGACTATATCGCCTTCTGTAATTATGGCCGTTTTTGTGTGTAAAGCGGCTGTCACACCTCGCCGGATTGAGCAACGGGCAGAATTGTCTAGTCCAGTGGGGTTTGGGCGTGATAAGTATCAAAATGTATTAAAATATGTCAAAATGTTGCAATATCGGGTCAAAGGACGCTGGACGAACGGACATGAAACGGACATGAAACGGACATGAATGGATAACCAACGGACGAAACAAACTAAAACCGGACAAGAACTGTAGACGTCAATCCAGCGGCATCCGTTCCAAGTTTTGTGCATGTTCAAAACTTGTACAGACACAAACCGGATATCAACGGATTTTGTTTGGTTTCTGGCCGTTTCCCCCAATCCGGTGAGGTGTGACAGGGCCTTTAGATTTCACTGTCAGTTGACACAAGTTTAACCACTTTAAAAAAATTGCACTGCAGATGGCTTTTGCTATCATTTGACATGGATATAACCATTTTGGAATTTCGTGCAAATTTCAACGTAGGCATGTGAATGTGATTGACGGGATTGACAACGTGGCAGAATAGACAATACTAGCTTTTTGCCATGATATCGCCCTTGTTTCGAACCATCAGCATTTTGATTTAATCAATTAATCTCGCGGGGGCCGGGGGGGGGGGGGGAGGTGCATTACCGACAATGTGCTGACTACCACATGACAGAGGCCGTTATGGGGCTTACGCGTACTGAAACTAGATAGTAGTCAAAATGTCTATAGTCTGGCCCCAGTTAGATTTGTTTGTTGTTGTTTTACGTCCTAGCAACATCTAAGGTCAGATAAGGACGGCGGTTTCCATTAGACACACGCAAGTGCTCTCCGTAGAATTATGTCGGTCTGTTACCCGAAAAAAAAAACCAGTAACAAGAGAAACTAGAGTAATTAACCAATAACAATTTTAAGCTGACAATTTCACAATGCTACTCTGAACGTAGACAGTGCCGAGGGACATGCGTTGTCCGGTACGGGGAGACGCCAGCCACGGCCGTCCGTCCGTCCGTCTGTCTGTATGTCTGTCTACCCGCGCATGCGTGGACGTGGCGCTGGCGGCCACGCCGTGCATTCTCCCGCCAACGCTGGCTTTCTACACGCACAAAAACACACCTATATATTTGTTATTTCTTTATTTCTTTATTTGTTTGTTTATTGTCGGATGCAGTGTGCCTTTCTACCGCCCAGGCTACGGCCACGGCACGCGGCAGTTAAACTAACAGTAGCCCGACTACTATTAGTCTAATAGTAGTAGTACTAACACGACAACCGGGTGCTGTGGCCGAATCGGTAGAGCGCAGGCCTAGCGTTTGGGAGATTCGGGAGTTCAGTTCCAAATGACTTACAAAATTGATACTTGTCGCTTCCTAGCCTGGCGCTCGACATAATTAATAATAGGACAGGGCAAGGACTGGTTAGCTCAGTTTCAGGATAATGTGACTGAGTCATGGTGCACACAGGCTGATTTCCAAGTGGGGCAGCACTATAAAGTCGCCATGAGTGCGCATTGTCAGAAGTCGGTACCCATCCTGATATGACCTTAGATGTTTCCAGGATATAAACCCAAACAACCAACCAACTAACATGACGGACAAGGTCCTGCATGGCCCAAACCAGTCCTGATGTATTTTATTATTTAGTTCTTTTTTTACTCCTCCACTCCCTTCCTCCCCCACCCTATTAAAAAAAAATAGTGTGTGTTGGGGGCGCGGGGGGGGGGGGGGGGCATGTTGGGTTCGCGGAGATGTTTGGGGACCACAACGAACATGACCCGGTCGGGATTCCCCCGATTGGAGCCTGATCACACGCGCCTAGCCGCCCAGCCGACCAGCCATCACCCGCCGCCCGCCGCCCATCACCCACCGCCCCGCCGCCCATCACCCGCCGCCCGCCGCCCATCACCCACCGCCCCGCCGCCCATCACCCACCGCCCCGCCGCCCCCCACCGCCCCACCACTCGCCGCTCGCCGCCTGCCGGACGTCGCCTTGCGGCTCGCCGCCCGCCGCCCCATCATGACGTGGCCACGCCCTTTCCTGTCAGAGCGGCCAATGAGCTGGCGCGCCGTACAGCCAGCCGTCGTGATTGACGTGCGTCGGACGAGGCGTTGTTTGCGTGGCCAACCCGCAGCCACGACTCAGTCACTCACTCACTCCACAACCAGCAACGTCAGCCTCAGTGTCCTCCCCCACAAACACACCCAGTCCTCTCTCCTTCACCCCCCCCCCCCACCCCCTACCACCTCCTCCTCCTCCTCCTCATCTTCACCCATTCCCTCGTCAAATAAATTATGCGTGTTTCCTTTACGGGAATTATTCCGAGAGGGAAATACAATCGGCGCGGCGGGCTGTTCCGCTCGGATGAGGTGTACAGAGTAGAGGTTCTCTCCGGGAGATGGGGTAGTTGAGAAAGAAATAGGGGGGGATGGGGTGGCTAAAGGGGGGGGGGGGTAAGTGTGTGTGTGTGGTTGGGGTGGGGGCGGGGCAACGGGCGCTCGGCAGCGGCGTGAGAACGGGTGTTGGTGGAAATCTGCCCGGCCATCGAGCCAGCTCACACCGGGTCGAGATGCCCCCTCCACCGCCCCGCCCCACGTCCCGCCCTATTTCCTCACTTTCCGCGACGGCCGCCCTGTCCCCCCCCCCCCCCCCCCCCACCCTCACTCCGCTACGCCACTGTCCCATCTCCGAAAGCGACATGAATATGGTAATATAACTGGGGGGATAGCCGCGGTCACTTCGGGATGTGGGAGGTTGGGAGGAAGGGAGGGATAGTGGGGGGGAGGGGGGGGGGGTAGAGATGGAAGGGGGGGTAGAGATAGAGATGAAGGGAGGCTGCGGATTTGATTTTTTTTTCTTTCTTTATTATTGAATTAGTTTGTATTGTTGTGAGTGGACAGCTGACGTGTGTCACTGTCGAAAGTGGCCTGTTCACTGAAGACGACACCGATTTTATGCAATAGGCGAGAAATGGTTTTGATTGGACGGGTACACTCGTGAAACTGAGTTTCTCTGCACTGCCCCCTCCCGCACCCCCTCCTCTCACACACACCCTTCTCCCTCTCCATTTATCTACCTTTCTCTCTGTCTCTTTCGCCTCTGTCCCTTTCTTCTTTCTACCGCCTCCGTGACCCGCCTCTCCCCGTCTGCCTCTCTCGTCTCTACGCCTCTACCCCTCCATCTCTCTCCTCTCTCTCTACCCCTCTACCTCTCCGTCTCTCTCCTATCTCTCTACCTATCCGTTTCCCTCTTCTCTCTCTACCCCTCTACCTTCGTCTCTCTCCTCTCTCTCTACCGCTCTACCTCTCCGTCTCTCTCCTATCTCTATACCTCTTGATTTCTCTCCTCTCTCTACCCCTCTACCTCTCCGTCTCTCTCCTCTCTCTCTACCTCTCCGTCTCTCCTCTCTCTACCCTCTACCTCTCCGCGTCCACCTCTCTGTCTCTCTCCTCTCTCTACCTCCCCGCGTCCACCTCTCCTCTCTCCTCTCTCTCTACCCCTCTACCTCTCCCCGTCCACCTCTCCGTCTCTCTCCTCTGTCTCTCTCTACCACTCTACCTTTCCGACTCCACCTCTCCGTCTATCTCTCTCTTTCTCTTTCTCTTTCTCCGATGAAATAACGGCGCTACAGTGTTTAAGAACCCCCAACTCCTTCCCTATACCCGTTATCCTATACACCCATTGACATCTCCTCCCCGAGCCCTCTCGTCCGTCTGCGCCGGCTGCCGCTGCCCCCGGCCCGGCCCGGCCCGGCCCGGCCAAACCCAGTCCGGCGCAGCCCGCCTGCGCCTGCCCGCCTCTTTCTGTCGCTGCGGCCGTGCTCAGTGCGACACCTGTGGATGGTGGCGCCCCCTAGTGGAAGTGCGAGGAGGGACGGGAGCGAGCGAGCGAGAGAGTGGGCGGACGAGCGTTCGGGCGGGAGAGCGGGCGAGCAAGAGAGAGGCAGAGACAGGCAGGGGCAGAGCGGGAGAGGTCCACCCCCAGCCAACGCCAGAGAGCGAGCGGCGAGTGTCGAGTGTCGAGTGTCGACAGCACCGGCCTCCCGACCGCCAGACGAGAGCGATGCTGCTCCGCACAACCGGGGGGAGAGTGTGGCGCGATTGTCGTCTGCCAGAGCCAACGTTCGAAACTACGGCGCGGCACAGGTTGTGCGTGTGAGTGTGTGAGTGAGTGTGAGTGAGTGAGTGTGTGAGTGTGTATGGGTGTGTGGGTGTGACGACTACCGGAGCCGTAAAAGGAAACCCGCCACCACTTCCTCACCACCACCACCACCAACCACCACCACCACCGCTGCCGACGCCGCCACGAAACAGCAACCACTACCACCACCACTCCCAACCACTGCCGGCAACAGCAAGCAGGAAGCGGCAGCACCACAGTGCTGCACTACTAGCCCAGGCTCGAGCACCACCGGTCACCACCACCACCACCACCAACAACTATCCACCCACCACCACCACCACCGCCACCACCACCACTGCCACCGTCGCCGCTGCTTACGACTGCGATGCCACAGTTATTATTGCCAATCACAATCATCGGTGCGACAGAGTTGTTCCGCTGTTCTTGAACTCCTCCTCCTGTTGCTGTTACTGCTGCTGTTGCTGCTGTTGTTCCCTCTTCATCGACACAATAGTGATCACCTGCACCGGGTTGTCCTCATTTCCTCCACTCAGAGAGGCTGGCGCCGGGAGAGACAGCGCGAGAGACGAGAGAGAGGAGGAGAGGGAGGAGGAGAGAGGAGAGGAGAGGAGAGGAGAGCGTAAGCCCGGGCACAAGTCCCGGCTCCTGGTGGTGCTTACACGGGCAGAAAGAAGGAGTGGACGCGCCCCCTGGAGGAACGAAGCCCAGGGCTGGGACAGGCCGGGAGAGGGCCGGGCAGGACCGGGACAGAGCCGGACTGGCCCAGAGCCGGGCTCAGCGGGCGGCAGGCAGCGCGGGGAGGAGGTCAGCGGGCGGAGCGGCGCCACGTGCCGCCCGGAGGCGAGGCGGCGCCGGGAGAGAGGAGCCCGGCCCGTGTTTTATGTCCGGGCGGGCGCGTGACTGCTGAGCGGCCGGGAACGCGCGGGGTCTCGGCCCCGGGAGTCGGCGCGGTCCTGCACGGTCACCTGCTGGTCCCCGGCTGATCCCCGGTTGGTCCCCGGCTGATCCCCGCGTGACCCCCCACGTCATATCGCGTTCAGCGCCTCATCTGCGCGCCGGGGCGTGAGCATCGTAGCCAGTGGAGTGTATCCCCGCCTCTCTGGCCATACTCCCTCAAACCCCCACCCCCACCCTCACCACCACTTCACACCCTCACTTTTACAATTACACCTCACACACATACACCCATAATCTCAAACTCACTTAAATCTCCCACCCACAAATCCCCCAACCACCACCCGCAAATCTCCCCCCACACCACCCAAAAATCCCCCACCACCACCCACATCCCCCCACACAAATCCACCAAATCACCACCCATATCCCCACCACCCCACACCCCACCACCACCCCCATCCCCCCCTCACCACCCACATCCCCAGACCCATTACCCATATCCCCAGACCCACTACCCACATCCCCCCATCATCCCCCATCACCACCCAAATCCCCACACCACCCACATCCTCCACCACCCACATCCCTCCACCACACACACACCACCACCCACATCCCTCCACCACCCACATCCTCCCACACCACCTACATCACACCACACCACCCACATCCCTCCACACCACCTACATCACCCGACACCACGCACATCCCCCACACCACCCACACCACCTACATCACCCCACACCACCCACATCCTCCCACACCACCCCACACCACCCACATCCCCCACACCACTCTCAGTTTAGTTCAGCCGAGCTCAGCTCTCGTTCACCTCAGTGTTCCGCTTCTCCAGGCTGACGCCACCGCTTGGCACACCTGTGCACCTACCTGTACCACCTGTACACACCTGTACACCTGGAGGAAGGGCTACCTTATCTGCATGTGCCCACCTGCCCGAGGCGATGAGGCGTGACGAAGACGCCTCCTCCAGGGTCCCAAGCCTGCACGCCGCCTCCACAAGTGGGGCCTCGGCACGGACCGATCAACTCTAAAGGTAGACTATGCACCCCTCCCCTCCTCCAGTAGCCACTCGTCACACAGACAACAAACCCTCACTATCAGTATCAGAGTTCCTCTAATGCAGATTGTATGAAATTATCAAACCATCACTCTGTCAGTGTTCCACTAATGCAGATTGTATGGAATTATCAAACCCTCACTTTGTCAGTGTCCCGCTAATGCAGATTGTATGGAATTATCAAACCCTCACTCTATCAGTGTTCCGCTAATGCAGATTGTATGGAATTAACAAGCCCTCACTAGTATCAGCATTCCGCTAATGCAGATTGTATGGAATTATCAAACCCTCACTCTATCAGTGTTCCACTAATGCAGATTGCATGGAATTATCAAACCCTCACTGTCAGGGGTGCACTAATGCAGATTGCATGGAATTATCAAACCCTCGCTCTGTCAGGGGTGCACTAATGCAGATTGTGTCGAATTATCAAACCCTCACTCTGTCAGGGGTGCACTAATGCAGATTGTGTGGAATTATCAAACCCTCGCTCTGTCAGGGGTGCACTAATGCAGATTGTGTGGAATTATCAAACCCTCACTCTGTCAGGGGTGCACTAATGCAGATTGTGTGGAATTCTCAAACCCTCGCTCTGTCAGGGGTGCACTAATGCAGATTGTGTCGAATTATCAAACCCTCACTCTGTCAGGGGTGTGCTAATGCAGATTGTGTGAGTTTTAATTTAAAGTTGCAAAGTCCGACAGAGTGATAGTTTGATAAGTGACAGAAACTCAAAACCAGCAGTGTTCTAGTTCTACAAATGCAGAGTGTATGGATTAATTGTATTGCATATTCCAATGGTTTTGAGTTTCTGTCATTTTCTGGGATATATATATATATATTAAATTGATTGTTATATTCTACCTTACATTCGCTTGAATTCATTTTTATTTTAAATGTCTAACTTTTGGGATATTTGAAGTGTAAACATATCAAATTAATTTTCGCAAGCACACCAAAACTCAGACACCATAGCATACAACAGTAACAGGGTTCCCTTATATGTGGCAACAAATGCTTAATAAGCATGCCAGTATCTAACTTAGATATGTGGAATCAAATCTAGATAATTGTTTTGGTTTTGAAAATGGTATGCTTGATCGGACTATGCTGCTTTAATATCTGGTGTTTTTGTTTTTTGTTTTTTGTTGTTTTGTTGTGTGTGTTTTTAAATTGGGGCGAGTTGGGGTACATTCATTGATTGAGGCTGCATAGTCCGATGAAAACATCAAACTTTCAATGCCAAAGCAATTTTCTATATTTTATTCCACTTATCTACTGGTGCACATATTAAACATTTGTCACCACATAGAAGGGAATACTGAGCCGATTTAATATAACCATAACCGCTTACTGCAGAGCCCGCCCTTATATGACCTTAGATGTTGCTAGGACGCAAAATCAACAAATCTTACTGCAGAAGAATGTGTTGTCGAAGTTTTGGCAATGCTTTCCCAAATTAATTTTACATGGTTGCAGTTCAAATATCTCAAGTTTTAGCCCATCTAAAATAAACAATACTTCAAATTAAAGTTAGGTAGATTATAACAAATCAACTAAATATATATATCTCAGAAAATGACAGAAACTCAAAAACATCGGAATATGCAACTTAATATTAATCCGTACAATATGCATTTGTAGAACTAGAACACTGACAGAGTGATAGTTTGATCACTGACAGAAACTCAAATTTAACTTTAAGCGGGGGGGAAATTTCAATCATGAACATTTGTTCTTCATTCCACGGCCCCCTGTTCTGTGCTAGTAGTAATGCTGAACACCAGTCTATAGGTGGCGATAAATATCCATATTGTTTTAACTCATTGGGTTTGAGTTGGTCGGGGTTCGAGTCCCACGGCTTGCCTTCCTGAAAGCGGACGCTCGATTCGATTGAGTGGTTTAATTTAAAGATCAAACAAACCGATAGAGTGAGCATAGATGTGGGTGTTTGGGCGACCAGTGTGGGTGTTTTATTCTATTTAAAGTGAATAATTAATATGGAACACTAGGATATAATAACTGATATCCAGCTAGCTCCCCATGGATATCTATTTACTGCTATTTTAGTACTAGTATGGGTGAGGACAATTAAGTTCGTGAGAGGTTACACTTAACTGATGGTGTATTATGTTAACATGGAATCTACATGTATATCGAATGGGACAGTTAGGGTTTAGATTGTAGCCTGCCCTCGTAGTCTATAGGGTCGCAGTTAACTTCTCTGGTATGTAGTAGGTAACAATCTATAGTTGTAATATGTGTTTGTATACACCATATATATACTAATATATAGCTCATATAGTATATATATACACCAAGCATGTATATGTATATGTATATCTGACCTTTGATTAGTAGATAATGATGTATATACAACTTTAAAAAAAAAGTATATGCAGTAAAACCTCTCTAAATCGACCGACCGTGGGACCGACTTTAAATGGTCCATTTAGGGAAGTGGTCGGCTTATGGAGTTTAAAAAAATCGTTACAATGGTATTGTATGGGCGATCGTTTGGGACCCAAATAAAGTGATCGATATAGGGGAGTGGTCGATCTGTGGAGGGAGTCTTTTCAGAGAGGTTTTACTGTATATGGTATGGACTATATGAACGGTTCGGGTGCAAATACCGAAAAATCCATTTTCTGCTTGTTTTCTGTCAAATGGAATTTAGTGTCGTGCTTTCCATTTAAAGTCTATCATTCTCATATTGAACAGGGCATTATGCCTAGATAGGAGATGTGGCAGTATCTGTGAACAAATGGATTTCACTCTCAGAATCATGACACCCTCAGCTCCAACCTGGTAGGTTTGGTTTCATTTCGGCCCTGATGGCATTTGTCGGTTTTTGCGACTGAACCCTTAATATATTTGAATACCCTATATATATATATATATATATATATATATATGGCCAGATCTGCATGTAAATGCATATACATGAAGATCTAACCATACCCTTGCATTGCATTGCATATAACTGCAGCTTATATTGAACTCTCATATAGTTAGATACATGCAGCAATACAACCAGGATATACTAATACAGTAATAGGCCTACTATATATATGTAGTTGTCTGCACTGACCTCTCGGGCAAGTAACCACATAGACAGGTAGGTATGGGTAGTGTGTTGATATCAGGAAGCCTAGGTGGTGTAATGGTTAGCACACTGGCCCGGAATGCAAAGAGATGTGGGTTTGAGTCCCGCAATATTTCCTATTTTCATCACTCCCATGACACTGGTTTCCATGACCAGGATCCTATACATGCTAGCATTGTATGGTTGATGAACCTGCCCTGTATATGTATGTGTTAAGACATTGCCTGTATGTATGTAATTGTAAGCATTAACAGACTTACAATTCCAGGGGGACGAGTGTAGTGGTGTGCACTGACCTCTCAGGCAAGTAACCACATAGACAGGTAGGCATGGGTAGTGTGTTGATATCAGGGAGCCAAGGGAGTGTAATGGTTAGCACACTGGCCCAGAATGCAAAGAGATGTGGGTTCGAGTCCCACTCTAGGCACAATATTTCCCATTTTCATCACCCCCACGACATATACATATGCAGGTTGCGGTGTATCCCACGTTGCACCAAATTAGGCCACAGCTCTCTGTCGTAACTATATATATATGATATATATGATTAATATATATAGATATGATTTATATATATATATGATTTATATATAATATATATGTGATTTATATAATATATAATGATTTATATATAAGATTTATATATAATATATATGATTTATATTTAATATACGCATATATGATTTATATATATATAATATACATGTACAGTAAAACCTCTCTAACCGCCCACCTCCACAGATCGACCACTCCCCTACATCGATCGCTTTATTTCGGTCCCAACAATACCATTGTAATAATATTCTAACTCCCTAAACCGACCACCTCCCTAAATGGACCACTTAGAGTCGTGCCAAGGTCGGTCAATTTAGAGAGGTTTTACTGTATATGATATATATATATAGAGAGAGAGAGAGAGAGACTGACTCCATGTCAGCTGGCTATCACTAGTAGTAGTATCAGGTAGGCCACCCTCACACTCTGTTATTGTAATGTGTATGTAGACTACCACGTATGCAGTATCTCCATCGTTTGGTAGACAATGCATCGCCCACAGTGTACCCTACGAACCGCACTGCTGTGTGTCCGTGTTCTACAGAGGTATAGATCACAGATAGCAAGCGGGGCAGTCTCTTTTTCGTAGACTATGTTATAATAGCAAATATAACATATGATCTGCTACACATTTTTTTCTGCTACACAAGTACATGAGATACTGTCTCTATAGAGTATACCAACTTTGCCTATTTGTATTGCTACATTCTACTTGAATAACAGTCATTTTATATATGTGCTGTACCAGTAGGCCTATAGTGTCAATACAAATATAGAATGTTACCTTCTATGAGACTGCGTTGCTCGGTACAATATAAGCATAATCTATTATATACAATGTTTACTTTTGTGCTGGGGGGTCGTTAAACAAACAAACAAACAAAAGAATGCAACCTTCTATGAGACTGCGATGTTCGGTACAATATAAGCATAATCTAGTATATACGATGTTTGCTTTTTGTGCTGGGGGGACAAACAAAAGAATGCTACCTTCTATGAGACTGCGATGTTCGGTACAATATAAGCATAATCTATTATATACGATGTTTGCTTTTTGTGCTGGGGGGTCGTTAAACAAACAAACAAACAAAAGAATGCTACCTTCTATGAGACTGCGATGTTCGGTACAATATAAGCATAATCTATTATATACGATGTTTACTTTTTGTTCTGGGGGGTCATTAAATAAACAAACAAAAGAAAGCTACCTTCTATGAGACTGCAATGATAGGTACAATATAACTATGACTTAAAGTATGAACTATTACCCTCACCATGCTTTACAAACGCACTGTGGCTCTATATGTAATATATATCATATCTATTACGACCTAGGTTGTGTGACGATACAACTAATGTGTGACAGTATTAATAACTTTACACAACTAGATTATAACTCCCAGCTTTACGTTAAATATAATTAACCACAATGGCAGCGATGTTGGCCTACTCCCCATTTAAGTTATGTGGGAAAGGAGACGCTCTCTTGGTGTATATCATACCCATATATGTTGTGTTTTTTTTGTGTTTTTTGTTTGTAAATATGTTTATTCTGCTAAATAAGTCTTTTGTCAGTGCCGAAGCACTGGTCTTCCAGCCATTTTTCAATTCAGGGTTATTTACACAAAAGGTATATAGAATAAGGTGTACAATACCTGTTGAATATACAATTTGCACCATGTAACACAATGAAATTCTGACACCCAAATGTTCCATAACAATATGGTACAGTAATGTCATATAACCAGATCAATATTAGTCAGATCAATGTGAGTATTTACATAGTATTTAGAATGTAAGCAGAAGTTATCTTCTGTATTCAGTTAGTAAACTTGTAAGTTGTTTTAATGTTCAGTTGCAGTTAGGCAAGCGGTATATAAATGTTGGTCTGTTAGGAAAATTCTAGTGTAACTCTAATGTAGTTAGTTATGTGAGTTTATGAATTATGTTGTTGGGGTGGGGTTGTTAATAATATGTATCTATATTTGTACACATATAGGCTACATATATATCTATATACATATATATCTATCTATATATACATATATACATATAATTTTACCTTACCTTTACTTCCATATATTAACCTGATTAGCGTCAAGGTAAGGTCAGATTAGGTGGGGTAATATCAGGACAGGGTGGTATTATTGTAGTTAGGTAATATTGTAGCAGTCCATTTATATATTTACATATACAGTGCACCCTTGTTTAAAAAAGGTATTACTAGCATGTCCATATTAACCGATTGTCCGAGTTATCCGGTGTACGGGTTGATATTGTGTGTATACACACAGTTGCTGTTTCCAGTAAACATCAAATAACTAAAAACAAATATTTATTTTATGAAGTTATTTAACATTATAGTACTATTTTTTAAAATTCCCTTGAACCCCTTAGAAGTTGCAACCGAAATGGGGTTTAGACCATCACCAATCAATCTATCTATGTATACACACACATATACACATACTCACACGTATATATCATATATAATATATGTTCTATATTGCATATAATATATTATATATAAATTATAATATGTATATTATATATGATTTATTTTATACACGATATACATATATATCATATAATATATATCACAAGATATATACTATATGCCAATTATCATATGATATATACTACATATATTAATATTATTATACATTATATACCATATTATATGCATAATAGATTATATATAAATAAAGGCCAGAACTGCTGCCTGTTAACTACAAGCTAGCCAGGATTTCCGCTGGGGGTGTGAAGACTCCAGTCGTGACAGATTTCACACCTTGACGATCGGGCAGGGTCCGGGACACGTCCCGTATTCACCGGCAGGTCTCCGCCTGCTCCCGGGGCTTGACCCTTGGCGTGCCGGGAGGGGGGTGATCCTTACTCACCCAGAAACAGACACCGCTCTAGTACTACAAGCCTCCCTCCCTCTTTGCCTTCCTTCCTTCCTTCCTTCCTTCCTTCTCGCCCTCTGTGCTAATTTAAAAACTGCAGCCGAGGTGCTGTTCTAGCTTTGTTGGTTGGTTGGTTGTTGGAGTTTTGTGTCCTAGCAATATCTAAGTTCATATCAGGATGGGTAGCAACTTGTGACAGTGTGCACTCATGGCAAATTTATAGTGCTGCCCCACTGAGAGACCAGGCCACCACATCATGACCTGATATCCCACTCAGTCACATTATATCCCGATAATGAGCCAACTAGTCCTTACCCTATCCTAATAATGCCAAGCACCTGGCTAGGAAGCAACAAGTATCAAAGTTTAAGTCATTGGTTTGGCTCGACCAGGGTTTGACGGACTTTCAACTCAGTCGGCCATCCCCTCTGGTCCGCTGACCTAGCAGACACCACCAGGGAAAGAGAGGAGGCCTGGAGAGGAATGGGGAGAATTAGACGGGGTGTGGTGGGAGGGGAAGGAGAGGGGAGCGGTGGATATTCCTGTATGTACCTCAGACATCCTTACCTATCTGACAGTCAGTAACAGACATCGCTCCAGTAGCCCCAATCCTCCATCCTTCCCTCCGTTTACTCCCGAACACCAGCTTAGATACTATCCTAGCAGACAATATTCAAACACACACGGGGAGAGGGGGTGAGGGAGAGGGGGAAGAAGGAAGAGCTACCCTAGCAGACAATATTCAAACAAACACGGGGAGAGGGGGTGAGGGAGAGGGGGAAGAGGGAAGAGCTACCCTAGTAGACAATATTCAAACAAACACGGGCAGAGGGGGTGAGGGAGAGGGGGAAGAGGGAAGAGCTACCCTAGGAGACAATATTCAAACAAATACGGGGAGATGGGGTGAGGGAGAGGGGGAAGAGGGAAGAGCTACCCTAGCAGACAATATTCAAACAAACACGGGGAGAGGGGGTGAGGGAGAGGGGGAAGAGGGAAGAGCTACCCTAGCAGACAATATTCAAACACACACTGGGAGAGAGGGTGAGGGAGAGGGGAAGAGGGAGGAGCTACCCTAGCAGACAATATTCAAACACACACGGGGAGAGGGGGTGAGGGAGAGGGGGAATAGGGAAGAGGGGAAAGAGGGAGAAGCTACCCTAGCAGACAATACTCAAACACACACGGGGAAGGGGCGAGATAGTGGGAGGACGTGATGGTTTCACAGGGGGCGGAGGTGGGGAGAAGGGAAGAGGGAGGGAGGGGGGGGGGGGCTGGCGCCCGGGTCCATCACCGCCCGGTCCTGCACCGCCTCGGGCTCGGGTCCTCCTGCCTTCTGCCCCGGGGGAGGCGGGGCGGTCAGGGTCACCCTGGAGGGGCCGTGGTTCTTCGGCGAGGCGGCGCGGGGCCGGACGGGGCTGGGGGCGTGCGGGCGCCGCCCCACCTCCCCTGGCGAGGTGGCGGCGGGGTGGCCGGCCGTGCGTGCCGTCGTCGGACTGGTGCCAGGTGCCTGGAGGCGGGCCGTGCCGCCGTCTAGCGGCCGACTACACCAACACTCAGCCCGGCCCGGCTAGGAGACACGCCCCGCCAATCCCCGGGGAGAGAGGCGTGGGAGATAGTGAGGTGGTGGTGGTGGTGGGGTTGGGTGTGGTGTGTTGGGGTGGGATGGAGTGTGGTGGAGTGTGGTGGGGTGTGGTGGGGTGTGGTATGGGGGTGGTGTGGGCGTGCGGTGTGGTGGGGTGGGGAGGGGCGAGGGTGTGATGGTGTGATGGTGTGGTGGTGTGAGGTGAGTTGCGGGCGTAGGATGTTTGGGTGAGATGGTGGTGGTGTGGTGTGGTCTAGTGGTGATGTGGTGGTGGTGTGGTAATGGTGTGGTCGTGGTGTGGTCGTGGTGGTGTGGGGTTAAGGTCGGGTGGGGGTGGGCCCCTCAGTCAGACATCTCCACACCCACACAGATACACACCTTAGACTCATTACAATATCACCAGAAACACTACAACCACCAGACAGTGGTATGTCCCCAGTGATTAGGTCTGTACACACTAGTAAGATCACCATCACCCCTACATCAACCCCACCACACCCCCTCCACACTCCCTTCCCCCTCTCAACACACTCCCCTCTCACCCCACCCCCTGTCACCCCACCCTCTTACTCACACATACTCCCCTCTCACCCCAACCCCTGTAACCCCACCCTCTTACTCACACATACTCCCCTCTCACCCCACCCCCTGTAACCCCACCCTCTTACTCACACATACTCCCCTCTCACCCCACCCCCTCTCACCCCACCCTCTTACTCACACATACTCCCCCTCCACTCCACCCCCTCTCACCCCACCCTCTTACTCACACATACTCCCCTCTCACCCCACCCCCTGTCACCCCCGCCCTCTTACTCACACATACTCCCCTCTCACCCCACCCCCTCTCACCCCACCCTCTTACTCACACATACTCCCCTCTCACCCCACCCTCTTACTCACACATACTCCCCCTCCACCCCACCCCCTCTCACCCCACCCTCTTACTCACACATACTCCCCTCTCACCCCACCCCCTGTCACCCCCCCCTCTTACTCACACATACTCCCTCTCTCACCCCACCCCCTGTCACCCCACCCTCTTACTCACACATACCCCTTCTCACCCCACCCTCTTACTCACACATACTCCCCTCTCACCCCACCCCTCTCACCCCACCCTCTTACTCACACATACTCCCCTCTCACCCCACCCCCTCTCACCCCACCCTCTTACTCACACATACTCCCCTCTCACCCCAACCCCTGTCACCCCACCCTCTTACTCACACATACTCCCCTCTCACCCCAACCCCTGTCACCCCACCCTCTTACTCACACATACTCCCCTCTCACCCCACCCCCTGTCACCCCACCCTCTTACTCACACATACTCCCCTCTCACCCCCACCCTCTCACCCCACCCTCTTACTCACACATACTCCCTCTCACCCCACCCTCTTACTCACACATACTCCCCTCTCACCCCACCCCCTGTCACCCCACCCTCTTACTCACACATACTCCCCTCTCACCTCACCCCCTCTCACCCCACCCTCTTACTCACACATACTCCCCTCTCACCCCACCCTCTTACTCACACATACTCCCCTCTCACCCACCCCTCTCACCCCACCCTCTTACTCACACATACTCCCCTTCTCACCCCACCCCCTCTCACCCCACCCTCTTACTCTCACATACTCCCCTCTCACCCCAACCCCTCTCACCCCACCCTCTTACTCACACATACTCCCCTCTCACCCACCCTCTTACTCACACATACTCCCCTCTCACCCCACCCCCTGTCACCCCGCCCTCTTACTCACACATACTCCCCTCTCACCCCACCCCCTGTCAACCTCACCACCACCAACGGTGGAAATCCTTAACCCAAATGGCGCCGAACTGTTGCGAAATAGAATTCCAATGTGAAGCTTCACAAAGCCTGTCTGTGTCTACCAGGCTATGCTATTGCTTTATAATGTGATATACCCCCCCCCCCCTCACTCCCACATCTGTCCTACTTTGCAACTTCAGTAGACAGTCACGTGCTAGTTACCTAGCCTTGTACAATCCTATATAGGTGAGTTCTGATAGAGTGTTGCGAGTGTGTGGAGGCGGGGAGGTGGTGTTCTGTTTAATCTAATTCCTAGCATTGTGTAATGTATTCAAGCATCTATTGAAGTCTGTGTGTCTTCAGGTCCTATTGGACTTGTCGTGGGGAGCGGGGTGAAAATGGGAAATGTTGCGCATAGATCAGGATTCGAACTCATACCTCTTGCTATTCCGGAGATAGCGTGCTAACCATTATACTTCCCAGACTCCCTGATGGCATCAGCCTATCTATCTAACACCTAACTGTCTATGTGTGTGGCTCATTGCATGAGAGTATTGCAGACCACTACAGTATTAAAGTTGCAGAGTTCGATTGTTTTTGAGTTTCTGCATTTGTCTCAGGTTGGTGAATATAATCTACTTTACTCTAGTTTTTTGTTGTTGTTTTTTGGTGACAAGTTTTTTATTCTGCCCATAACGTATAAGCTCCTGTGAGGGTGCTTGTTTTCAATGCTGGACAGCTGTGATACTGGATTGGTCTGGTCCCGCACTCAGGAGTCTTTACCTGATCTTTCTCGGGCCAACCTTTGCGGTTTTGGGTGTTAGTAGTTTCTATATTAGTTTTTTTTTAATTTTCAAGTTTTTTCCTAACCTGTATATGATAACTTAGCCTGCTATGTACATCTACGCAGATGACATACAGGCCTGTGAGAGAGGATCCCATCCCATTGTGGTTTGTTACAGCATCCTTTCACCCATGCCCTGTCCTTAAATAGTACACCAGTGTGCCAGAACGCCCCTGGACCCTTCAGGACTGCGACTAGGTGGGATGGCTGTGTTGTATGGTTAGCCATTTTGTATTTCAGGGTGATTCGGATGCATGACAGTTTGAAATACATTTGATTATAAATGGATGAATTTGGAGATATTTGATTTGAAAACAAAGTAAGTTAATTTTGGTGTATACACCGACATATTGATTAGAAACATTTGTTCTGGTGCACTCATTAAAGCATCAAACTTACTTGTGTTTGAAGTAACTGATTATAAATGACTAATGTTGGATATATTTGAGGTGAGAGCATGCCAAATGATGTTGTTTGTTGTTCTTTTATGCCCTAGCAACGTCTAAGGTTATATCTGGATGGGTACCGACTTGTGACAGTGCGCACTCATGGTGACTTTATAGTGCTACCCCACTGGGAAATCAGGCCACCAGCACCATGACCTGATATCCCACTCAGTCACATTATCCTGACACTGAGTGAACCAGTCCTTGCCATATCCTAGTAATGCTGAGGGCCAGGCTAGGAAACAACAAGTATAACTTTGTAAGTCATTGGTTTGACTCGACCAGGGTTCACATCCACAAACTCATGGGTTCAGATCCCCCGATCTCCCAAAACAGGGGACGGACGCTCACCTCATTTGGCCACCCCGTCTGGTCACATGTCAAATGAATTTTGTACAACAAAATGCTAGACGCGCAACATATGCTTCAGAAATTATAAATTTGATTAAATTGACATTGTCTGTCCTTCTATGATGCAAGCCGTGCTTAATAACTGCACCAGTAATCTAAGTTCTATATGTAGCATCAAATCTAGGTAAGTCTAATTTTCAGTCTAACTTTTGCTTAGAAAAGCCGATGTTTCCATCTGACCAGACGCGGTGGCCGAACTGGTAGAGCGTAGACTTTCCGTGTGGAAGGTCGGGAGTTTGATTCCCGGCCGAGCAATCCAATGACTTAAAATCACACAAGCACTTTGAGGTTTCAATTGATTGCCACATCGGTAGTATTGGCCGTCCGTATTCACGGCTAGACACACAAAAAGAAGAACAGTCACAAACATATCGTCCGCGATTGAAATTTCCCCTGCTTAAACAAATAATGTACGCATAATAATTTGTTTGCTTAATGTAAGCAAACAGATATGCATAAATACATATCTGTGAATGTCAATCTGTTAGTGCTCTTCTTCATCTGTGTGTGCTGATATATCTGCATGATATGCATGTGTGCATGTCTGATATGTGCATACAGCACACATATAACACACATGCATAATTGCATACAATGCACACATGTACATATATAAGCATGCAATGACAGTCACAGCCACCGACATAAACTGATATGCATAGAGATGCATACACATACTGATCTTGACACACATACACAGATACATACCGACATATTGGTATACAGACACACACACATATGATGCACACTGACCATGCGCGTGTGTATGTGTGTGCGTCTCTCTCACTATGACACCCCCTAACATACACAGACATACACACACGCACTCACATCACACACGCAGGTACACAGTATCCCATTACCAACTAAAGAAAGCAATAGGCGACTTCTCATATCAACTTTCCCTGTGCCTTTTGTGCGTGGTTTTTTTTAATGCTTATTTGTATGTTGTGTGTTTAAAACACGCATAAAAGGGCAAATGGCCTGAGGTTTTCTATAGTATTTCAATACCATTCCTATCTAAATAGAGGACCTTCCATCTCCTCCCCACCTTCCTACCCACTCCCTGCCCTTCCTTCCTCCTCCCCCCCTTCCCCCCTCCCCTCCCTTCCCTTCCCCCTCCCCCTCCCCCTCCTTGCTCCATCCAATGCCCCTCCCCCCGTCCTCCCTTTCCATCACATGCCCCTCCTCGTTTCCCGCGGATTCCCTCTTTCCCGTCCCACCCCATCCCCCCTCCCCACCCCTTTTCCTCCACCCCCTTTCCTTCCCTCCTCCTTCTCCCCCCCCCCCCCCAACCCTTTCCCCACCCCCTTTCATTCCCCTCCCCTTCCCTCCACCCCCTTCCCCTCGCCCCCTCTTCCTTCCTCTCCCCTCCATCTCCTTCCCCATCACCTCCTTTCCCTCGGCCCTTCTTCCCTCCTCCTCCCCTCCCCCCTCCTCCCCACCCCGCCTCCCCTCCTCCCCCACGACTGCTAAAGGCGGAGTACATCTACTGTGCGACTACCTGTCTACTAAAACTACTCACCTCCACACACACTCTCACATTCCCCCTCCCCCAACCCCGCCTGTCACCTGCGGCACAAACATATTGCCATATCTGTGTCAATTCATATACTACTCACACTCGCCCTGCAATGCCTGTCAGGTGCCTGCATTATTACTGAGCAAACATGAGCAGTAAAGTGTGGCAGGGTGTGGGTGTGGGTGTGTTTTTAAATATATTTATTTTAGGTAAAATCCGGGAATGCTGCCATCGCTCGTCTCAATCAGCGCAAGTTTGTTTTCGGGGCGTCTGGTAGGTTTCTCCCCTTAGTTGGTTGGTTGTTTGGTTGTTGGAGTTTCACGTCCTGGCAACATCTAAGGTCATATCAAGACGGGTGCCGACTTTATAGTCGCAGCCACACTGAGAGACCAGACGGCCAGTTCTCCCCTTGGTTGTGTCGTTACACCACCTAGGCTCCCTGATGTCACCACACTACCCACGCCTATCTGTCTATATGGCTCCTTGCCCGAGAGGTCAGTACAGACCTCTACACTTGTGAGGAAAATATGAATATTTTCTCCATAGTTCTTATTGGCCTAACGATCTCCCTCCCACTCACCCGCCATGACCGGACGAGGAGTGGCACTGCTGTGAATGTGCGCACACTTGTAATCCTTCTGATATTGTGTGACAGTTTGTGTGCGTGTTTCTTTTAAACTAGCATTAGCAATGACAGAGTGTTTTCAATGTTTTTATTACATTCACTATAACTTTTAGAAAGAGACTGACTACTGACATAATCGCACCTTGTAATCGCGATTTGCTGTAGAAAGAATGCAGTTATTCTTCCTTAAATAAAAAAGAAAGACAACCGGACGCGGTGGCCGAATCGGTAAGATTAAAGCTAAGATTCCATATACGCGGTATGTGGCATGCGAATGCGAATGCGAATGCGAATGTGGCAAAAAATCAAAAGGCATGTAAATGAATAGTGGTGCTTCCATGCATCCGAATGCGAATGCGAAAGCGAATGCGAATGCAAATGCACCAAATGGATCGACCCATGGACCGATCGGTGCGAATGCGAATGCGATTACTGCTGCGTTTGCCATAGAAAACAATAGTAACTTTGATCTTCCTTCACAAAATTGGAGCAAAAACCCCCCAAAAATATCATGGGTATTCTTTTTGGTGTGTTTGTATGTTTAACGATCCCCCAGCACAAAAAGTAAACATTGGCTATTGCGGGTTGGCATATATCTATGCCGCATATACCACAGTCACATTCGCATGCCGCATGCCGCATACCGCATACCGCGTATATGGAATCTTAGCTTTAGAGTGCACGCTTTCAGTTGGGCCTAGCTTGGCACCCAGTATTAAAGTTGCATAGTCCAATGGTTTTGAGTTTCTGTCATTTTCTGAGATAAATATATTAGGGTGATCGCTATTGACCAATTTCATATGACGTCAGCACGTGTATTTAGGTCAGTGCGCGCGTCTCTTGGCTGCAGGACAATATCCGGTCACACTGCAAACTCAATGGCTATGAGCAATCTTCACAGAGAAAATTTTAAAGATCTCTAAAACCCCACCACCTGGAAACCAATGGATTGGAATACACATAAAAAACATGTTTACCAAAAGGATTATATTAAATTGATACGGTTAGGGTTCTGGATTTCTATTAATTTTGAATAAAACTGACGTTTTGCACTGCGCGTACCGGCAAACTGCCTGCGAAGGGTAAAACACTGCAGTGATGTGTGCTGCAGCAATGCTATGTCTATGCGGAGCATTTATCTTTGTAAAATAAATTTAAAAGCTTTCATTGGATCGATTAAAAATATCTTAATGCACGATTGAATAGGAAGATCTGAAGTATTTAATGTAACCTAAGAGCAATTTATGCTGAAAGTATTAAAAACAGAGATAATAGTGAAAGTTGGGATATTCTGAGTGTCAGTGCCAGTGTTAGCCTTACCAAAAAGTGCCCGGATGTCCGACATCGAGAATGGGGGTGAGCAATCTTCATACAGAAGTGAAATATCTCTAAAGCCACACCACTTAGAAACAAACTGCTTGGAATACATATAGAAAACATATTCAATGAATAGATTATATTAATTTTATATGGTTAGGGTTCTGGATTTCTATTAATTTTAAATAAAATAAACGTTTTACACTGCATGTACTGGCAAACTCAGTGGCAGAGTGCATTCGTTCTGCAGCCAAGCTGCTCGTGGATACACAATGTTTACAAACATTGAAATAGGTCTATAATTTACCTGCCTTTACATTGAAGTAACCTTTATCTTAAATGGCTACCTTTTGAGATATTTGAAGTGCAAACATACCAAAGTTAATTTTGGCAAGCATGCCAACACTCTGATACCATAGTCTTCTACAGTAACAGGTTCTATTACATTTGCTCTGTATTCCGTTCTATATGGCGACACATCTTTGCTTAGTGCACCAGCATCTAAGTTAAATATGTAGAATCAAATCTAGATAATTGTTTCGGTTTTGAAAGTTTGATGTTTTCATCGGACTATGCAGCTTTAATAGAATAGGGCAAAGCCTGGTTAGCACATTATCAGGATAATGTGACTGAGTGGGATATCGGGAAGCAGTTGGGAACTAGCCGTGAACCAGTTGGGAACCAGTTGGGAACAGCCGGGAACCAGTTGGGAACCAGTTGGGTACCACTCGGGAATCAGCTTGGTACCAATTGGAAACCAGTTGGGTACCAGTTGGGTACCAGCTAGGAACCAGCTTGGTACCAGTTGGAAACCAGCTAGGAACCAGCTTGGTACCATTTGGGTACCAGTTTGGAACCAGTTGGGACACCAGTTTGGAAACAATTGGGTACCACTACCAGGTGGGAACCAGTTGGGTACCAGTTGTGAACCACATGGGAACCAGTTACGGAAACAAACAAGAAATCACCGGCCGGCGTTTGGTATACATAACAGGGAAAGTAGGTCAGTGAATAAATAATTTGACACGAAATTTCACAGGGACTGGAACAGAGACAGGGACAGAGACAGAGAAAGGGACAGGCAGGGAAATTGACAGTGAAAGGGATAGAGACAGGGACAGAGACAAAGGGGGAGTGGTGGAGCTGTATAGTTTTATAGTCCCTATAACTTTAGTATAAGAGAAGCATTGCCCTGAAACTTAGACTCTACAAGTACCTATAGCGAACGGTCCGGGACGTTCTACACACACACACACGAACGCGCACACACACCTACACACACCTACACACACAACTGCCGTCTAAAGGTGTCAAAGACAACAAACCCCCCACCGACCTACTAAACACCTCCCCACCTCCCCCTCCACTCCATATCAGTTTCCCCCCAAATCCGATCTGGTAGCGGCTCCGACAAGGAAACGGCACCCCTTACACACACGCGCACACACACGCGCACACACACGAGGTCCGTTGTCACCAGCCTCTCGACACCGCCTGTATATCGATCGAGGCCGAGGACAAATTTACCGTCGGGAGTCTACAAGTGTTGGCTGTGCAACTCGATACAGCCACCGTCGAGCGGGTGCAAGAAGCCGGGGTGGGGGTCGGGGATGAGGCCGGGGATGAGGCCGGGGAGGAGGTCGGGGTGGGGGACGGGGAGGAGGCCGGGGAGGAGGCTGGGGAGGAGGCCGGGGAGGAGGCTGGGGAGGAGGCCGGGGAGGAGGCCGGGGAGGAGGCTGGGGAGGAGGCCGGGGAGGAGGCTGGGGAGGAGGCCGGGGAGGAGGCCGGGGTGGGGGCCGGGAGGCCGGGGAGGAGGACGGGGAGGCAGAGGCAACTGGGCGCGGGGCAACGGGCCATGAGGCACGGGGTGCGGGGAGCAGGACAACGGGATACGGAACAACAGAACCGGGAAGAACGGGGCGTGAGGCAACTGGAGGCGGTGCAACAGGGCGCGGGGCGGCAGTGTTTGGGGCGCGGGTCGACAGTGTTTGGGGTTTGGGTCGACAGTGTTCGGGGCGTAGGGCGATAGTGTTCGGGGCGCGGGGCGCGGGGAGCGGGGAGCGGGGAGCGGGGAGCGGGGAGCGGGGAGCGGGGAGCGTGGAGCGGGGCGGCAGTGTACGGGGCGCGGGGTGCGGGGTGCGGGTGCGGGGCGCGCGGGAGGCCGCCAGGTTTGTTCTCCGACACCGGAGAAGCGCACTCTTTGGGCCGCACGACGGGGTGCGGGGCGGTTGTATGTGGGGCTGCTGGGAGGGTGGGGGGCTGGGAGGTGAGTGGGTGACGGTGCAGGGAGAGGTGTGTGTTTGTGAAGAGAGAGAGAGTGTGTGTGTGAGAGAGAGAGTGTGTGTGTGCTCCACCTGTGTCGAACAACACAGGGGAGGTTGACACTGACAGTGGCCCACCGCAGGCGTGTTTGGGGCGGCTTGTTTGCCGGCCGCACCCCGCGCTTCCTCCCGGCACCCACGGGAGGAATCTGTGACCGGCCAGCCGGGGCCGCTGTCTCGGTGCGAGTGATGGTGTTGGCCGTGGTGGTGGCGGAGGCCGGTGATGTTTCAGTGTTTGTGACGGTGTTGGTGGCAGTGGCGGCGGCAGAGGCGGCGGCGCCCGGTGGTGCTGTTGTCGGAGGGAACATGAAGGCGGGAGCCCGGCTGCCGGGGGCTGCTGCCTCTCCTGATGCTGGCTACACGGGGAAGGCACCAACCACCAGGTATCAGAGGTGAGAGGCGGTGAGGAGGAATGTGATGCTGCCGCGGATTTGAGAGTGAGAGTAAGACTGATAGAGAGAGAGCGATATGGAGAATGTGGGGAAGAGGGGCGAGAGGAATAGCAACATGAAGAGCAATGAGGATAGCGAGAATGAGCGAGAGGGGAGAGGGAGAGGGGGAGAGGGAGGGAGAGGGGAGAGGGAGGGGGAGATGGAAGGGGAGACGGAGGGGGAGAGGGAGGAGGAGGGGGGAGAGAGGGGAGAGAGGGGGGTGGGGAGGGAGGAGGAGAGGGGGAGAGGAGAGGGGGAGGGGGAGAGAGAGGGAGAAAGGGAGGCGGAGAGGGAGGGGAGAGGGAGGGGGGAGGGAGGGGGAAGAGGGGAATGAGGAAGAGGGATATGGGGAGGGGGTGGAGGGGAGGGAGACGAGGGAGAGGGGCTGGGGGAGGCGGATGGAGAGGGGGGATAGGGAGGGGAGGGGGAGGGAGAGGTGAAAGAGGGAAGTGGACAGAGAGGGAATGAGATGGAATGAGAATGAGGGCGAGGGAGGGAAGGAGGGGGGAGAGAATGTGGGGAAGAGAATGGGGGGGAGGTCAGAGAAAGTTGGAGAAGAAGGCTAGAGAGACAGGAGAGAGACAGTCAATCACACTCTCATCATACCTTCCTCGTTCCCCTTCTGAGAGTGAGACTGGGAAGTGAGGGAGGAGATAATTAAAAACATTATTAACCAATTTACACAAAAGGTACATAGCCCAGGAGACAGAGCAAGCGCGATAAGCGCCGGCCGCTGTGGCTGATTCGGTAGAGCGCAAGCTTCCCGTACGGAAGGTCCGGATTTAAAATCCAAGCAGAGTCAGACCAATGGCAAGCGCGTCAAAATTCTGACACCATACAGTTTCAGCAGTAAAAGTTTTTTTTTATATTCAATTGGCGTACTGCCCCCCCCCCCCCCCTCTATGCAACAGCAACAACTGTCTATTAAGTGCACCTATCTAAATTGGAGATGTAGAATCAGATCTAATTAAGCGTTTTCAATTTATTTATTTTTAATTTGATGATTTCATCGGACTATGCAGCTTTACTTTAACTTTAAGCTATCCTTTTTACATGGATCTTTGCTACATGATGACAATCACGTGACCAGATCTTTAAAGACACACCCCGCCCTACACCAGGGCCACCACCATGACACGCTGCACTACGGCCTCGACATTAACAGGACCCGCCTAATCGGCCAAGTTGCCGAGTGGACATTGTTGGTGACAAACATGGGGCGACCCGGGCGAATCGGCCGGACACAGGGGCCGTGTGTGCCGTGGTACAGTGGGCAGACAGGCCGCTGTGAACTAGAACCACGGGGCGAGGAGTGTGGAGGGGGAGGGAGGGGAAGGGGGGAGAGGGGAGGGGAGGGGAGGGGGAGGGAGGAAGGGAGAGGGAGGGGAGACGGGAGGGGAGAGGGGAGTGCGAGAGGGGAAGGGGGAGGGGGGGAGGAGGGGAGGGGGAGGGGGGGGGGGAGGGGGGGGGGAGGGTGGGGGAGGGGAGAGGGGAGGGGGGAGGGGGGAGGGGGGAGGAGGGGGGGAGGGAGGGGAGGGAAGGTGAGAGGGGAGGAGGAGAGGGGAGGAGTGGAGAGGGAGGGGGATAGGAGAGGGGAGAGGAGAGGTGTGGCGGGGGAGGGAGGGCGTGCGTGGGTGGGAGGTTGGGGCGGGGATGGGTGAGCGTGAGTCGGCGGGTGGGAGGGGTGACGCAAGGTTGGAGTTTGGCCTGTGCGTTTTGCGTGTAAACCACACACGAGGGCCAAAGTGAACAACAAATCCTCTTCTTTGTGTGTGCGTGTGGGTGTGTAGTGGGGAGGGATGGCGGTTTGTTGGTGGGGAGGGGGTAAAGCAACATGGCGGCGGGCAGTGTGGATGTGTGCGGACTGTGGGTGGCTGTTTGTGTGTGGCTGGTTGGTCACAGTGACAAGGCTTTGCTCGTAACAGCTATGTAAGCACAGGGCGCCCTCTGTGCAGCTCAGGAGGCCAACAGGTCGCCGGTTTCTGACAACGCATGTGCCTGGCCAATGACCCTTCGATGACATGCGATGCCCTCCAAATGACCCCTACAAAGACCCCCAAATGACTCCCCAAATGACCCCCCAAGTGACCATTCAATGATCCCCAAGGACCAACCAGTGACCTCTCACTGATCACCAATAAGTCCCAATGAGTCCCAATGACCTCTCGGTAACCCCCAATGAGGACCAGGTGACCTCTCAGTGACCCCAAATGACCCCATGACCATCTAGTGACAACAAAGCGGCCACCCAATGACCCACACAATGACCCACACAATGAACACACAGTGACTATCCAATAACCCACCCAATGACCCACACAATGACCCATCCAATGACCACACAATTCCGACGCAATTCCGACGCAATGACCCACCCAATGACCCATCCAATGACCCACCCAATGACTCTCATTGCTTATTGAATGGCCATTGCCAAACACAGTGCCTGCGACATGACCAATGACTGTCTATTTGAATTGACTGACTATTGAATATTACAACAAGCTATGGCTGGAAATATTCGTCGAACATTTACTCATTCCTGACCACTCAAGGGCCTGCCCTCATTGCCACTTTGCCACCACTGACCGACACCACTGAGGCAGGGAGTAATTGTTACTATAGTGACGACACGGTGATACTATATGTTTTTTTAATTTTTATTACAGTTCAATATTACATTTTTAATTCCCACTACTGCCGGGTTACTGATTGGTCCTGAATATATGTATTTGATCGGATAACTTTAGTGGTTTTTTTAATTTTACAACGTGCAGGGAGCATGCGCAAAATAACCCGTACATTGTGGTTTGCGCGCGCACACAGCACACTAAACAAAATACACACAGTGTACACACCACACTTGACAGACTGCTGTAGACCATACTGTACACCACACTACACTACACATACGTCACACCCACCACACTACACACCACACACAATACACACACCAAACAATACACACACAACACAATACACATCATAATACACACACTACACACTACACACTACACACTACACAGGCCACACTCACCACAACACACACAGCACACACAGCACACACAGCACACCCACCACACTACACACCACTCACAATACACACACCGCACAATACATACACCACACAATACATATCATAAAACACACACTACACACCACACAGGCCACACTGACCACAGCACACACGCCACACCCACCACACTATATACCACACACATTACACACACCAAACAATACACACAACACAATACATATCATAATACACACACTACACACCACACAGGCCACACTCACCACAACACACACAGCACACACAGCACACTCGCCACAATACACACCAAACAATGCACACACGACAAACAACATACCACAATACACATAATAATACACACATGATACCCACAACACACACGACACACACAACACACACAACACACAACACACAGCACACAGAGGCAACCCACTCGACACTGCGAATGTTCAAGAACACCAGGAACTGTACGCCAGCGGGAGCCAATCGTGTTTGATCAATTCAATGACCCTGTCGTAATGTCGTACACCCGAGCCGGCCCCGTGGCACCGATACCCCGGCCGTCACCGGGCCCGGGGCCGGCCGCCGCCCTCCTCCGGGGCCTGCCACCGGGCCCCGGCCACGCCACCCTCGGCCACCCCTGACAACCCCCGGCCACCCCCGGCCACGGTACCTTGCCTGACCGGGTAGGGTTGCCAGGCTGCCGCGTAGTCGGGCACCCATCGACAGCTGGTCTGGCCATATCCTCCTCCTCCGCCCCCTTCTCTTCCTCTCTCCCTCCCTTCAGCTCTCTACTCCCACACATACACCCCCTCCCCCGCCCCCCTACCACGTCCTCCTCCTCCCCACCCCCCTCCTCTCTCCCTCCCTTCAGCTCTCCACTCCCACACATACACCCACACCGCCACCCCCCCACCACGTCCTTCTCATCCTCATTACCCCCTCCTCTCTCCCACCCTTCAGCTCTCCACTCCCACACATACACCCACACCGCCACCCCCCCCCCCCCCATCCCCCACCACGTCCTCCTCCTCCTCCTCATTCCCCCCATCTTTCTCCCTCCATTCACCTCTCCACTCCCACACATACACCCCCCGCCCCCACCACGTCCTCCTCCTCCCATTCCCCCTCCTCTCTCCCTCCCTTCAGCTCTCAACTCCCATACATACACCCACACCGCCACCCCCCCCCCCACCACGTCCTCCTCCTCCTCATTCCCCCCTCCTCTCTCCCTCCCTTCAGCTCTCAACTCCCACACATACACCCACACCGCCACCCCACCCCCAACCACGTCCTCCTCCTCCCCATCCCCCCCTCCTCTCCCTCCCTCCAGCTATCAACTCCCACACCTACACCCACACCGCTACCCCCCCCCCCCCCACCACGTCCTCCTCCTCCTCATTCCCCCCTCCTCTCTCCCTCCCTTCAGCTCTCAACTCCCACACATACACCCACACCGCCACCACTCCCACCACGTCCTCCTCCTCATTCCCCTCTCCTCTCTCCCTCCCTTCAGCTCTCAACTCCCACACATACACCCCCCCCCCCCCCCACCACGTCCTCCTCCTCCTCATTACCCCCTCCTTTCTCGCTCCATCCACCTCTCCTCACCCCCTCCCACACACATACACCCACACCGCCACCACCTCCACCACGGCCTCCTCATCCTCCTCCGCCTCCTCTCTCCCTCCCTTCACCTCTCCACCCCGACACATACACCACATCGCCACAACATCCTCCTCCTCCTCCTCACCCTACTCCTCACTCCACCCTTCAGCAGACGACATGCACGATGAGATCTGTATAACATCACACAAAGCTTTCCCGCCTCCTCCCATCAACGCCCCCCCCCCACCCCTACCCCCACACATGCGCGCGCACTCCCAGGGTCAGATGTAACTACTTGTAAATTACCAAACATTAAACGCCAGCACTGCAGCGCCCTCTATCTATCCATGCATCCATCCATCCATCAACTATCCATCAAGGGACCAGACTGGGTGGCAGAATGAGCTGAGCGTCCGTCTCCCGTTTTGGTAGATCATGGGATTCTAAACCCACGGGTTCGAACCCTTGGGCGAGTCAAACCAATGACTTAACAAGTTATACTTGTCGCTTCCTAACCAGGCGCTCTCTGCATTATTAGGATAGCCCAAGGATTGGTTGGCTCAGTGTCAGGATAATGCGACTGAGTGTAATATAAGGTCATGGTGTGTGTTTGTTGTTGTTTTACGTCCTAGCAACATCTAAGGTCATATCAGGACGGGCCGTGGGCTGGTCTCCCAGTGGGGCAGCATTATAAAGGTACCATGAGTGTGCACTGCCACAAGTCAGTAACCGTCCTGAAATGACCTTAGATATTGCCAGGACGTAAAACTCCAACAGCCAACCAACTGCACCCATCCATCCTATAACACATAGATCCCTATATAGCACGCAGGGCAGTGCAGCGTTGACAGCGGTCACCGGATCAGCGCTAATGCCACTACCCGCCACCAGGCGGCGTGGCAAAGCGCCACCTAGCGGTATTATTAAGCTTATGTGGCTGTCAATACGCGCGATGATTGATTCGGGCATCTCTTCAAAACTGGAGCTCTACGGTGGCGGGTTGTCGACACAGCGGGCACACACATACCTTTGGGCTGTGACAGTGATAGGTGCTCGGTATAATAGCCCATCCCCCGACTGGCTTAATGAAGGTTTACTAACTATTTCCTCACTCACGTCGCCATGGAAAAAAAACATGGTGACGCTGGCTTTGTGCTCCCGGTTTAGTTTCCGAAGGAGGCGTGCTGTGGGCAGTGGAATTAATCCGCTGACATTGAACATATATATATTATATATGTATACATATATATGTATATATATTTATATACCTTATATATATTTATATACCTTATATATATTTATATACCTTATATATATTTATATACCTTATATATATTTATATACATTATATATATTTATATACATTATATATATTTATATACATTATATATATTTATATACATTATATATATTTATATACATTATATATATTTATATACATTATATATATTTATATACATTATATATATTTATATACATTATATATATTTATATGCATTATATATATTTATATACATTATATATATTTATATACATTATATATATTTATATACATTATATATATTTATATACATTATATATATTTATATACATTATATATATTTATATACATTATATATATTTATATACATTATATATATTTATATACATTATATATATGTATATACATTATATATATTTATATATGTCTCCAGCGGCTTGCCGCTGGAATTTAAATGCGCACATGAGGGGCAGCGCACCAGGCGACAGCCCGAGCTGCTCCACCTGTCATCCCGATAAGGCGGGGGGAGGCGGCGGCCCCTTGAGGTCGGCCGGGGCGGCGCGGGGCGCTCCGCGGCGGCGAAGCGCGACTGCGCGCTAATGACCGTGACGCCCATTAAGATAGGCGGGGGGAGGCCTCTGCCGCACCCCGTCTGCGCCGCCCAGCTGCCGCCACTCGGCAGCCCACGTGCACCCGAATCAGACGCCTAGAGCTGCTCAGCCTCAGCGCCATCTCAGCCTCTCCGCCCTCCCTCCAGCCTGCGCGCGTCCATCATGGCGGAGGACGGAGTTGACCTCTCCCTCCCACCCCAGGTTCAAAAGGGGGGGGACACTGGGCGCGTGGGGGGAGGGCGCGCCGCCCACCGGCGGGCCGGCGGGCCACCCTTTCCCCCCTGCAGGTACTGGGTTCGGTACCCGAACATTTGACTTATTATTATTATGAACTTCAATCTTGAACTTTAATTATTATTCCTTATTGTTTAATTTTGCATTACATTTATTACCTCACTGTGCGCGCATTATGATTACTGCTTTGCATTATATTTAGCTCACATTATTGGATTTGATTCCACCGCATATTACCCGCGCCCATTGGGGCCGCGCATGCGCGCTTGTGCGCAGGTGCGCACACTCGTTGCTTGTTTGTTCACTTGTATAGTCGGACTTCAATAAAAAGTCCTTTTACTCCCCCCGTGTGTTGGCGTCCATTTAAACATGTATACACATTTACAGACACATTTCTATATATATATTTATATACATATTTATATCCATATGTATATACATTTATATACTTTTTTGTCTTAAATTCAAAAATACAAAACTCAAGTTTGAAATGACAGAAACATAGATGTGAATCGTAGTAACTGATTTGTTTCTATAAAAATACATGCAATACATTGCATAGACTATAAATAACTAATATATAATAAACTAGATATTGAGGCTTGGGAATGTGATACTTATATGCATATTATTATAGTATGTACCATATATATACAAATAGAATGCTCGAGAGAGGAGAGAAAGGGAGAGAGAGAGGAGAGAGGAGAGAGAGGAGAGAGAAAGGAGAGGGAGTGAGAGGAGAGAGAGGGAGAGGAGAGAGGGAGAGAGAGGGGGAAGAGGGGGCAGAGGGGGAGAGATATGAGAGAGAGGGGTGGAGACAGGAGAGAGAGCGCTGGAGAGATATTGGATCAACACAACGCACAAAGTATGTCTATCGCTCAATTATTTGCCGCAAACCCGAAAGCAGTCTAATGACAGGGAGGAGTGTTGATTGCGGGTGGCGAGCCGCTGGTGAAGTGCTGGTTCCCGCGTCGGTTACACTCTACAAGCACGCTGTGTGATCAGTCAACATGGCCCGTGTACTTTTAGACGTGAACACACCAGCAGAGCCCGTGACGGTGATCGATTACATCAAACAGGGCTTTGAATGGCACCAGAGCCACCGAGCAACCATTGGACAGCCATTGAACAACTACTGAACACCCACTGAACAGCCACTGAACAGCCATGCAACAGCTACTGCTACTGAACACCCACTGAACACCCACTGAACACCCACAGAACAACCACCGAACAGTGACTTAAACCCCACTGAACAGCCACGCAACCGAGCAACCATTGAACACACACTGAACACCCACTGAACAGCTACTGAATAGCCACTGAACAGCCATGCAACCGAACAGACACTGAACAGCCATGAAACCAAACAGCCACTGGATATCCACTGAACAGCCACCAAGCAGCCACTGAACAGCCACCGAACAGCTGACAAACAGCCGATAAACAGCCGGCAAAGAGCTGACAAACAGTCGACACAAAGCAGACAACAACCAAGCAATAAACAAACAGCGACTATGCAATAAGAACAAATTGGACAAAGGCCATTCATGGACTCATTATTGTGTAACTTTGACATCGCTTGTCCTGTGGCCATATGTATGTATATATATATATTTATGTGAAATGTATACACACAGGGACATATCTGATTCTAGGTAAATATGTCAATGGCCGATTTGTTCTAACAATGTATTCTCTATTATAAGTATGAACTTTAATTTAATGTAACATTGGTTGCTCGGCCAGATCACCACTCCTTGGGAAAACCATACACTTAGTTATCTTACGACATGTTTACGGTTAAATAAAACTCAACTCAACTATGCAGCCACTAGGTAGCTACGTAGCTATTGCAGTCATTATACAGACACTACAGAAACATTATACATTCATTATATAGTCATTATACAGTCAGTGTACATCCACTATACAGTCACTGTAAAATCATTATACAGTCATTAAACAAACCTTATATAGTAATTAAACAAGAAGTATATAAGATGTATACAGCCATTATACAATCAATATACAACCACCTTATAGCCTCAAAGAACCACCGTTGCCGCCACCACCACTATGCGCTACCTGCAAATCCCACAGAAATAACACTAGCCACCCACAACACAGCAATCACAATTACCACTAAATAACAATAACGGCGATAAGAGCGGTGGCAGCGGCCTCTGGTGGCGGCCGCCGGCGGACCCCGCCCGATGCTGCTGGTCTGCGTTCAGACCTCAGCCCTACATACCAGGGGCCGCCATCAAAGGCGCCGCTGACATTTCACAGCGGCTCAAAGTGCCACGTGCATGGTTCGCATTTCAGCCGCCCTTCGACGGTCGGAGGTCGGGCGGGGCGGGGTGGAGTGGGGCGGCGCAGGGCGGGGCGGGAAGAAGCAGGGTGGAGTGGGGCGGGGCGGGGCGGGGCGAGGCGAGGCGGAGAGGTGGGGGTAGGGTGCAGCGGGGCGGGGTGGGGTGGAGCGGGGCGCGGCGCAGCGCGGCGCGGCGCGGCGCGGCGCGGCGCGGCGCGGCGCGGCACCGCGGAGGAGGGCGGAGCGGGGTGGGGTGGGGAGGGGCGGAGCGGGGTGGGGAGAGACGGGGCGGGGCGGGGCGGGCGAGGCAGGATTGTATCGGCGTGGGGGGAACTGTATATAACGATTGGAGGATGACGTGTGGGTGGGGGGCGGATGGGGGGGGGGGGGTGAAATCATAGTGACGGCGGCATGAGGTGTGTGTATCGTGTGAGGAGGGAGGGGGAAAGCTCATAATGATGTGGGGGGGGGGGGGGGGAGAGACTCATTCAGTCATTGGTGTGGGGGAGGGAGGAGGGGGGAGACTCGTAATGATGAGAGGGTCGGGGTGTTTATCGGGGGAGCGGAGGAGACAACAATGAAATGGTGAGGTAGAGTTTTTACATATTGGCAACATCTAAGGTCATATCAGGACGGGCACCGAATTGTGACAGTGCACACTCATGGCGACTTTATAGTGCTTCCCCACTGGGAAACCAGGCTGCCAGCACCATGACCCGGTATCCCACTCATTAACATTATCCTGACACCAAGCCAACCTGTCCTTGGTGTATCCTAATATTAATAATGCCAAGCGCCTGACTAGGAAGCGACAAGTATAACATTGTAAGATCATTGGTAATGCTGTAAGTGCGCATTGTGTGTTGTGATTATTAGTTAAAGTTGCATAGTCCGATAACGTTCGAATTTCTGCATCATTTTTTAGATAAATGTATTAAGTTGACTAATATAACCTACTATTCATTATTCCGGAGTCATTTGGCTGAAAAATAGCTAGTTTTGGAGCAATTTGAGCTGAAAGAACCCAAAATCATTTCGGCAAGCATGTGAAAAGTCTTGTTGTTGTGGCCCACATTCACATCTCGTGATGGTCATGTGATAAGGAATGACCTATTATTGTGTAGGTAGTCCAGAGCCTGACTAATCCCATATATGGTACTGGGAATGGGGGAAAGACTAATGAGGTCATGAGATTGACCTAATTGGTGAGTGGCTGCCCTGCCTGATGGCTATCTCAAAGTAGGTGCCCAAATGGATAGGGTCATCAATTTACTGATTATTCTGCATATGCTCCCCCAAAGCCTCAGTTAATGCACCTGCACCTAAGTTGGATATATAAAATCAAATGTAGGTAAGTTTGTTTGTTTGTTGTTGTTTATGTCCTAGCAACATCTAAGGTCATATCAGGAGGAGTACCGACTTGTGATAGTGTGCACTTAATGCGACTTTATAGTGATGCCCCACTGGAAGACCAGGCTACCAGCACCATGACCTGATATCGCACTCAGTCACATTATCCTGACACTGAGCCAACCAGTCCTTGTCCTATCCTAATAATGCCGAGCGCCTGGCTAGGAAGTGACAAGTATACATTTTTAAGGACTCGACCAGGGTTCGATCCCAAGATCCCATGGTCTACCAACACGGGAGACAGATGCTCTAACTCATTCGGCCATCCCGTCTGGTAATGTAGGTAAGTGTTTGGGCTTTGGAAAAAATCGGACCATGCAACTTTAAGGCTACTATGCTCGTCACTTGGAGTCAAACCAACTAGTAGTTAGCGCGCAGATTGACATGCATATCCAATGGTAAATCGGTTAGCCCTATCTCCCTCCTCCCATTCTACCTCGTCATGGTTGAGTAAGAATTGCAGCTCTGAATAATAAATAAGCAAAGAACCTATAAATCTAGGGGCATATAGTAAACAATTAGTTAGAGACTAAACAATTTCTTAATACTCCCGGAAAAGCTATCAGCAATAGAATGCTTTGAACACACACACCACACTAACACGATGATGATGATTGGGGGTGTTTGTAACCTTACGATGGTTACCGGTTGCAGAACTGCAACATTGGGTAGAGAGGCTCCAATAAATCGGCCCAATCTGTGGTTGAAGACTTAACTTCAGTAGGGAGTGTTGTAGAAGCTGGGGACATCTTCACAACGTTGTAACGGTGAGGCGTTTGGGGCGGCAGCGAATCTCTTCAGTCCGGTGTGTAGTTGAGCTGTAGGTGTAATGTAGTGTAGCACTTGAAACCGGTCAGCAGCAGGGGTTTGAGGAAGGCGGGCAAAGGTGGGCACAGCAGTCGTTCCAGCAACAAGAACAAGACAGGGGTGGGGCCCTTCACCTTTATACTAACAGGAGTAGGAAAACAGTTTTATGTTTGATGGGGCTTTGTCATATCACCAGATAAGCTCATATCAGGTTTGTTTTGTTTGTTTGCTTGTTGTTGGTTTATGTCCTAGCAACATCTATGGTCATATAAGGACGGGTACCGACTTGCGACGGTGCGCACTCATGGCGACTTTTATAATGCTGCCCCACTCGGAGACCAACCAGACTGCAATCACCATGAGTAGATATCCCACTCAGTCACATTATCCTGATACTGATCTGACCAGTCCTTGCTCTATCATAGTAATGCTGAGTGCCAGGCTAGGTAGCAACAAATATCAACTTTGTAAGTCATTGGTTTGACTTAGCCGGGGTTCGAACACACGATTTGCCACATAGGAACTCAGCCAGTGTTAAAACTGAAAGCAACCATCTCGCCCTGTCACAAACACAAACTCAGACACAGGATTGTCTTCTAAGGACAACTTTATCCATCCATTCCGAATGTTGCCTTAACATAGCAGGTGTACTGTCATCTGAGCGACAGTCAAATCAGACAAAATTGGTTTGTACATTGGAAAAATTGTTCGCATGTGGCAGGAATTCTCTGATCACTGGGGTCAATGAAGGCAGGTACTATTGCATGCACTATCTGTGTAGGCCTGCTACAACTAGACAGTCAACTTCTCCGATGTAAAATTGTGATGACTAACTCAGTGGCTATAGTCCATCACACCATTTCTCAACTTTGTATCAACTACTGCCATAGCCACCCAAAGCTTTGTATCCAGGTCATCCGAAACTGGTTAGTTTGGGTTTATTGGAGGTGGGTGTGGGTGGGGGTGGAGGGTTTGTTTGGCATTCTAGAAACATCTAAGTTCATATCAGGACGGGTACCGACTTGTGACAGTGCACACTTATGGCAATTTTATAGTGCTACCCCACTGGGAGACATGGCGTTCTCTGTGGCGGAGTGGTTAGAGTGTCTGACTTTTTTCTAGGTCAGACTCCTAATCTGAGGGTCGGCGGTTCGATTCCCCGTGCCCGCAGCTCTGCCAATTTGGATTTCCACCACTGTGTATAACTTACAACGTCATCAAAAGCCGGTTGCTCTCATACCATGTCTATGTGGTGTGGGAGGTTAAAAATCCCTTGGGTCGGTAAAAGTGTAGGCTCGGGCTTTCTATCGACAAACTGTCTAATGGTGAAAACAAGCCTATTCAGGCTTATCCATGATAGGCAGTATAAATCTTCAACAACAAAAAGGCTGCCAGCACCATAATCCGACATCCCACAGTCACATTATTCGGACACTGTACAAACTAGTCCTTGTCCTATCATATTAATGCAACGGGTCAGGTTAGGTATCGACAAGTACCAATTTTATAAGTAATTGGTTTCCTTCGGCTAGGATTCGAATTCCCGACCTTCTGCACGGGAGGCATGCGCTCTATCGATTCGGCCCCTGCGTCCGGTGTTGGGGTGAAGGGGATGGTTCTGTCTAAACATTATTCCTGGTCATGTCAGGGTGGGCATCGACTTATGACACTGCGCATCCATATCCCACTGAGTCACATTATCCTCACACCGAGGCCACCAACCAGACTCTCGCCTTGCCCATCGGATGTTCCTCGTATGTTGCAGGGTTGGTTGTTGAAGTTTTACGTCCTGGCAACATCTAAGGTCATATTAGGATGGGTACCGCCTTGTAAGAGTGCGCACTCATAGTGACTTCATAGTGCTGCCCGACTGGGAGACCATGCCACCAGCACCATGGCCCAATATCCCACTCAGTCACATTATCCTGACACCGAACCAACCAGTTCTTGCCCTATCCTAATAATGCCGAACGCCTGGCTAGAAAGTGACAAGTATCAATTGTATAAGAGACTATTCGGCTGTGGCGTCCTGTCTACACAAGAGGCACCTGAGACTATTAACAGCCGGCCTCCTGGAGTCCGGCCGTGTGCTGACTGGGGGGCCCACACACTCCTCCCGCCCCCCACCTCCAGCCCGGCTAGCATTGGCGTCAATGAGGCAGCGCGCCATCTATCCAGCTGCCGTGGAACTAACGGATCCGCTGTTTGGGTGGACGGAAAGGAATGAAGGAAGGTTTCAAGGTAGGCAGGCGCTTATGCCACCCTCCCCTCCCCTCCTCCTACCCCCTCCTTCTCCCACCCGCCCTGACCGCCCCGATGGCCGCTCAGCAAACATCAGTCGGGTCGCCGCCTAGCGGTAGCCAATGACATTGACAGACTGGCTGTCTGACGGCGGTCGGCCGGGCACAGGGCGGGGACAGGACGGGGCGGGGCGGGGCAGAGACTGGTCAGCGCGGAAGGTGCGGGGAAGGTGCGGGGCAAGGCGACGCAGGACTGGGACCGGTTAGCAGGGCGGGGTGGGGCGGGGCGGGGCGGGGACTGGTCAGCAGAGAAGGTTCACGGCGGATGCGGGGCGGGGGCTGGGCGGAGGCGGGGTGGGGGCACCGTCATACCCCGTGCAAGCCTAGGCGACAGCGCCCACACCAACCACAGCCACCGACTACGCTGACGGTAACTGCATCACCATAACCCAACCAACAACAGGAGGCAGCAATAATAAAACAACAAAGTGCACCGCATATCACACACACACATACGCACACACCTTTACAAACAGCTCCTACACATCCATAAACAAGAGACAGACACACACACATGATTGATGCACTCGTCTCACCGCGTTAACACCGCCGGTTTTCTGCTGACGTTATTTGGATTTAAATTTAGACGCGTCATGCAAATTCGGACGCTGATTACCAGAAATACGGGAGGATGGACAGGGATGTGTTACCCAAACGAGGACAGCGACGCATGCGCCTCACGACGAGGCGCCACACAGTAGCTGATGAGCGGGGCCCTCTGCTTACGTAATCTTCACACCATATATGTTAATTAGCAGCTGATTGGAGCGTGTAAGTACTGAGGATACACAGTTTATCGAGTATGGGACCCTGTGGTCATTGACAATAACAACGGTGTGCTGGGCATGTGTATGTTCATGAATACACACGCACACTATGTATACATATAGGTCATACATACATATGCTTGCACGTGTATATATATCTATATATATATTTATATATATATATACAGTAAAACCTCTCTAAATCGACTGACCTAGGCACCGACTTTACGTTTAAGTGGTCCATTTAGGGAGGCGGTCGGCTTAAGGAGTTAAAATATGGTTACAATGGTATTGATTGATTGATTGATTGATTGGTGGTTGCTTTACGCCGTGTCGGCAGCATAGGCCATATTCACGGCGAGAAATGTTTGTTTTTTGTTCAAACCATCGCTTTTACATGTAAAAGCAGACAATCAATTATGTGCCAATAGACACTAATTAAATTAGAAAGCTCACAATCATATATCTGTGGTCAACGGAAACAAATTCCCATAGAAAAAGAAAAGTTTCATTAATAATTAATAGAATCCATTTAGTAAACTATATAAGGTGGTACAGTCCAGCTGCCCTCAAAAAGGCTAAAATGTTTTCCTGTTTTACCTTAGTAAAAAGGTCATGCATACTGCCTGCAGTGTAGAACCGTTGGCGCAGGGCCAAAAAATCAACGCAACTTAGTCAAATGTGTTTGAGTGTCAGTGGGGACTGACACCCAATACATTCAGGGGGAGGTTCCCCCTTGAGCAGAAAAGCATGTGTAAGCCACGAGTGGCCAACACGGCAGCGACTAAGGACCACTTGGTCCCGCCGACCTCCCGCATGAGTCTGTGGTGGCTTTCCCACAGATGGTTCAATTTCTTTAAGTTTATTGATGTTTTCATCCCACTCATGTTGCCATTTGGATTTTATGTGGGTGGCTATTAGTGGTTTCAGATCAGAGTGAGGGATCAGACATGGTTCAAGATCACAGTTCAGGGCCTTCTTCGCAGCCCGATCAGCTCGTTTGTTTCCTTGTATGCCAGCATGGCCAGGCACCCAGCACAGGTGGATATCATACCCATCTGTTGTCAGTTGGTTCATTTTATAAATGACCGTTGCTAGAATAGGGTGATTCGTTTTCAGTCCAGCAACAGCCAGGAGGCAAGAGAAGGAATCACTGTATATAACATAGTTAGTGTGGTTGGATACCTCGATACACTCCAAAGCGAGAAGGAGTGCTCGGGCCTCTGCAGTGAAAATCGAGCTCTGATCGGGCAAACGTACACCAAATTTTTCCCGTCGGCAGACTGCCGCAGCAGCTGCCCGGCTTTGGTCTTTCGAACCATCAGTGTATATGGAGAGGTGGTCTGCAAACTGGCCTTGAATCTCTGCATGCAGTCCTTTGTACTCGAGTGGATGTGTCCCAGATTTCCTCAGTTCCGTGAGTCGGAGGATAACCGATGGCTTTCTCAACGACCATGGGGGGATGTTCTGGGACTTTGGCATCCTCCAACACTTCCAAATCCACGCCTAAGGCCTCCAAATGAGGTTTCATTCGGAGCCTCAGTGGCCGGATGTAATTTGGCCTGGCTTCATACCTGGATTCGTCATGTTGCTCGAATAGACAATTGTGTGCAGGATTCAATGCATTAGTTTTTATCTTGACTACATATTGCATGGCCAGTTTGATTCTCCTGTTATTAAGTGATGGTTCATTGGCTTCGACATAAAGGCTCTGAACTGGTGAGGTGCGGAAGGCCCCAAGGGCCAAGCGCAGTCCCTGGTGGTGGATCGTGTCTAGCAGCCCAATATATGATTTCCTTGCGGAACCATATACTATGCTGCCGTAATCCACTCGTGAACGAACCAAGGTTCTGTACACGGAGAGCAGAACATCTCTGTCCGCTCCCCACTCTGAGCTGGACAGCACCCTCAGAATATCCAGCGCTTTCAGGCATCTTGTTTTCAGGTACTTTATATGTGGCACAAAAGACAGTTTTGCGTCGAGAATGAGGCCCAGAAATTTGGTTTTCTCAACGACTTTAATGGGATCCCCATCCAGGGTCAGCTCCGGTTCCGCATGTATTCTACGCAGCAGGCAGAAGTGCATGCAGACTGTTTTGGTCTTGGAAAATTTGAAACCGTTCAGAACTGACCATCGATGGATCCCATTTATGCTTGGTTGTAGCTGTCTCTCTATGACATTCATGACAATGGTATTGTTGGACCCAAATACAGCGATCGATATAGGGGAGTGGTCGAACTGTGGAGGTGGTCGGTGAGAGAGGTTTTACTGTATATATATATATAATATATATATAATATATATTCGTGCTGTAATGTATTATGGGAATATAAACAAAAGGTATACCCTATCTCAGTTTTCCCCATATACATGTAGAGTCTACATGTGCAAAATGAGATCCCCACTATATTTGTAATGCCTCATTTTAACCTAATATTGTCTATATTGTTCATACCATCTCATCATCTCATCCATAAATAGTTCATATGACTATAATTGTTATTGTTAAGGTTGTAAGACCAGTGCCTCGGTGCTGAAAAAAGATGTTATTCAACTGTAATAAAGATTTGAAAAAAAGAAGAAAAAACTGCACATCACAGTTACATATTAATATATTTAACGGGGTGTAATTTCCAGTTCTACCATGGCGGCACTACTTGTGTGTGGCAATTATCTACCGTTAAACGCCACAGCGGATTGGACTTACACTATATATACATATACATATGTACATGATTAAGCATATGCATGAGTATGTGCATATAGATCATGTAAATTGTAATGTCTGTCTTCACTGGACAACTCTGCATTGAGATTCAATGTTGTCCTCATACAGTAAGTGTCCTGTCATCGGACGGACAGTTCAATGAGACAAAATGAGGCCAATCGGTATAACTAACTGGTAATATATTTTTAATGTTCGAACTATGTTATATATATCTCGGATATATAGACATATATATCTCTGCGTTAAGTGAGTAGGAAAGGGAGCAGGCAAACGGTGGCGCCACCGTCGGAGTTGAAGTCTGAGCAGTAGATGAGTAGTCCGAGGCCCAACCACCCGAATACTGGTGGGTGGCTGTTAGGAGAGTATAGAATTACGGGTTATTATACTTGTAAAATTCTTATATACCATATATATATATATATATCCTGTGTATATACATCCCGTGTGTGTATATATATATCATTATCACGTATACATATATCTCACGTATATATATCACATATATATATCATATATTTATTTATATATCCCGTGTATATATTACGCATACATAATATGTATATATATATCATACATATTATATATAAGGCGTATAAAGAATTATGCAAATATAGGTAGGCGTAAAATACATTATGCTTTTCTTCGAATGTTAACCAGGATTATTACGAAATGGTCTATTGATTTCGGCACTACGCTTTTGCTGCGAGGTATTCCGAGCCATTGGTCGATATAAAGTTGCCAATCCATTTCTCTCTCTTGCTTTCCTTTATTATTATTTGTAGCTCCTCCTATATATACGTATATAACGTGTATATGACGTATATATAACGCATATATATCACATATCACACATATATATCACGCATATATTACATATCACGTAGGCCATGTACGAACATATAACATACACCTAGGCAGTTGAATGGAAGATTGGCAGTTGACATCCCAACATCTGGTTCTGACGTCATATCCGGACTAAAACATACATTGAAAACAAAACCTGATCTCCGAAGAGAAGTACACGCCAATGTTTTCACCGCTGGGGTTTCCACCATTCTCAAATAAGGTCTAGTGGCCGACTTCAGGCGAGCATACTGGAGATTGCAGAAAAACAGATACAGATCAGGTCGCTGTAAAATAACAAGTATATATACACTTTTTATTTAAACTGGACAAAAATTAAAACAACGTTCATTCAGGGCGAGTAAACAGTGACGGTTTCTATGCAAATCACTGCACATTCCAACCTGCCCAAGGCTATGTTTTTTGTTGTTAAAGCACTCGGTTTATTTTCGTCTATGTTTTATGTAGATAATCCTAAATCCAGACACAGACTAGAAACATATTGCTAGCAATGATATACAGGTGTACCTATTCGGTAGGGATGTGCAGCGTTATGAACATCGTGGTCGTCATCATCATCATCATGCTGTCGGTCGCGATGCAACAAAGACTGCTTTCATTACTTGACTGTGGCTCTCCATTTAGCTCTCTGCTGTGAGAGTTGCGTCCATGAGTCAGTCTTAATGTCTCTCAGCTTCAAGTTTGTTTTGTGCGGTTGTGCATTTCATGAAAGCTGCCTGCAAAAGTGTTGAAGTGCTGCTAGCTTTTGCAAGGTACCAGCGGCACTCTCTCAGGGAGCAAATAGAGGTTTCACACCAGCAAGAACATGTCAAGACAGGCGCAAAACTATTTGTCCCTGCAGTGGGTGGTCGGGAGATGTTGGGAGTTCCATACATCAACCGCCCTTAATGCTACCACAGTGACATGGTTTTCTGTTCAGGGTTTGCTCCCTTAGCCTTCGGTTCTGTCAAGAACCTGTACCACAAGGCAGTGGTTTACAACTCTGCAGAGCAGGGGTGTTAAACTTCCTGAGGTATTGCAATACCTGCATACCACAATACACATACATGTACATCATGGTACATGTATGTGTATGACACCAGATGCGGTGGCCAGATTGGTAACGGGATTGGTCTCCTGTGCGAAAGGTCGGGGATTAGAATCCCGGCCGAGTCAAACCAATGGCTTACCAAATTTATACTTGTCACTACCTAACCTGGCACCCGGCATTAATAGGATAGGGCAAGGACTGGTTTTGTTGGTATCATTATAATGTGACTGAGTGGGATAAAAGGGTCATGGTGCCTGCCGGTTTCCTGTTCTGGCAGCACTATAAAAGTCACCATGAGAGCACACTGTTACAGGTCGGTGCCTGTCCTGATATGACCGGAGATGTTCCTAGGACATAACACATCAACGTGTATATGTATATACCTAAATGTACTGGGTTACGGATGCTTGGGATATAGAGATCTTTCGCAGAAACCGATGGTACCACCGCGTTCGTAGACCCATTTATAGTGGATTTGTTTGGTTGTTCGAGTTTTACGTCCTAGCAACATCTAAGGTCAGATTAGGACCGGTGCCGACTTGTGACAATTCGCACTCATAGAGATTTTATAGTGCTGCCCCACTGGGAAAGCAGGCCGTCGCCTAGTATAGTAGATAAGCACATCCATACAGTGTAGGATATAGAAAGTAGTTTCTTTATATTCACATAATGCATTAGGCAACACATACATTCATATACAGTAAAACCTCTCTAAATCAACCGACCATGGGACCAACTTTAAATGGTCCATTTAGGGAGGTGGTTGGCTTAGAGGTGTTTTGTTATCATTACAATGGTATTGTATGGGCGATCGTTTGGGACCCAAATAAAGCGATTGATATAGGGGAGTGGTCGACATGTGGAGGTGATCGGTTAGCGAGGTTTTCACTTTTCGTGTACAACAAGTAAAATTGGAGCCCACCAATAGCAGTGGAAAGGGTTAACAGGGCAGCCTCAAGATTATTAGTGGGAGGCCCGGGAACCAGTGGAATTGAGGCAGAGAGGTTAAAATAACACACAATACAATGGGGAGGTTAGTATAGTCCACGCTTAGCATAATACACTGTAACCATTTGTTTCTAATACTCATATAATAGATTATATAGCGTATATGTGCATTGTGTGTATGTGCTCTATAATGCAATTAAGGGGATATAAACTAGGACATCGTTCTTCGCATTAATTCATTGGCCATGTGTAATGCAATGGTTTTGAGTTTCTGCTATATCTTTTAAGAACGCATTGGATCATTATAAACAAATGTTCTATATAATTAAAGTTGCATAGTCCGATGGTTTTGAATTTCTGTACTTTTTCTGAGATAAATATATTAGATCGATCACTAGTATCTACTTTACAATAGTTCAAAGTTACTTTTATTTTAAATAGTAAACTTTTGAGATATTTTGAGTGCAAACATGGAAAATTAGTTTTGGCAAGCTTGCCAAAACTCTGACACCATAGACTTCTGCAGTAACAGGTTCTGTTAAATTAACTCAGTATTGTTTTCTACGCAGAAACAAATGCTTAATAAGTGCATCAGTATCTAATTTAGATATGTAGAATCAAATTTAGATCATTGTTTTGGTTTTGAAAATGTTATGATTTCTTCGGACTCTGCAGGTTTAAAACCACTTATTTTAAGGGGTTACTTTGGAACTTTGGCATGTTTTCATTTCAAATATCTCCAAATTAACTTTAGTGCGCACATCCAAATGCTAGACACAGGCTTCTGCTTAGCAATTTGTTGTTGGTGTAGTACAATCACACAGCAGCATCAAACTGCAATAAATGTTCAATGAGTGCACCAATATCCAAGTTGGACATGTAGGATCAATGAGTGCACCAATATCCAAGTTTGACATGTAGGATCAATGAGTGCACCAATATCCAAGTTGGACATGTAGGATCAATGAGTGCACCAATATTCAAGTTGGACATGTAGGATCAATGAGTGCACCAATATCCAAGTTTGACATGTAGGATCAATGAGTGCACCGATATCCAAGTTTGACATGTAGGATCAATGAGTGCACCAATATCCAAGTTGGACATGTAGGATCAATGAATGCACCAATATCCAAATTGGACATGTAGGATCAATGAGTGCACCAATATCCAAGTTGAACATGTAGAATCAATGAATGCACCAATATCCAAGTTTGACATGTAGGATCAATGAGTGCACCAATATCCAAGTTGAACATGTAGGATCAATGTGTGCACCAATATCCAAGTTGGACATGTAGAATCAATGAGTGCACCAATATCCAAGTTGGACATGTAGAATCAATGAGTGCACCAATATCCAAGTTGGACATGTAGGATCAATGAGTGCACCAATATCCAAGTTGAACATATAGGATCAATGTGTGCACCAATATTCAAGTTGGACATGTAGACTCAATGAGTGCACCAATATCCAAGTTGGACATGTAGAATCAATGAGTGCACCAATATCCAAGTTGGACATGTAGGATCAATGAGTGCACCAATATCCAAGTTGGACATGTAGGATCAATGAGTGCACCATATCCAAGTTGGACATGTAGGATCAATGAGTGCACCAATATCCAAGTTGGACATGTAGGATCAATGAGTGCACCAATATCCAAGTTGGACATGCAGGATCAATGAGTGCACCAATATCCAAGTTGAACATGTAGAATCAATGAGTGCACCAATATCCAAGTTGGACATGTAGGATCAATGAGTGCACCAATATCCCAGTTGGACATGTAGAATCAATGAGTGCACCAATATCCAAGTTGGACATGTAGGATCAATGAGTGCACCAATATCCAAGTTGGACATGTATGATCAAATCTGGGTGACTGCTTTGGTGTAGAATATTGTAAGATTTATTACAAACTTTATTTATAAGTTATATACATGTCTTGTTGTTTGTTTGTTGTTTTACATCCTAGCAACATCTAAGGTCATATCAGAATGGGTACTGACTTGTGACAGTATGCAGTCATGGCAATTTTATAGTGCTGCACCACTGGGAAATCAGGCCGCCGGCAGCATGACCCGATATCCCACTCAGTCACATTATCCTGACACCGAGCTAACCAGCCTTTGCCTTATCCGAAGAATTCCGAGCAGCAGGCTAGGAAGTGACAAGTATCAATTATTAAGTCATTGGTTTGACTCGACCGGACTCGAGAACTCGCAAACTCCCGATCTTCCACACGCTCTAGCAATTCGGCCACCGTGCCCGGTATATATACATGTCAGTAGTCTATTAGATATAATGGTATGTAGTGACCACTTCTGACACGGTGGCGCCACCTAGATGGTCTAATTATTATCCACTACTAGCATTATGGGTAGGATAGACCTTTTCCGTCAGAGCCTACACAGTAAGCGGGTACACACAACAGTCGTTTCTGCCAAGATCATCAGAGGATAGGCTTGGATTGTTTCATTGGGGTTTCACGTCCTAGCAACAATTAGGTCATATCAGGATGGCCACCGACTTGTGACGGCGCATTCGTGGAAGACCAGGCCACCGGCGCCATGAATGATATCCCACATTATCCTGATAGTGAACTAACTAGTCATTGGCCTATCCTAGTGATGCCGAGTGCCAGGGTAGGTAGCAAAAAGGATCAATTTTGTAAGCCATTGGTTTAGCATGGCCAGGATTCTAACCCCCCACATCCCACACGGGAAGCCACCGCTGATATCCATCGGCCACCGCGGCCAGTCACAATGGGTTGTTGGTTGTTGGAGTTTTACGTCCTGGCAACATCTAAGGTCATATCAGGACGGGACTATCTACTGATGCGGTACCTCCATCTTACACACTCGCATGGCATACTACTTCAGCGCACCAATGCATGTGGTCAAGTACTAATTCATAGGTACTAATTCATAAGTACTAATAACCGGACAGGAGCTTCCAGTGGATAAAGTGCTCACTTCGAATACAGGAAATCGTGGTGTTGATGCCCAGCTGAATCAAACTACTGACATACACACTCTTGGCGATCAGCTACTCAGCATTTTTAAAGCTGGTTGATTCAGTGCCAGGATAACGTGACTGAGTGGGATATCAGGTCATAGTACCAACTGGTGACAATAAACTGTTGGACAGGTCTAATTTTGTCCAATTGAGGTGAAAATGATTTCCCACACATTACCCGGAGATCTCACTCCTGCGTGGGAACTGGACGCTCTAACCACTAGGCCATCTCTCCCGGTGCAATTAAATTACAAATGTCCGCTGAGGTGAGGAAGGGAGAGCACGTTCGGGATGGCAGGGTGTCTAAATCTCATGCAGCAAGTGTCACTTGTACATTTTTTTCTTCGCAATGACATTTACCTAATTTCATCTCATTTCTAATAAATAAACTCGCCATTATTCAGCATTGTGAGAATCCCACTGGAAAAACATTAGATTCCATTAATAAGGATCTATTTTCATTGTTTTAAATTTGGTTCAATTAAACATTCCGTGTTATATCTGATTAATTTAAACAAATTTAAAAACAGAAAAAAAAATATCATTACAACATTACAACATAAAAAAAATTAAATAGATTCTGATGCGTAATGCAAAATATAATTATATTCTGATCCACACACCTTACCAAGGTTTCAATGGAGACGGATAGGATGCTTAAATTAGCCATATTTAACAATTATAACCATCACACAAACTGATTCTGACCATTCTATGGAGATATTGAGCGGTAAATCGAGATTCCTTGGGCGATTGGTACATGATTCTGATGTACATACCAGGGTGTTATAAAGACGGCAATTTAAAGTTGCATTATCCGATGGTTTTGAGTTTCTGTCATTTTTCTGAGATAATTATACTAAATTGATTGATCATCTCCCTACTTTAGTTTGAAGTAACTTATTTTAAATGGCTAACTTTTGAGATATTTGAAGTGTAAACATATCAAATTAGTTTTGGCAAGCACACCCAAACTGACACCATAGGCTTCTGCAGTAACAGGTTCTATTAAATTGGCTCAGTATTCCCTTCTAAGTTATATGTGGTGACACATGCTTAAAAAGTGCATCAGTATCTAAATTAAATAGGTAAAATCAAACCTAGATAATTGTTTTGGTCTTGAAAATTTGATGCTTCACCGGACAATGCAGCTTTAACTATAAACGCTTACACAATATACACATTTTCATTTTGATAAAATGCGATTCTGACGCATATGGGTAAGCTCTAGAAAAGTTTGTTGTTTGTTTGTTGTTTTACGTCCTAGCAACATCTAAGGTCATATGAGGACGGATACCGACTTGTGACAGTGCGCACTCATGGCGACTTTATAATGCTGCCCCACTGGGAGACCAGGCCGCTAGCACCATGACCTGATATCCCACTCAGTCACATTATCCTGGCACTGAACCAACCAGTCCTTCCCCTATCCTAATAATGCTTAGTGCCTGGCTAGGAAACGACAAGTATCAATTTTAAAGTCATTGGTTTGACTCGACCAGGGGTCGAACCCACAATCCCATGGTCTACCAACATGGGAGACGGACGCTCTAACTCATTCAGCCAAACCGTGTGGTCACTAGAAAAGGTAGAACCAATATAGTACATGATTCTGACGCGTAGTCCGGGTGCTGAGTTTAGGCGATGAACAGCCTTGTTTAAGACAGGAGCTGCTACTGCTACTATTCGTGCACGTAGGCAAATAAATAAAACGGTGTCAAATCGGGGGTCTATAAATAAGACTGATTAGCGCTTGCACACGTTCAGTGCAGACGCACCATGGCGCCGGACGCCGAGAGACCACGTGACGCGGCGCGATGCACCGTCTCCCCGCAAAGTGCCTCATTATGACGTGTAGATTGTGACCCATGCCCCGCGTACACGCTGCACAAAACTCTCGCTGGTCCCCGAGACCCAACTCTTGGTTTTTGTTTTTTCCGTGTGTGGTTTTATTTTTGGTGGTATTTTTTAATGTGGTTTTGTCTGTATGTTTTGGGGTTTTTTCTTGGTGGATTTTTTTTGGGGGGAGCGAGGTTCGCATGATTTAATTTTCTTAAAATTCTCTCACCTGATGATGGCTGACCAACTGACGTTCACACCGGTGTCGTATTCTCAGCGCCCGGTCATTCTCAGCGGCCTGTCGTGGCTTCTGCGCATGCGCGGATTTTCGCACGTTGCGGCGATCACTGCTATTTGTTTTGTTTACACTCAGCGATTCGACGCTGATCGAGCTGCTACGTTAATATCGCTTGGAATTTAAGGTTAATTTAATTAAATTTCATTATTTGAGTATGTAATTCTGTTAAATATGATCGCATTCAATAGATTTCGGCCTAATCGGTCCCTGACACTGCCGGGTACCGTGCCTGAGCTTGTAGCCGGCGAGGCCATGGGTCTTTTGCATATGTCTTAAAATCCGCGCATGCGCAGAAGCCACGACAGGCCGCTGAGAATGACCGGGCGCTGAGAATATGACACCGGCTTTATTATTCATTTTTGTTGGTTTCATGTTTATTTTATTATTTTTGTTAATTGTTTTGGGGTCATTGGTTTGACTCGGCCGGAAACCGAACTATTTTTTTAAGCCTTATCCAGGAGAGGAGACCGGCAGGTGTGGATGAAGTGGAGTCTGGACAGCAAGTGAATCCTTCAACACTTCTTTGGCAACGCGCTAAATACCACATATTGTCATGCAGAGCTCCAACCAAGTTGCTGAGTCGACTATATAGCGGCCGTCAGTTTGTTTGTTAGTTGTTGTTTTACGTCCTAGCAACATCTAAGGTCATATCAGGACGGGTACCGACTTGTGACAGTGAGCACTCATGGCGACTTTATAGTGCTGTCCCACTGGGAAATCAGGCCACTGGTACCATGACCTGGTATCCCACTCAGTCATATTATCCTGACACTGAGCACACCAGTCCTTGCCCTGTCCTAATAATGCCTAGCACCTGGCTAGGAAGCGACCGGTACCAATTTTTTTTAAGTCATTGGTTTGACTCGATCAGGGTTCGAACCCACGACCCCACGATCTACCAGCACGGGAGATGGACGCTCTAACTCATTCGGCCATCCCGTCTGGTCTAGCGGTCGTCAGCCAAGAATGACAGATAATAGTCACAACAGTGCATTTTTAAAATGATGTAAACCATGAATGACACCGTGCTGGTCAAGTATTTAGCAATTTAAAACAAACCCTTTTCATGCCATATTTTCTAGATATAGATGCCAGGTTGATTATCATAATCCACATTAAAATCAGTTATTTGAAACTGAAGTAAAGTCCTAAGTTTGGAGACACAAATGTAATGTCCTGTCCTAAGTAGATCGATGTATCAGAAAGTCGATCATGTCATAATTGGTTTGTCGATGACATAAAGCGGATCAGGTCATCATTAGTTTATTCGGTTAATGATTGTATTAGCTGATGTTTACCTTATGCTTCTTTGTCACTTTACGAACTAGACAGTGCTGGTTCACAAAAGAGTAAAAAGTCAAGTTTGTCTTATTTAAAGATGCCTCTAGAGCACATCAATTTTCATATCATCAGCTATTGGACATCAAGCATATGGTCATTCTGACATATTTCTTTGGAGGAAACCTGCTGCCGCCACATAGGCTACTCTTTCCAATAAGCAGGAAGGGGGGGCTTTTATATGCACATTCCCACAGACAGGACAGCACATACCACAGCTGTTGATGAACCAGTTGTGGATCACTGGTTGCACTGAAGGGTTGTCATAGGGCGCTAGCAATGGGGTTAAAGTCTGGCCTGATCTGCCCAGTTCACGCCAGGCATCAGCAGTCTGGTAGGATTGAGCAGAGGTTAGCCCTGGTAAGCCTACACCGACTTTGGGTCAATGCGGACAAGGCTGGACTGTGGACGCTCCTCAGCGGGGGCGAGAAGTGCCATGTTGACATTATCCGCCACTCACTAACACTCCACCCACAATTACCGTAAATAATGGACTCATAGGGGTGAATCTATGCACATTATATCTACTATACATACACATATAATATATATGATTTCCACACATATAAGTTATAAGGCACAAAGTCAGCACAGTTTGTGGTTTAAAACAAAAACTAAATATTTTAAGAGGTTCACAAATATATTCATCTGAATAATAACGTCAAGGTCCGAAGCATTGGGCTTCCGGTCAAAATGATAGTGTTGTTGAACCTATTGGTATATGGGGATGGCGAAGGAAGTACGGGATGGGGTGCGGGGTGCGGGGTGCGGGGTGCGAGGTGCGGGGTGCGGGGTGCGGGGTGCGGGGTGCGGAGTGCGGGGTGCGGGGTGCGGGGTGCGGGGTGCGGAGTGCGGGGTGCGGGGTGCGGGGTGCGGGGTGCGGGGTGGCGAGGTGCGGGGGGTGCGGGGTGCGGAGTGCGGGGTGCGGAGTGCGGGGTAGTTTAGGTCTGAATGGAGGGGATTAGAAGGTTGTACTTGTAGGTCAAGAAAAGTTTTTACATTTTTAATCTTAGGTTGTTTTAGATGTGTGTGGTAGTAATTGTTTGTATTATAGTAAAGCATCGATGAAGTGCGAGTAGCACCCGTATGCCCTAGTGAAGAGTGAAAGGATGGGAGGGGGAGGGGAAGGGGAGGGTGAGGGGAAAGGAGGGGGAGGGTAAGGGAGGGGGAGGGGAAGGTGAAGGGAGGGGAGGTGAAGGGAGGGGAAGGGAATGGGGGAGAGGGGAAGGGCGGGGAGGGGAGGTCATCAGAGATGGAGGGGGAAGGTGGCAGGGAGAGGGAGTGTCGTGTCAGAAGAGGGTGAAGTAGCGGGGAGGGGAGCAGTTGCGGGTGATGGAAGAAAGAGGTGGTGGTGGTGGTGGTGGTGGGAGGGGGTGATTGGCAGGAGGAGGTAGTAGGGAGAGGGAGTGAAGGGGGGGGGGGGGGGGGTGGGAGAAGGGAGATGGAGAGGGAGTGATGGGGATGAGGGATGGGGAGGACGGAGGGCAAGGAAGGAGGGGAGGAGGGAGGGGGGGGGAGGAGGGAGGCGGGGGAGGGAAGCGGAGGACGGAGGGGGAGGGGGAGGACGGAGGGGAGGAGGGAAGGGGGGAGGAAGTGGGAGGAGAGGGAGATGGAGGAGAGGGAGATGGGGGATAGGGAGATGGAGGGGGGGGGGGGCGGTGAGTGGTGGGCACTGTGTATTGGCTCTGGGAGGGAATGTGATCTGTTTGGCCAGCAACCATCGTGAAGTGCTGGCTAGCTGACCTGAGCTGTGTGAATGGGAGGTCTATGCAGATAAAGCGGTCATCACCCACCAGCCTGGTCACTCACTACCCGCCTCTATCCTCCTACACCCAGCACAGCCTCGCAGCAGCAGCGAGTATAAATATACAGAAGGGAATCGTTAATATATTGGTTGGTTGTTGGAGTATTATTTCCTGGCAACATCTAAGGTCATATCAGGATGGGTACCGACTTGTGACAGTGCGCATTAATGGTGGCTTTATTTTATTTTAATGTTTTTTGGTGATGGCGTATTTATGCTGCCCATAATGGTTAAGTTAATAGTAAATCAGGCCCCCGGCACCATGACACAATATCACACTGGGTCACATTATCCTAATAGTACCAGGATATGGCAAGGATACTGAGCTAAGAGATACTAAGCTAACCAATCCTTGCCCTATCCTAGTATTAGTAATGCTTAGCACCGGGCTAGGTAGCGACAAATGTCATTTCTGTAAATGATTGGTTTGATTAGACCTAGATTGGGATGCACTCTTATATATACACTCACAAACACTGATGTGGTGGTCAAATTAGGATTCTATTATATATATATATTATACATATATATATAAATATATATATAATATCTCTATATAATCTGTTCTACATTAGTTTGAAGTAACTTTTATGTTAAATGAGTAACCTCTGAGATAGCTGAAGAGAAAACATGCTATGGTAATTTCGATATGTACATCCAAATTCTCATATTGCAGGCTTTCAGCAGTAACAGGTTTTGTTAAATTAACTTAGTTTTCCATTGTATCCGGCAACAAATGCTTAATAACTGCATCAGTATCTAAGGTAGACATGTAGAATCAAATCTCGATAACTAATTTAGTTTCAAACCTGTAATGCTGTCAACAGATTATGCAGATTTGCGAAACTGACCTAACAAAGTGACAGGGCAAGAAAAGTGCAATGACAAAATATGTGTTTTGTTTTCTTCTTGACAATATATTATGGTAGCATTGAATAAAAGCGTGTTTGTTATATTGTCATAGATCAGCTGTGAAAAAGACCAGGGGACCAGACTACCAGATCTTGTTGCAGTTATTTATACACTGTGTGGCGCCACAAGGATAGACGCATAAAAAGACTAATAAAGAGTAATACATTGGGGACAAATGATACTTTGTAGCAGATATAAAACCCCATGCATTATTAAATACTTACATGAGTTTAAAAAATACTATATATACATTGTTTTCTAATTCAATCAACCAACCAGACCCTGCAAGATGTACTTTAATTAATCTTACACTTGTTCCAACTGGCTATGGTTGGCTGGAGATGGTTCATGATGTCGGCAGACAGATTTCCCAGTGGGGCAGCACTATCAAGTCACCATGAGTGCACACTGTCACAAGTCGGTACCCGTCCTGTTATGGCCGCAGATGTTGCAAGGACATAAACCTCCAACAACGAACCAACCACCCAACCACCAATTTTTGGTATAGTATTTGGTTGGTTGGTTGTTGGAGTTTTACATCCAGGCAACATCTAATGTCATATCAGGATGGGTACCGATTTGTGACTGTGCACTCATGGTGACTTTATAGTGCTGCCCCACTTAGAAATCAGGCCAGTGGCATCATGACCCGATATCCCACTCAGTCACATTATCCTTACACTGAGCTAACCAGTCCTCACCCTATCCCTATTAATGTTAAGCGCCAAGCTAGGAAGCGGCAAGTATCAATTTTATAAGTCATTGGTTTGACTCAACAGGGAACCAAACTCCCAACCTTGCGCATTGCGGTAAAAAGCAAACTTTTGTGTATTACATCGCATTTCAAAAACTTGTCTTCTAAGGCAACTTTGAGCCAACAAACCAGATACGTGAATAATGGCTTATAACACATCTGACCGTTGTTCCACCACGACATGGTCTCTCGAAAGAAGGGAACAGACGCACAAATCTTACCTTTCTGCCAACAGATCATGGTCTGCTGGGGATTGGCCTTTAGATTTACAAATCTGACCTTTCTTACAACAGGTCATGGTCTTGAAGAAGGGAAGTGAACTCACAAATACGACCTTTCCTCCAACAACTCACGGAGAAGGGGCTTTGATTTCACAATTTTGACCTTTCTTCGAACAGGTCATGGTGTGCTCGAGGTTGGAGAAACGATTTTAAATTCACAAAGATGACCTTTACTCCAGAAGGTCATGGTCTTTAAATTTACAAATATGATCATTTCTTCAAGAGGGACATCTGCTGGTGTTAGGCAATTAACTCACAAATCATGCCTTTATGTTGGAGGCTGGAGAAGGGGGCTTTAAATTCACAAATCTGACCTTTCCTCCAACAGGTCACGGTCTACTGATGTTACACTATGAATTCGCAGATCTGACCTTTCCTCCCAACAGCTCACGGTCCTTTGATGTAGACAATGAACTCATAGATCTTGATCTCTCCTCCAACAGGTCACGGTCTACTGATGTTACACAATGAACTCACATATCTGACCTTTCCTCCGAACAGGTCACGGTCTGTTGGTGTTGCACAATGAAGTCACAGATATTGACCTCTCCTCCAACAGTTCACGGTCTGCTGGAGAAGGACCTTTAAATTCACTAATCTGACTTCTCCTCCAACAGGTCACGGTCTGCTGATGTTACACAATGAACTCACAGATCTGACCTTTCCTCCCAACAGGTCACGGTCTGTTGGTGTTGCACAATGAAGTCACAGATATTGACCTCTCCTCCAACAGTTCACGGTCTGCTGGAGAAGGACCTTTAAATTCACTAATCTGACTTCTCCTCCAACAGGTCACGGTCTGCTGATGTTACACAATGAACTCACAGATCTGACCTTTCCTCCCAACAGGTCGTGGTCTGCTGGTGTTACACAATGAACTCACAGATATTGACCTCTCCTCCAACAGTTCACGGTCTGCTGGAGAAGGACCTTTAAATTCACTAATCTGGCTTCTCCTCTAACAGGCCACGGTCTGTTGGTGTTAGACAATGAACTCACAAATCTTGATCTCTCCTCTAACAGGTCACGGTCTGTTCCTGTTAGGCAATTAACTCACAGATCTGACCTATACTCCAACAGGTCACGGTCTGTTGCTGTTACTGTGTTAGGCAATTAACTCACAGATCTGGGCCCGTATGCAGGAGTCGCTGGTATTCGGTGGTAGCGAGCCAAAACGGTGGTAGGCGGGAATCTCCCGGGTAGCGGTGAAAAGTGGTATGCATGAGTCGGTGATAGGCCTAACACCAGAAGCTTAAACTAGGTTAAGGTAAACCAGAAAAATAGCTAGTTTACAGCGGTGTAGGGTATCAAATCTATTCAATCGTGTCATATTTAACAAAGTTACATAGGCAAATAGTGACATTTTATTAAATTAACCCTAAAATCGAAGCGAGATTAATGCTGCCACCGCAAAGGCGGCGATATTAATATTGTTGAACCGACGAATGCAAGCAACCGCCACCGCCAGTATGGAAAGCGACGTCGATGCGGCGGCGATTTGTTTACTTTACATTCGTCGATTCGAAAATATTAATATCGCCGCCATTGTGGCAGCAGCATTAATATTGCTTCGAATTTAGGGTTAATTTCATGAAATTTTACTTATTGCGTATGTAATTCTGTTAAATATGATAGCATTTAATAGATTTGAGCCTAATATATGGCTACAGACGCAGAGGGATTTCCCCAATCTATAAATAACTTCACGTTTAGCTATAATGTAAGTGTTACGCGCTCCTGCATACCACTTGACACAGTTCCTGACATCGGTAATAGCTACACGGTGATACGCGCTAACACCAAAAGCCGCTACCACCGACTCCTGCATACGGGCCCTGACCTATACTCCAACAGGTCATGGTCTGTTGGTGTTACACAATGAACTCACAAATCGTTACCTCTCCTCCAAACAAGTCACGCTCGACTAATGTTACACAATGAACTCACGAACCTTGACCTCTCCCCCAACAGGTCACGGTCTGCTGGAGAAGGGCTTACCATGAAGGAGAAGTCCAAAAACGCCGCTCGCTCCCGGCGGGAGAAGGAGAACGCCGAGTTTTACGAGTTGGCAAAGATGCTTCCACTTCCGTCTGCCATCACGTCGCAGCTGGACAAGGCGTCCATCATCCGACTCACCACCTCCTACCTCAAGATGAGGAACGTCTTCCCCGAAGGTTCGTCGCATGCATGTTTCTTCTCTACTTGTGTGTGTGTGTGTGTTTAAAACTGTTTAGTCCGATGGTTTTGAGTTTCCTGTCTTTTCCTTTTAGATAATTATATTAAATTGATTGCTATAATCCACCTTAAAATGTTATAATCTACCTTACTTTAATTTGAAATTCCATATTTTTAAATGTTATAATCTACCTTACTTTAATTTGAAATAACTTATCCTAAATGGTTAACTTTTAGGGTATTTGAAGTGCAAACATGTCAAATTAATTTTGGTAAGCACACCTAAACTCTGACACCATAGGCTTCTGCGGTAACATAATGGAATACCGAATCAATTTAAAATAGCCTCTCTCACACCATACACTTCTGCGGTAACAGGTTGTCTTAAATTGACTCAGTATCCGCTTCTATCTATCAACAAATGTTGAAGAAGTGCGGCAATGTCTAAGGCCTGGTACACACCTACCGTATAGGATTCGCACACTAAAACTCGCGACTCGACCCGACCCGCTTAAAACTGAAAACGGGCCGATTAATTTTTCGAATCGTGAATCGCAATCGTAATCGGCCCGTTTTAGCCCTAAAACTGAGGTTTTATGCGCGAAACGCAATCGCTAGGTGTGCACGGGGAGCGCACACCTAGCGATTTTTGTGTGCGAAACGGGCAGTTTTAGATCGTATACGGTAGGTGGGTGCGCACAAATGGTAGGTGTGTACTAGGCATAAGTCAGATATCTAGAATCAAATCTAGGTAATTGGTTTGGTTTTGAAAATTTGATGCTTTAAAGCTGCATAGTCTAATGAAAGCATATACTTTTCAAAAGCAAAGCACTTATCTGGATTTGAACCCACATATCGAAATCCGATACTGGTGTGTTTATTAAGTATCTGTCGCTACATAGAAGAATCAATTTAATAGAACATGTTACTGCTAGCACTGAACCTTATAGGGGTCATACTTTGAGAAGCTTTCCAAAAATTAGTCATTTTAGATGAAAGTTATTTCAAACTGAACCTCAGAAAGGATTTACCTCAGCAAAGGAGAACATTTCAAAACCATCGGACTATGCAATTTTATCAAGTCATATATTCATTTTACCCTTATGAACAGGTGCAAAATGTAAAAAAAAAAAGGAAGAAGAAGAAAGCTATGGAGGAGGTTGACCAATGTGGGTGGATGCTGCGCAGGGTTCCTTCCCTCATTGATAATACTGATATAAGGTCTCCCGGAGCAGTTATATTCACACCACTATGTTCATTATTATTATGATTATTATGATTATTATTATGCAGACACAGTTCGATAAAATGATGTATGAATAAGAAAACAATATTAATCAAATGGTGTTCTCTGTGGCGGAGTGGTTAGAGTGTCTGACTTTTTTCTAGGTCGGACTCCTAATCTGAAGGTCAGTGGTTCGATTCCCCATGCCCCCAGGTGTACCAATTTGGATTTCCACCGCTGTGTATAATTTACAGCGTCATCAAAGGCCAGTCGCTCTCATACCATGTGGTGTGGGAGGTTAAAAATCCCTTGGGTCGGTAAAAGTGTAGGCTCGGGCTTTCTTTTGACAAACTGTCTAATGGTGAAAACAAGTCTATTCAGACTTATCCATGATAGGTAGTATAAATCTTCAAAGAATGTATAATTATATACTGTACTTATCTATATATTGTATACACATATGCACAGGACATGCTTACACTAATGGGGCTGTCACACTATGACGCTTCTTACCGGCGACCCGTCGACGTGTGAGCATTTAGGGAAACGTCGGAACCCGCTGGGCGCGCGTTATGCGTGCGTCGGTACATGTCGGTACACTATCTTAGACACTGACGGTCAGCGGACAACGTCGGCACGCGTTATTGGTCGCTGATGGGGCTGTCACACTACAACGCTTCTGCCGGCGACCCGTCAGCTTTGAAAGTACTATCTTGCGCGTCGAGAAACGTTAAAGATTTAGGGGAAATATGGGGAAATTGGACGTTGGGGGAGCGTTTCAGTAGCGTGTTGGTAGCGCGTGGGCAACGCTTGTCGACGCGCGGGAAAAACAAAAACAAATGCGATGTCTCGTCTTGCCGCCGTGACTGGATGGCGCGCGCGGCATGTCGTCAGCGCTACGACAGCGTTCGGTCACGTGACCACCCATCCGCTAAGCGTCCGCAACACGTTGACAACACGCTACCAGCACGCTAGAACAACGCCAGCAACACGCCGGGGAACATTACCGGTGCGCCGTACATGTCTCCCCAACGTCCAAACTATCACGAAACGCTAGTCAAACGCGCATAGCCCGCCCGCTACCCGTTACCCACACGTCCAGCGAACGCTATGGACGCGCTGACCGAATGCAACCAAGCGTTAGAAACAATATCAACACAATATGGACGTTTCCCAACGTCCTTCCAGCGTTCTTGTAACGTGTGGCGGGCGCATTTTGATGCGCCCCTAACGTCCTCCTAACGTTCTTACCCATTTACTCCCGCGCGTTGCCGGTCGTTGGTCGTTTTTGACATGTTCAAAACACTCAGCGACCAATAACGCGCGCCGACTTTCACCGAATTCTGTCTGATTGTATTCCTACATGCATGTTATTTCATCATCTGGTAAATAAATACCCTGGGTGTTTTGGGTTATTCTTCTTCTTGAAGATTTATACTGCCGATCATGGATAAAGTCTGAATAGACTTGTTTTCACCATTAGACAGTTTGTCGAAAGAAAGCCTGAGCCTACACTTTTACTGACCCAAGGGATTTTTATGACGCTGTAAGTTATACACAGCGGTGGAAATCCAAATTTGCAGAGTTGGGACATGGGGAATCGAACCACTGACCTTCAGATTAGGAGTCCGACCTAGAAAAAAGTCAGGAACTCTAACCACTCCGCCACAGATGACACTACAATTCTTATTTGGGCTTCTTTTGTGCCAAAAGCTTATAAAAGTTATATGGTTATAGGGACCTATACATACTAATACTATATAATTCAAAGAGAGAACAAATAGAATGACAGCTAGTTGTTGGAATGATCTGAGAGTGGTTGCCTGCATCACCTGTGCGCCTTGTATTGCGGTCAGCTACCACTACTATTCCGCACAGCTGGGTGTTGTGTTGCATGGATACGGGGTGCGGTCCTCACAGTCCAAGGTGCAACTAGCAGTCACGTGACTCACCAGACACCCATTGTCCTCATTTCAAACTAATTATATATGCATATATATATACACACATCACACACAGTGATATATATCAAATACGCATATATACAAACATACACACACATACACATCACAAACACATCACATACACATCACATACATACACATCACATACATACACATCACATAGATACACATATACACATACAGTAAAACCTCTCTAACCGACCAACTCCACAGATCGACCACTCCCCTATATCGATCGCTTTATTTGGGTCCCAACAATACCATTGTAAGGATATTCTAATTCTTTAAACCGACCACCTCCCTAAATGGACCACTTAAAATCTGTCCCATGGTCGATTTAGAGAGGTTGTACTGTATACAAACACATGCATACACATCCATACATGTACATATATACACATACAGTAAAACCTCTATAAATCGCCTGACCATGGGACCAACTTTAAATGGTCCATTGAGGGAGGTCGTCGGTTTATGGAGGTTTTATAGTGCTGCCCCACTGGGACACCAGGCCGCCAGCACCATGACCTGATATCCCACCCAGTCACATTATCCTGTCACTGAGCCAACCAGGCCTTGCCATATCCTAATAATGCCGAAAGCCAGGCTAGGAAGCGACAAGTATCAATTTATAATAGCACCCCCCTCCCCCTCTGCCGTATATCGGAATATTTTACTATTGATTTGACTCGACTAGGATTCGAACCCACGAACTCAAGTGTAAGGTAAGTACCTAATGTAGACACACCCATTGTTCACAATAACCCTGCTAGATATTCAACACACTGCTACAATATTACATTGCCACAGGGCAAATCTGAAACCAGCAACCTATGCCTTCGTTTGGCTTGGATAAAATTGTGTGTATATTTGCTTCTTTTTTTTACTAGATGTGTATACGTGTCTGTGTGCAAATGTTTATAGATATATATCTATGTATATATATATGTAAAAAAAACTTCAGCGCGAGTGTTGTGTAGAGCCCCCCCCCCCCCGCCCCCGGATGGGGGGGGGGGGTGAAGGAAGCCGGACCCACCCCACCCAGAAGG